>JAYDZK010000271.1:8315770-8343532 GCA_034509185.1 Euphonia xanthogaster | reverse complement strand
AGCACATCCCTGTGCAAGGCTGCCAGCCCCCTCTGGGCTGAGCACATCCCTGTGCAAGGCTGCCAGCCCCCTCTGGGCTGAGCACATCCCTGTGCAAGGCTGCCAGCCCCCTCTGGGGATGAGCACATCCCTGTGTGCCTGGCTCCTGTGCTGGCCCTGGTGGGGGGATAGAATTTAAGAAAATAGTGCAGAAAGTAATCTCACCCCTAAGGAGTTGCAGCTGGACCAATTAGCCAAGATTGGGAGCAGGCCTGACTTTAATGGGCCACAGGTGTAAGCAGTGAGAAGAAAAGTGCCATAAAAGTGGGGTGGCTGGGTGAGAGGGGAGCTGGAGTCAGTTTGCTGCCTTGTGAAGAAGGAAGAGGCAGCACTCTGAGGAGCTGCCCACGGGAAAACACCAAGAAGGTGTGGAGCTTCTGTGATAAGGAGCCAACAGTATGGAGCCCCTGCAAGAGGATGGCAACAGGCCCTGCAGTCACAGCAGCTGCTGCAGCAGAGCTCCCTCTGCCTCACCTTGGTATTGCTTACGTGTGTAGGAGAGACTGAACCAAGCCTCTCCTTTATTCTTTGGGCTGATGTGCTTCAGCATCCAAGGAGCATTCCTGCTGTGGCTGCTGCTTCCAAGCACATGCTGGAATTTGATGTCTGTTACTCCTTGTTGCTGGTAGCCTGTCTCTCTTGCTCACCTCTGTTTCAGACCCTGCAGGTGGGCTTTAAGGGATACCCCTCCTTCCCCTGGGGTGTTGCTGTCCATGTGGCTTAGAAGGAGCCTTTGCTGGCATTACCAGGCTTTTTGTGGTGGCCCCATTGTTTGGAGGGAGCGAGTTGGAGTGTCTGTGTTTGGCAATGGCTGAGGCAGCAGCACCTGGGACTTTGTGGAGAGAGCAGAGAGGAGCTGTGTGGGATGGCAGCCAGGCTTGGCAGACCCCAGAGCCTGTGCTGGGGGCCAGGCTGCCTCTGTGGCCTGAAATGAGCAGTCCAGGCTTCTGCTCCCATGCAGGAGGACAATCAAACCTTCCAAGTGTAGCAAATATCCCTGGCAGCAGGCTGCAGGGGCAGCAGAAGCAGCAGTGAAGTGCATCTGGTGGGTCCTGGTGCTTTGTCAGCAGTAAATAATCTTGTGTGTGCCCTGACAGCAGCTCCCAGCTCTGCCCCTGGCCAGCCAGGAGCTGGACTCACCCTGCACCTTGTGCATGGGAGCCAGTGTCTGCTAAAAGAGGGATGTGGAGGGAGCTTCCCATGGAGCAAGGTAGCTCCCAGGCCTGCTTCAGTTATTTCTGTGGCAGTGCAGTCACCAAATTAGTGGCTGAGAAGGACAAGGACTGGGCAGCTCAGCCAGATTTCTGAGGTACAGCAAACAGCTTTTTGAGCAAAGGGAGAGCGTGGTTTTACTGCTTGTCTGTACCTAAAGAAAGAACTCATTGCTGAACTTCTCTGCTTCTGCTTTATTCTTATTGCCCTAACATGCCTCCTTCTAGATTTCCTTATTTCTGCTGTTTCAGGTGATTTAATTGTGTGGTCAGAACTGGCAGATGGACAGGGACATGCTATTCCCCAGCATGTTCCACACGACAGCAGCCCAGTGAGTTCAGGCAGCAGCACAGATAGCTGAAGTAAGAATCATAAAAAATTGTACTGGACACAAATTGTGTCTCAGCCTGTTAATAGAGTAGCCATTTATTAACCTCCCACAAACATGGCAGAGTTTCAGAAAGTTCATGCATGTGCCCTCTCTTGTCAACCTGCTTAAAGAGTAAGAGCATTTACTTCTACAGCTTGCTGAGGAAAGAGATACTGCATTTTGAACTGGGGTGTTCTTGTAGGTGCTAAAATCACTGAAACCTTTGAATGCAACTCTGCTGTTGACTGTAATAAAAATCTATTGTGTGTGCATGTGAAGTAGGAGTCCCAAAGAGATGTAAATATCATTCTGCCAAATTAAAGTTGTTTTGTTTAGACTGGCAAGGTGCTGAGATGATCTGGTTTTGGTCACTTTTAGCATCACCCATATCAAGTACTTACATCCTAGAAGTACCAACACCTGTTGAATAGGTCATCCTTTTGAAGGTTAAGGAAAGTCTATGCTCTCCTGAACCTGCAGCTTCAGGAAATAGGGCTGAAAAGGCACAATAGGAAGCCAAAGTAAAATCAGGACTTTGGATGGGTTCTTGTCAAACTTTTCAGAGCTTGCACAATTCCCCTGGACAGCTCCTTCTACTCACTTCATGTTCTAACCATGCTTTTGCTGCAAGACCTAATTTGGTTCCTTCTCCTTTGACATGCAGAGAAGTTTTCCATTCTCCACTTGGCCTGTATGTCTGTGAGTATTTGAGGGCTGTTACAAATCCCTCTCCTCATGTGCTCTTTTCTGGAGCCACCTTGGCCTCCTCACCACTCCCTTCCAGCAAGGAAGCCTTCAGCCAGTGTCTCCCCCAGTTACAAGAATTTTAACTTGATAATTGCCTAGGGCTGTTTTACCATTCAGCCTCCGTTTTGCAGTGGTTTCATTTAGACTGTGTTTTCTGTGTTTTATCAGACAGAGTATTAAAAATCTTGATTATAATCAAATATGTGCTCTGCTGGGGCTTTCCTACCTGCAAGGCCTCTTCTCCTGCTCAGGGTGGAAATTGGACTGCTGCAAGTTAGTATTTGACAACCCCATATTTATTGTTAGTACCTGCACACACTTGTAAAACTTAACCTAAATGAATAGAAGAAATGAATTTGAGAGCAGAAATACCTTGATTTCCTTCTGTGTTCTCACCATTAGTCTCTGCCTTCTGGTATCCTTTAAGAAAAGAGGCTTGTTGGTTAGCCCAGACCTCTTCCTTCTGCCCAGCCTCACTTTTCTCAGGGGCCCTCTGCTGGAGTTTTCCAGTGATTCCAGCTCACCTGTGAGCTCTTAAAGGTGCTGTGTAACTGCTTGAAGAGAAACTGGCTGGAGCAATGTCTTCCAAGGCGAATTCCACGAGGGAAGCATTTGCAAAGGCAGGCATACAGAAGCCAGTGTGCCCAAACATAGGTTTGGAGGCTCCTGACAGGCAGAGACTCAAGCAGAAATCTGTCAGATCCAATGGAGGCTGCTTGCCTTGAGGAAGAGGTGCCAATAAACCACGTAGCTCTGTTTTATGTGCAGAGCCAAGGAAATGAAGGGCTCTCTTGCCTGCTGGCAGGTGTGAGGGATCTGTTCTGGGCCAGCACTGATGGTGCCCCCTGCCCAGGCAGGCACTCGTGGTGCCTGACCTGCCCCAGGCTCTGCAGTTTGTGTCATCTGGTGAAACTCCAGGCAGTGCTGTGAGCAGCACAGCACCTGGGCTTTGGACAGGATCATTTAAAGCATTTGGGGGTTTTTGGACTGCAAAGAACAGATGCACTAAACCACAATGGCATTGCATGTGTATTTTTAAAGCATATTTCCATGGATACCCAACAAAAATTATCCCAAATTAATGTTCTTGGAATTCATGTTTTGAATGTCCTCTGTGGGAGTTTCAGTTAGGAAAAAAAAAGTCTTTTTAATTAATTTTTGTTGTGGCTAGTGCTCTTCAGCAATTCGAGGTGATTGGTTTATTAGACATTTTAAATTTTTAAATACAATTATTGACTGAAAAAAAGCCTGAGCAGCCCTTTCCATAGGTTTCCATAATTAACAGTATGGCAAAATGAAGGTCCAGGAAAGAAATATTTGTGTCTTAGGATATCTAACAAAAAGCTATAGTGGTATTAGGGTTCTTTTCACTACAGTAGCTTTAGGGAAACCTGAAAATGACAATAAAAAAGACTCAACTTTTGTGTTTTCTTAGCTTTCTCGTGGCTCAGCAGTGATGTTGCACACTGGGGATATTACCATATGGATGCTATATCTCCTTCCCTATGGAGATGGCAAGCTGGGGAGGGCCTACTCTTCCTATCAGGACCATAACTAGAAGGGATAGGAATGATTGCCTCTTCTGCTTCATTCAGTAGGAAATCACTGAGTCACACTGCTGAAGAACAATCTTACCCTTCCAGTTAGTAATCAAATCAAAGAAAAGCCCTGAATGCTTCTGAAAACCAGGATGGACTTTCAGTCACTTGTCTGAATTGTTTTCTGTTTATCTTTCAGTAGCTAATAGAAAATTTGCTGTGCTGCTAATGAACTCTTTAATCAGACTTCTGCCACTCAGCACACAGAAAATAGAGTCCCTGCACCCAGGAAATAGAGCCTCCAAGACTTGACAGAATTTTTCAAAGCATGAGCATGTTGAAGCCCCAGGGAGGGAGCTTCAGTCCCTTGTGCTTTTAGCATCCTGTTAGTCCACAGTGGGGTTATACATACACTCACTGGTTTCCTCTAAACATTTTGAGTGGCTGAAGCCCAGTGAAAATGTTACTTTTCCCAAGAAGTGATAGCTTTCCAGAAAACTTGGATTGGTGGTTTTTTTTTTCACAGGACTGTAAGGGAAATACTGCAGCTCAGGAATGTGTGCAGGTTCCATGTCAGGCTGTAGAGAAAGACTGCTGGGATTGCTGAAACTCCTGGAGATCTACAGCTTCAGTTTTCACAGCAGAAGTTCCTCCTGCCCCCACCACTCCTTCTGGGAAGCTCTCCAGCCCCAGGACTGCATTTAGTGCCTGCTGGGAAAAATTGCATGAGAGAATCTTAGAGAGCAGGGAAAGCAAAATCAGGAAATAGAGGCAAGGAACAGGAGAAAAAAGTAAAGAACATGCACAGAAAAGTTAAAACACTGTAAAATTTGCCCTGACTCCTCAATAGTTGGATTATTTCAGCAGCTTGGCAGTGGAGTTGTTTTTCTACAGAAAGTGGTAGCAGAGAGTCACATTAAAGGTGGTGGCAATGCTTTAATTTGCTCTTAATTAAATCTTACTGCATTCTATTTCACTTTCAAATTTTCCTGTTTATGGGTGATTTGCAATTCATGCTTACAATTCATGCTAAAATTGCTGTTCATGCATGTACTTTCAATGGTTGCTAGCAGAAATGTAACTCTGATTTGGTAGCACTACTTTTAAGAAAGACCCAGGAAAAGTGTGTAGTATGTTTATATTTTGTGGTTTATATGCAAATGAGGAAAAACATTAATTTTAAAAGGGAGAAAACCCCATTTGATGTCACATTTTGAAGATCAGTGTTGTCATTTAAAACACTATGTTGACAAAAAAATAGGGGGTGGGTTAGGTTGGTTGGGTTGTTTGGTTGTTGTTGTTGCTTTGGTTTGGATTTTTGCTGTGGTTTTTTGTTTGGGGTTTGTTTGGCTTTTTTGGTGTGTGTGTGTTTCTGTGCATCTGCAGTGTTGTTTGGTATATATCAACTAAACGGGGAGGAAAAATCACCTGGGGAAACCTTGGCAGATTCTGGCTGGAGGCTGATTTCAAACATTTTACGACTGCAAATTTGCTGCAGAGAATCAAAGGAACGGTAGGGAGAGCATCCAGAAGCAGAATAAACTAACCTCTCTCAAATTCCATCAGGAGAGCTGGTACAGCTCGGGAAAAGAAAAGCCAGGGAAGTTCTCCTTCCCTTTGAAGCTTTTCTGGAATGAATCTTTAATGATGGGTGTGTGCAGCCTCTTCCAGACAATAACGAATGTACAACCCCCAGGTTTTTAAGGCAGAGAAGATGGAGCCTAAACAAGAATAAGCTCAGGGTGTCACTTGCCCTGAGAGTTATCCGTGAGGATTCCCCTGGGATGTGAGCTGCAGTCCGTGTGCCTGATGCCAAAGGCAGCATTTCAGACTTGAGGGGGGTGAGTGTGGTGTTTGTTCTCTGAGCACTGGGATCTGGAGCGACTCCAGCCGTGGAAATGCAGAACCCTCCCTTCTGCAGCAGGCAGGGACCAAATGGCACAACAAAGAGCAGGCTATGAGTACTTGTGCAAATGTAGAGACAGAGGCACTTCTGTGAAAACGTGCAGGAAAAAAGAACAGTTTAGTAAAAGCTGCTTTTTTGCTCCCCGTGTAGGAAAATGTGCTTAGTAATAGGCTCATTTTGACTTCTAAAGGAATTTCTGTCAAATACAATTATCAGGGAAGACGACAACTGCAAAGGTATCAAAGCTATGTTTGCAGAAATCAGGTTTTAGAGCACTTTGAGATGGAAGATATTTGTCAAATTTCTTTACGTGTCAACTCATGTTTCTTTTATTTATGAATTTTCCTACTGTGGTATATGCTGTCTGTTTAAAGATGAGAGTGCTCCAGCAGTTTTCTTTTTAAAAGAAGTCTTTGGCAGCTGCATTATATTTATTTATTGTGGTTTTTCATCTTCATCACTTGAAAAGCAGAAAAGTGAAACAAAGCACAGAAATAAAGCAGTCTGTCACACTGAAACCCTCTGAAACATAAATAATAAACTTTATTTACTAGGTAATTCTCCTTGATGCTCTTGTTTATCATATTTTCAACAGCTCTCATTTAAGACAGTGTTGCCTAAGTACAAGAAGAGTGTCTTGATATTGTTACAGTGAAAGAAACATCGCATTTGTATTAACAGACATTCAGGTTTAAAAGCATGTCAAAAATATTTTGAATGCATTTGGAAAAGCAAATGCATTTCTTTCAAGCATCTGAAGACTAATTTCATTCTGTAGTCTGGGTAAGACCAGGGTGCTAGCAAGAAATGCCTGTTACTTGTTACTTCTACTTTTTTCAGGGCATGTATATTCCATGTTGAAGGTGTCCTTTCTGTTCATTTGGTGTCACACATCAAATTTTGGTAGCCACTCTATACACAAATCCATGCTTCTCTGTTCAATTCACCACAGCAACACCCAGCTGATGAGCTGAGTGTTATTTTAAGCACATTTAAAGGAAGGAAAAAAAGAGATTAAATTTATTTCTTTCCCATATTTTTGACTACTCTGTGCCCACAATTTCAACATGTGCTGCATAATCCCTTGAATATTAAATGTCATCATCTGACTGTAAGAGGAATGACCCACTGAATTCAAATTACAAGGAACTCTGAATTGCTTTCAGCTGCTCTCTCAGTGGCTCACCGTTTCTAGTGATGAGCCAGTTCTTCAGGTGTGTTGGCAGAGGGAGCAGGGAAGGTGGGCAGTGTTTGCAGGGAAGCAGACACTAACAGGGATGCGTGGTGTCCTAGAGCTGCAGTCAGAATGTCTTCATCACTGCTGTGCCAGGGAAATGCTGCTCAGAGGATTCCAGGGGAGCCGTGTCACGTTTGCTGCCAGGCTGGAAGCAGGAGCTCTGAGCTGTTCCCATTCTGTAAGGTTTTCCTGGTGGAAATAGCAAGCCATGATGCCTTTGTCCCCTTCCCCATCTCCCTTGTCCCCTTCCCCAGCTCTCCTGTCCCCTTCCCCATCTCCCTTGTCCCCTTCCCTCCTTGTCCCCTTCCCCAGCTCTCCCCAGTGCTATCAGCTCCCTGTTGCCTGTGTAGAGCCCAGGGGGGTCTGGTCAGGGCTGTGAATCTGCACAGGAGGAGGATGAACCCCCCCAGTGCAGGATGCTCCCTCCAGAGCCAGTCTCTAAATGTCCACAAGCATCACCTTGCACGGGCATCAAATTCTTCTCTCCTCTAAAATTCACGTGTGATTTGCTGAGCTCAAAGCTGCAGTGGGATGGCTTCTCCCCCCACCAGGCACAACCTCCACCATGAGTTTTGTAGTGATGTAAGTGAGGAGGATACATGACAGAGTATGAGGCAGAATCTATTGCTCATACTTCAGGC
Organism: Euphonia xanthogaster; assembly: GCA_034509185.1. Lineage (NCBI taxonomy): Eukaryota > Metazoa > Chordata > Aves > Passeriformes > Fringillidae > Euphonia > Euphonia xanthogaster. The sequence continues at coordinate 8,335,842 of JAYDZK010000271.1, read as the reverse complement.
TGTAAATCAGTCCAAGATAGCTCCAGGTGAGAAAGAAATCTCTTCTCTATATTTAATGCCTGGCTATAAATTTGAGGCCTCTGACTCCCTCTCATGCAGAAATATTGGCTAATGTGCTTTTCATATATACAAGTGTGCATTTGTCAGCTTGTGCTGCCCACAGTACAGACATTGACAATTTTGATCACAGATGAGGACTCCCTCTCCTGAGATTTTTTTTCCAAGTGTGGATTCACTTTAGAAGCCTGCAGAGGAGGCTGTGCCTGTATTAAATAGCAGCCAGGTGCCTGTGGAGCAGCATTCTTCACCATCCAAAATTTCAAAAGATTATTGTAAGAAAAATTCCTAGTGTGCAGTTTTCTGTCTCCTCACAGGCCAGTGATACCATAAACATGACGGGGACTTTTAATAGCTTGAGTTCAGGTCCCTTAATATATTTCCTAGCTAGTGCAGCCACGTGCTTGAAACCACCTTTCCTGATTATTCTTCAGGCTTTGAAAGAGCAGTGCTCTGGAGCCCACGTGAGCTCTGTGCAGAAGGCTGCATGCCTCCTGAAAGGAGCTGCTCTTTCAGGAGGGTGAGAAGCACTCGAAGCCTCTAATTGCAGCAGTGCAAACTGTCAGGTCTTGTATAGTAGGCTGCATTAAAATGTGGTTTGTGTTGATTCACTTTCAAGGCAAGATAACAACCTCACAGGAAACCAGGCTTTTACATCAACTAATTAAAAATTGATATGGCTCCAGTGCAGCCTAGATAAGGAGGCACTCACCCCTCTGCTGCCAGGCACTCAAAACCTGCCTGGGAAAGCCAAGCAAAGGACAAGTGTCAGTCGTTGCTAATTCCCTTCTGATCCTCCTGCAGGTAACTTGTCAAGAAGATCCAAAGGCTGTTTCATTTACTGTCCCATAGCAGCTTTCTAATCAGTATGTGCTTCTGTAATAATTTACTGGTTTAATGATATTATGTTGTTCAGGCAAAAAAAGAGATAACAAAAACTCTTGTAGGTGTATTTCCCTTTAGTACTCAGCCTTTTTAGGGCTGAGGGAACAGGAGAGGAGGGACACACACAAAAAATCCCTAAATTTCACTGGCTTGAAGCAGAGCTGTGGGGTGGGTGAACCCAGGCAATCACTAAACACTTTGGCACCACACATGGCACTAAAAAGAACTTCCCTCACATGTGAAATTCCTTAGGAATTAGGAAGCAAAACAGTGGATTGAATAGTGGTAGCATGCTCTGGGAAGCATCTTTATGCTTCCATAGCTGTAGCCTGGCAGGCTGCACCCCACTCCTTCAGGCTCCTCAGTCAGTGATAGGAGCAGGACAGCTCCACACCAGGCAGTGACAGACTGGCTTGGCTTTTGCCTTACAAGGAGAGGAGTGAATCAGAGTCAGATGAAATTATGATATGATTGAAAGCCAGAAAATGGCCTTTGCCCTGCCATGCCAGCCAAAGCGCTGGCTGTGCTGGTTGTTGGGAAAGAGGCAGAAATAGTGCAGACCTCCTCTCATTGTATAAGTTCATGTTGCCTACTTTGAAATAGCAACCTCCTCAGCTCCCAGCCACTGCTGCAACAATAGATAATCAAAATTATGTATTTGCTGGGGTTAATAAAGTCTTGCACGAATAGAAATGGCTGTTCACAGTTCCAGGGAGACCTTCTGCCCTCTTGGCCCTTGATGCAGCAGTGGGTCTCTAAAAAGTGGCTATATCCTGAGGTGATGTGGCTGCTGCTGAAAGTCTGCAGCTCTTCTGGGACGTGACAGCATTTCAGGAGCTGCTGTAGCTGTCCTGCTGTGTATGGACACCCCATAAACTGCAGCTGCCTTCATGGTTCATGTAGCTGCAAGGAGAAGGTTAACAATGGGAGAAATTTCTACTTAGCTCATTAATACTGTAGATGTTATTAAAAAAAATAATTAAACCCCAGTTGGCACAGGCTGCAGGATTTACTAATCAACATGTCAGTTCATTTCCAAATGCCTCATACACCTCGAGTTATTTTTGTCCAGCTGCTTCCTGCAGATGCAATTTGAACAGTGAGAAATAAAAGCAAATTTCAGTGCACCAGCAGAGTGCTGCTGGCACTCTCCTCTGACTTAGGCAGGTATCTTCTAAAGGCTTTTACATAGGGGTGGGGGACAGGGAGCAGCCAATGTAAATGCAGGGAGATATTCAGTAACTTATTGCTAAAGCTGGGGAAATCCTTGCCTGTGGGCCACACACAGCATTTTTTCCTTTATAAACTGATATAGGAAAAAAAAATCTAAGATTTGTGCTGAAGATCCTTTATTTGTTACTGTGCAGTGAGGGCTCCATAATCTACATTCAGCTGTGATATTCAAAAACTGCTTAACTCTACAGTTGATAGGACTTCTGCATGTGAAAATGAAGCACCTTCCCACATGCTGGAGAAGTTAAGCATTTTCCCTGCATTGGAGCCTCCCCTGTAAGTGCCTTTGAGCACAGGAATTGTTCCCTGTGTGCAGGCAGTGATGCCTCAGAGAGGGCATCCCCATGAGATGGGCCTGGGTTCTGTTTCACGGCTGGGTTAGGAAAAGGTGTGGGCTAACAAATCCTAGTAGTGATCAGGATCACAGTAAGAAGCTTGAATAATGAGGAATTAAAAAGATAATGAGACTGATGAGTCCCATTAGGACTCACTAAAGATACTACCTGTGATTTCCTCCTTTAGCTTCACTAAAGAGTGAAGCTAAAGGAGCAAATTCCTCGGGCAGTTTGGGTTCAGCAGCTCCTTGTGCTCTCCTCTTGCTGCCTGTGCCAGCTGAGCTGCGGCAGGGCTGGGCTCCCCATCCTCCTCGCCTCTGCTCTGCTTGCCAGCAGGTACTCAGCCCTCCCTGCAGCTCTGCTCTCCAGGCATCACACCCTGCTGGATTCCAAGCAGGAATTCAGGAAAATCACTCACGAGGTACCCGCTGACAGCAGGAAGCTGTTGATTGCACTGCTCCCGAGCGTGCTGCTCAGGTTTCTGTCTGCTTTGCCCTGCTGCTCCCTATGGTAATGCCCTTTCACCAGGGGTGTTGCTCGGAGCTGGAGCACAAACACAGGAGTCTGTAATAAACCTGAGCTTCCAGGATATGTTTTTGCTAGAGAGGGAACAACAAATGCTTATTTGCTTTTGAAGTAGCTCATCTGCGCTTTTAGCAATCAGAGGGAGATTTCTCTTGGCAGGCACAACAGGGACTCTGGCTCTGAATCCCAGGAGAAAGGTGGCTGTGCAGGGGAGCCTGTCCATCATCTCAGCCCTGTGGCTGCTTGCTTGCCAAGGGGGCAGTTCTGGAATGCCCTGTGCTGCTGGCTCCCCTGGCAGGACTCCTTGGCATTCCCAGAGTGCTTTCCTATCCCTCCTCTCACACACAGGTACCTCAGCCACCTTCTCTTCTGTTCTTTGCAAGTTTCTGGAGCTTTGTTTTTTTTTCCACCAGTTGTGACCCGAGTGCTGGAGATATTTAGGAGTTTTCTGCCTTGAGAGCAGATTCCCATCACCACAGGCTTGTCTGGGACAAAGCTCATAGCAGCAGAAAGCCAAGGGTCAGTATATTAAAGCAGAGTGCAATAACCCATTCAGTTGGAGGCTGTCTTGATTTCCATATAAATGCAGAAAGTTCTATTTGAATGTGCACCTCTCAGGCATATGAAATGCTAATGGTGGAGTAATCTTTATGTCACTTTGTTTTGATTAAGTTGTTTGATAAATGGAATTCCTTCTGGCATTCCTGCCGTCCTGTCTTGCTGCACCAGGGTTTGAGTAGGGTTAATTTTAATTGGAATTAATGACTACCAATGGCCCTTATGCAGGTCATGGGCTAAATCTTAGAAAACTTGAATTCCTAGAATTGTCAGAGATGTTTAAAATGCCCTGTAATGCAAAGTAATAATGACCTACAGTTTGGTCTGGGGTTCTGAATTAAAAAGAGTTTGTAACTCCTCTTCCACATATCCTTAGCTTGACCCACAGTTCAAGCTAACTCCTCTAAACCTACTTTGAACAAGAGACTGTGTTGTTAATAACACACTTTAGGAGCTAGACTTTTTTGTTTCAGTTATTGTCCAACCCTTCAAATGGCAGAATTTGTCCTAAATTCCTTTGCTACTTAGAGATTCCTGACCACTACAGGCACCAACCATCCCGTCCTTTTTTCCTAGCAAGTTTTATGATAAAGGTCATGCTAAATTTCTGATTTTCCTTTAAATAATTCTAACATGTCATGTATTATTAATAAGTAAGGAGTGACATCCTAGGAGATGGTATCTTTACCATCTTACCATATTTTTATTCCTTATAAATGAAAAAGGGGTACAGATGACAGCTTACCATGCAGGGATAGATGAAGTGCAGCTCAGAAGGAAAAGTGATGAATTGTAGTGTTATCTTAATGTAAAGCAGCCACCTAGGCAGGACAGGGCTGCCAAGGCAGCTCTCAGCCCCAACACATGACTTCCCACTAACAGTTCTTATCTGGTATTAGTGGCTCTTTGTAGGAGCTTCTCCTCAGTAACAGGAGCAAGCTGGCTTTCCATAGATAATGCCAGTGTGGGTAAAGCATCTGTGGGGGAATTTCTGGAGAATGGCAGATGCTGCTTTCCTGGGCTGCTGCTCTCTGTGCTTGTCCCTACGCAGAGCTGCAGGCAATAAGCAAGAATTCTAGCTAGTGGGGTGTGCTCAGAAAACATGCAGACCTCACCCTGCTCCCCGTTTATGGGGGATCAATTCTCCCAGGAGATATTTTTTCTTCAAGAGTACCAACAAAACCTTTCAACAATGTGATACCCTCCTGAGGCTTCTGAGCCACTTCTCTGCTGCTCCTTTCCAAGCTTGTTTTTGATTTCATTGATCCTAGTTCAGTTTCTAGTATTTTGTGCAAAAGTCACATCAACAGTATAATAAATCTTTTCTTATCTCTAAAATTCTTTTCCTATTGCCTTGTTCCCACAAGATACTGCTGCTGTTGTGACAACTAAATAGATACAACAGCCTTAGAGTTCAAATATGACTCATGGTATGTTAACTTACGGATACAGTAAAGCTGAGAGGGAAGGAAGGAAAAAATTCAATATATTTTTCAATATATTTTTTGGTTTTAAAACTAAATAATGCAAATGGCACATTTTAAAATGTGGGTGGTTTTTTTAATCAAAAATCTAAATTTTTAAACTAAATATTTTTGTTGTTGACAGTCTTCCTATCACCTATTCTGTTTCCCTCTCCCCTAATGCTAATTACAGACTTGTGTACAATTGGGAAATCCATAAGTATATAATAGTTTTGATAGTCTCTAATTTACTCGGAAATTCAGCCTGTGTTATGGGTCAAGACTTTCCTTTTGTCAGATTAAAATTATTATTGTCTTTTTGTAAAAGAGAATATGGAGGATATGAGGGCATTTCATTTTCTTGTGAAGAATACAAAGGAGATACAGAAAGCCAAAAGGGACATGTTGAATTTCCAGTGCCCATTTTTGGCACCTGTGTTTATTGCTGCACCAACCCCTGCAGACAATGAAACTCAGACTCGTTTATAAATTGCTACTACACATATTAAAAAACCATACAGTGTGTCTTGTCCTCTGCTCATTACTTGCCCTTCATATTTGTCTCTGCTGGGTTTTCTTTTTCCTAGGGATGTTTTCTTTTTGCCATGTATCCCAGGACAGAGCCTACATTCAGTGCCTTCCCTTTCAACATTTCTAATTCCAGAAGACCCACTAGAAACATATGTGGGAATCATCAGAAAGAACTCTGAGGTCTGTTCAGACAGAAGAATGAATCCCACAAGTTCTCCTCCAAGTTTTCAACTCTTCTGTCAAGCATCAGCATCCTCCCTTTGCTTCTCTTGTTAGGAGAGACAAGCAGACCCAGCGTGCTTGGCTCTGTTCTGCTTCTCTGGCTCATCTTTCCTGATATTTTCTTGAACCATGAACTGAACTGCAAATAATAGGATTGCTTATATAAAAGGCTGCCTCTTTACATGACTGGAAGCCGTGCATTTGGGCTCTTTGAAACTGGCTCTGTGGCATTTCATACACTTTGTTCTCTGGCCAGAAGTTCAGGATGTTCCATTTCTAAATCTGATTTCCGGCTAAAATATAAATGCATCACATTGGCTGATCATCCTTGGAAGTCTGGATGCTTTTAGAGTTAAAGGTGTGAATGATTAATGCTTCTGCTGTGCTTGCCTATGAATCATTATATGATGCCCTGATTTTTCTTTCTAAATCTCTGTAGCTCTAGCAAATAAGGTGTTTAAGAGAGAGAGGGGAGGGAAAAGGGTAGAAAATGACCTTCCTGTTTAGTCACACATAAAATAATATTCGTGCAAGGACATGGTTCTCTTTGAGTTTCTACCTACCTTGTGAACTGTGACAAAGTGCAGCCTATCACCTGCAGGCTTTTGGAAGTAAATTCAAACATAAAAGTCTTGGCAGTTGAAGCAATGGATGAAACTGTCAGGATTTAAGTTTCACTACAATCCAAATTAACCCCAATATTACTTCCTCTCAAGGTCAATTAGACATTTTCAGGGTGTTTGAATGAAGAATTCCTCTGGGATATTCTTCCCCATCTAGTGACCAGTATTCTTTAAAGAACCTCTGAACCTTTCTGGTGTCCCTTGCCTGTGGTGGAGGGAGCTGATGTTGTCTATGCTGCACGCAAGCAACTCTGAAATTACTGATTTGAAAACAGCAGGGCACGACTCATCTGAGGACAGGCATCTACACTTGACACAAAATGCCTTTTCCCAAACAGCCCCCCACGTTCCACTTGGCTCATCTGTGACCCTTCAGCACCCCAGCATGGAAAGCAGCACCTTCCTGAGCTCTCTGAGCCCTGAGCTCAGGTTTCTGTGCTGGGGACACGGCCTGGGAGGGGCAAGGCGCCAGGGGGAGATGCTTCACTCCTGACACCAATTTACATTAGAACAAACAGGAGGCTAGGAATTGATCTGAGAAGGGATTAGGGATTCAAAGAGCTGTGCTGGGCCTGCTCTCAGGGGGCAGATGCCATGCATTTGACTGGCAGGCACTACACTGAACACTCTGTGTCATCCTGGAAGGCACGGGGCTAGTGGCTCTCATGACACTCCTAAATTCCCCTTGCCATATTTCTTCAGTGGAGCAAGAAAGATTTACCATTCATTGACTTCACCTCCTAGGGAAAAAAATGCTTCAGCTTATGCTTGTTTTGTCATAAATACTGAGGTAGACCAGGAGAGCACATTTTAATTTAAAAACCCAAATGAATTTTTAGGCAGTCTTTTCCTTTCTTTGCTGAGATGTTTGGAATGGAGCTTTCACATGGAAAAATATGGAAAAATAATCTGAGTTGATGGCTGCCACTGAAGAGGAGATGGCAGCAGTATTTAGGGGCATGAAACCATTCTGTCCTGATTTGATAATGTCTAACTGTGTAGCAGTTTCTGTGCTCTTATCAATGGCTGCCATGGCAAGAGCACTTGCTTCACCTCATGGCAGGTGCCTGCTTCTCCTCAGAGAGACAGAGGACTCAAAAGAAGATAGGAAAATAACTTAGAATTCCTTGCTCTGTCTTTTACCTGCAGTCCTTTTCCTTGCCTTTGCAAAGTGATTGCTTTTTGTAGCCAACCTCTTTCAGAGAGGATGATTTTCTCTCAGGCACTGAAAATGTTTCCACAGCTCAGATCACCAGGGAATGTAGTCTCACACTACTTGGGGACTAATTGCACAGAATAATTACTGAGTCCTCAGCCCTCACAAGGATTGTTTTATAAATAATTCCCCCTTAAAATGTTGATTACACATATGCTTCCCAAAAGAATCGTGCGGAGGAAATAATTCCCTGAAACTGTCGCTGTCGTGTGGCACAGGGAGGAAAGGCTGCAGGGTGGGAGTGACAGGAGAGGTGGGCAGGGTCCCTGTCCCTTCCCCTGGGGGGCCATGGCCCCACCAAGGAGCTGGGTCTGAACATGGGTTGATTTGGCAGAGCTGATGAGCCCAACACTCAGTTTTAAAGCAGGAATGGCAGAGCTCTGTTGCCCAGCAAAACTTGTGTCCAAAGGCTGCTGGAGATGGAGGGCTGAAGCTGGGCTTCCAATGAAAGGGAAAGGAGTTTATAGGGGGGTGTGTGTGGCTCCACTAAAATCCTTGCCTCGGGCTTTTTCTGCCTGCTTCAGAAATTCAAATGGATGTGGCAGTCTGTGTGCTGTGAGGGGGACTGTGGAGGTAACCACATAAATGTGATGGAATGAGAATTTCAAATAGTGAATGTGCAGTGGTTGTGTAAATGACAGACTACAGATGGGGTTTTGCTAAATGTATTAGCATGATTGGTGAAGCAGGCTGACAGTATTGTTAAAACCAACACTAGAGCATTGGTACAGAGCAATCAATATCCCTCCTGGCTGCAGTTCCCTGTGTCAGGTGAAGAAAATGTTTTAATAGAAATTCAGTTTATATGTCTGAAGTGCAGGAGGGTTTTTTTGTATTTCTTATGGTAACAAATGTGCTTTTCTCTTTCAAAGTATGTGTCAGGTGAATTTTTTTTCTTTTTTGTAGAAGCTGGAAAGCCAATTGTAATAACCAAAAAAACCACAAGTGGCAGTAGGGCACTGGCAGGGGAATCAAGCATCTCCCCAGCTGATAAGCTAAGGCAGGGGCTGTCTCTGGATGACTGCTTGCAGGCTAAAAAGAAACATGTGTGTAAGTGTGCAGTCTGAAATAGAAGTGACTTGTATTGAAGAGTAAAACATAATATTTCTAACCCTACCCTAGCAATTTATAACATACCCACATCCTACTACAGAGGGCAGAACTATAATCAAGAATACTTCTGAAAGCTGAGAAATCCTGTTTGCAAATGCATGTTCTAGTAAATTCTTCTTAACTGCTCACAGGACCTATGTCATCTGCAGAAAATCAGTTTTCAATGGAGTTTGATTTTTTAGAGAGTTTTTTACTGCTGTAGCTACTGGAGCCTGTGTGAATTCTGTGGCAGATCTACAGGTGCAAAGAGGGCACAGCTGGGGTTCTGGTTTGGCTTTGCATTTTAACAGTGGGGAATGGAAAATGATTCTTTCCCCTAGTGCTGAGGAGGGTAACTCCTGCTGCTGGGACACAGGGATGTGCTGACAGCTTGCCATTGACACAAACAGCCTCTGCCTGGGTGCTGTGATCAGTGAGGTGCTTGGATAGCCTGGATTCAGGTACCTGAGTTCATCACTCAGCTGCTTCTGGAGGCTGTCCTGGTCATTTCATGGCATTGCATGAGTTGTTTTTTGAGTGATACAGCTCCCTGAATCTGCTGTGGCACTGCTGATGTGTGAAGGCATTCCCAGTACTATTTCTTCCTGCTAGACATGACATGGGACAAGTGTTAAGGGGTTTCCTTTAGATTTTGATAGTTATCAGCAGTTACCATTATTTTGCATGAATCAGAAGTGGCTTAGAATTCAAGTTTAACAGTGATGATGGTCTGACCACAAAGAACAAATTATCTGTCCCCAAACCCAAAACCTAACACATTTTTTAAGGCTTCTTCTGCGTTTGCTTTGCTTTCACCTGAAAACAATTTAAAAAATAATCTAAAAGGCCAGATTAACTACAGAATTTTTTAATATGCTTCTATTGTCTGTGTCTGTGAAGGAATAGCATGATCCTGCTTGCAGCCTGAGCTTTGTACCACAGCTAGAGAGAGAGCACTGCCCCTCACCAGGCACAGCCCAGGCTCCAGAGACCTCTCCAGGAAAAGGGCCAGAGTCAAGGCTCTTGCTTGACGTTGCATTGATCCAACCCCTGCAAGAACATGAGAGAAATTCCTTCCCCAGACAGAACAATGCCAGTTTCTACAAGATGTGATCTTTAGAAATCAATCAATTTAGTACTTTTCAGTAAATTCAGGCAGCTCTGAATTAAATTGGAAAAACTGTTTGCATGAAAGTAATTCTTTTAAGTAAATTTCTGCTTATACCCCAACAATAATATCAATGTGAATTTTGTTAATATGTTTCATTAAAAGGATTTCCATTAGGAATTAGTTCCAAAATTACCTAACCTGTCAGACTCTGAGGACACCCATAATTACAGCTATAGCCTTTCCAGATCTATACCTTTTTCCCTCCTGTCTCTCTCTGCCTGTGCTAATAAGCATTTCTAAACTGCCTGCTAGAATAAGAGTCAGGCAAGTTTTACAAATTACAAAAAGTTTTGTTTTCTTTTACATTTGTTCAGACCCCTAATCTTCTCATTCATTACTCTTAAATGCATTATCCTACTGCTTTTTTGATAAAGGAGCAATGAAGATGAAAGTGTAATTACAGACAGTATCAAATCCAGATGTTGGACTCTGGCCATGCCATCCCTTATGGTTTTTAAGCACATCTTCAGACAAAATCTTGTGCTCCAAGGAGTGAACATGTCCAGACCCTCACACTGAGAGGGCTCCCCAGTTTCTGGAAAGGCAAATTTCAGCAAGGGACCAGGGACCTTTGAAGTGGTTGGTGAACAACTTTCTCTATTCAAGAGAAGGATCCCTTTATCCAAGGATCTCTCACCATAAGAGAAGGATCCCACTGGTGCTGGGTGACTGCCAGACACATCACAATCCAGTGTGCAAGAAACCATGGCCTCACCCTGCCCTGGCTCTCTGCTGGAGCCCTGCTGAACATTGTGTGCTTGTGTTTATCAGCCTAAGAGTTATTTTTACAACAGTATCACTTTCCAAGGTTAAAGCTGATAGAAAATTAATATAGAAATAAGAAATTTTTAAAAGTCTACAAGGAACAACTGAGAAATATTACTTTTGCTAAGCTTTGGTTATTTAAAAAGGAGCTCTGTTTCACTTCTCACATGTTAGGCTTTTCTTCGGATAAGATTTAGAAACAATAATGAATTTCAGTGCTGCAATAGGTTGAAATTGAATGTTTACCTATACTTTGATTGAACAAAACCATTATAATTAATTGTATTTCAAACAGCATGCACACAGTAAAATAGCTTCCTCCATACAGTAACATTTAGTAAGTAGGCAATATTGTTGTCTTTTCTCAAGACCAGATAACAATGGACCAATTATTCTTTACTGCTTTCTAAGAGGGCTTCCCATTGTACAGAGAGGTTTAACATCTGGATCAATGCTTGCATGATTCTTAATGAAGTCCTTTAGCTCTTAGAAATCATTGAAAAAACATCTCCCGTGGAAAACAAAGATTAGTTTAGCTGGATGTCATGCTGAGCAATGGATGTTTTTCTTGGCTGGCACACCACAAAAATGCTTCTATTATCTGCACCAAGGAAGGCTCTCCAGGCTTTAGTCCAGTAAACAAACATTTTCTTGTCATTCAGTGTAATCTGAAGCTTTTTGGTTTTCTTGAAGGGAGAATTAACTGCACCATGTGGTTGTTGCCATTGCATCTTTGCTTTGCAGTGTGCCCATAAAGGAGACTCAAAGGGACCCCTGGAAAAATCTCTCTATATATATGACATAGCCCTGAGAAATCCTAAATGTCTGTTCTGTAAATCCTCATGTTAAAATTTGCCAGAACAAGGATTGAGCTGTGTGAGAGGGCTGTTGGCAAAGAGCAGGAGGTTTGTGCCAAGGTGCAAGGGGCAGCAGTGGGGGACTGTGCTGAGGTACCAGCTCCTCAGCACTTTCACAGATCACTGCCAGGCATACACTTACAGGAAAACCAGTTTAAAGGCTTTGCCATGTTTTTTGGTGTGTTTTCTGCCTGTTCCCCCCTCTGCTGCACTCCAGATGAAGGGCAGCCTCTGTGAGGAGCCCAGAGCTTGCCCTGCTGGCCCGGAGCCCAGCAGTGCTCCCTGTGACAGTCCCACTCGTGCCTGGTGGCTCTCACACAAAGAGGCAGCCCTGCAAACAGCTCTGCCAGATGGAGTCACGCACATGCCTGGAAAAACAGGCTTTTTTCCTCGTGGGAGAAGCCTGATAAGAGTGTGAGCTGACCCCTTCCTTGAGTCCAGGTTTCATTCATCAATCACTTCAGCAGGTTTCTCTCACTCTTTGGCACGCCATTCCAGTTCTCTGGGCTTCCACCTGACACAGGGGCCTCTAACTACTGGAGGGCTCTCTGTGATTCTGCTAGCACTGGCTCCAGCAGAGGTGAGGCTGGTGAATAACTCTGAGTTTTAGTTGAAGAGATAAATGATGTGAGGGAGGCAATCATGGCAAAGAATTGTTCTGGAAAAGTGAATCAATGCATGCTTTAAAATGTCCCGTTCTGGGACCTGTGTTTCATGGGATGACCAGAGGATGCTGCAAGAGCTAAGCAATGAAATCTTTGCTTTCCCTCTGAACGTGAGGAAGAGTTCCACATCTAAATGATTAGTTTAATACTCTCTTTTTAAATTAAAACATGCAAGGGGAGAGACACTGAAAAAGAGAGTGTGGCTAGAGGCTTCTCAGCAGTTATACCCAGGCTGATGAACAGCATGGCTCTGTGCTCTCCAGCTGAGGGACTGGAGAAGTGAAATTACATCTGACAGCTTTATTTCTACATTACCTCAATTTTGGCTAAAGGCAAAATTGATTAAAAAGAAAAAATACTGAGGATGTTGGGATTTGTGGCTGCATTTCTGTGCTGAAGTCCCAGCATTAATCCAGACTTGGCTGCACTGGTTACAGGAAGAGAAAAGGTAATTCTGTACCAATTTCAATGTGTGTTTATAAATAAAGTACTGGTGTGATAATAGAGCTTTTTTAATGCATGAAGTTTAAGAGTTCATATGTCAAGAGAAGCACAGCTGCGAAGTGATGAAAAAACTACATTTAGTAAGAAGCACCTGAGAACGGTGTGCTTAGGAGGGTAAATAATTGGAATAAACAGAGCTACTCTGAAGAAAAATTACTGCACAATAAAATACTAAAGTATGGCTATTATCTATAGAAATAGAAACACTTTTTCTAGATAAGTATGTATAGAGACAAACATGCAAACAAAGACAAAAGCAGTCACCTTGTACAAAGGAGCAACTTCAGAAGTCCTGGAGAAAAAAACCACAAAAGTGGTAAGTGACAGATTCTGCCTTGCCTTTTTTTGTGTCAATCCTGTTCATCTGGGGTTTTTTTCAGTGCTTTACAAAAATAGTGCTGAGGTTGTGATAAGGCTTTGGTTTTTGTTAATTAGCCAGATTCACAAAGGATATTGACCAGTCAAGGCACCAGTGAGGACTTGTTGTGTGAATTCAGTTTGCATTATTTACAGTGTGGTACTAAAAGGGAGGGCGTTCTGTCTGTTCATGTTTAGGGTGGAAATGAAGTCAATGCAAACCTCTCCTCATAAGGAATTCTAAAAACAGGTTTAAAAATTCTGTAAAGAAATAAATTTTTTGCATTTTGAAAAAGGATGAAGCAGAAACAACAAGATGAAAAATCCTTCTGAACTAATAATCCAAATGTTTGTGTCTCTCACCCTGTGAGGACAGTCAATCTTTGAAATTACCTTTTTTTATTTTATTTTGAAGTTTAAGTACTATAGCAAGTATCTAAATGAAACTTTTTAATATTTCATGGGTTGCACATCTTCTAATCTGTTCTTTATTTAATTTTTATGAAAATTACCCTTCAAATTCATTTTATTCATTCCTGAAAGACCCATATCTTACGCATTATAATTTTTTCATTATCTTGATTTGTGTACAGCTATGACTAGAGAAAATTACAGCTTGAATTTCCAAAATAACTGGTGTGACATACATGGCATCTAAATGCTGTTCCATATCCCTCACCAAGAGCATTTTGGATGGTCTTCTGAAATGTTTTCCCTGAGCAAATGAAAGATTGTAATTTCAGTTGTGTGTTTAATTCCCCAAATTAGCTTAACCTGGTAGTAATACTGGTTGCAAACAGTTCAGATATTAATTGCTATGGCTTCCTCAGCCCTTCCTAACATCTTCCCTAGGTGATGGCATTCTGAGGAAAACAAGTGAAAAGATTTCCTTTCAGAGGGAAGCTGGGAGAAATTAAATACCCAGCACTGAGGTGTGGTGGGAAGTGACAGAGACTGATGCCCTGACTAAGCAGGTTTAATTAGTTGTTATTGCTGCACGTTTTATCCTTGACACCCACTGACATGCCTGGGCCAGGAGAGCCAGCTCAAGGCAGCCCAGAGCTGCCAGCACCTTCTCACCCCTTGTGCTAACTCTGTTTTGTCAGTGATAGGGATCAGGAGGAAGTAAAGCTTCTCCAGTGTTTTTTACTGTCACAGCTGCTATGATGAGGGAACTGGGGCACAGCCATGACAGCTGAGATGCTCTGCTGGAGTGAGAAACCAGGCAAACCTCCAAAGCCCAAGCAGGCACCTGCTTGTCAAGTAGTTCATGACAATCTAAATGACAGCAACTGAAAAAGCAAGCACTCACCAAACAGGTTAGTCAAGTGACAATAGCAAGGTTCCAGTGCTGTTCTTTGGTCCCCAGTGGCTTCAGTCTTTGTTTCTTAATCTCCAAGGCCAAATCTGCTGGGCTCAAGACTTTGATGAGAAAGGCAAGGAGCAAGGTGGGGGTCTTTGCTCCTCCCCAAGCTGTGCTATCACTGGTGCATCTACATCCTTTTTTGTTGGAGAAAACCAGTCTGGTCCAAGGGCTCACAACCTCTTTCCTCAGGCCCTGACTGTTCCAGGCTGTCCAGACAGGTGGTGCAGGTCCACCCTGGCATGACCTGGGTGACCATCAGATGCTGGCCATGCAATTCCTGCTAATAGCCACCAGCATTGAACAACCTCATGGCTTTTATACAACTATGCCAAATGAGTGCACGTTGTGCAATGTTTCACTTTCTGCCTTGAACTGAGCAGCTGTGTGGTGTGTCTGGTGTGCAAGGCAAGGGTGCTTTCCACAGGGAGCTACAGTGATAATCCAGCCACTCTCCTGGCTGGAAGTCTCAAAGGAGCCTCCTGTTTCTTGTCTGATTAAGTCTACCAAGCCAAAAATTACTGCAGGCAGAGTTTTCAAACTCCATTATCCAGAGTGCAAGTGTGAACTCTGGTATCACTGAAATTCAGGTCCCCCAACACAGGGAAGAATGATGAGGAGGACTCCATGATCTCAGAAGGCTTATTGATTACTTTATTATGCTGTATTATTCTATACTATATTACACTACATCTAAGCTGAAACTGTACAAGCACTCAACTGAACAAAATCTCGTGACTGTCTCCTGACTGACTGTCAGGACACAGTTTGCAGAGACTGGTCAAGAAAACAAACACACCAGAATCCAATCAAGGAAATTCCTTCAGGTAAATAATCTTCCAACACATTCCACATGTTCCAAAGCACAGGAGAAGTAGATGAGATAAGAATTGTTTTGATCTCTGTGCTTCTCCAGGAAAAACCTGAGAGAAAGAATTATGTCTCCCTGTGTTCATGGAATGTGAATGCCACACCCTGGCACACACCTGGTGACATCTAAGGTGACAGCTGGGGTCTGGCCCCCAAAAGAGGAGAAGCAAAAGCACAAGGCAGCACAGGGAGGTGCAGTGGGCACCTGAGGAGCCGAGGCTGACAGACACACTCACTCATAGCAGCACTGGCTGGAGCTGCTTTCAGCAGCTTTTGCCATGTTTCACCCCGTATCTTTGATCCCAATGTATTTTATTTTGGCAGGAAGCTGTTTGTCCCTCCCTTAGCATATGTGCAGTATGTGTTGCATTATTCTTTTCTCCAGATGATTTAGACAATGCTTTCCTCAGCTGCTCCCACTGCTGCTGGTTCACATAGATGCTTCATCTCCCACGCACTGTCTCTAAATTATTTGTATTTTTTGAGTGTGCCCTGCATAACTTGCTAAATCTGTCTTTCAGATCAGGCATTCAGTTCCACCCAGAAACTGAAAATATTTGACAACTTTCAGTGTTTTTTTTTTTCCTCCTCTGTGGAACTTAAAAATACAGAACCCTGTGAAAATGAATGAGAAGCCCTGCTT
Organism: Euphonia xanthogaster; assembly: GCA_034509185.1. Taxonomy (NCBI): domain Eukaryota; kingdom Metazoa; phylum Chordata; class Aves; order Passeriformes; family Fringillidae; genus Euphonia; species Euphonia xanthogaster. Next base: position 8,319,907 of record JAYDZK010000271.1, on the reverse strand, counting down.
ATGTAATGCTGGTAGAGCTTTGCTGCACATTCAGATTGTATTAGAGGCAAAGCTTAACATGCAGATGAGGTTTTACAATTCTTCATCCCTCCTGCTCTTCCTTGTTTCCCTGTAATGGATTGTCATTTATTTGATGATGGCATCAGACTTCTCTCTATCATCAGGAACCTTTACAAGTTTTCTGCTAAGGGAAGGGATAGTAAGATTTGCATTATGGGGTTTTTTTTGTTATCTTCCCTCCACTGCAACTGAGATTTGAGAAACCCTGGTAAGGCAAAATTATTTTTTTTTCTAGATACAGATCTATAAAACAATAAAAATATAAACATGTATATGTGTACTGATAAGAATTCTATATTACATTATTTGTAGCTGGAGGTAAAGAAAATTATTTTCTACCTGAGACTGTAAATGTGTTAGTCAAATTTTCCCAGCTTAGGAAGTTTCTTCTGTGCATTTTTATCATTGGGCATTCTTGTCAGAGGAAAACTGGCAAAAATTTTGATGTACCCTGGATTCATTAGTATTTGGTAAGGAATCTGTGATTCTACAAAATGCCTGTGAAACAAGCACAATCTCTTCCTAAGTTTTTCTGTGTTAATAGTCCTCCCACAGCTATCCTAGGTCACATACGTATTCATCAGACATCTGTCTTTACTTGCTGGCAAACTGAGCTAATAATATATGCAATAGTCTGAGCTGAACCAAAGTTGAGATGTGTGCAAGACTGTACATTTGTTTCCCAGTAAAAAGGGAAAATCACTTAAGCTTACAATAGATGCCTTCTATTTAGCTTATTTTTATTCTGCGTGTATTTCATTATTACTAGCAACAACTTTTTATCAATGTTACCACAGAAATGGAGAATGCTAATTCCTAGAATCATGCCAAAACTCATTTTCCATCCTGTTTACTTAGTTGCTCTACTGCAAACAATGCTTGCTAGATAGCTGTGAATAATTCAGAGCAGTTACATTATTTGGCCAGTTTATTTTTGTGTGCAATATCCTTCCGTTTCAGCAATACATTTTACATGTTGTTCTGGAAAAGAGTCTTGTGAAACTAAGCTGAATTTTAAAGGCAAAACCATCAATGAACTTCTGGGGGGACGAGGGGGAAACCCTAACAAGAATCCGTAAGATTAAAGAAAAGGAAGGGCTGTAACTTAAGTACTGAGTAGCTCTTTTCTCTTTGAAATCCATTTCATACTAATTCATAAGATGTGTTTCTTCAAACCAGTACATATATGTTTTAATGGAACTCAGTGATCATTAGGCATAAATCATGTACCAAACTGCTCTTTAATGTTTCTCCTGAGAGCTCAGGCTGTCAGAAGAACTTAAGGCACTGCAGCTGTATCACCTGCAGCCATCTAGAACCTGAGCCATTTAACCATAACACAACAATTTATTTAATTTTGCAATACTAATTAATTGCTGGGGAAGAGGGCAAGAGATTCTAGAACTATCTAGTAACAACACTAGTAATGCAGAGATTGGTTAGAAGATGAGCTCCCTTTAAATAACATCTTGGAATTCCATAATTAATATAGTTCTGGCACTCCACCACGAACCCTAAGAGCTGGGAAACAATAATTTCAAAATATTCCTACCCTTACAACCGAATCCCCTTTAAAAATCAACATATTCTTTCTGCTTCGTGCATCACCATCAGCTACTGCAAATTGCAAATGTCCTAGAATCAAAACTTAGCAAGCCATTCTGTTAATGTAGCAGAAGGAGGAAAAGAAAACAATTCAGTCTTTCCCAGCAATATTGACTGTGTTGTGCTGACAGCCCTGCTCATGCTTCATGGTGCTGCATAACTGGAAAGAGAGACAAATGAGAGATTTACAGCACCTTTTACACAGTACAGTCTTTTAACATAGCCATCCTCTTGATTATTCTCCCCCCAACACATGGCCATGAATAAAAAGAGAGAAGAGGAAGAAAGGGAGATGAGATGTTGTTGCCTAAGTGTAGGTTCCTGACTCTGTCTTCTGGCACTGTGAATGAGAGCATTGATTTTTATAATGCACACTGCACTTGGTGATTGCTCTGATCTGTGTTCACAGATTTGCTTGCCTGTTCTCTCTCATTCACCTGTCTCCTTACAGCCAGGGTAACTCAGAAGTGAATCTCCCTTTGGTAATGGATACTCCTCTTGTTCCCTTGTATGCTGTAAACAGCAGCAGCACCTCGGAGCTGAGTGTCAGCCCAACACGGGTAGTAAATAACTGATTCAGTTCTTAAAAAGAACTTCACAACTGACAAGCCTCTGCACAAAATCCTGTATTTCCACCCAGTGTCCAGCTCCATTGGTAAGAGCCCCATCTGGAGCCACAGCAGTGTCACAGGCACTGAGCTGCGCCCCCTCGGTGTGTTTGAGCACACAGAGGGTGTGCCCTGGGTCCCAGCTGAGGGTCTGCAGTGGTTAGCCAGGCTATGCCCAGCTGTTTGCACTGAGACTGTGAGTGCAAATCCACCCCTAATGTCATTAACCAGCTCTGCCTCAGGTCTGCAGGTGCATCTCTCAGTGCTATCCACCTGGGAAGCTCACTGCAGTAACAGCCCCTCTTTAGACATTACTCCTTGGGCTTCCCACATCCTTTCAACCCATTTTTGCACTGCAGCATGTGAGTGTCTGTGTGTGTAAGCAAAGGAGCAATGATCACTTCCATCAGCCCTGGTACCAGCCCTGCCAGCCCTTTTCCCACTGCACACAGGAGCACATCCCACAAACAGGCAGTGACTGCAGCCTGCCATCTGCAAGGGAGCCAACATTCTGCTGCAACAAGCAGGTAATGCTTTTGTAGTCAGGATTTTTCAGCTGTGGTTTCTCTTTTCACTTGAAAAGGTTTTGATCAAGAATGGCAGTTTAAAAAAAAAAATCCTGCTGTTGAGTACATGTATTGTTATTAAAGCTTCATCTTTTCTCTGCTGTCTCTTCATACGTCCTCCTCTAAATTGCAAAATGGGCAACTCAACCCAGAGATTCAAATCCAAGCAAAATTATTGCTGCTTGTAAAACTGCAGTAAGATTATTTTAATGTCTATTACTAATATTTTTGATGTCCTAGCTCTGATTACACCATTCACAAAATGTTTAGAAAAATGCATATTCGTGCATATCAATAAGGATGGATTGAATTTGAGTGCCTTTATAGTGCTGCTGATAAAATTCTCACTTGCCAGAACAGAGTGTGCTGCAGCAACAGCACTGTTCAGCAAGAGCATATTTGCACATGGTGCAGCTTGGAGCAGAAAGCTGCTTTCCCCTGGCAAGCTCTGTAACATCTGTGAGAGATAACAGCAGAAAGGTGGAAGATTTAGCACCCTTTGTCACGTTTGTCCACGCTGTGACAGCTGATGTCTGATGCTTGTCTTTGAGCTCTGTTTCTAAGAAGAATGGGGTGGGCTAAAGATCTCTGTATCTCTGGCTCCTTTTGATGAATCTCATTTCACTGTGCCCATCTCTGTGTCAATGTCAGAGAGCCACTGCCTGCTGCAGGCAGCCCCATCTCCAGGTGTCTCACTCCTGAGCAATTTGCAGAGAGTGACACAGCTTCTCCTGCTCCTCTCTGTGTACATTTGCTGTGCTTTTCCTCTCCTGAGATCCTCAGAGCAGCAGCAGCAGCTGAGCTCCTGCCAGCCTCTGAGGAGTGCCCAGTGTGACTGGTGCCCTCAGCTCTGCTCTCAGAATAAACCACAGGATGGCTCCAGCCAGGAGAGCAGCCACGCTCCTCCAGGGAGCCACAGGGAGAAATGTGAGCTGGGGATGGCTAACTCCAGTGCACCTCGGGAGGGGGAAAGAGCTGATGGCTTCACCTTCCAAAATGGACCACAGGGACTAGGACATAAGGGGATTTTTGAAGGAATTTTGAATGAGTTAGAGACAAACCTCTGAGTTTTTAGATAATGCTGTTTATTTTTCGTATCTTCTACATAGGCAGGAAGGGTGAGTTCAGCTCACATCTTCACAGGATGGTCCAGAAGGTCACACAAGACCCCCAGCTACAAGACCTTTTAAGGATTTATTAACCAATAAAACTCTACCAATGAGGATATTTATATTTTAAATCTAATCCTTAAATATTTCATCTTATGGACTCATGCTGCAGTGTGAGCTTTCTTAGTC
>JAYDZK010000271.1:8286200-8310941 GCA_034509185.1 Euphonia xanthogaster | reverse complement strand
CACCTGAAGCCTTCTGATGTGGCAAGGTGTTCCTGTGTGTGGGTGAATGCCTCAAGCCTTCTGAAAATGTAGGGGGATGCTCTGTGTATGGTGGCTGCCTCAGCTGTGGTGTGTGCTGAGACACACACCAACATAAATCACATCCTCTCAGGTGAGTCTGATAATCCATCTAGCCTAAAATATGCACATGGATGTGAATAGAACTCTATGTATTTGAAAATGCGAACAAGAAATTACTAAGCTACTTGTGCAGTGTGCACAGGGATGCAATGTCAGCATCTCAAGATTATTTGACCCTGATCTGGGATGAGCTCAGCTGTGTGCAAGCCTGGATTCAAAGCACATGGAAAATGGCATGCAGATCTTTATGATGAATTTTTGAAGAAACGCTCCAGGCTGTGCCTAAGTGGGAGCGACTCCTTCAAATCTAGCTCTGATCATTAACTCATGAGCACAGCATGGTGATGTGCTTCAGCTGGGGATGCCTCTGGAAATGCAGGTGAGTGATGGAGGTGTCCATGCGAGTGGCACGTTATCTCCATGCCAGGGTAGTGAGCTGCACGCTCTGAGCTAAAGCAGTGGCTGCACTTTGCAGAAAGGCTGTTCAACACTGAAACTCCTGGGTGTTAAAAGCACATTAAGTGCCCTCTTAAAGTATTTACTGACTCAGGCCAGGAACTCTATTTAAAAAGATCATTTCCAAGCAAATTGCTTGAAAACAAATGAAACAAAATGGAAACAAACTTTCTCTGACCTGTTAGCAACAAAATTCCTCACACTCATACTTGGATACAGCAAAGCTCTTAAGCACCTATTGATGCCTATACCTTGTCATCAATTTTTAATATTTGGAATGCCTCTGATTCCTCTGAGATGTGTCATTAATGTAAATAATGTTCTTAAACACCTGGTTACTAAAGTTTGCCTCCAAAAGCTATGGACCTTAGTGGGACACCTTGTAGATTGTTTTGAGGGATGTGAAACTGCAAATACCACAATAAGGCCTTTTTATTTTGAGAGTCCTCAGCACAATACTCCCAAAGAATGCCTTCCTAGGAAAGTATTTTGGAAGATTTTTAATTATTTTTGGATTTTATGATCTTGAAGCACATGTTTGAACGGATACACTTTGAACAGGGAGGGGCATATAGCCCAAATCTAGGAAGTGTCCTACTGAATATGTGCCCAAAGCTTTCATGAATCATGAATATGCCCATTCCCACTGTAATACTTCATTTTTTAAATAGGATGCAAAATCACATCTATTGGCCATTCATAATTAAACTTACAGAGCAAAAATATCTTTGCAGTGCAGACACCAGGCACCCATTTATGGTGTTATCCCATTATGTTGGGATTTGACAGCTGCAGAAGCAATGGCAGCAAGGGCTAAAGAAGAAAGAGAAAGAAAGTCCATACTTCAGTGATCCCAACCATCACTTTTGATTTTTGACAACCAGTCATTCATTGAATGCATTTCTCATGTCTAGTAAGTATAAATGCTTTCCTTGGTAATATGCAAATGTCCCTTCATAAATAGCAAAGGAAAATACCTGTGCATTTGCCTAAACCTCACTATTTTCATTGAAGATATAAACTAGGTTTTCACTGAGCATTTTGCCTTATAGCACCAGGCTCCAGCTGGACTCTAACACTTGGTTCCATTTGTAACTGAGGCCAGTTACTTTTGAAAGCACACTCTGCTTTCTGCTCACTGTAGAAAAACCTCAACACGTTTCTGCAAGAAATCAAAGGTATAGCTTTTTCTCCTCAGGTTCACAGTGTAATTCATAGTTGTAAGATGGCTCCTCTCCAGACAGAAGCAATGAATGTACAAAATTGTTTCACTTCCAGACATACACCTCAGGTTTACAATCCTTCTCTCTTTTTCTCTTCTATTTCTCTACCACTCACATCACCGAAGAAACAAAGATGTATGCCAGGCAGGCATCATAACTATCTTCACTAACATCTGTTACAGGCCAATTTCAATGCTATTGCTACTTCTTCTCTCATTGTGTATGGATGAGCTGGGATTAATGCCTCCAAGGAAAGTAAATGCATGAATCAATGTGTGTGAACCAGGCTGAACAAATGAAGCCTATGTGTAGAAAAAGCATGGGTTATGTTTGTACATCCAGGTTCTGTGTTGAGCATCACACGTGGTGAGGGGCAGATTGTGGAGGCCACATGCAGCTTGTCCAGGAAAGGCAGAGCAGACAGAGGAAGAGTCAGGGAGGCAGACCCTTCATGCAGGTTGTCACAGAAAGAAAGGTGTGGGCAGTCCCTGGGGCTGTGATGCTTGTCTGTTCTGCTGCCCCACAGGTCTCAGAGGAAAGGACTGGCAAACAGCCCTCCCATGGAGCCACAAGAGCAGGGGAGAAGGAGGTCAGAGCATCAGAGGCCATCAGGAACCAGGGCCAAATGACCTAAAGATGTGGTGGCTGCTTGCCCATAGTAAGAAATTCTTCCAAGGTGAGATGTTTTCAGAAAGTATGGCATGTTCATCCTGGGAAGAAAAACAGGGAGAAGGGGAAGTACTATCAGAAACCATTTCTGAAAATTGCTGCTGAATAGTGTGTATGACAGCTGCCCTTCAGCTGCTCCCCTTTGATTTGCCCCCACAGAAGCTGCCTGTAGCAGTGAGGTTTGAGGGGGTGGGCACTCACTCACCTGCTGGCTGGCATGGGGTCAGCTTGTTCAGAGCCACTTCCAGCCCCACATTTCCTTGAGCACTCGCTGGGGAGACAGTGCTTGTACCCTCCAGCCCTGCCAGCCCAGCTCAACCCCTTGTCAATAAGGCAGCCTGCTGCTGGGCAGTGAGTGATGGCCTCAGCCCATGCCATGCCACAGGGACAATGACACTGTCCCTGGCCCCAGTGGCTCTCCCTCTCCCACTCATCCATCATACCTGTAACTCGAGTCAGCTGTGTCACAGGCAGCCACCTCCAGCTCCCCTGTCCTAGCAGGAAGAATTTTAGCAAAACAGTAAGAGGAGATAGATAGAAACCAGCAGCTGACTGATAAAGGAGAAGCTGATTTAGCTGGAATGAGTGAGGGTGGTAGATACCTTTCTGTAGTGTTCAAATTAGCACCTTTCAAGATAAAGTGCAGCTGTGGCTGAAAACTCCCCTCACTCAGCCAGGCCGTGTGCCTGTCCTGTCCTGTGCTGCACGTGAACAGTGCATGGCCCAGGAACTGGATCTACTTCATGCCATATAATGTTCTGAAGAGTGGTATCACTGCTGTTTTGCTTCATGTGATAGCAATAAGCATTTCTGCAGGAGAAAAATATGTACAGGAAGCCCTCCAAGGTCAATACAACAGTCTAAATAGCCAGATGCTATTTCCTTGTGAATTACAAGGCTGAGCTGCCAAACATCTCTTAGTTATGTAAATTATGAAAATTCTGAGAGCTGCAGTGCAGACAAAAAGATCTGTGGCTGTTGAATCACTTTCTCTGGTTCAGAAATGACCATATCTCACCCTTTTGTTCCAGATTTTATTTGCATTGCACGATTGTGCTTCTTCCTGTCAGATATAGGAATGAAGCTAACATCTTTGCTTTAGGATATTGTTCTTTTATTATCAAAAAGGCGTTCAGCAGACTGGCAGAGATTCTTTTCAGACAGGGAAAAAACAATACGAAACCAGCATTGAGCTACTCCTTTTAAGCTATCTGCAGTTAAAGTGATTATTAAACCCCAGGACAGGTTTAAGGGTAATCCAGAAGAATATTGTTCTCTTCAAAGCAATAGTAAAGTCATCTGCTTTTTCCTTGTTGCCTTAGGACTGGCATTAGTAAAGGCATACCAAGTGAAATTGGGAATTATTTTCCTCTACTTCCTTTAAAGTTCAATTTCTATCATTTACTGCTTGTAGTTATCTGATGTAAGGAAGACTAATTCCTTTTTGAAAAATGCCATGGATAAGTGTTGTTTTCCCACTTTCACTTGGGAAACATGGTAAAAAGATCCCATGAGATGAAAATGAACTCCTTTTCTGGAACAATAAATAAATAAGGGCTATGCAGAAAACAAGCAGGAGGAATTTGAAATATGTGAATGTAGAACAGATATGAGGATAGCAGCGTGTGTTAATGCTACAGACTTGAGTCTCATCTAAGAAATGGGGGGTAAATGCTTGGTTTTTGTGGATAAAGTCTAATGACAACAGACAAAATAATTAAAAATATAGGGCACAACATTTCATGAAACAATTGATAATATCAGTACTGCCCATGTCAGGACAAAGTGAGTGGAAAACGCACCTAAATTAGAATAATTAGGGTTAATAGGCCCTTTGCATTGTAATGAATAATTATTTCATTCACAGGTCAAAGTCAGTCTCTTTGGGTTTCTCTGATATTTTTTTATTTAGTAGAGTGTAAGAGTATAATAGCTGAAACAAGCAGCACTGCATCTGGAGGAGGTTTGTTGTCCATATAAAATCAATCATTACAGTTAATTCTACTTCATTCACTGCTTCCCCAGTTTGATCATCCCAGCTGCTTCCCTAGAGAAACAACATTCCTATTTTTTCCTTTTTTTTTTCTGTTAATCTTCCTTGGTCTTACATGGCTTCTTGCAGTGGTGCTGTCAGCAAGATGATGTCTAGTCCCAATTAGAAATTCAATCAATATTCACATAATGAGGGTTCTAGCAAAACCATGTCATTTAGTTCAAAGACATGGATATATTACTGTAGCAATTCAGGATTCAAGTAATTTAGGGCACCTCAGTGAAAAAAGATAAAATAAAGCTGAAGGGCTTAGAGGTAGTTAATTGTTACTATGGCAACTTCCTAAATAAGCTTTAGATTCTAGTCATTTTTCAGTTTATTTGGAGGCAAAACAGAATCATTAAAGATGAAGCTTATTTAAAGCTCAGAACAGGTATGGGATCTTATAGTTTCCTGCTGTTCCTTATAGAGTTACTTAAAGTTTGTCCACCTCAACTTTGAACTATGTAAAAGAGCAAGATGCAGCCTGCATAGATTAAAAAAATTGACAGCATGTTATGTAACAATGATCTAATTTAGTAACTTTGGCAATTGTATTTTTACCTTTTTTTTTTCTCCCAGTAGAACTCTTTTAAAAGTATTGTGTAGGAAAGAAGTGGTCCTCAGCAAAGAATGCTCTGACCTGTCCATAAAATGAAGTTATTAAGAGCTGATTTTCAACGATGGGCATTGATGGTGAGGACATGTCTGTCCACCTTTCCTCCCACCAAACCCCCATGTGTGGAGTAGCAGGGCTGCATTTTAGCCTGGTCCTTAGCCAGTGCTGTAACAAACGTGATGACAAGGACCCAGGAGAAAGGCTGCCATATCAAAATCTTGCCATGCTGATGGTGTCCATTTGTGTCCTTAATGTGAACGAGTATATTTGGCCTCTGTGGGGCTGCAACCCTGGGCAGACCCAAAGAGCCTCCTACAGGCAGCAATGGAGACAGCAGAGAGACAACAGAGCTGAAAAAACTCTCAGTCCCTGGTCATTAATTAGGTGAAATCCATATCAGCCTAAACTTTTTGCATGATCTTCTCAGCAGCTATAACTCACTTCCTTAACCACTCCATAGCGTGATAAACCCCCCAGGCCATGGAGTAAAATCGTGTCTCAGCAGGAGACACCCCCTGGCTTCTCACAGAAGGAAATTCATACCTCAGACCTGTTTTCACCCTTCTGTAGGCTGGAAATCTCTGAAGTCACTGAGTCATAACTGCAAAGTTGTCAGGGAATGATGCCTTAGGTGTGAAGACACATAGAAGACACCCCTAGAGGTGAAGGTATAAGCAGTGTAGACTAAAGTGATGTGCTCTTCTCCAACAAAAAAGCAGGACAGGTTACCTGGCTGTGAGCTCAGTGCTCCAGGGGTGAGCAGCAGCTGCTTGCAGGCATCTTTAAGCCACCCTCGAGGAGATGAACTGAGCAGGATGGGGAAACTGAGGTGGGCAGGTGTTGCTCAAAAGGAGGGCTACAAGAGTGACAGAGTGTTTTCTATGTGGCTGATATGTCAAGATGACATTGTCATAAGATAATTCCCTTTCCCACCATCTGCAAAACTGTCCTTCTGTCACAAGCAATAGTCCTGCATATGGAGAAACACCCAGGCCAGGAAACACCTGGCTGTGTTTGACAGGCTCACAGTGACTCCAGACTTTCTCCATAATCACTGTGGGGGAAACAGGCTTTGCCAGGCTGCAGCCCATTCCATCCTAGAGATTAAAATACAAAACAAATCAGGGCAAATTAGCCTGTTTCTCTCCCTATATCTTGAATTAAGAAATGGAGAAATGTTGAAAAAATGTCTTTTCATTCATTTTTCAAATTAAATTGTTCTGTTCACCTAAAAAGAGAAAAAAAAAGCCTTTGTTTTGAAATATAAGTTGAACATCAAAGTTTCATGATAGAAACCAGTCATAATGTATATAAGTTCAAATTCAGACGGGTTCCATGTTACTTCATCAGCCTTAATTCTGTTGGTCTTGCTCCCTTCTTTTGTCCTCAGATAACTCCTCCAGACTGTTTTCTGATTTAGAGCAATAGGAACACTCTTTCAAATTTCACATAATTAAAAAGAAATGTGCATCCAGCTGCAAGAGAAACTGTTTTTCTCTCCCATCTGAAAAGGCTGTATCATAGGCAGGAATTCTGCACTGCCTATTACTTGCACCACTCCTTTTCTATGGAAATCTGGTCTCCAGAGTTATAATTCAGGGAACTATAGTCAGAAGGTACTTGGCTTAATTTGTATGAAGAGAAAAAAATACCTGCTGAGGAAAAAAAACCAAAGGAGAATACGGTCTGATCCCAAACAGCCTGAGCATTATTTATTGTATTTTCTTTTCTTTGCTGTTATACAACCACAGCACCCGGCTGTTTGCTGTGTTGCAAGGGAAGTATTTTCAAGGTTAGCACAGAAGTAATCAACCACTCAATGGTGGCATGAATATTCATATCAAGACACATTATGAGAAAGTAGATAGAGGTAAATATGCAATTTAAATATAGACTATAGCAGGAAATGGGACATGAAACAGTAATTAAATAGTGAAAATTACATGTTATTTACATAGGTAAATACACTGCAGGGGTTATGCATGTGAACTTTTCTATTAGCATCTGTTTGTTTGTGGTTTAACCCTGATTTAAAAAGGGAGGCTTTTAAAGCATGAAAATGGGAAGAAAGGAACACTTACTTTGGACCAGAAAATCTGCATTGCTTGAAGGATTAGCAGTTTGGGCTGCCAGCCAGGTTTCACAGCTAACCTGGACCAGAACAGACCTGGACTGCAGAAGGCAGTGGTGGCAGCTCTCTATAGCACAGGCTTTCTCCACAGCCCAGCTTATGCAGCTCCTTCCTGTTTGGGCTACTGGAAGCCTTTAGGTGGTGGGAACAAATGCCTGAGCTCCTACTGCCTGGGTTAAATGGAAATCATACAGTGCTACTGCATTTCTGGGGGAAAAAGAACATCTAGAAGGGGAAAAAAGCATCTGCTTTCCTTCTTCAGGGAACACCTACTTTTAGACTGTTTCCTGCTTTTCCTTTCAGAAATGGAAATATGGATATGGCTCTGGTCTATTTGGACCAGCACAAGCACACTCTGAGCCTCCACAACCATCACACCAAAGGCAGTAACAGTAATTTTTACCCCTACTCTGAACTACCTTATCTTGCTGGATTCATTACCTATGTCTGTTCTTTCTTCCTGCTCCCTTAGCCAAGAGGAAGCTGAGAGAAAATGCTTCACTAATGTATCCCCTGTCTTCTCTTCAGCTGCCATGAGCACAGAGTTTGTTGATGGTCTGGGATTCCCAGAGAAAATGGCCACTAGGGAATTAATGAGAGAAAGAGGGATGGAAATAGATTCTCCTCTTGCAAAGGCTCATTTCTTCCTTAGCCTTTCACCTCTGAGTTGCTTTTGCTTGGGTATCTTGAGTCTGCAAGCAAGAAAAACAACTTCAGAGTCCACAACATTTATTTATTGGTGAATACATGCAGTGGGTAGGGGGGACTACTGTGCTACACGGCCACAGAAATATTCTTTTGATTCTGGGTGAATCTCTGCTGAACAGGCAGTCCTAAGTCAAGTGAGGGAAGGGTCTGCCCCTGCTCCTTGGTGTAGGCTGATCTTTGATGTTGTACATATCATGTTGTAGACATGATATGATGTAGATATATGTTTGCTGTCTTCCTATTCATGATATGATGTAGATATATGTTTGCTGTCTTCCTATTCTTAGCTTTTCTTTCCCTAGGATTTTTCCCAGCTTTTCATGTTTTCAGGGTTTCCCTCTTGAATCCCTGAGCTTTATGTAACCCCATCTCAGCAAATACTGTTGAGCCTGTTGTGTTGCTTTCCTTAGCCTGTGTGGCTTTGGCTCATGGCTTTTCTCACACCACAGCAGCACTTTTCTCTAAAGCCCTGCCAGGGTGGCAATCGTGTTGTGTAAAGCCAGGCTGGGATGCTGGGCAGCCCAAGCCCTCAGCCCCAGGGCACAAAGGGCTCACATCAGCTGCCCCAATGACACAAGGAACTGCAGAATAAAGCTCAAAGGTAAGACAAGTACGTGTTGCTGCAGTGCAGTAACACTTCCAGGAAATTCCTTGTGTAGGCTACTGAGCTGGCACTTAGCAAATGTCCAGGAACTGGCCTGAGAGGGCACTGCCCTCCTGCAGCTCCTCTGCTTCTTAATATCAAGAAATGCAGATGTTTGACAGGGACTGAGTGGTTTCCTAATGGGCAAGTGTCTCAAAATTGGTGTTCTGGGCAAATTCCCAGCTGGTCAGTTCCACTCTAATTTTAAAGTTCACCTAAAACATGAGTTACTGTATTTTTAAAATCTAATTAAGACTTCAATTTAGAAATCATGACAGCGCAAACTTTGTTCTTGGTTATCTTTCATTTCCAGTTTTCTTTTCATCAACAGACAAGTGCTTGTGGATATGAGGAAAAATCCTGAAAACTGTTCCTATTATTTATGCATGCTTCAATGCACAAGTGCTCTGCATTAGAGTGTGTCCTCTGTAGAGTGCTGTGTATATTTGATTTGCCACTTCCCCTTGTGGAGGTGGCAGCACACTGGGCCTTATTCTTTATAGGAAGTTTATTGCTTTTTGTGAAGTGTCTCGAAACTTTGCAGATTAAAGAGTGTGTTGAGATAAAGATTATTTATTATTCATCACTCCAAATACATTTGTTCCTGCATTCTGAAGCTGGGAACAGTGTGTGATAAGAGACAGCTGCATAGCTAGGACTCTTCCTGGAAGCATGCAAATTATTTTTCAGATCTGAAAAGAGGTGATGGGCCCAAGGAAATACTTTTCTTTTTCTCAGCTGTATCAGATGGGTCAATGAAAGCTATTACTTTTCCCCATAAAACATAGAACAGGGAGATTCCCAATCTGCTGATAAAATCATATTGTAGCTAACAGAACAAGCACACAAAAAGGATGTAAAAATGTTGTAAAAATCACCTAGGCTCAGATTTGAACCTTTTGTATGAAGAAGACGTCCTGCAAAGTGAGGTATCCCTTATCCCTGTTTGTCCAGCTTCTCCAAGTAAAATTGCTTAAGGCAGCGAGAGGAAATTCAGCTCAAGAAATAAAAGCAAAGCCAGCCTACCTGCAGAAACGAAACACTTTGTGAAAGCACAGGGAGCAGAGTGAAGAGTGACTGAAATGACTATGACAAGACAATCTCTCTGTATGTCAGATGGATAAAATAACAACTGACTCCACTGTGGAAATTCAATTGAAACTCACTCATATCAGGCCTGTGGGCTTTCTCAGAGAATGGAAATTAAGATTGTAGTAACCCTTCTCCACCTTTAAATGTGTCCCAGTTCTCCATTCTTCCTCAATAAGGAGACAGGGAGGATTAAACATCTCCTGTTGCTCTTGGATCCAGTTTGAAATTGTTGAGTATTTCACAGGAAGCAATTTTAGGAGGATAATGTCTCTAACTTGGGCTGAAATCATCTGAGCACCTGTGACATTTCAGACTGAAAGAAGGACAGAGTTCCACAGAGCAAGCCACTTTTACTGTAGCCACTGCAGTCACCTCTAGAGACTTTGACACAAAAATATTTTGTTCCATCTTATATTTGGGCAGTTAGGAGCCTCCATGGAAGGGGGAAGCCAATTTTTCTTTTTCCTGATAACATTTTGGTAGTCAGTTCCATTTAGGATGAATTCCAAAGGATTGTTTTCCTCCCTTTCATACAATTCAGGATAGAGAAGTGTTACAATGGTCATCTGAAAGGGCTTTATTTATATTAAGGATAACCACAAATTTCAACAGTGGTTTGCCTCTGAAACCTGCAGGTGGCGTTCCAAATTACAGACATAAAACAAGAGAGATCCTGCTCTGTACCTTGCTGTGCTCAGTAGTGCCCAGCACTTTGGTGGATTCCATTTCCAATGAACAACTCAGGGAGAAACAAAACCTGAAATGTTCACGTGAAGAGGATGCTGCTCAATTTCAGGTCTGCTAAACTGAGGAGAAGCTGTTGTCATAGGTGTGGAATCCATATCAAGTATTTCTCAAACAATAGCACTAAAACCTTTTCAGAGTTAGCAGGCATCAGATCAAAGGTCCAGAGTCAGTGGAGTCCACCCCACTAAAAATTCACAATTTGTAAACACCAGGCCACCAGCTTCATCTTCAAGCATCCACATACCTTTCAAAAAGTATTCTCTCTAGTTCTCTGATTCAGATCTCCTGCCTCTTTTCCTCTGTGTTACACCTATGAGATTTGTACAGAACAGACCATAGCAGAGGGTCTAATCTCAGGTGAGGAATTAAAGTAGCATTGTACTTAATTATTTCTTATATCCCTTTCTTTTGCTTAAGATATTCCTTTTCTTTTTCTTTTCTGTTTCAAGCTTTCAAGAGCACTCAGCTATTTTTAAGGTATTAACTAGCTTATTTCCAGCTTAGAGTCCCTGCATGCACAGGATTCTGCTCTGCAAGGCTTTCTCACTCAGAAGACATTCTGGCACACAATCTTAAAATCCTTGGTTTGGGGAAGACTTTGCCATTTCTCTACCTGCTGCCCAAGATAGGAGCAGTGACTGTCTATGACTCCTGAATGCTGTTTCAAATGATTAATTCATGCCTTACACTCAGGAACACACAAAATATCATGATGAACTTTTGCAAACAGGAAAACAATATCTCCAGGTATTTGTGTTCAAGGTTTGATTTATATAAATGACATTTTGCATGTAAATATGCAGCCACTCATTTCACTGCCTGCCAAGAGGCATTTCAGCTAAACCCAATGATGCTCCTCTTCATCTAAAATGTCATGTTCTCATATCACCTACTGCAAAGGTTATTGCACACATCTGAAAGTAAACAAATTATCTGGCAAATTAAGCCTCCCCAAATTTTTGTCTTTTCTTCCTGGTTAAAATAACTTCTATCAAGGAATATGAGTCCCCAGACAAGCATCCATCAATTCTGAGCACCTGACTTAAGATGATATGAAAACACTAATTGCCTTCCATTCACCCCAAACAGAGCTGAGTCCCAGCTCCAGGGGGACTGAACAGATGTGCTTGGAGAATACCAAGCCCTGGGCCTGCAGGCAGCCCTGTCTGTAGAGCTTCCTTGGAGGTTTATGAATAACCAAGGCCTCACTTTCTGTCTTTCCCAAATCTGGACTTGCACTCAGAGCCCTGCACGAGCAGATAATTTAAAACAGGAGATTGCACTGGCTCAGTGTGTGTTGAGATCTGCGTTTCTTCAGAAAAGCAGGAGTGGCAAACATCACAGAGCATCTCTTATTTTTCTCCTTTTGTAGTTCAAAAGGCTTTCAGGCTTCTGATCTACAACTAGAAGATCTGATCTGCTACTTCAATTCATATTTACTGAGTATCACTGATGTGTCTATTGTCTGCTCTACAGCCACTGCAGCATGGCCTTCCCAGGCCCTGGGATGCTTCCTCAGAACCAAGGCTGCAGCAGAAGTACCTCAGGCACTCCTGGTGATACTGCCTATATTTACCTATACATTTGGCATGTTAGAGAAGGTTCTGGGGAGAATATGAAACCCAGGCTCTGAAAGATAAATTTGGGTCGTGATAATTACATGAGCCTCACCCTCCTGCTGCAGGATGCTATGGTCACTGCCTCTGTTGCTGGGCAAAATTAATTCCTGTCCTGCCATAGAAAAATTCTCCAAATTTCAGTTACTGTATTCACCTTTTTTTTCCTCCTCTATATTCTTTCCCCTCCTATATTATTTTTAAGTAATCAGAGTCTAAATTATTGATCCCTTCTCTAGCAAAACAACCCTGTGCTCTGCATTTTGTCACAGGTGCAGGAAGGCTGCTGCCATGGAACTGCTCTCCTACAGCGTGACATTGCCTGCAGCTCAGAAGTCACCTTTGTTTCCTCTCCTGGATTGTTGAATGAGAAGCCCCAGTGAGGCCTGCCTCATTTTAGTCTCTCTCATGTCAGATACAATAATATGTATGCATGTTGTTTTGTGATGTTGAAATTAAAAAAAAAATAAATAACTTTCCAATTACACGCCCAAATTTTCAGTTGAGATGTCTCAGATAGGATTTCTTTCTCCTTTTCACAAATAACTATATTTGTGCTATTTGTGAATACCTGCTCTACACAATGAGGCGAAGAAAAGAAGGACTGGAGTCTGTCTGAGGAAATGTAACTTTTTTTCACTTTTAAACCTAGCAGGAAAAAAGGACTAAAATTCAAGTCTTGTTTTTTTTTTTCTTTTCACTGTCATGCATGTTGAACCCTTCTATTAAAAAGCAATACAACAAAGAAGATCAAAATGAAACATAAAGAAGAAATGTTCTTTCATTTTACATCACAACAAAATTGATGGTATTTTTCACTGCAAGAGCTAAATTCCTCCTACTTCAGACTGAAGGAATTTTTTTCCAAACTCAAATGGCACATATATGTTTATCTCCCATAACTTAGGAGAACCTGTAGAGGTTGCTATTGTTCAAATGGTGTTACTTTATTTTTCCAGTGAGATGGTTATCCATTGGTCTCCTGCTGTCCTTCAGCCCCATGTGTGAGCTAAGTACCAAGCTTCTTTTCCCTCAGATGTTTCTCACTAAGGCAAGCTCCCAGCACTCAGAGAGGCAGCCTGTTTGAGTAGCAAGAAAAGGAAAACAGCCTTCAGGTTTTAGCATGCAGGAACATAAGCAGTACTCTAACTGCTTAAAAGGCTGAAGGTTTGCTCTTGAGCATGGATCCAAACCTCACACAAACACAAGGCCCACACAGATGTCCAGCAAAGTTCCCAGAAGGGTCTGTGATGATCTGCAACAGAGGATGGGTCAAATGTTAAGGCAGCAGAAGAATCAGTCACTCGCCTTTATAATTCATCCTTAAACCAAAGCTTTGTTTTAAATACAAATTTTCTTTTCTTCCAGTCCTTACTTCATTTTTCTCCCATTCCACCTGAGTTTTAAAACTCAGTTTTACCTACAGAAATGAGAAGCCTGTAACCATCTCAGTTCTGTACCTGGAGGTTAGTCAGTCTCCAGGCCTGAAACAGAAGTTGAGTTTTAAGTACGTGTCTCTATCCTGTAACAGTATGATAAGGCCACTCTTTTCATGGGATGCCAAATTATTGCTCCTTGAGCAAGAGCCAACATCCCAGGAAGAGCTCAGCCTGATCAATCACCACTTGTGCTTGTTACTTACTCTCTGGTGATAACCTCTGGCTTAAAACCACATTTGTGGCACTCAGCTGTAGAAGAGATGATGGGCTAAATTGCTTCCTGAGTGGCACTCACGAATAAATATTTGAACTGATCAAACAAAAAACAAGACTCTGAAGCAACAGCAAAACCAGCAATTAGTTTAAATTTGTCATTGAAAATGGAAATCTTTTTGAGGCTGAAAATAGTTCAGCTACAATATTTTGCCAAAAGCCAAAGCACACGATATGATCTGTTTCCCAGGATTCAGCAAAGGGAAAGAAGATAAAACAGAGGAGACCACAGACCCAGCATTGCATCCATTTCAGCTCTGAGTCTGTGGTGTTGCTTTGGTTCCTGATACTACCAGGACAGTGACAGCACTTCAGCCTCCTGACAGCGTGGTCTGATAGAGCTGGTGAGGAGCTGTGGTGCTACACTGAGACCAAAGCCCCACCTGGAGTGGGAGCCCTCACTGGTTTCAGCTTCATGCTATGGTACCCACCCTACCTTCAGAACTGGGGGCAGGGAGCAAGACTGCATTGCAGGACATTTTGATCACCACCACTAACAGAGCAGGGATGTCTTTTTCTGTAGAAAGAGCTGTGTTAAAAGAAACAGAGGTCTGGACAACACAAAAACCCCACAAAATGCTCTGTGCTTTCTATAGACATCCTCTCTGGAGGTGGTTTTATGCTCTAAGCCCACTCATCTTTTAAGCTTCCAGCTGCAATGAGAAATAAATCGAACTTTTTCACAGATGTCATTAAGATCATTCACGTGAAACTGCCATTCCAGTGCTAAAATCCACATGTTTTGTTTCATGCAGTTTCAGGTGGGACATGTGCTTATGAGGCTGGCCCCAGGCTGGATTTTAAGTGCAGCTCCTTTAAATTGCGACCTCCTGCCAGGTCTCCCAGGCAAGTACTTTCCTGTTCTTTTTGTGGATTTGTAACTTTCCCAAAATGCTGCAGGGGAGATTCAGATTACCTGGCATTAGGCTGCCTTCTCTTTAAGGATCTCTGCATGGCTGTCCACATCCCCTTGGGGAACATAAATGCAAACCCACTGCCTGCCAATGCCTTCCAATACCGAAGACCTTGGAATTAAACTTTTGCAATATTCAATTATATTGCATCAAGTAATATGTACAGAAAACCTTTTCACAGGTGAAGCATTCTCAGAATCATTTAGTGTGTCAAGCTACCTTTTATTTTAACAGCATAGTTAGTATTTTTCACATAATATTTAGGTGTGAAATCATTAGCATGAATAATTCAGCTATGATTTTTTATCTTTTTTTTTTTCCTATTCACACTCTCCATTAACAAAGAAAACCTGGTGAGCAGAGTGCTGCAAGAACAGTAAATGCGTGAGTTGAAAAAATAAAATATATATGCTGAAGCATTTCTGAGTGATTTGTTATCCATGAAGTACAATACAATTACAGCATCTGTTGATTATAACTTTGTTATTATAGTTTCTTTGACCTATTTGTTAAAAACTGCCTGCATATAACGTGTTTCTTGTACAAAGCAAATCTGTGGAACAGAAAATAGCACTGCTGACATTATTATGATAGGGCAAAGAAAATAATGTAAAATGAATTTACTAAGAGTTTAGGGGGTACCAAAATTATCACTGCATCCATTTAACTCACCATTTAAATCAATTTGCTTTATTCTTCCACCAGATTTCTGCCTCATTCCCTGCTCTTGACCTTTCTTCTCATGCCCTACAGTCACTCCCATTAATATTTTTTTTGCATCTTTCTCAGTCATTGTGTGACCTCAGTGCCTTATTTGCTGCACCACTCTGACTCTTTGTGGATGAAAAACTTACTAATGCCCTCAAAGTCATTTATTGGTGGTTAGTTGGTTTTTTTATTTGCTGTTTTTCTTTTTTTAGGTCACAATATTTTAAGTTCACTTGTCAAACTACAGGGATATTAAATTTCCCAATTAAGCAAGTTTAAATTACTTGTATTAGAGATTAACCTATGAGCTTTCTCCCCAGAATCTTCCCAATAACTGACAGAAGAGTTTTTCTTGGTATACATAAAGCTTATGCAAAATATGATGCTAAAATGTGGCAAAGCCATAAGCTACTGATTATAGGTTCCCATAACTGACAGTGTTAAGAAATTAGCACTGCTGAGTTCATTAAATCAATCATCTCCAGCTAAGAAAAACTGGCCTTGGTGTTTGTAATGTCCTGTATTTTTTGTAGTATTGACTATTCCATCCATCTTTGAAATATATTTCAAAGAAATGACACAATTTGAAAACCAGCTATTTGATGAAATGGCCCAATCCTTATATTCCTCTGAGTCACTCTGCAGGGAAAGTGATCTTTTTTCAATGTATTTTTGTCTTTAGGAAACTTTAACATTTAACTATATTTATGTGAACATGGAAATTAAACCTTTCTCATTATTTCATGTTGATTTTTAGAAAAGCTACAGCTGGGCTTTTCCTTGCATAACTGATTACCAGCTGATTTTTGGCTCAAATGTCAGAAAAAAAATCCCCATTATTTGTTTAGCTAATTTCACTGAGTTGCACTGAACATGCTTTTGAAAAGACAACTGTGAAGCCAATATTACATTAATATTATTTGGTGGAAATTAATTAATTCTAATTTTTAGGGTAATTAATGGGAGTAACTTTATTAGGGGAAAAGGGACATTCAGGTGTAAATTTAAAAAAAAATTGAAACCCTGATAAAATCAAATGAGATTAAAATCAAATGAGCCATAGGGTGGCTAAACATGTGGGAGCATAGCATCAGCTCTGTGTAGAGCAAGAATTTTCTTCTTTTAAAGAAGAAAAGAAGGAAAATTAGGAAGGATAATTTTGTAGGGGTTTATGGTAACTGTTGTCCTTAAAACATTCAAGGCTTTGGGTCCATACAGAGCCGTCACTTATCCAGCTGGCAGAGAGGGCAGGATTATTAACTTTGTGTTTCACAGAGGCTTTGCTGGGCACAGCACAAGTGTACTGGACTCTTTTCACCCACATGAACAACAAACAAAGGGCTTTAACTGCTGCTTTATGACTGTACTGGGAAGGAATACGTCTGGTCTATTTTTAACAGCTTTGTGCCAGAGAAAGAGATGTCTTCTTTTCAAGGCTTTTCAAAATAGAGAGACCTTAAAAATGTACTTCACTTTATCAGCTGACAGTGTTCATGCAAACAGAAATGAGACAGGGAAGAACAGGAAGGTCAAACTTGCATAAACACACTGTTGCATATGCTGACTGCCAGGAGAAAGAGCAGTGTGCAGCTGAACTGAATGCATTATGCAGAGAAGACAGAAGATGCTACTTTGGCAAAGTCAAATTTCTCTTTTATGCAAGCTCCCATGGGGATAAAGCTTAGAACTACTATTTCCTTTTAGTAATGTAGGAAGCATAAACTAAATGGATTTTTATGAATCTGGCATGATGTTTTTAATGACAAAGGCAAAAGGGTCTTTTGAATGTTTTTGTTTCAGAGTAAATCCTATATATTTTTCTGTTTCTGTCAGCAAAAAGCTAAATTTCCAAGCACCGTCCTCCTAATAAAACTCTATCTCTTTTCAGGAACCCCACTTGCTGCTGCAGAGAGGCATCCACAAGAAGCTGACCTCCTTATCTTGAATTTCATATGTAATAAGCAGCTAAATCTGACACCAAATTATTTTAGGAAGAAAATTCAAAGTCAATCCATTTCCTTTGAAAAAACCATTTGAAACCTTTAGGGAACAGATATGGAAACATAATTTAAAACTCATTTCCCCACACAAGTGATTGGGATTAATTTCAACAAACCCAGTGTTTACTATGCACAGAACATCTCTCTCACCACAAGCCCTGGACACTTTGGACTACTCTTTCATTTGTTGCTTCCTATAAAAGTGCTCCCTCATTCTGCTTGTGTAATTCAGATTTGTTTTTATCTGCAAGAAAATGCCTCTTTGGTTACTGAGACTAAGCCTGCTGTAGCTGAGGGAGAAGTGCCTGGCCTGGGCTGTGCCACAGGGAAGCAGCACCACAGTCCCAGCCCGAGCCATGCCAGGGACGTGCAACCCTGGCTCCACTCGTGGGCACCTCCACTGGTGATACCCAAGGACAGGGGGGAAAGCTGTGCTGGCTGGCACTAGCTCGATGGAAAGCACTGCTTGCATTTGTAATGCAAAGCAGACATGATTTCAGAACCTGAAATCTCTTTGACAACAAAGGCTGTAGAAGATTAGAAATACTTAGATTTGCACTTCATTAAAAAATGTATTTCCCTCTGTAAAAGGAATTGGTTTTCTTAACTCATTTGCCTTGCTTCTCTCTTGAGTGTGTATTTCCATTTGTGCCTTTAGTGTATTCTGGTAGTTCTATGAACTGTGGATTTTTTTTCCCACCAATTAGTCCATTTGGGACTGTTTTATTAAAGTCTTTTTGGCATTTAAAATATGTAGATGACAACATTAATCCGATTAAAGTTTAGGATAAGTTGATAATACAAAATGTAAAAAAGCAGTGCAAGGTACAATTACTAACATAATTATTTTCATTATCAATACAATTATATTTTTCAGTTGTTGCTCGCTTAACCTTTTTATTTTTTCTCCATTTTTTTCATTAGCTCCAAAATACTGCTGTGAGAGGCAGTTCTCTGCTTCTTCAAGCAACATGAAGGTAGAAGTGGACAGAACTATTAGCAGAGGGATAAAAGTCCTTTATCTCTTTCTGTCTGGCTGAACTCCAGTGAAGTAAACTCAGCCAGCAGGACTGTTCATTTTTCTAGGGGGATGAGCAATTGGGGTCTCAGTTTATTTTCCAGTCCTGAATGGTTCCACTGAAAAATCATGACAATCTATAGGCTTCTGGTAGTATCAGGAAAAATTGCCAAAACATACCATTTCATCCCTGGAAGTGTCCCAGGGATTATTTTAAAGGCCCACTCTATTCTGTTTCACTGGCAGGCTACCACCAGTGGCATTTCATCAGTTCAATAGAGCAGCTCTTGCACCTGGGCATGATGGGCAGCAAAATAAGTCAATGCCATAAGAACTGCAAAGTGAGAATGGTGCAAAAAACGATGAGGAAGTGATTTAAGACAGGGATTCAGAGTGAAGAGGCAGGCTTAATTTTAATGGGAAAGAGAGGAAGCGCATAGGAGGTTTACACAGATTAATTCTCATGTGATACTGTTCTCTGAGGGAAAGGATTTGTTTTGACTTGAAATTGGGCTGTGTCTGATAGCACTTCCCTTTTTGCCCATTCTAAAGGAGTGATCACGGAGAGACTGTGAACTGGTGAAGGCTGAACTGAAGGAAACTGCTGGCTTTGAAGCCCACAAGTGCACATGAGTTCCCACACCTACACTAAACGACAGTTGGGACTGATCAGTGGATGATGCTTTTTCCTCTGGGATTTTCATGTTGCTTTGCAGGCAGTACTCACTTGAACTAATGAAAGCAGATGCTTCCAAACCTAAATCTATATCCCTAAGGGTAGCAATTCAAAGTTGAACTTCTTGATGTTAATTAAGGAAGACTTAATTCAAAAGGCTTGTATATGTAAAATGTTTCACCCACATCTAACCCTGGGATTTCTTGATTTCTCAGTTAAAGGAGCAGGTTAAGAAACTAGAATTCTGTTCTTACTAACACCGTGTCAGTACAACGTGTTTTGTGGCATCATTTTCATTCTGTTTATTTGGTTTGATTACCCAACAAATGAGTATGTAATAATTTATTTCTGGTTTTAATTAGGTTCTACAAAATCCTTCAAAGTTTCCACATATTTATGTTTGCATGTACATGGTTCTTTGTCTTGCTTTGGTAAAGCATCTCCTAAACTGCATGAGGCTGCAGTTTGTGAAATGCCCAGGGAGGCAGCTATGTCAGTTGAAATTAGGGTGAACTGTGCATGAAGCACGTATTTTCCTCATAGACATGATCTCAACATCAATGAATAAAAAATATTTGTGCAGGCTCTCCCAATGGGAAGCAAGTGAATGGAAAATGAGAGCGGCTCTTAATCTGTATGATACCTTAAAAAAGCACACAGGAACCAATTCGGTCTTTCAGACACAATTAAGGGTTGCAGAGCTACCCTTAAAGAAAACCCAGTGTGCAGCTGTCATTCAAAAACTCAGCTCCCAGGCTACCTGAAGGAAAGGCTGAGGTACAACACAGCATTAGAGAAGCAATGGAGAAGAAGACAGCAATCAGAAAGGTTTATTCTCTAAATGAGCAGCAAAAGCCCATTAAATATTAAAACGATGACCATACAGAAGAGCAGATTAATGAACATTTCTGAAACATGAGTCCTGATCCAGTGCTTAGCATGTGTGCTGGATAAAACCTCAGAGCCTTATTTTTGCATAGATTATTAATTCCTTTAATGCCTAGGAAGCAACTGTGACTGAGTTCTCCCACTTATCCTGAAACAGTTGGCAGGATCTAAAGTTGAATCCTGACAAGACTACAGTAAGACCACCATTGGGAGGTTTTTCAATCCCTTTTCTGGCACACAGGACAGTTCCTGGCCTGTGCATGCTGCCAGTGCTGTACTCCTTGATTCTACCCTTTTGAGCAAAAGGAGCATGGTCCAAGATTCACACATTTCTGAGCCTGGGAGCCCATTCACCTTATCCCAGGCACTCCACAAAATGTATGGAGTGGCCATGGATATAACACATCTTGAGTGAATTATGAAATGCTGCTAAACAACACTTTAGTTCTGTAACTTGGGAGGTGAAAGGTGTCTAATTAGTAAGAAAAAGAACAGAAGGAAGAATGAAGAGATAACAATAATGAGGCAAGGGAGGAAAAAGGTGCTTAGTGATGCCCATGATGAATACAAACACATGAAAGCAACACAGGAATAGGCAACCTCTAATAGAGCTTTTTTTTTCTCGTGCCACTATGTTATTGTAAACAGCTGAAGGGAAAGCTTTTTAAAAGAAATAAGCATGGATTACAAGAGAAGAGGAAACAATATTCATGAAGCATTTCATATCATCAGGCTTCCTAATGCAATCCCTCATCCCAAATATTAGAAATGCTTTGAAGTCTGACAGCTGCTCTCTCTTCTTCCTCTCCAAAAATGTGGTCTTCTAAAGATAGCATGGTATCCAAAAGAAGCATACTTCAAAATTTTTAGAAGTTGCTATAGAGAGTTTCTTTCAAGTTATGTCATGTAGTTTGCTTTTGTAATTCTATTAAAAGAAATCCATAGGTCCAAAGTCAGCTATTAGCAGATTTTGTTGTGGTACATCACATGCAGTCCCTCAAACATGGGAGAGCTAGGAAAACACAAGTTTACGTGAGATGACGCTGGACATCAATCATCCTCTAGGAATACCAGGGAATTACCAGAAAGTAATCTCTGACTTTGTGCCAGTAAAACAATCTCATGTAATACACTGATTCATTCAGACATCAGCCCAGTGGTCAATCCTTATTAGTAAATCTGTAGCAGCTGAATGTCTTTTCTCTGAATATGGTGACCAAACCTACTGTACACTGTAGCTTGAACACAAACCTGCTGGAAGAAAACAGTATTCCTACACAAAGATTTAATAATTCCCAGCACAAATACCAATAAAGTACCTATAAATTGCTTAGGAATAGTTAAAAAAAAACCCTCTAGAAACAGCAGCACTTTTTTTTAGCTGAGAAATGTATGCCAAATTTAAAGTCTACAGTGGAAAGGGTTGTCAACCCAGGCATTCAAATGAAATTCCCCTGGTGTTTCCTAAACTGTGGTTGAACAAACCAGCAGAATAGCGAAGGTTTTGGTTAGAAGCACTCAATGTCCAGAAGTTCCTAAAACTGGTGCTTCTGTAAGGCATCCAAGTGCTGGGACATGAGACTGGGAAATTTGCTGATCTGCAGAGTGCTGGCTCATCCATCACATGCTCCCTGCATGTGTGTTCTGTCGGGTGAAGAACAGGTGCCAAATTCAAGTACAGGTGACTACCTTGTTATCCATCCTTTCACTGCAAGAGGGTAGGAGGAGGCTGGAGGGCCACTCTACTCCGAGGGAAAGGTCTGGCTGACTGTGCTGCTAGGCAGGCTGGACCATCCCCAAAACTTCTGGAGAAGATGGGCCAGATGGTTTGTATTTAGAATGATGGACTATGGATAAATAATGGCATTCAAATCCAGCAGATGCATATAATTAAAGCAACTTAATTTAAAAGATAAAGGTGTGGAAATGAAGTAGAGGAGAAGTGGGCTAATAGCTTTTTTTTCATAAACAATGCCCTCTTTAAGAAAATCTTTGTTCCCTTAGCCTGTCCTATTAACATTTAGTTTCCTGCTGTACTTGCATATCTGCAGAACTATAGTAGAAGGCTCAAAATCACATAGTTTATTTGCACTGTGTTTACACCATGTTAATCTCAGGCCTCCATGTTTCTTCTAAGGTACCCATGGGAGATCAGGAAGACTTTTTTTATTTATTTATTTTGATATTCTGTTTGGTTTTGTTATAGTATTTCTACTAACCTCTGCAGCATTGTAGTTTGGCTTTAGCTTCAGGTTGGATTTTGGCAAGGTATGCAGAGTAATCTGCACTTGATGTATTATGTTTTTCACACAAGAGAAAAATCTGAATTCTGTGGAGAACATGTGTTAGTAAGCTGACAGGAAAACCAAAGAGCATGAAATTCAGATGTGTTTGGTTGGTGTTTTGCTAATCCACTTAGCATAAAGCCAAGCACAGATATGCAGCCAAATGGGAATTGTCTCCACATCAGATCATGAGCAGGTATTAAGGTTTGTTTTCTACCCTTTCCTACAGACTGAGACATGATATTACACCAGGCTCACCTGGGAGCTTTATTTAGAAAAGTCACTGCTTTTATAGGGATGTTATTAGCCCCAGGACTCTATTATTACTGCTTCATTTGTGTGAAAATACAGCACATTTGGGCACAAGGCAGTGCATCTCCCCCACTGTGTGATGGTGCTCGCACTTGTCTACAGGAGACATTTCTGGCATTTTTAACAAAAAGCTTTGGAGCCAGGACCCTGCAGGTCAGGAAGCCCCTTTGGACTCTGTGCTCCTAAGCCACTGCAGTCCGTGTGCCACGGAATCTGCCCAGCAAACGGAATGGGCAGCAAAAGCCTCTGTGAGCACTGGCAGTGTTGGTGAGCACAGCCCTGACACCAGGCAGACCTGTGCTGGCACGCACGGGGGGCTGAGCCCCGGCAGCACAAACGAGACAGCCTGTGCCATTTTATGTACGGAAACTCAGGTGCCAACAAGGTTAGATAACAGGGTTTGTGAGAGAGTGATGCCTCAGTATTGGGAAAAGGCTGTAAAAGGGAAGTCCTCTTGCACACGGCCCTAAATCTTGTCCCTTTAATACCTAAAAAGTGCCACACGCTCTCATGGGAAAGGACTTCTGCATTAAGGGAAACGGTGACAGATCAAAAATGTAAGTGCCAAGGAAACACCGCCGTGCCGGAGCCTCCAGTCCCGAGCACAGCTGGCGAAGCCGGAGCAGTCCTGCCGGCAGCATGGCGGGAGCTGTGGAAAAACTGAGCTCTGTACTTTATTATTTTACAGGAGCATTTAATGGGTGAATGCTATCAGCCTCCACGGTCAGATGGTCACTCATAACAATTTAAGCTGTTTTCAAGCTCTACCTAATCTCTGGGTGAGGCGTGGCAGTGAGACCCCCTTTGCTTTCAGGCAGTTTCGGAGTGAATTTGGCTCCTCTCTTTTACATGGAGTAGTTTTGTTACCCCTCTTGCACATGCTTTAGCTTTTGACAAACGGGCTGGCTTGGCTCTTCCATGACAGAACGCCAGGCAGCTCATTCCACTCCGGAGAATGTGCGCCATCATCTCCTCACGCAACGCCGCTTCACCGCCCAGCGCTGTGAAACCAGAGCTCTGCTGCCAGCCCGTGCTGGAAGGCTGAGGGCCAGAGAGCTGGACTGGCGAGCACACCAAACACAACGCCTCGCTACCTGAAATGGCTCAGGGCCCTCAGCGCCGCCGCCACCAAGGGCACCTGGCGGCCCTCAGCGCCTGCGCGGCGCGCGGCCAATGGCGGCGCGGTCACGTGACGCCGGCGGGCTATTTAAACGCCGCCGGGAGCAAGTTCCCCTTTCCCTCCTCCGGGACCGGGACGGGCGGCGGCCGCAGGATCTGCGCGGGGCTGGGGCTGGGGCTGGGGCTGGGGCTGGGCACGGCATGGCAGCGCCGCTCCGTGCCGTGCCGTGCCCGCCGGCTGCGCGCTCGGGCGGTGTTTTCCTGGCGTCCTGCGCTCTCGGCCGCGCGATGCGCGATGCTCGGCGGGCTCAGCTCCGCTTAGCCGAGCAGCCGCGTTAATCAGCGGCAGCAATGCGAACTCTCAGTAGGGGTGCTTGAGGCTTTGTAATTGCTGCGCGTCCGCGATGCCTCCTGAGTGCTGGAGGTGTTGCCCAGGACTGTGTTACTGGAGGTGTTACCCGTACTGTGCCTACCGGTAGAATTAAAACCAATTTGCCGCTGTGGGTTTTGTTTGTATGCTTTTTTTTCTCTGGGATGTCTTGGCTGGAGATCTTAAGGTGCCTCGGGGTGTTGTTGTTGTTCTGCTGGGGAGCGGAGCCGCCGCGGTCCCGGCCGCGCTGCCCCTCGGTGCGGGCCCCGGGACTCCCCCGCTCCCTTCCTTGGGCTCGCTGCGTTTGGGGGGCCCTGCCCGTGCTGCTGTCCCGGGAAGCTCGATGGGTTTGGGGGGCCCTGCCCTTGCTGCTGCCCCGGGAAGCTCGGTGGGTTTGGGGGGCCCTGCCCTTGCTGCTGCCCCGGGAAGCTCGGTGTGTTTTGGGGGGCCCTGCCCGTGCTGCTGCCCCGGGAAGCTCAATGGGTTTGGGGGGCCCTGCCCTTGCTGCTGACCCGGGAAGCTCGATGGGTTTTTGGGGGCCCTGCCCGTACTGCTGCCTTGGGAAGCTCGGTGTGTTTTGGGGGGCCCTGCCCGTGCTGCTGCCCCGGGAAGCTCGGTGGCTTTGGGGGGCCCTGCCCGTGCTGCTGCCCCGGGAAGCTCGATGGACTTTTGGGGGCCCTTCC
>JAYDZK010000271.1:8248062-8263734 GCA_034509185.1 Euphonia xanthogaster | reverse complement strand
GTTATTCACAGTCTCTGAAGAGAATACAAATACATCAAGAAGTCTCTCAAGAACACAACAATATTGAAAGAGTGAGGGGGAAGTGATAAAGCCTGAACAATGGATTACATGGGCATTTCTAATCAGGCTTTGGTTGGTTTCTACCTTCAAAAGCCATCTATCTTGGTTATTCTATGAATGAATATACAAATTTACTTTTTTATTTTTAAAATATTTTTTAACAAAAACTCCTTCAGAATTCTGTTCCAGGTTCAAAGTAAAACAGAATAGTTACACTGAATGAGAATAATACAATTGACAGATGAGACACCTTCCATTTCTTAATATTCTTTCCCCTTGTAGTGGGCTGTGGCTCTCTGGGGAAAAGAGTTCAGATAGTGTGAAGTAAATGCCATCTGGCAGTCCCTTCTCTCATCTCCACATCCAGAACTCATTAGAACTAAACAGAATTCTTCAAAATGAAATGAACTTTCCTACTTAGACAGTGATTTGGATCCATTAGGTCCTCTTTATGCAGGACCTTTTACATCCTTCAGATGTAACTTCTCAGTTCCTTAAAAATCCATGAAATGAGAAAATTGGGTGCATTTCTGTTTTCCACCTCTGTTAGCAGATTCTTTTGCATGGCTGCACACGTGACAAACCACAAGCTGCTCCTTCACACGGCTCAGTCCCACCTGAAGATATTTGCTATCTGAACCTGGTTTTACCTTACATTAGTTTAAAGTTACTTTCGTGCTCCCAGTATATGAAACAGCTGAGTAAACACCTGTGTAATAAATACACAATAGATTGCTCTTTAATGACCTTAACCATACCCTTCCATGGCACCTACTGGTATTACAGGTGTTAACTAGCTACACCTGTGCTAATTACAGGTGTTAATTGCCTACACCTGTGCTAATTACAGGTGTTAACTGCCTACAGACATATTTAGAGAGATTCTTGCACAAGTTATCCTGTGTGGGAGTGTTGTGATTAAAGAAAAGTAGTAAAAACTTTCTTAACTATCCCTGCCTTTCCTGATTATTTGGCTCCTCCCATTTTTTCTGAGCTTAAAGTGTTTTCTTTTATATGGGGGATCCTGGATTGTGTACAGCTGGATCTGCTTGGGCAGGGTCATTGCAATTGGTCAGTGCACTGGTATGATGCAGGTGGAGGTAATCTGTTTAATCTCATTAAATTAGTAGTCATGGGATGAAATTACAGGGGGCAGACAAACCAGGATTCTGATGGGACACGTGTGCTTCCAGCAGGATCTTAGGGTCAATGCAGTGGCTCTCTCTCGTGAAAGAAGAGACAGGCTGTTTTTGTTTGCTGGTGTGGTCAATCATATATACAATCCCTCAAATTCTGAAGACTATTTTAGGGTAAATCTACAAAGAATTCAACCTCTTCCCTTCTAAGAGAAAACTCTTAGAAATTTACGGTCCACAAATTACATAAGCCTTCCCATAGCATAAAAGGAATATTCTGGCATGACAACTGCTCCCTTGCTTTTCCATTGCTCAGAACAGGGGATGTCTAGGCCCTTGGCAAACTGTCAATCATTGATCATCAGTTTTAAATCATTAGCTTTTAATTCCTGAAAGTGCATAGGTTGGTTCAATTGCTTGTGGGTTTTGTGGTCCTTTGATTTGAAGCTCCTTCTGTTTTCTGTTTTGCTTCAGTTCATTTTGGTTTTATTTTCATTTTGGATGTTTGTTGGGTTTTTTTAATTGGATTATGGAAGGGGTACTTGAGATATTCTAAAGAACTGATCTTTCCCTCTGCTGCTCTATTACATGGAATCAGCTGATCCATGCTGCCTCTGATCAATTCTGAGTACTCAGAAAGAGCAGTGGCAAGACTTTCCTGTCTCTAATCTCATCACTCTTCAGGGTGTTACTTCACCCTGCCTAACTTCTCCATTATCCTTTTATTGTCTCTGCTTCAGTACATTTTCCTCTTAGTACTTAGCTTTCTTTAGCAAATAAATTGTTTTCTTCTGTTTTTTTAAGAAACTTCTCTGCTTAATGTTCTAGTTTTTTAACTCTTATATAAGTCAGTGTTGTAAACAATTTGCTGTCAAAAGCTTTTGTTTATTTTCCCGAAACCCTGAGGCTGAAAGCAAAGAGTTGATGTATGAAAAAATTCAACCCTGCTATGGATACAACTAACAGTCTGTCCACAGAATAGGTTATTTTGGTTTTGAATAATAATTTCCATTAAAAGTTGATTAGTTCATGAGGAGACCTCAGAAGAAGGTGTTTATAGGTATGTGTCTATATATATGTAGTAGGTATTCTTATTTACAAGGGAAGGTATTCAACAGGCCTTTCTGGACTCTGTTTGCATTTTTCTCAGGGTTGGCATTTTATATAATGAGGAAAAGGTAGAAGAGAACAAATTCTAGGAATAAATCATAGTGCCTTCATTCATGATGCAGCAGTTTAGACCTGGAAATGTTTCTGCAATCGCTGTTGAAGCAGAAGCTTTCCCTCAGCTAGGAAAATAAAAAGTCACTGTTTTGAAAACATCTTAAACTTTGATGCAATAGGTAGACTGATTCTGTTCCCATTAGCACAGCTTTTTAGGCCCCAGTTTAATTGGTGTCAGTTACTGTTACACAGTGTCAATCTGGTGGCAGTTTAAGCCTGAGCAGTATAAATTACAGTGAGAATGGATTTGCAGACTTAATTTTAATTTTTTTACAAAATCCTTGAAATACATGGAGGAGATTGCTTAAAAAAAAAAACAAACCCAAACAACTCTGTATATCCCAAATGTTGAACTGCTGTTAATTGAAAGGACAGAACTGGCTCAGAGATGTTCAGGGGAACAAAAGGTGACTGTTGAAATGGCAAGGTTATGACAAGCCTCTTTTACCATTTTCTTACTGATACTCTCCTCTAACAGGAAATACCCGATGTTTAGCAGCTGATCAAAGCATGTGTGCCGTCTCTGAACAAGATCCTACGGTTCCAGAAACTGCTTCTAGAAAAGCAGCAGCTGCTTCCCAAGGGAGAGGTGACCCCCTGCCATGGGAGGCGGGATGTGCCTCCCCCTGGGAGCCGCGAAATGCAGCAGGAACCTCACGGCTGCCAGAAACATCGCCCTCTCCTGGAACAGAAACGCAGAGATGCTAAGAATGTTTTTCAAAAATGCAAATGAGCTGTTTTCAACTCTTTTATATTTATGACTGTATTACTGGGAGGCTGTTAAGAGTTTTAATTTTGTAGTTACCCCACCTGCTGTTTCATTATTAAAACCTTGGGTCTGATTAATCATAAATGTATTCTGCAGTCAGATCACAGCAGTTCTATAAAAGTTGTAAGCATGACTATACTGTGAAAGCTGTTCATGGCTGAAACTTTAAAAGTTATTTATGTGTGTCTTATGAGGATGCAGTATGGTAAAATGTGTGTTACTCCTAGAGTAAAACCATGATGCTGCTCTGAGGGATTTTCTTTCCTTTCATATTAAACCACTCCACCCATACACACTACATGCCAAGGGGGAGAGTTCATGTGGCAAGTTATTTTCTTGAGCACTTGAAGATGTAGATACCAAAAGGATATGGCTGACAAAATGGCAAAAGTCATGGAAAACCTTGGCAAATTCAATCCCCTACATGATGTGTAGGGGATGTAGTTTTAGTGCAGTTCTGTATCTCTAAATACAACTGTCATTGAGCAATTTGTTTTAAAATACAAATATCATATGAGGAGGGTATGAATGAATTGTCACACTTTACTTAGGTCAATAAGCCTCTTTACATCAGTCTTCAACTTTCACTGCCTCCCAACTTTGCTGAATACTTTTTTTACAACAGAAAATGTGATGAGAACTTGCAATTCATGTTTTCATTTGATATGTGAATAGCCTTCACTGTCGTGTAGCCTGGGGATAATTAAATTCTTCAGTTGCTGTGGAATTTATGCTTTCCTTCCTAACACCAAAATGTTGCTGTGTATCTGGACTTCTTTTCTTTACTGCAGTTGTTAGCAGCTTGTATGGGAGCTCCTATTAGGTTTTTTTCCATGCTGGTGCAGCCATATTCAGCAAGTTTATTGAGGTAAAAAATGAAAGCAACTCTGAAAAGCAAGTTTGAGGACAGCAGTGTCCAGAGTTGAGAGAGACAGAAGGTACCAGCAGAGAGGCTCACACTGAGGATAGAATTTGTTTGTTACTTTTGCAGCACAAAAAAATATAAGTAGAAATAGTGTGGATGGATAAATTCTTCAGACTAATGGTTTCAGTGCAGTTGAAGCCTGTAAATCACAGCTTTCCCTAGTCTGTTAGACTCAGAACAGAAAGAAAACAGCTTGTCTGATGTGTGGAGCAGCTCAGAGAAACAGTTAATATTAATTCATGATGGATATGCTATAAGAAGTCTGTTTAGATGAAATTTACAAAAAAAAGTTTCCAATCATATTAATTAAATTTTAAAGAAATAAAATGAACTTGCTTTGGGGATCCCAGTCCTTAGGTGACCTTTCTGGTTGCAAATCAATTAATTCCATGTACACTCCTTTGGCAGAATAAAAGGCTCTGGGGAATGGCAAAATCTTCTGTGGAACTTAGTGAAAGTGAATGGAGTTTTCCAAAGAAGGAAAAAACCTGCTAAAACCAGAAGTGCATCTCACAAGCCCTTATTCTAGTCTCACTCCTGTATGTGCTCTCTAGCTGAAGGAAGGAGTGTCATGTTCTGAGCCTGTTTGCTGTACCTGCTTAAAGGCTAACACCAAGCTGCTGGCCTAAGTCCCCTTCTCCAGAGAGCTTCCCATGTGTCCTGGCTGGAGTACCATCTGAGGCAGAGGCCATGTGATAACATTCCTTGCTTTTGCCTACATTTTGTACCCCAGTGCTACCTTGGGCAGAAAATGTGGCTGCCTGGAACTTCCCTTTGGGTATCAGCAGCCCAGTGCTGAATATCAGCAGCATCATTTCGCATTTTCAGGGAGAACTAAAAGCTTCTTGAATTTTCTTTGTGAATTATGTGCAATCTTGCCTGCCTTTCTCTCCTTTGCCCTCACAAGATGGCCAGTTATTCTAGAGATTTCTTACCAAAAGAAAATTTAATATAGGCTGTTTCAGCCTTTGAAATGAAGTTCTCAGCCTCTTTTCTTATATCCTGTGAATGTGGTGATATAAAAAGAGATTGAATCTGAAACTTAATAAGTAGTAGTAGTAATAAGCTACTGAATGAGGCACCTTGGAAGATTTGATTTTTTAAATAGCATTAAAAAAAATGAGACTTTAAATAATGTGAAGTTATACCAGATTGTTTTGAGGAGAGCATGTCATGGTACATATGTTGTGCTCAGCCTGTGCAGGAAAAGGGTGTGTTGCACTTCAGCATGGAAACAAGAAATCTAAGAAAGTATGGTTCAACCTACCACTGGTCATTTATGCCACCTGCAAAGATCAGCTGTGAAACCAAAATTGAGGCATGTTTGTAAGATGTCTGTTCTGTTATTTCACGTGATGTTTAAGGTTCTGAGCTTTGCCTGAGTAATTCTGTGCATCAGAACAGGCAAAAGTTTGGATTCCTTTTAAGTCTTTTCAGGAGCATCACAGGAAAACTTGGCTATTCATGATCCTCAGGGATGTTTTTTTTTCTAATTGCAAGGACTGCTAGGCGTCAGTAAGAATGATATACAGCTATATTCCTTTTAAATATCTGAAAAATAAGCAAGGTTTTTTGAGCATTTAAATAGAAATTTAAATAGAAAATTATTTTTCCTCATATCTTTTTTTAATATAAAAATATGTTAGAAATCTAAGAATCCCAACCAGGCTGTGGATGGCTTTGGGGTAGTGCCATTTCAGTCCCCTGGCTAAACATAACCTCTTGTATTTGAACTCCCAGGAACCACAACTTAGACAAAAGAGAAGGAAAAAGTTGTTCTGGGAAATATATATTTCAAAGGGGTCTCATTGCTAAGGCTCTTGTGGAGATGGGGTAGGTCTTCCTGTTGCTTTTTCTGGCCCTGGCTTACTTGCTGATGCCTTATGTCATTAATTTAGAATGACTAATTTGGTTTTGGAAGCTCCATCAACTCTTTTAGCAATTTGCGTATTTAACTCTGATGCTTAAAG
Organism: Euphonia xanthogaster; assembly: GCA_034509185.1. Taxonomy (NCBI): domain Eukaryota; kingdom Metazoa; phylum Chordata; class Aves; order Passeriformes; family Fringillidae; genus Euphonia; species Euphonia xanthogaster. The sequence goes on along the minus strand of JAYDZK010000271.1, from coordinate 8,257,650 downwards.
TTAACAAATTTGTCCTTTTTTAGCAATATGGAGGCTTATCTTTAAAAATCTCAGTTTTAATAGACAACATCAAAGAAATGTGGTAGGTTGATCAAAACCACAGCAGTACTAGGCAGGGGAAAAACTGGCACAATAATAAGTAGAAAATAATTTGCCAGGAATTACGGAGAAAATTGCCTGGAAGAAATTGCCTGCAGAAACACAAAGGTGGGAAATGTTGCTTTCTTTTTGTTTTTTTTTTATATGTCTCTTCAGTATAAAATGTGTAATCTAACAATTTCAGTTAAATATAGTGACCTGGTGAAAAATATCAATATTTATTAAAAAGCAGAGAATTAGACTTGTGGAGCAGTTAACATTGAAAGGGGGTCTCTGGAGATGATGTATTCCACCTTTACTGCTGAAAAAATGGATTAAATTAATATCAAGATTGAATTTGAAGTGAAGGAATAACAACTCATTATTTTCTAGCTAATGCATTTATTTCTGGCTGAAAATCTTGAAATGAAAAATGCAAACTCTTTGCAAAGTTTTCTCTGTCTTACAAAGTGCTGTCTGCTTCTCATCTGTGCTCAAGGGCTATGCTACCTTTGGTTCAAAGAAGCTTTACAAAGTCAAATGGAGCCCAAATGTGCACAGCTTTACAGTATCAAAGCAAGTTGTGTGGTGGTTGGTAATTTTGCTTGTAAGTTGTTAGGAAAAAACCATGATAAAACTGGCTTTACCTCATATCCTTACCCCTGCTGAAGTGGTAAGAAAATAGGTTCAGTTTCCATAACAGTCTTCTGCCACTTTGAATATTGTGTGTGACAGTGCAAGAAATTTCTCAGATGTCTCCTGTAATCAGGGAAAACAGTGTGAGGGGACAGAACCATGGACTTACTCCAAGTCATTGCTGTTATTTCTAATTGTCCTTTACAGCAAAAGGAGAGATGCTCTTGTACTGACAGTCTCACTCCTAACAGCTGTACCATGCATTGGCTTCCTATGGAGAAAATTCTTTGCTTCCTTCAAAGTATTTTGCATCCAAAACTAAGTTGAGCACATATTTAAGATAAAACTTTACAACTGAATTGTTTATAATGTAGCTTAATGTATTATCTGAGGTAGTTCAGAAATACTAATAACACTTTCCAACTCGAAATTACACTGTTGCTGGCCTCAGCTCTATTATCAGGAGTAGATAACGAGTAAAATGCATGTATTGAATTTTTTAAAGTATATTTTGGCTAGAAGTTGAATATGGAGGGCATTATGCATATGTATTAAAATTCTTTGTATGCAAAACTCTGAGCAATAGGAATAGCAAGTCCTCTTATGTGTGAACATTGCAGCATCCATTTCATTAAAATATGCCTGTTTCATCAGCTTCATGCTGGCAAAATATAGCATTTGAAATTCATTGATACTTAATGATCTAGGATTAGATACCATTTAGTAGGGAGTTTGAGTGGACTCAGTCTCTGCAGTGCTTGGTGGATTACACTGGGTTCTGCTTTGGCTCTTCTGCTGCACCTGCTCATCAGTGCCCCTGAATGTGGAAGATGTCACAGCCTTAGAGTGCTGCTTTATCTGGTGCTTCAGAGCCACCTCTTGTAGCTTGGGGAAGCTACACAGAATTGGGAGCATCTTTGTTGTGAGCCTCTAGGAAGCCACTTCAGGCTTCATCTCAGCACTAGGATATCCTGAACTTTCTAGTCCTTGAAAGTAGTGACACTTTTCTGAGTTTCCTTAGGGGAAATTTTAGAGGAACCTTGAAGTTTACAATTTTCCTATTGACAGTGGTGAATAATCAAGTCCCAGCCAGACAGGCACTGCTCAGCTTTTTCTGTATGTGAAGTCATATTTCTGAAAGCAAAATAAAGTATGCAAAATGTCCTGTCTCAACTGGTGCCCAGGGCATGTGTTGGTCAGGCTTAAAGCTTAGCAGAAAGCTTTAGGGGGTTTAAAATTCATCAGAACTTCAAAGAATTCTAGGTCCTTATCAGATCAGAAAGGAGGGGAGTGAGTGGGACCCAGTATGTGCAGCATGTTCAGGTCATTCTGTGATTACATTTTTTTAATCCCCCTACTTGGTAACTGAACATCTCATGGAATGCAGACTACAGGTTACAGTAGACTTTGATCAGTACTACGGATCCCTGCAGGAGTCCTCACCACTGCTTTCAGTCCCAGGCTCTGAATGTGCCAGATGCAGCCTGAGATTTGATTTGATTTGATTTGATTTGATTCATTACTCAGCCCTCTGACTGCACCCCTGCACAAAACAGACTGAAGTGGTATTTTTTGACTGAAAGGCCACCTGGAAGTTCTAGGAGGCAGGCAGGTAGAGCAGCCACAATCACAGGCTCATGGAATGGTTTGGGTTAGAAGGGACCTCAATCATCCAGTGCTACCCCTCCCTCCCCCTGCTGTAGGCAGGGACACCTCCCACTTGACCAGGTTCCTCAAAGCCCCATCCAGCCTGGCCTTGGAACACTCCCAGGGATGAGGCATCCACAAGAGCTCAGGGAAGCCTGCTCCAGTGCTTTACCACTCACCCAGAAAAGGATTTCTTCCTAATGCACTAAGAAAGGCTTGAGTCTTCTGCTCTTTTTAACAGTTTGCTCATCCTTTCAGCATTGCAAGCCTGACCCAAATACCTCTTTTGGAAGTTCTTGTGTGACATTGCATACATTTGTTAGAGTGCTCAGAACACGATGGAAGGCAGAAATTTTTGATCAGTTGGACAATAACATGAAGGCAGAAAAAACATCATATGTTTGCTCAATGCAGTGAGTCTCTCGTGTGTGTCCTCAATCCAGGTGAGACATTTAAGAGCTAGGAGGGAATCCAGTGACATGACAACAGAATGTCTTGGCTGTGATTAGTTACAAATCTTGGAACAAATAGGAAGAACAACAGAAAGCTGCTGGTGATAAGCCTGGCATAAAATGAAGAGGACAGAAAGAGCTTCTGTTCCACACTGTAGGCTGTGGTACATTTAGGAAACTGGTGACAACCACACAAGGGAGGAAAAGAAGGGACAGGACACCAGTGGAACCATAGACCGTGGGTGTTTTCACAGGTGGAGCACAACAAAGCTCTATGGACATCAGATAAAACAAAAAATAGAACCAATTGAAATTTCAGATGGCAGGAAGACTACACGCCCACACACACCCCGTCATGCCCTCCCACCACCCCTGCCCAAAGAAGGCAAAACAGCCCTGTCTATACATCATGTGCTTAATGATGACCTTACAATGTAGAGATCTGTGTAACTGCAAGATCCATTGCAGTGGAGATTGGAGATTTACCTTCTTGGGAAATTTGATTTTGTACCAATGCATCCCTCTCTGACACAGAAAACACCAAAGTCCCACCAAAACAGTGTTGCCTTTTGGTTTCAAGAATATTGAAAGGAGCAAGAATAAAGCTCAGAAGTGGTCTAGAACAAGAAACCCCCTGGTTTGTTAATGCTAAGAATTTGTCAGAGGAAGGAGTTTTCTTGAATACCAGTCATTTATAGCCTTTCAGATTGTGACAAGGTCCAGCCACTAAATGTGTATCTCAGAATTTGAGACAGCTATGTTATGATTTCCCTGAACATATTTTAAAAGATTTTGTGATATTCCATTCGTGAAAAATGGGGAAGAGCTGAAAGAGGATACATGAGACAGTTTTACAGTGCTAATCTTTAGGTGGTGTTTTTTTGTTAGACTCTAACCTTTGATATTGGTATGAATAATGCAAAAAGAAAATGCCCTGACAGTTATTTTAGATTCTGCTTTTTACATTGCTTTAGAGTTGCTGATTATATTCTGACACCATGGAGAACTGATGCAGAGAATCTTTAATTCCAACAACTGTTGCTGTTGACCAGCAAGCTTCAATATAAAAAATTTAAATCCCAAGATTTTACTGGTGGAAAATTGTGCAAGTTCATTTATTTCAGTGGCATTAAGCAAATTTATGCCATCTAAGGATTTTACAGATTATTACATCTAAAGCTGTATATTAGAACTCTTAAATATTTCATTAACGGAAGATGATAATTTATCCTGATAGCAATTATTACATTTCTTAAAAAAACCCTCTCAATTCTTTAAATGCTTTGGCTTATTTGCAAGTACTGATGAAATTGCACAGTTGGGAAAAAAATCTTTGGAAGAGATATTTTTTGCTAAAACCAGAAAAAAAATCTTTCAAAAAAGAAATATTAAAATGCAAAATAAAATACTATAGCATCAGTAAAGCTGTGTTTTTAAGGTTTCTTTGTCTGTAAGGAAAGAAAATTCTGAAGCAAAATAAAATGTCATGCAATCGGAAGTTAGTCGGGGAGAAGAAGGTGAATCCATAAATTTTTTTTGAGAGGAAAATTATTATGCTTGAGGAAATAAGATGACAGAAATGGTTAGTAAGGAGGTTAAAGAAGATAGGATGCTCCGAAGTATATTTGGAGGAATTATTGGCTGACTCACATGGAGTCTTTCAGCACAGTTTGATCTCCATAAAAGTTCAGCAGGGGACACCCAGTTAGTTTTGATTCATTGCCACAAGGAAGTTGTCTTCTGATTTAGTGGTATTTTTATCCAGGTTATCAGTATGGCTTGGTGCTGCTTCCTTGTTACCTAGCTGACGCTCTCCATCACTATTATTTATTACCAGCATGTCAAAAAGCCCTTTTGTGCCTAGCACGGTGCAAAGAAGATACTGTCTGTCCTGGGAAGTTTGCAATTTGTATACTGAGAGGAGAGAAATGGGTGATTTTAGGGTAACTTAACCATCCTCAAGCCCTTAATGAATCACTGAAAAAAGCCTCATTAACCAGAGAGGGATTCTGGAGTGATGAGCTTGGCCACAGGACCCACACTGTGGGAGTCAGGGAGGTGGATGTCCCCCAGGATGCCCTGATTGATAGGATGTGATCCCACACTGCTGCTCACATCCCCAACAACTTTATATATGTGCCACGTTTACATGTGGTTAGGAGAAGACAGTAGCAGACATGTCAGAGGATGACTGTAGGGAGAGTAAAGATACAGAAAGTACTACTGTGAAAATGGGAGGTGTCAGTAGGGAGCTCCTAGGCTTTCTCTGAGTAATTCTGAGTACTGACATGAACTCTGAGCAGGCTCTGTTGGACTTCCTTGCACCAACTTTGATCTCTGTTGTGCTGTAGAATGCATTTATAACCACTGCAGTTTATACCATATACATTTTATATGCTGGGAGCTACTTTTGTGGGGGGATTTTTTGGTTGGTTTGGTTTTCTGGTTGTCCAGGGTATTTCAGGTTTTGTTGGGGTTTTTTGGGGTTTGTTTTTGTTTTGGTTTGGTGGTTTGTTTATTTTTTGTTTGGTTGGTTGGTTTGGGGGCTTTTTTGTTTTTCTTTTGGTTCATTTTTTGGGGACTTGCTTGGTTGTCTTCCTTTAAAGGAACGATCTGAGCAGAAAAGCTTCTGTGCTACAATTAAAAAAAAGAAAACAAACCCATAATAAAAGCAAAGGCTTGTGTGTCTCTTAGGGCCTTTATGGGATGGCTGACAGCTTCCTTTTGATCAGGAGAGGAAGCTTTGCCTATTTTGGCAAGTACAGACTCCTGGGCAGTCTGACCCTTACCCAGAAGGGTGCTGTGCTCCCAGACAGGGGGCATCTGTGCCATCTGGGGTAGAATTTTTTCTGGTGATCCAAAGTCAACTCTGCAGCCTCTGCCTGAGTTTCAGACTACAGCAGACTAGCACAGACTGCTCTGTGCTACCAGGACCATGAGAAGGAGCAGAATGGCACAAACACAGGCAAGAAGCACATTTCCCACATCCTTATCTGTCTTCAACATGTTTCACAGTGGACTTCTACTGAATGAGTTGTTGCTGTAGCAATAGTGATTAACAGAATGAGGAAGAACCTTTCAGGGAAGCAGCTGGCAGCAGCCTGGATTACACCTTCCACATGGAGGATAAGTAGGCTGATTGAAGCTGTCTGTCAAAGCCTGGCTAGAGCAGTTTGTTTCACCTGGCTTGTTCTGCTACAAGTCAGTGTCATATTTTAATGTGAATTAGTTTTTAAAGCTGAAGGCTGGAAGGAATTTGTTTCTTTTCTATTTTTTCTACTGTATGTATAGATAAAGAGAAGGCAATATTAAGCACTGGTAGAATATGGAGGCTGGTCAGCCATGTAGCAATGTCTTACATGTTTACAGCACCTTTTAAACAAGGAGATTCTAGGATGTACTCTATCCTTTGAATATGGAAATGTGTGTTATGAGTTGTGATGCTGTAATGGTTCTTGATAAAGACACATTAGCTTCTATAACAGAATCAACTAAAAAATTCAACAGGTTTATGAGTCCTTAAGCTCAAATATTTCAAGAATCCTTTGTTACGTGGTGGAGTACCACTGTTTATAGTGAGGATTGTGCAGTGGGCTAGTGATGGCTGTATCCAGAGCTCTCTGAAAGATGAAAGGGAAAATGGGGTTGATTGAGTTACAAAATTTTTGGTCACAAAATACCCCCTTGGTCCTGAGAATAATAGCTGTAATTAATAGTTCTTGTTTTATCTGTTAATTGTGGCATAAGCCTGCCAGTGCAACAAGACTTGCAAGCTGTTTACTAGATTAATAGTGCTCGTAGGTAATTTGATGAGCTACAGCCCATATTTTGGGGTTTGATAATCTATTAGTTGAAGACAGTTCTTGATTTCAGGGAGATTGGAAACCTGTTCTTTAAGATTAATTGTTTTGGAGCACTTGAGAAATGCTGGCCAAGGAGCATTGATACCACTCCTGCATCGTGTAATTTTGCTTGTGCAGCCAAGTCACTCTACTGTATATTTATTTCACTTTACTCGTGATTCAAAGAATAGACAGAAATGGATTGGAGCTCTATTGTTATTTTGTTTCTTAAATAGCCACTCAGTGGAAGGGGGGGAAATTGCTTGCATGCTGGATGCCAACTGAGATTTTTCCTCTAAAACAGATACACAATGGGCTGATATTATACTAAGAGGGTCGTGGTGGTTCAGTCTGGAAGTTGGCTTGAGTAATTTGTCTAAATCTAGACTCAGCTAAATTCTGCACAGCTCTCCTGATTTGCTGCTTTACTTAAGAGTGGCTGTGGGTTGTGTTTTTAGTAAGGGAAATAAAATAAAAGAATGGGATATGGAGAACAGAAAAAAAAGATTAAGTTCTTTTCTTAATAAAATTTTTGCATGTTTTCACACTTTCACTAGAACACGGTAGAAAAACCTCTCCATAAAAGGATGAAAAGGATAACATTCTGCATCCTGTTGCTCAAGAGAGCATTGTCAAAAAATAAATCATTGCTATTGCCATGGAAGTTTCTAAAATCTTGTTTAGTTTCAGGCTGTCACAATGAAGCTTTGTGTGAAATGCACTTAAGGACAGTAATTGAGTCCTTAGTCTTTCTTTTAACCAATAACAGAGATTTGGGCTACTTAATTGTTTTAATTATGACACAAAAATATAAATATGAAAGACTCCTACCTATGGGTAAGAGAGATTTGGGCTACTTAATTATTTGGGCTACTTAATTATTATTTTAATTATGACACAAAAATATAAATATGAAAGACTCTTACCTATGGAATCCACATATTATGAAACAAGATCTGTCTTGTTTCACTCCTTTTTTCCCTAAGGATTTTGTTGTCAGGCAATGTTGATGAAATCAGATCCATAATTTCAAAGCTGGAGCTTTCATATTTCTTCCCCAGCTGTTCTGATATTATACAACTTTGATATATTTGAAAAGCAACAGCATTGGGTTGCTCCATCCTCTCTACTCTGCACTGCTGATGCTCCACCTCCAGTGCTGTGTCCATTTCTGGGCTTCTCAGCACCAGAGCTGAGGAGATGCTGGAGGCAGCCAACAAAGGGCCACAAAGGTTATTTAGGGACTGCAGCATCTGTCCCACAAGGAAAGGCTGAGGCATCTGGGATCCTTGAGCCTGGAGAAGAGGCAAATCTCAGGGTAAATGAATACCTGAAGGGAAGGTGTGAGGAGGAGTGAGAGGTTTTCAGGGGTGCCCAGTGGCAGGACCAGAGGCCAGGGGGGCAGACTGAGCCAGGAGATTTTTGTCTGAGCATCAGGAAATGCTTTGCTGGGAGGGTGCCTGAGCACTGGCCCAGGCTGTCCAGGGAGGGTGTGGAGCTTTCCTGCTTGGCAATACTCAGAAGCATTCTGGACGTGGTCCTGCACAGCCTGCTTGAGCTGGCCCTGCTGAGTGGAGGGCTGGATCTCCAGAGGTCCCTGGCAGCCTCAGCCAGCCTGTGATTTACATTGTTTGCATAAGCCTCTCTGGAAAACTCTAACAGATGACATTTGGTAAATGAAAAACAGATACAGCAGTGGGTTTCCTGCACAACTTGCAAGACTAGAATTAGTTCTTATACAGCTTTTGATTTTCATACATGTGGTGTAATTATTCCTAATTTTTGATCACTACAGTTGGATAAAAGATACAGGAAATGCACAAAATACTGAGATTCTCAAGGCCAATAAGGATAAGCCAACCAACCAAATAAAAATACTTGTACTATCTGTCACAAAAGGCAGAATAGTACAGAAGAAATTTATGTAAATGAAATTTCAGGATAGGCGTAAGAATTATTCAGACACCAAAGGACTTGATAATAGACCAACATAAACAGAAGCATCTGTCTTTCTGAAGTGCTGGCTGATTGAGAAAATTACTGCATGTGTTTAACTAAGCTTTTCTACTAACCTTAGGTTAGTGGTAAGGATTAGAAGCTTTGCTGATTTTTTTTTTTTTAATGGAGAATTTTTAATTTCATCTTTGTGGAAAGGCACCTGAACAACCTTTTCATTTACATGTTGGGCTTGAATATTATTTATAGATCTGGAAGCTGAAACGTGTCAGTAGCTGTAATTAATGGGGAGAAGGGATAGAACAAAAACTGTAGGAGGGCTTCTTTGCCTCCTGCTGATCTACCTGCATAGAAAAGATTCTCTAAGCACCTAGACCATTGAGGTTTACTGTCAATTGGCATTACTGAAGCAGCTCTTGCATTGTGCAGAGGGGAATTTTTTATTTTTTTCAGAAGAGAAACTCCTTTTCTGCAGCTTCCACTGTTTTCTAGAGGAAATACAGGTGTTTGGCAGCTCCTCTGCATGAAGTCACTGGATTCTTGCAAGCCTTATGAAAACACAGAAAGGCATAGTCTTGTCAGCATTTGCAGAAGGAAGCTGTGTGCTGGGTTTGGCTAGGATAGAGTTAATTTCTTCACAGTAGCTGGTGTGGAGCTCAGTTTGGGATTTGGTATTGGCAATACAGAGGTGGTTTTGCTATTGCTGAGCGGGGCTTACGCAGAGCCAAGGCCTTTCCTTGTCCTCACCCCACCAGTGAGGAGGGGCACAGGGAGCTGGGAGGGACACAGCCAGGACAGCTGGCCCCAGCTGGGATATTCCATAACACGTGGTGTCAGGCTGAGCATATACCCCGAGGAAGAGGAAGGGAGGGAGGAAGGAAGAGGCTGATGTTCAGTGCGGTGCTGTTTGTGTTCCCGAGTACCCGCGTGATGGAGCCCTGCTCTCCCTGCTGAGCACCTGCCTGCCCACGGGAAGT
>JAYDZK010000271.1:8234780-8247962 GCA_034509185.1 Euphonia xanthogaster | reverse complement strand
GCCCTGCTCTCCCTGCTGAGCACCTGCCTGACCACGGGAAGTGGTGAATGGATTCCTCATTTTGCTTTGTTTGGGTGCACAGCTTTTGCTTTCACTATTAAGCTGTCTTTATCTCCACCCACAGGTTTTCTCTGCTGCTCTTCCAATTCCTCCCCCATCCCTGCGGGGGGAATGCACGAGCAGCTCCTGGGGCTTGGCTGCCAACAGGGTTTAAACCACACCAAAGAGCATCAGTAAAGTTGTGGGGAGTAGACTGCTGCAATATTACATGCACTTTAAAAACTCCTTTCATTACCAAACTGAGCAAAGGGCTATGAGGGTACGAGAGACAGTCCTGTCCCAAAATCCCCTTGCTGAGTCTGTGCTGTCATCTGTGCCTACAGAGAGGTTATGCAGCAGTGTGCCACCTTACCTTTGAGGAAGCCACTGTTGGTCAGGGCAGCACGGGGCATTTGCTCCTTGGGAAGCACACTGCTTCATGTGTGCTGCAGCCGGGCACACAGGTGGGAATGGCACAAGGGAGCCCAGCAGGCTGCTGCCATCGAGCAAACTGAGGGAATGTCACACTTCTCTTTTGTTGTTGCTGTAGTCCGACAATGAGCAGAGCAGAAAGGAGCTGCTTGAGTGAATTCCAAATTTTAGCAAGCTATTCCCTTGCCCTGGAGTTTTCTGATAGTGGGCAGAAGGAACAAAATACACCTGCAGCCTGGCTATTAATGATTTCAAAAAAACTATGGGAGTTTCATAAACTTTTCTATGGGAAAAGACCCTTTGAGTAATGTGATTGCTCTCACTAACACTATTCCAACCAGGAAATAGTAGAGAATATAGCATGTCTGTGGAGTTGGAGTTCTGTAACATAATCAGATACTTGCATCTCAGGTGTACCATCAGAACTGATCTTGCATTCTTTCTGCATGCACCTGGATGCTTCCCACAGAGCAATATAATGAGAAGGCTTAGTCCTCAGAGACTCAATTGAGCAAAGTCACTTGAGAAATTCCTTTACACCAGCTTAAAAAAGTTCACAAACTTTTCCCTTCTCCACCTTCTTTTGAAAAGAAGAGATCCATTAGAGCAAATCAATCTGTAAATTTCAGTGTCTTCAGTGCTTAATGGTTTTCCCTTCTGTCAGGGTTGTATTTACAAGCAAAGCAATTGAAATACGATGTTAAGCCCAGGTGGAGATCCTTCCCAGGACAGTTTTCAGGAGAAAAAGAGAGTCACTTGCATTTCTGGAAGATGGTTCAAAGCCTCAGCATGCTTTCCTGTTTGTTGTTATCCTCTATAATGATTGCTATTTTGCTTTGGCAGCAGAATTTTCAATTTAACAGGCACACAGACATGATTTGGAAGCTCCAACTCAGTGCTGTCTCCTCCTTAGCTGTTTAATGAACCAGCACTTCCCTCCTCTAACTTCAATGGGTTACTCTAGAACAGAATGAAACTCATCCACAAAGAGCAGCAGAGACAGCAATTACTGAAAATTTCATCAAAGAATGTTTTCAAAGCTCTTTTTATCCATTTATTGAGTTGTCTGTAAAGTTGAGACACGTTTAATTTTACAGCTCTCTTTAAAAGGCTTTGCTTTATGAATCTACCTTCATATGCATGAGATGTGTGGAAGGGCACTGTGTTCATTTTAGGGCAAGGCTTATTCTCTAGCCCTGTTAAGAGGGGAAAAACAGTCAGCCTTGCCATTTACAAAGGAGCAGCAGGATGGGAGATTTCTTTATTTCAACCAAATTGCCTATTCCTTTAAGAGATCAGGAATTTACTGAAACCTTGAATGACCTATGCCTTTTTTTTGTTTGGGACAACTCAGAAAAGAAGGAATTACTTTTTGCTTAGCTTTATTGGTTGTGCAGAACCACCAGAGTTCCTGGGCTCTGAATCTGCAATGAAGCCAGGGACTGATTTTTCCAGCCTATGCAATGGATTTTCCATATGTCTTCTTGAGGCCAGAATGCATTCTTTCCTAAAATTTCTATAGTCTACAATTCCATTTTTCATCTGGGCAAGCAGTGATGTGGATTATAGGTGAATAGCTGTTGTTAATAACTCTTCAAAGTGAGAAAGTCAGCAAAGTACATGAGTGGAAATAATGTTCCAGGAATGACTTCTATGATAAAAGAAAAGGATCAAATCCTGTCAGGAGCAATTAGTTCAAACACATCAATGAATATTGCAGTGCCTTTTAAAAGGCAACACGCAAATTGAAAAAACAATAAGAGGAAAGGGATCTTTTCCACATCTTCCCAATCCCTTTTGCCAATAGTTTCTGTGTGTGCATGTGCTCTGCCTTTGTATATATCTGTATGTGTTTGAAGAGGAGCATGTTTATATACATATATCTGTATCCACACTATTCTTTTTCAAGTTATGGAAGTGTTTGCTGTGAAAACCCAGAAAAGTGAAGCCAGGAACTGAGTTCATAGGGAAAACATATTCTACTAAAAGGTCATAATTTTTAGGGAGATGCCAACACTTAAACTGTTGTAGTGATATTTTCAGGTGGAATGTGTGCAGTTGCATCACATCTGTGATGCCAATAAATAAATGCAAATAAAACCTATTAGGAACCTTACACTATTAGCTCAGACTTCTAATGTTGAGGCTTCATACCAGTTGAAGAATTAGCTTCTTTTTCACTAAGCAAAAATGACGAGTTTTCATCAAACCATTTTTATGTGGCAAAATTAACTTGTGAGTTTAAAGATGGATCTTCCCTGAGTGTGAACATAAATATTGTCATAGCAACCTTTGTACTTCATTGCTTTCTGTTGCAACAATCATTTCATTAGGAATTGAAATTAATTTCAAGTAGTTTTGTTTAAAGCGGCAGTCACAACTCTCACAACCAACCAAAAGGTTTGCTAATAACTTGAGGTCTGGTTGTGTTTTTCATTTTGTCCATCTAGAACTCTGAAAGCATAGTAGTACCTTCTGCCCAAACAATGTATGACACTGAATGGTGTCTTGCTCCCTAAAATAAAAATATAGACTAGAACACAGAATCTTAGTTAACAGTTGAGAAATGAAGAAGCAATTTTTTTAAAAAAAACCCAAACAGATTTGTAATATATTGAGAAAAAGGTTTTGCCACTAACCTAATTACCTTATTTTATATGAAAATTGATTCTTGTTCTGCACCATGTTCTACATGTGGTAAAACCCTTTTTTAATTGTAAATTAACAATTGGGTGGGCAGGGAGTCAAGAGCTCTTGTTTTCTATTACTGAATGCCTTGGTAATTGATCAAGATGCTGTTGTTTGCAACACTTTGTGTTTGGTCTCCATTTGTGTTCTCTGGCTTAATTTGAGTTCAGAGCTTGGCATAATAGTTACAGTATGAGAATATAATTTTAGTGTTTTCACTGTATTGTACTGCAGAGTTGGCTGCACAGGCATCAGAGCCATTACAGCCATGTGGGACTAGAATCAAGTAAATAAAATTTAATTTACTATGTGCACATATGAATGTGTATATGTATATTCATATTTACAGAATATATAAAGTATGTCTAAATATGTATATTTTCATTGTGTAAAAGTATGATTTCAACATTGTTATCATCCCAAGCCTTTTATGTCTTCCCATCTTGATTTTTTGTTCGTGAATTAGGCCTCTTGTCTTTTGCTGGTTTGTTGTGTCTTCTCTTGTAAAATATAGTATTTTTGAGGATCAAAAGGTATTGTTTCCATTCTGGAGCTCTACCTGGCTGAATTTTTTAGATATCACTGCTCAAAAAGAGTTACACTGTGAGCACTGTACAGTGTGTGCAATTGTGAAGATTGCTTAGACAGCAAAGCTGTGGGTTTTATCTTTCACTATCTAATTAATTCCTCATGACTATCCACAGTTATTCAAAGAGATAATTTCCTTACTGAGATAATCTTCTTTTATGTACCCACATTTTGGTTACAGGAGCCATTATTGTGCTTTTCATGTCTCAACCTGCTTCCACCTTTTTGAAAGGCTCTTTGATTTTGCTGCTCCCTTTTCTTAATTTTATGTGATGTTCTGTACCTGAGCACTTTTGGCAATTCTTGAGCAAGCTTCCCCTGTCTGCAGAGAGTCTATCCTGGCTCATCTTACTTCCACAGTGCAGCTGGGCATGCTAGATTGAATTTTTCTGCTTCATACGTGCCAGCTGCCAGACCTTAATCTCTTTCTAAAACCAAGAATTATCAAACTCCTCAACTTTTTTTCTCTCATTACAGTAGCTTGAGGCCCATATGGCAGATTTACATAGGAAGACAAAACAAAGCAATTCTGCAATTATCCTGAAAGCAAAGGCTTCTGTGTTGAATCAGTCCCATTGCACAGATTTGAGTGGAGCAGTCTCCTGTGTCTTTCTGACAAAGCGACAGATTAAACTGGGCACCAGGAGCGCTGAATTTTAATCTGCATTTCAGCACTGCCTGCCTGTGTGTCCTGTGGCTAGTAATTTCACCATTTGCATTTTGGATTGTGAGGCCTCCAGAATGAGGGCTCTTTCCCTGTCTTGCTAAATGTGCACAGTGCTGCTGTGGCAGGCTGCAAACCTTCAGCGTTCCTGCATCAGAAGTTTCCTTCCTCACTGACACTGTATTTGTGATCTGAAGCACTCTTAGCTGCTTCCATGTATTAGAGGACCTTGCAAACATTTATAGCTCAGCTCTTGGGTTTTCATTTTCTCTGTTCTACGGTGAAAGGATTATGGATGAGAAAGCCTTCAAGCTGAAGTTATGTAATGCCTACACTCTGTCCCCTAGAAGGACACTGTACCCTTGATTTGAGGTGAGGCTGCAGCAAACCAAGAAGTTCTTCTGCTGCTGAGAGATGCGAGTTGACAATAACACTTTAAATGCATATGTGGTTATTACGCTAGACTGAGTCAAGGTGGCAAAGGTGGCAGGTGAATTCCAATCTGGACTGCTGGGGAAACACGTTAATTGTAAAACTGCATTGCACTGTTGCTTCCTCAGCAGTGCACAAAGTACAGATTTAGTTTTGAGGATGGCTTCTGCCACAGCAAGAAATGGGAAATAGGAAGGTGGGACTGGCTCAGCCTGGTTAGTATTAGACATTAGACTATGTCTAATGGCAAAAGTGCATTTCTCACCAGAGTCTCCCTAAGCACCTTGGAAAAATTGTATTAGTACTTTGACCTGATTAATTAATATAATGGATAAGATTTTCCACTGGGTCTTCCTCGGTATTACTGAAAATCTGAACTAGACATGACTCATAGATAGAACTAATGGAAAAGCCAGCAGAAAAGGGTTATTTTAGTGAAACACGTTTTGCCATGTGTATCAAACATTTGTCACTGGGGAGATGAGAAGGAAAGAGTGAACTGAAAGTGAAATATATGTACAACACACCACTTTTCTTCAAATGTTTTGTTTTCCCTCTTACTTTATTATGGCATATGCCTTTGTTCTTTTGATTACTGAATTATATCCAAATACTTTTCTTTCAGAATCAGGAATGCAGGCCGTTAAGTAGGATTGTTTCCTAGCCTTCTGATTGTGTATTTTTTGTTAAAGCAGCCCCTATTATCAAGGTATTGATCCTGGTGAAATCATGGGGGTGGGACGGAGAAGTCAATAGTGATTGTTGCTGTCCTCTTTTTATTGTTTCTGCTTTGCAGTTCCTCCTTGGAAGTCTCTCAGCAGGCCTTTCCAAGAACTCAGCTGCCAATATAACATAAAGAACAGGAAGTAGTGGAGCTAAATGACCAAATACTACATGGTATTGAAATTGTGAAGCTATTTATGTGGTGGTTTTCATCTTGGCCAGCTGCCATTGTTTCAGCAGTCAGTTGCATCCCCAAAATTGCACTGTTTTTTCCACAATTCCTTGTTTTATGCTGAGGCAGGGTGGCTATCCACCAGGTGCTGTCACTTACAGAGTTCATTCAGTAATGTAGCTGCAGATGTGAGGAACAGACCATTAACTGCATTGGGCTCAAGAACAAAGGGGGGGAAACACAGTATAAGTGAGACTTGTTGAAAAATGTAATTAAAAGGCAGATTTTTCAGAATATGGCGATAAATCATCTCAGCCAACAATTGTCATCCCTCTATCTAAATCAGATGACAAAAGTAAATAACATAATGCCTGTTTCATGTGCACAATCAGGGTCAGAGGCAATTCTGTCTGCATGAAATCTTCTGAGATGGAGAATAGCCTCCTATGATTGTGCAAATCCAGTAACTTCAATTAGAAACTTAAAATGTTTGGATTTCTTTACTAGAGATACATACAAATTATTTATTTATTATATTTACTTATTGCAGAAATAAAAGTTTCGGAATTAATGAGAGTGTTTTTAAAAAGAGCCATTTTCTCTTTTTGGCTAGACTCTGGTCACACTCCCTTTTTTCCCTCTGGTTCTACTTTTCCTATTTTCCAGTAAGATGTGATATGCCTTTTTAAAGTTGCAGCACTGCTAAACAAAATATTTTAAGAAAATACAGGTTATCATGACATTCTGTATAAAAAAATATATACTTGCAGAACCATAACCATAATTTTGGTGCTTTTGGGGTATTTTTGCACGTGCACTTAAGAATAAAATGTAGAAAAGACCACAAACTGCTTTATTAGCACCACTGCATTGCTTCACCTCAGTCCCAATTAACCTTCTATTTATGTGGAGCAGCAGGCACTGTGTCCTTGTTTGCAAGATCTACAAGTTTTATGTGAGCTGTACCATGACCTTAGCACCTAATGAAAATATATATTTAAAAATAGACAGAAAAGTCAGAAAGGAGAAGGAACTTTGGAGTGGCAATACTGCTTGACATCACATGTCCTTTTCTCCCCCAGCTCTCCTTGTTCCCTACCTATCTAGTTGATAAATAATCTCTGTGTTGCTTGTCTCTTCTGTGAAAAGGCTCATTCGTACCTGCAGCTAAGGAATCGTTTCATTTTTTGCATAATCCTGTGTCAGGACTCCTTGAGATGTCTCCATATCCTTATATTTCAATTATTTTCTGAAATTTTGGGTATGGTCATCTTGTCTAGGGCCTCAGGAGGAAAGGAAGCTCTTTTGGTGTGTGGGAAGCAGCTGTCAGTGTTGCAAACTGCCCCCAGTACCTGGATGCTGTGGAGCAAGAAAGAAATGTAACTTAAAATGGCTGGGCTGCTGCCTGTCTCCTTCCAGTGGCCTTGGGAACACCTGGTGGATGCAGCCCTACAGGGAAAATGTGTCACATTCCCTGTTTTTTTTTAAAGCAAATATAAAATAGCTTTTTGCTAGGACCTTCTGCTGGGAATAGCTTTCTTAGGGAATTTGAATGGTGAAGAGGAAAAGCATAGCAAGTTTTACACATCTGGAAAATGAGGGAATGGGGCAGGTATTCTTTCAATTAGGATTTTGCAACTAATAGTGGGTTCTGTCAAAATTGCTTGTGGCTGCTGCTCTTGGAGCATGTATTGTGGAATTTCACCTCTAAAGCTGCAAACATTCTTGAATAAAAACCAAAGGAGTCCCAGGGATCTGGTCCTGCAGTGGCACAGGAGGAGATGGACAGGAGATAAATGCTGCCTCCAGAGGGTTTGCTGTTCTGAGTAGCCAGTGCTTACTGCTGGGATTGTACCTGACTCTCAGCCCCTTGTCTGGCTGAGTTATGCCAAAAAGAAGCAGGAAGATGCCCCCTTAATTTAAGGGCATTAAAACAGTCTGTAATAAATAAAATTGGTGTAAAATATTACTGCAGCAGCCTAGACAAGGTTGAGTATGGTGCCTAAAAGGGTGTCTTCTGTAGCTTGTAAATCCTCTCTGTTATGCTATTTAATGCATTGTAGAAGCTGGACTTTGGTGGATACTTTAGCTCACTTTATGACTAATTGCCAGTGTCCATACAGGGTGATAAACCAGTCTGCTCCTTCACCACTCAAAAACCTGCTGACAGATAGCAGCAAATGGCATCAGATGCCAAGCAAGAACTGATATCCCTTGAATAAGCTAAGGGAGAGATTCATGATTCACATCCAAGGTCTTACTGTATCTTGCTTTCATCTCTAACAAGGTGCAGGAGTCAGGCTACTGAGCCCAAATATCAAGTACAGCAGAACAGCAGGAAACTCTTCTCCTTTGCTTGGTGGGCAAAAGACCTGCTCCTCTCCCAGGTGCACCACGGGCATCCAGGAGCTGCCCAGCTGATGGCAATTGCTGTGCCTCTGCAGACATCCCTGTTTGTCAGGAAAGAAACATCACCTTAGCAAAAATTCCTGTACCTGAAATCTAATTCCAGCCTAAATTGCTTTATATTGGATTGTGTCGCAGCAGGCTCATGGGGATATCTTGATAATAAGCAAAAAACCCAAACAGAAAAAAAGCTCAGACACAAACACCCCAACAACAACAAATCCAACCCAAAACACCCCCAAACCCCCTAAAACAAACCCAAAAACCCTGACAAAATGAAAAACAAACAATCAAAACCCAACAAAAGCAGGTGTCCACACTGACTACATGCTAAAGAATGCATGGAACCTAATCAAGCCTAATTTCCCCATTGCAAGATCTAGACATTGACTTTAAAATTCTGCAGAGGATTTGATGTCTTCTACAGCAATAGTCAAGGTTCTTCCATGAGAAAGCAGTTATTGGGATAATATTTGGGCTCACAGCATAAAAAGAACTAACAGAAGGGCATAGCAGAAGACATTAATAGAAAAATCCCCTCTTGCTAGTCTTCAATAATGAAGATGTGCTTAATGTTTATATTCTGCAGACTAGCTATATGTAGTAAAATTTGTATTTAGATCAAAGGCTTTTGTTTAATTTGTTTGGCATTAAAGGAAGATAAAGCATCTTAACTACAGCTGTTTAGGTAACTGAATATGGGAGCAGATACCCAGATATAAATTACTACATTGTGGGGCAGCCAGTATGCTAAAAGACATTTAAATAAATGAAACATAAAAACAGAAAAAGAAATACATGGAAATATCTAAAATTACATATGTATTTTTCATATTTCAGGGTATTTTTTTCCTGTCTAGGTTGACAGTGATTCATGTTCTTGAATCTGGATTTATTTTTATATTTATTCATATAGAATGTAGCTCCTGTTTACCTGAAGATGTTTTTGGTTTTTTTGTCTTGCTGCATTGCAAGTATACATGGAACTAAAAATGCCATGTGCATATCTGTTTATTGGATTTTCATCCAATTTGGAGTGGAAGATACCTTGGTTTTCTTATAAACTCAGTTTCCATTAAGAATGAAATCAGTATCATACATGGTGTACAAATTCAGTTTTCTTAGTAGCTGTTTGTCACAAGAGCTTTGTTTTGCCTGTTTCTTTTTCCTTCCAGTTGGCAAATCTGCATTCACACATCATGCCTCAGTTTTCTTGAAAGCCTTCTTCTGAGAAGACAGTTTATTTTCCTTTGGCCTGTTTTTAGCTTCTCCCACTGTTTTTCTGGTGACCTTTTCTTGCCTTATAGCCTAATAGCATTGGGCCTTTCTATTTCTGTTTTTCCATCTCATATCACAAGAGTGCCATCTCATAACCTGGGAGGTGCCACCTTTCCTCCAGTGCCAGCAGCAGTGCCCATCCAAGCTGGGGAAGCTCTCAGGACTGCAGGGCAGCAGGTAGGTGGGTACCAAGCCATGGGGTTGGCAAACCTGCATGTTTGTGACAGTGACAGCCTTTTCCAAGAAACTGCCAGCAAATGCTCTGTCACAAATGCAGCTTTCTAGACAGACCATATTAAGATCTCATAAGGTTCATTAGCCTGTCCATTGACTCCTCACATAAAGTTTATTCTGAGATGCAATTAAGGCCTTCATTTGAGGACTTTGTTTATTTTAGGACTGCAGTTGTTTCTCTCCTTTGTTCACAAGGGAGCCTACAAGAGCCTCATCAAAGGACAGGGTGTGAGATTGCATTGCTGTGCTAATCTACAGCAGCTCAAGGCCACTGTGGTGTTTTAAAATTGTTTTTATTTTCCTCACAGGATATATCTGTAAGCAAACATATTTTTGCTGTGCTGACATTTCCCACAGCAGGTGTCAGGATGCAGTGCCAGGATCACCCCTTATGTGTGCTAGGTGGCATTGTGGGACCATCAGGGTTAGACTTCTCCTTGCTCTCTGCTTTACAGTGGCATTTTGAGGTTTTCTACCTGGCTTCCTTTTTGTTTCTCATCCTCTTTCACCATCATCTTTTTCCCAAGGACACTTGACCTTTTGCTTGGCTCAGCCAATCTGGTTTTACTGTTAATTGCCCTGTTTGGAAGCATCAAACTGAATCCTGCTCATTGTCCACCTCTAAAGAGGAAGGTGTGATGTTTCTGTGAATTCCCTCTACTTTTTATTTCTCCTCTGTGTCAAGTATGATTTATTGACTGGTCAAGATGCTATTTTAAGCACACTGAATACTCATAATAGATGTTTGTAGCAGAGGTTATTATCACTGCTGTTGGGGTCATGGGCACAACAACAAGAAAAAGCAGAGCATGGTTGTGACTCTGGGGCTTTTGTACATTTGGTTCAGTGCATGGGTTATAATGACCCAAAGAAGGTGAGCAAAGTTAAACCAAGGTCTCCCAACCAGCAGAATATTGATGTGCAGTTAGAGGCTGTGCACCAACCAAATTGTTTCCCACGTCCTGTTAAATGTCACAGTCATTAGAACCAGAACAGAGGATTAAGAGCAGTAATAATGAGGTCTGCATGTCTGTCTGCACTCTCAATAGCTCAGTGTGTCTGATTTTCCCACCTGTAGTGCTCAAGTTCAGTGCACAGAACATATACTGTGAACTGAGGAACAAAATGTGGAGAAATAAGATTGCCACAGATGTCTAATATAAAAATATACTAATTAAAATGAGAAATGGCTGTAGGTGTAAGGTCAGCATTGTTTCCTTGGTCTCAAAAGCAAAGAGAATTGCTCAGAGCAGGTAGCCTGAATTGGAATTGAGCCCTGTAGAAAGTACTGTGAGGTGGAAAGATAGCAGCACAGTCTAGGCTGACAGGGAGGGTCTTAGCTAGGGCATGAACACAGGCTCTGCAAAGGGATAGAGAATTCTTCTTGGGTCACTGTTTTTTCCATCAGATTTTTTCTCAGTTATGCCATGTCATGAGCTGGCAGAGCAGGGACTGTATCTGTTACTGGGAGACAGGCTCATAAAAATCACATTGTCTCAAAGTGAAAATAATTAGAGAATTTAATATAGCCTAAAAAAACCCCAAACCCACAAAGCAATATTTGAATCTTTTCTGGACTCTGGTGACTGATAAAAAAAGTGGTATTTTGAGTTTCATGGTTAAGGAAATAATAATTGAATGTGGCTTTTTAAACCATTCTCATTTTTCTTTTTTGTCAGCTAGCAAGAAATAATCTAAGTGACATTTAGATGTTGTAACACACAAACCGTTTTCTAAATCAATGGATTTGGCTTTGATATTCTTTTAAAAATGGCATAATTTTTTAGGTATCCTGACAATTTTCTTATGGGAGAAGACTTGCTACATATTAAACTTTTTTTTTTTGAGCAGTGTGTAAAATGGAATATGGGCTTGGCAAGAATTTCTTCAAGCTGGCATATGTTAAACAGAGGATGCCAAGGTACAAGCAGCCAAATTAATTATTATTGCTTCCAGGACACTGTTGGAAACATTTTTTGTCCATCCTTTTATGCTGACTTTTCCATAACCATTCCCTCACTCCTGTCACAGGAAGACACTTGAACCTTTTCTTGCTAAGCAAAGAAGGATGCACAAACAGAAAAGTGAAGCAAGATTGTGCCCAGAATTTTACATTTAGCATCAGATTTTGACATCTTCTGGAGTGTATGGAGCCAGTGAATCACAATGTACTCAGTCAAGCAGTCAAAACAGGACTTCGAACTTCTCCTGAGATGGAATCAGTAGCAAAAGCTCACATTAAAGGTGTTGGAGAAATCTATTTCAATAGCTGAAAGTTTTTGGTCTCCTGAAACTTAGTGCTGAATTAACATTTGTGTAATTATTAGAATGTAATTGTTTTCCATAACAAGCAGGTTTGAATTCATAATCATTCAATTACTGAGTTAAACAATATAGACCAGGATGAGGTTTTCAGTGATGACAAGACAATCATCAGTAAAGCAGACTCTGCTCTTGAGTTTTCTCCACCATAAAACCACAGTGGTTTAGCAACATGGGCCTTTGCAGAGGATACAGAATAATTGCCCATTACCAGGTCTCCTACTTGGAGGCAAACAGATTTGCTGCCTTCTCTGACTTTCCCTCAATGACAATAAAAACAAAACCAAAAAACCAACCCAAAGTGAACAAACCCCAAACAAACAAACAGAAAATGCAACAAAACCCCCCAAGCCTACCCAATTTATGTGAAAAACAAGTAATTCAACAGCTGGATTTTCAGAAATGCCGGATCTGCAAAGTAACCTCTTTTCTTGGTCTCATTTTTATCATTGGCAGCAGATTTTAGCCATTTGTTTTTCTGAAGATGATTCAGAAATATTCAAATATATTTCAGCAACTCAGGTTTAAATGTGCTATTAATTTTGCTTTTAATTACTTTAAAGGAAATGCTTGGGTTCAGTGATCCTGATAGCAAAATAAATTCAAAAAGTAGTTCTTTGAAATGCTTTTCCAATTTATTTCTGCTCAGACTTTGGGAGTGAGCCATTTTAAGATGCTGGTTTGATCCTCTCTTGATCTGATGCTTTCTCTAACAAAATCAAGACTAAGGTTTTCCTGTTCTTTACTAAGGATTGCCATCTCCTAATGAGTTTTGGTCACAGCTATTTGGAGATTAAAGACTTCTCATGCAGTTTTTCAGTACTGAGTGAATCAGTTTGCTGCTAGATTTTGGTTCTTTTGTTTCTAGACTTTAATTGGTACCATATCTAAAGGTGGGTACCATATCTAAAAGTGGCATTTCCTATAGTGCCACTTCCACCTCACTCCCAAGTTTGCATATGGTTATGCTTTAAATAGATTTGATGTGTCCATGAGTTTGCACTGCTTTGTTTCATCCTCTTCTGTGTGCCAGCATGGAATTAGGCTCCTTCGTTTGAGATAAAATGAAAAGTAAGTATCTTCCCCTGTCGGGGTCTCTAGCTGCTCAGAGTGACCCCGAGAAAAGTTGGAAAGTCTCTTTTCCCAGCCCGGCACTGAAGAAGGAGTCAGGGCTCTTCATTTCTCGCTCTCAAGGTTGTTTATT
>JAYDZK010000271.1:8222566-8234680 GCA_034509185.1 Euphonia xanthogaster | reverse complement strand
GGTAACTTGTTCCATGGGCCATAATCCAAACCACAGGCATCCTGGGCTCTGTGCCAGGGTCTCTGAGCCCCCTGGCAAGGGTCCCGGCAACTCCAGACTCCCAGAGGGATGCCCTGAGTTCCGACATTCCCCTGTGCATTTTTCAAATTTGAGTTGCCAAAACCTCTTTCCAGCTCTTTATTAGATGTGGCTTTGTGCATTTGAGAGGTGCTAAACTTGGATTTAAATGGATTCACTTAGATGTGATGTGTGTAGACAAATGTTGTGTCCTAATGTCATTTCAGATGAGCAGCTTGCTTGTGGGATGGGTTGTGAAGGAAGCACACAGTGGTGACAGCTGAGAAATGCTCCTGCCTTGGGGCACGTTGCAGTCTTACAGTTCCTGTGACTCAATGGCCAAGCCACAGCTCTTGCTATGAAATCCACCTGGACTTCTCAAGAAATTAAATACTGCATTCTGCTGTGGATCATTATGCTGGCTTCTGACATTGATACTTGCAGGAGATTGCCTTATCTGAGTTTGTTGGGTTTTTGGGGGTGTGGGTTTGGGATTTTTTTCTTTGCTTACACATAACAATCTTTCTCTGCTTTCTCTGGGCAATCAGGAATGAGAAGAAAGGCTGTTGCAGTAGCTTGTGTTTTACAATTTGCCTTCCCTTACATCTTTAATATTTTTCTGAGATTTTACTCTTCTGGTTTCTGTAAACGAATACTAATCTCATCATAAATTTAGAAAGTGTTGAGTCTTAGGAATTAGGTTTATGTGACTAATTCAGGATTTACTTCCCTCTCACATAGATTCTGGTCAGTCATAATTTCTTATCTCTCTAAGCTTTTTCCCAGCTGATTCTGTGATTTAAAAATAATAATTTTGTGGTAAGAGGCCCCCAAGTGCCTAATTAATCCATATGCAAGAAGAATATTCCATTGATAGTGAAATATGTCAGCTTAAAGCAGTAGGTGTGACTTAAACATTTTAAGCCAGCAGGAAGTCATTTGAGCTGCCTAGGGCACATGAAAGGAGTGCAAAGAAATAATTTCTTCAGACTGTTCAAATTCTTTATGGTTGTTATTTCTCTTGGTTCTCCTGTCAAATATAGTCCTGCTTGCTACCTCAGCAGTCCCCTAGGTCAGCAGCATGTCAATTTGTCCTAGTTAGCAGTTTAAGGTTTTCTGATGATCTGTTTCTGTAAATTTATTTATTCTCCTTATATAACAGAGGACACAAATATCTGAATATGATGAATTTTCTAGGAACATGGTATTGCCCTAGAGATGTGGTCACATGCAACTTTCTGGCCTTCTCTCCAGATTAAAAAAAAAAAAAAGTCAGGAAAATACCTAATATATAATAAAGTTGCCTTGGTCTGATATAGACCCAAAGTGAGATAATGTGATTCACTTAAGGTGGGGAAATACCAACAAAAATCACAAAACAGAAACATATGTCATCATTTCTAAAACATTTTTATAAGTGCTGCACTGATGTAGCACTGTGGGAATGAGTTTCAGCTGTTCCTTTCGTTTTGGTTCTGCATCTCAGTGTGCAAATCAGATTTGTGCTCAATGAGACACCAGAGCACTGAAATTCATAGGATTGCAAAAACTTCACTCTTAGGAGAGAAGCCCTAGTGCTGCAATCCAACCTCCTGCTCGGCATGTGTCCAATTTCTGATGCTCAGGGCCCTTGCCTAATGAAGTTCTGACTACCCACAGGGATTTTTGGGTAGATTATTCAGTGTTGGGGTTTTGGGAGAGAATGTCTCTGAAAAACTAAACCTGCAGTGTGAGAGCTCCATAATCATTTCCTGTACCAAGTCTGCTCAAGAGTAAACCATAAGGAAAATAACTTTTCCTTGGAGAATAAGCTGGTGTTACTACAGTGTTGTTATAGTGCTGGGCATCCAGGGTTCAGCAATGGAGAAGGTGCTACACCTGGATTCCTTTCTGAGCTCAGAGAAAAGAGGGAATGTTTGCTGAGGTGCTGTGAGGAGCACTCTCACCACTGTGAGCACAGCAGGACACAGCAGAGCCTGAGGCTTGGTGCTCCGTGGGGCCACATCCACTCTGGAATCCCTGCAGGAAAATTGCCCTCCTGGCTGCTGTGTCTGTGCCCAAATGTTTCACATTCAGGCATTGCCAGGTTTACATCTCACACCATGAGATGTAAGCATAGAGTCAGCCCATGGATTGCACAGTTTACCTGGCAAGAAGCACTCCTATGTCACAGCAAACTTCATCACTAATATAGCAAGTGGTTGATTTAAACTGACATAATTTTATCTTTTTTACCTGATTTTGCTGGTGCACCATTCTAGCTTTTTAAAAGTTTATCTCGATATGCCTCTGATTTTTCACCTCTTGAACCTGCATTGCTTTCTATTTGTGACATGAGAATTAGTTGCCATGGAAATGATTGCAGAAGATCTCTTAAACAGGGGACTTAAAAAAGATTGCATATATCAGCAGATGGAAGCAAGGAAGAAATATCACCTAAAATCTAAGGTGCAAGGGGCAGGTTTTTTTCTTTTTTAAACTGTCTAGATTTTCATTTGTCTCATCTTAAACCATTGCTGATTTCCTAGAGCACTATTTGCCTGTGGGTGTTTGCCTGACATCCTGATTGACTTGAAAGCATATCCCTATGTCTGTGGTGACTGAGTTCCAACTTTAGTGAGATACAGGGAAGCAAAACCTGTAGGGGGGACAAGTGTAAGAACAAAGGTTCAGAGGATTCCTTTGCTGTCCCAAAGAATGATGCAACTCACCTTCCCCAAATTCTGTGCAGCATGAGCATCTGCCTGATGAGCACAGTGACAACAGCCTGGAGGGCCAGTTCTGCTTGGCTATATTTGCAATGTTTTCATGTCTTACTAAGGGTCTGACCTGAGGTATTTCTAGGCTAATCCTTGACTGGGATAAGAATGAGATATAATTAGTTCATGGTGGGACTTGAGGCTTTCCCTGGGATAGCTTTCATTCACAGCATTGGTACAAAGATTCTCCTAGATTGATGGGAAAAATCAAATGCATTTTTCATGATGGAGGATTATAGCCTTTCTCTCCACATATCTGTATCCACAGTGATGGGAAGCTGACAGTCTCTTTGCACATGGTGTTAGGGAGAATGCTCAGTAGATTCAGCTCTGGTGTGGTTGGTGATAAGGACAATTTCAGGGAAAAGTCAACTCAGCTTCATATAATGTAGGGGACAATATTTAGGTCTGTAATTTTTTTGCCTAGGTAGTCTGGACATTTTAAAAGGGTATTTACAGATGCCCATTTTGTTTGTAAAGAAATACAGACAATTAGTTCTGCTTGCTTGCACAGTGAGAATGTTTAAAGGTACAGTCATCTCTTGCTAGTACTCAGAGCATTAGTCCCCTGCAAGGGATCCCATGCAGCCTGGCCTGAGTTCTTATCAGAACCAATCCCTGTTTCACCACATCTTTGGAACAGGGGTTTGACCCTTTCTTGTGCAGTTATCACCTACAGTGATCACAGCAAAACTTCACAGAATGTCCCAGGTGAAAGGATTTGGCTGCACCCCTAACCTGTGAGGATGGGCTTTAGAGAACATCCTGCACTATCCTGGCAGATGGGGCATTGGCTTTTGCCAGCAAAGTATAAATATAACACCTCAGAAAGCTTCCCCCATAGTCACTGGAATAAAAGAGTATTAAACAAAAAAATATCAACATTTAGTTCAGACCTGTTCATTCTATTGTTTGGTTTCTATGAATCTTATTGTGTATAAAAATATCTGTACAGAGCATTAGATTTAGGTACATGAAGAATATTTTCTAAAATCACATTATGAATTTATACAGATGTCTTTAATCAGAAGATGGAAATTTTAATGATTATGCTCATAAGTGTATAAAAAAATACAACACAAAAAATCTAAGTTTAATGGCAATGCTTGATTTTTGCTTTATATACTCAGGATGAAGGGCTCATCAATAATCCCATCATGGAAGATTATTTGTAGCAATGGGTCTTCAAATAATTAAATTATGATGTATTAGAATATTTTAAACTTCTTAAGGCCAACTACAAATAGAAAAATAATTTGATGCAAATTACTTGTTCTAGCAGGGGACTTCCACAGCAATGGTCAATGTCATCAGAGTTAAGGGACATCTTATTCTTAGCAGCCATTTCTCTAAATTTACAGTGAACTTGAGCCCATCTGCCACATCTCCACCTCTATTTCCTAGGAGCATTCTTAGTCTCATGCAGGGAAATTTTTTAAAATGCTTCTTTAAAATATTTCTGACTAATCTCTTAGTTGCTTTCTTTCTTTATAAGCATCTGTGCCATATATGGAAATAAATTCTTTCACAGCATAGGTAAATATTTTTATTGTTTATATTCTAAACATTATCAATTTTTCATTATTATCCAAACATATACTATCATAAATCCAGGGTGTTTAAATATCTTGTATTCAAAGCCTCATGTCTCCTATGTGCTTTTTTTCTTAACTACATACATGTGGTTTTCAAAAGAAGTATGAAGGTATGAAGTTTGTCTCGTTATTTTTTAACCCAGTGCTGATGTTTTGGTGCAGAGTTAAAAGCAGTCCTTAAATAGAAAGATTCCACAGGCATCTGCACTTAATTATGCAAGTAGAGTAGCACAGAAATCACAAGATTCATAGTGACTTCAGTGCTTTTTTTATTTAGGTACCTTCTAGCTCTCTGTGAGCTGTAGAAGGGACTTCCTTCTGGTGTCTGCATCCAGCAGGGATGGATTTGTAGGCATCTGAATCCCTGAGCTCTGGGGTTCTAGTTTAGCCTGGAAAAAAACTGAAGATTTTGCATTCAACAATCTTAGAGGTCTTGTCCAACAAGCTAAAGGATCAATATCCTGTTGGGACATGTGGAGTGTGAATGGGGCTTGTGCTGCTGCTCCATGATTGCAATCCTTCCTGGAGTGGGGGCTTGCCCCATGCTCCTGAGTGATGCCCCACAGCTGTTGCTGGCATCACCTGATGCAAACACACAGATTGCAGTATTTTTAATCTGTGGGGCAATCTTGAGGTGACTGTACCCTGTACAATCACCTGTACCCTGTACAGTACCCTGCAGGACAGAGTGAGTATTAAATGCTTCTCAGCTCTCAGCTGTGGCTGGGGTTTCTAATTTAGTGGAGGGGAATTCAGTACCTTTCCATTTTGGAAAAGGAAAGAAAGATTTCTGGGCCTAATTAAAGAAGATTTTTAGGTCTAAAAAGGTAGAAAAAAGTCTCAACAACTGCAAACAGGAGCTCACTGTTGTATTTAGAGGATATTTATTTAAAAAAACCCCAACCAAAATCATAGACAATGTGGTTGACACAACCCACAGTGTATATTCTTACTTGTCTGTTCTCTTGCATGGCAGTAACACAATACCCTAAACAAGAGAGCATGTGATGAGACAGCATTTCATGGGAGAAAGCTTTTTGCAAACCAAGATGGACATTTCTGATGGAGATGTTTTGTGTTGCTTTACATCATGCAGCATCTAGTCCTCATGCTTCCCTCCTGACAGCAAGGCTGTTGCTGTCCCTCTTCATCAGAGAGCACCAAACAGCCTGAGCTTTCTGTGGCCTCCCTTGCTGAACTGGCACCTCCACAGCAAAACCCTGCCTGAAGAGGGTTTGACTTGACCTTTTTTAATTGATACCTGAACTCCCTGGTAAATGACATCTCTGGGCACTGTGAATTTTCAGCTTTTGGTTTTATCCTTAAGTACATTTGATTTGAATTTGCTTAGACTACAAACCATTATATCTACCATTTGGATATCCTCCTATTCCCAGGATTTCTCCAGGCTCAAGTAGGCATCATTTTCTTCTTGGTGTTGGCTGCAGCTGACTGTGCCTGGCAGTACTTTCAGCCCTAACAGGTTGCATAAATCTAGCCTTGGACCATCCACTCACAGCACCTGGCTGTGTGAGTGCTGTGGGTTTATTTGGAGATTCATGTACCAATGAAGGAGAAACTTTTTCTTATGAAGCATTTTCAAGGGTTACAAAACTTCTGCCTCTGCAGAAGAAGAATGGAAACGTTTTCTGTGGTTTTCTCTAAGGGCAGGCAACTGAGATGCAATAATAATCAGTTAGAAATTTATCCAGACCTCTTGCTGGGAGGTGATTCCTATCCTCTTACTAAAGCTCTCTGATTGTTGTGCTGTTTTTCAGCACTGCCAGTTGTACTTTGCAATTGCCATTGCAAGAGAGGGATTTGCCCATCCTGGCTCCAAAGTGAAGCTAGAGAGAAGGTCAGCAGTTATGCTAGTTATCCAAGCTGTAGCCTGATGAGGAGGAGGACAGGCTGCCATTTAAATGGCTCTTGTGTGGCACACCAGCCAGCATTTGCTGCTAGTGTAGCCAGACACTTCCCACCAACAGCCTTTCTCTGTGTTCCTGTGTCAGCCTCCTGCATTCAGTGCTCTTGCTTTGGTATTCAACATCCTTCATGCAAACTTCCCCAGCTTTTCCAGCACTTGGTTGGGCTGCCACTGTTTGTGTTTGCCCTGGCATGCCTGAGAAGCTCTTGCTGTCACACCAGCTGAAAGGCATTTGAAGCAGTTCCTGCTGCTTTCTGCTGTGTTGCTGTTTCTGAGCTGCACACAAGCCTGATTATAGGGTAACTTGAACCTAATCTCAGGCAGTAATGGTGTTTGCTAGGCTGATGGATTGGACTTGGGCATTGAACATGTATTAGGATCATGGCTTGAATGAGAAGCAACAAGGTTACAAAACTAAAAAAATCTCATCCCCCTGCAAATGTAATATAAGCCTTACAGACATAATGTAAATCAAAGTTAGCACACAAAAATTTTTAATGGCATATTTATTGTTGTGCCTTTGCATAAAACTTCAGTCAATTTCTCAAAATAGCAAAGGAAATTGTTTTGTATTTAATTTCTTTATGTAGTTACCTTTGATTCAATTAGCAAGTATTTTATAAAATGCTTTCACATCCCAATTTTAAAAATTGGAAGGGAACACATCTACAGATCAAGAGCTCAGTAGAAATCAGTAAGCTTCCAGTACTCAGGTGGATCATTCTCCACAGAAAGGGTGATGAGATATGGGAAGGGGCTGCCCAGGAAGGTGGTGGAGTCTCCATTCCTGAGGTGTTTAAGGGAAGGCTGGATGTGGCACTCAGTGCCATGGTGGCATTAGAGGTATTTTCCAACATAATTGATGCCATGCTTCTGTTAATCTCAAGCACTGAAAGCATAAGAGTCACTAAAGCAGTGACCCCTGTCTCTGTTATCAGATAGCAAATATGTACAGCAGAATGGCACTAAAAGGTGTGTCAGAGCCCACAAGTGTGTGATAGAACTCTGAGAGTATGTCCTTCAAAGACAAGTGAAAATGTAGACTAAAATCCCAAGAATTTAAATTCAGACTCTGGAAATGAGTAGGAGCTTACTATGAATGATCTTGGAAGCCTTAACAGGAGTGTGTTCATTTAAAATGGTTTTGACAATTAAAAACTATAGCTAGCTGCTTTATCTGGCACCTAATGTTTTAGTTTGGTTTGTAAGCTGTTAACATTTCATGAGTCTCCATGAGTTTCAGTGAGATTTAGAAACTGGGCTACTAAATCACAGAAGTGTTGTGAAAATGTAATTAAAAAAAAAAATTCCTAAGCAGTGCTGTGGTTAGCAGTGGTTAAAACCTTCTGTGTCATGAGTGTTTCAGTCCTACAAGCTGAATCATGTTGTCTCCTTGCTTTGTGAAATGTAGGGATACCTTTCCTGCTTTTAAATACAGTGGGATCAGGATGTGAGCCTGTGATGTTCCTGGGGCTGGACCAATACTTGCTGCTTGATTATAAAAGAAATGGCATCATTTAAATAATGATTAATAGGAGCTTTAAGGCTAACAGAATATTCCGTCCTTAGGATTTGACAATGCATGAAAAGACAGGAAATGAAATTGCACATTTTGCTGCCATGTAATGCAGCTGGAGTGGAGGGGAGAGGGAAGGGAGGCAGCAGGAGCTGTGACAGTGAGCTGGGATGCTCATGGAGAAGGGTTTTGCTTTGTTTTTGTCATGATGCCAAAGGTGCTACCACAGCTGAGTGAGGTAATGACTTCTACTGGATTTCTGGAGGAAGCCCTGTTACAAACACAGCAACTTACACAGAAATTGGTGTGTAGCTCTACCACACTGCCCCCCACACCTCACCCAGCAGAAATATACTTTGGCTCATGTGTACCAAGATACAGGCAAGCCAGGAAGCTGACATTTGTTTTACCTTTTACTTGTTTGGGGGTTGTTACTTTATTATTTTTTTGTTTGGTTTTTTGTTTGTTTGTTTGGGGGTTTTTTGTTTGTTTTTGTTGAGGTTTTTGTGGGGTTTTTTTGTGTATGTATATGTGTGTTTTTTGTTTTGGTCAGGTTGCTTTTTGGTTTGTTGGGTTTTTTTTTGAGGCAAGGAATTGCATTGTGGTTGCTTTCCTCTGTTTCCATGTTGTGTATCCCTGACATCTGTGCCAGTGACCCCCAAACCACTCATAGAAGAAATGCTTTCCTGGGCCAGTCTCCCCTCACCCTGCCCCAACCTGTCTGCAGGGGGGAGAAAGCAATTCCTTCCTTCCTGTTCTGACTGGTCAGAGCTCCTGACAAGATGTCAGTGCCCACTGTGATAGCTGTTCTCAGCCTTTTTTGTGATTTGAATACCTTACTTGGGAAAGAGCCCTGAGCTTGTTGAAATAACTCCACAGAGATTCTGAGAGAGCTTTGAGATTTTAAGACCAATCAGTAAACTGCACTGGCTTTGAAATACAGCCTTTTTTATCCAGTTACCTCTAGTCAGTTCAAGCTGTGGTGTCCTTGCATCTCTGCCACTGTTCAGCTGTATTTTGGGTTTGTTTCAGTGCTTTCACAGGGCAGATAGCTCTCTCTGAGACAGTCAAATATAAATGCCCACGGAGTTCAAGAGGGTGATATAAAAAGAATAGTGTATCTGCTGCTTCCTTTGAATTCTTATAAAACCAAGCAAACAAAAAAAATAATAGGAGAAGGTCTTTGCTGGGCAAGCTGTTGAAGAGGACAGCAAGGAATTCTCTGCTATGTGGAGAAGGAGTTACCAGCCCTGATACCTGTACTCTGTATATTCATTGCTGTGCTTTCTTCTTCCTCTACCTTACCAGAATGTGATAATAATATCCAGAAGTTTGAAGTTTAGTTTTGAAGTCAAATTTCATTGACTCCAGTGGGGTTTCTTCCTTTCTGCATCACTGGATGACAAGGGAATGAGAAATCTTGGACCAAATTCCTGCTCCTCTAGTCTAGGATGGCAGCTGTCCAAGAGCTGGCCTCAGCAGTCTCTCGTCCTCATTAGGCATTTCCTTGCTCTATGAAGGATTATTCTATGAGGAGAGGAGCCTCAGAGTTCAAAATGAATACAGCTGATCATAGCTGGAACTCTTCAGCCATTCTAGAGAAGTCTGGGAAGGGAATAGAGCTGGGAAAAAAAGCTGCAAATCTGTATGAGTGGTTAAAAGGGTGACAGTGATTTCATGGGCCACTTACTGTATCAGATGCATCTCTTGACACAAGGTAAGGGGGAATTACTCAAAATATCTTCAGCTGGATGAACTATGGTGTAGAGCCTCTAATTCTTTATGCTGTATGAACATAATGTGTGCTTTGGGATATCCAGTAAATAACATGCTTCCTGTATCCTTAGAATGTAGTGATGCAGGCCCTATGGAGGATATTCCAACAGCCTCAGCTACTGTTATTTCTCTTCTGAGCTCCACAGTGCTGCTTGGCTGGACTGCAACGTGAATAGATGAATTATGGAAATAGAATATTTTTTATTTTCTTCTCCTGTTAATAAGACCACATGAAACTCTCCCTCAGGAAAAAAAAAGGCTATTTTTTTTCCCCAAATAATCTTTCCTGAACATAACTTTATGAAGGTGACTCATTTTAAATTCTCCATCATTTAGGGACCCGTGGTATCTCTACCGCCTGTTGGTAATGTCCATTAAGCAGCAGCAGAAATGCATTTTTTTCCTTGGTTAGACACTCCAGTGAGTTCAATTCTGCAGGAAGAAATGTCTTCTACTCTAAATACTTCTTTTGTTCCCAGTCTAAATGCATTATGCAAATAATTCGCTTCATAAAAAGATAACAAATGTTTGTGTTTTGCTTTGGATTTTTTTTCAGACAGCTCTGAACATGATAGTTCAGGAAGCCAGTGTAATTTTAAGAGCTTAAGAAGAAGCAGCTACAGTATAATAGGATCTGGGTTTTATGCAAATAAAACCATTATGCCCATTACCAGAGCATAACAAAGTAGAGAGACCTCTGCACTTATGGGCAATATGACAAGTGCTTTATTTATGATTAGTCTTCAAATTTTCTCTTGGCATTTTCTTACAGTTCCATGTGGTGTCCAAAAGGCAAAGTTTTATGTTGCTGAAAAGAATTCTCAGTACACTTTACAAATTACTTTGTGCAAAACAAATGTTCTTCTCAGATTTTGTTTTGCTGCCTTTTAGCCCTTCAGCAGTTCAGTATCGTCTTGACACTGTAAAGGATTGTACTTCAATAGATATGGTTAATCCAACATAAACATGGAAGCTGGGAGAGGTCTTCAGCTGTATGATTAAACAGCTCCTGAGTGTTACAGGTTCAGTGTGTGGAAGTCAACACAAACCTCCTTGCCACAGGCCAAACTGCAGAGTGCCCCGTTTATTCTCCTGCTGCACCAGGCAGTGGAGCCTGTGAGCTTTCTAAAGGTCTACTCAGATGCCCCAGTGAGCTGAACATCTTGATCTTCGTGTCTGTCTGTCACTTTATCACTTTATCACTCTATCACTTTATCATTCTACAGACAGTGTCCTAAGGCATAGAAAAGCCGAGTGATTTTCTAACTCTGCAAAAGGAGAGTTATGGCCCTTGGCTCTGGAAAGCCAAGGGAATATTTTGATCATCCTTCGTTTCCAGAAAGTCAAGCTTGTAAGTTTGCGTGTTCAGTGACACCATGATTTTGATAATTCAGTTCCTTCCAATTATACTAAGGGAAATACCAAACAGCTTTGGGCTAAGGTGTGCCTGAAGTTCATTCTTAAACATTTGGGATCTAATGGGATGGTGCATTCAACGAGTACCTTACTAACAGCTAAATCTCTGAACAGCACTCTTACCTGCCTCGAAACATGAGAGGGTCTAGGCTCACTTCATGGGAAAATTGTTACAGCTACTAGAGTACATTAATATATTTTCTTTAAATTTGATTATGCATAATTTGTTCTCTCTCCCATATTACAACTTTACTCTTCTGTCTCCACAGACATCGAGTTTCAGGGCATTGGCATGGCAGTGACCAGCAAAGGGACTCTTCTGTGCCACTGCAGCTCTTAAAGCTTTGCCATAAAAATTATTATTTATTTGTTTGTTGGAAAGAAAAATGCCCATCCATCTCAGTTACTGGAAGCTTATGGCACACAGTGAGGAACTGGTAGCTAAAGACACTTTGTTTCTCTGGTGGTGCTTTTGTTGCTGTATCAGAGGTTATAAACATCTGGATTTTAGGGAAAGCACACCCTAAACCTTCACACTTCTGCTCACAATATTATTCCCTCTGTTGGAAAATAAAAAGTGGGCAAGCCTACTTTCTTTTATTTCCCAAGTAAGTCCCACTCACCACAGCCAGTAGCAGCAGAAGAGAGAGAAAATTCTGATGTAGCATAGCAAAATGAAACAGATAATATACAATGATGTAGCATAGCAAAATGGAACAGATAATATACAATGTTCCTGTATGCAGCCAGGTTATTGTGCTGTGGCCTAGGAAAAAGGAATAGTCCAGCTCTGCTTCTGTCAGCCACAGAGGCAGTGTCAGTTTACACATTTATGAACTAATCACAGTAATTTCTGTTGCAAATCTAGTTAACCTTGGCTTGGCTCTATAGGTCAAAGCTGCTTCTCTGCTCTCTGGTCGGTGCTGTGGTTGCTGCTCTGGTCGTTGGTGGGTGGGGCTGTGGGCAGGGAAGGCAAACATGCTTTCCAGAAACTGAAGCACTCTTGGGCCAGAGATGCTTTGGCACAGAGCACCTGTTGGGTGCAATTCCCCATCTGGAATACCCTCA
>JAYDZK010000271.1:8196475-8222466 GCA_034509185.1 Euphonia xanthogaster | reverse complement strand
AGCTAACATCAGCCAACAGTTCAGACTGCAATGCCTTTTGCTTCAGGTTTTATGTGCAATACATAAAAATGTGACAACAGCTCCTTGAAGGCATTGTGCAGCATCTGCCAGCTGACCTGTCCTTACTCACCAGTGGGAGGGATTTGACAGCAGCAGCTTTATAAACTGCTTTAAAAATAAAAATCTCCCATGGTTTTATTTATTTCTGCTGACCTAAGTGCAAGGCAACTGTAGAAATTTATGGGGAAAGCACTCCAAGGGACAGAGTCTGCAAGCTGCCATCCTTTGTGTGTGGGGTAGGACACCCACCTAGCAATGGGCCTCCTCAAGTAGCCTTCATGCAAATATGTGAAGGCCACTGAATGGCCCTTGTGAGCTCAGTATAGCTTCCCTCAGTGAAAAATGCTGTGAGCAGGAGTACTTAGAGATACCCTTACTGCTGCAGTGAGCAGAAATCCAGGTATTGTGTGTAATTAAAGACAGCAAGGCTAGTGGAATGTGCAGATTATGCTGGCAAGTGTTGGGATATATAAGGTGCATTCTGCTATTCCACATGACCTGGTGGGGCAAGACAAACATGTTTAGCTTCA
This sequence comes from Euphonia xanthogaster, assembly GCA_034509185.1. Taxonomy (NCBI): domain Eukaryota; kingdom Metazoa; phylum Chordata; class Aves; order Passeriformes; family Fringillidae; genus Euphonia; species Euphonia xanthogaster. Next base: position 8,221,876 of record JAYDZK010000271.1, on the reverse strand, counting down.
TGGAGCAGCTTATGAAAAAGAAAAAAAACCCCAAAACTATTTGTAATCAAATGTATACAAATTTACAGTCAAGCATTTCTACTTAGAAATACCTAAAGTCTGCTTAACATTTGTAGTAAGTTGTTTTTCATATGTTTCAGTAACTTAGTTTAATGCTTCACTGACTTGCATCTCAAAAGCTTTGTGTCCAGATCCTGGCACTGAAAGAACTTTCCTGCACAATGAGCCACGAGACAGGAAACTTCTTTAAAGTCACCTGTTCACGTAGGAGGTGGCATATGATTGCCACCCAGAGGCTGGCTGACTTTTGTTAATAAATTGTGATTCCCTAGGCTAGAGAACTGTGCCATCAATAGCAATCTCAGCCAAAAGCTACACGTGCTGTAGAGGAGTTCTCTTGTTGAGTCACTCCTGAGGGGCAGCTGAGTAAGTCCTGCTGCTGGCCAGCTGCAGTCTGGGCTCTATATAAAAATCATTTCACTATTTCTGCCTTTCCAGTCTCAGCACTGGACTTCAAAGGAATGATCCTTGGCACTTTTAGGGGATAAACCCAAAGAATGGTGAAAAGAGTCCTAAAGAATCAACTGAGGAAGTCAGCATCTGGTCCACTTTGTTTCCATATGTTTGTTTTTACGGACTCATAAATGGTACTTGTCCTGTAAATGATGAATGTTAGTAGCTTTTTTGGAAGTTGTGTTGCTTTGGTGCCTTTAAAACAGTAAAATCATCCAGCCAGCACAAGGAACATGCATTCTGGGGAGAGCAAAGCTGCCACAGTGAATCAACAGGAATTATTCTTTCCTTAGGAACACTCTAACCGAGAACTCCATAATGTATGAGGGAAATGGGTTTGGCTGTTGAGAGATGAACTAAATTGAGGATAGGAAAAGGATGGCAGACAGATGCCTGATAGTAAACAGAGTTTAAGGAGAGAATGGAATTACAGAACTGGTTGGCTCATTTACACAGTAAAGTGTTGTAGGCTTTAAGACTCTGTGGATTCGGGTATTTAAATTAACATATGCAGGCTCAGAACAGACTAATTAGCTCAAACAGGTGTCCCATGAAGTCATAGAACCTGCCACTTGCAAATCCAGAGATTCCACCTGGATCTCTGCAGGAATTCAGAGTGTCCAGTGGGTGGGGAGGGAATAACCTGCCAAGAGAGATCCCTGTTCCTGAGGCCACTGGGGAGGAGGGGCCTGGCTCCTTGCAGAATCCACTTCTGGCTCTTATTGGCACAACTGTGCACTTGTATGGTGGAGCACTGCAGAGCAGGGAAGAAGGTAATGATTCAAAAGTTTTGAATTTTGGAGGGAAATATTATTTAATACTGTAATCTGGTCCGTTATATAGCACAGAATTTCTGGAATTGAACAGTAAAGGAAAGGTTTATTTCTCTTTATTTTTTAAATTTGTCTCTTATGCACCCACAAACAGTTGCAAATACACAAAGACAACCTCTGTTCCTACATGTTTTGAACACACAGTAACATAACACAGCCGTAACATTTTTTCCCCCAGGAAAAATCTAATTTAACCTGGATCATTATACCCCTTCACGAAGAAAAATACTTTATATCTATCTATCTATCTATCTGTCTATCTATCTATCTATCTATCTATCTTCCTAGATATATGTATAGAGACAGATATATTAAAGGGAGTCATCACAAAACAACTTATTAATGAAATTTTCTAAGCTATAACAAAATACTAAATTAGATTTAAAGTAGCCTCTTGACATTTGTTGTTTAGAGATTATGTAGTTAATTCAGACCTAGAACACTGTACCTTGGTATCTTATTTGCTGAATGCGCCAGAGCTGTTCTCTAAGACCAAAGGATCCACTCTGACAAAATATGAATTCTTTCTGTAACTTTCAATGTATGTATAGGTGGTTGTGAGTGACTGACATTCCTACTCAGCTTTCTAACACAAAATCTGGTAGAAACTCTGGGTACTTGCATCTCCCAAGTAATTCCTCTTACGGGATGATGAATTTAATTGCATTGTAGACTTTGTGTGTACAGGTTGGCTATTCCTGTTAGATTCCTCAGCTTTAATTTCCAGGTTGATGCAAACAAACATGATTCAACCATCTTGCTTAAATAAGGTAGGGTGAAATATGTTGCTGTGCTGCATAGTTTCTTACAGCAGTTTAATTGAGAATCCCCAGTGTTTTGAAACAGAGACTAAAAAATTGGCAGGAGGATAATTTACTGTCATGGCTGCTCCTGCACCTGGCCTGATGCCAAGGATGAAAAACATCATCTTCCACATGGAATTTGCCAGAGTCCCTGAGGGTGTGTCCTTTCATGGGGGCTGCTGGGATTCTTTGCATGTCCCTGTGGGTGCTGGTCCTGGCAGCCAGGGCTGGAGCAGGGGGGCAGCTGGGTGGCAGTGATGGTGACTGTGCCCTCTGCAGCTGGATGGCAGGCAGGATGTGTGGGATGAGAGCCCACCTGGACACAGGGAGAGCACAAACCCAGTGCATAGTCTGGGATTGGGCAGCAGCAGAGAGAAACCAGGAGAGCTGCAGGTTTAAAAGAAAACACTTCCTCTCTGTCTTCATCTGTAATTTTGTTTCACATGAAGAAAATACTCATTTCCCTGCTACACCTTGTCCTCATATGCTCTTGATGTAAAAGCATCCTCTAGGAGCTGACTAATGTGTGCCTGACATAGTCCCATCTTATCAAATTGGTATTTTTCCAATTAAATGACCAAAAAACCCTCAGTAAATTAAACACTTTTGGCTTTATGTGAGACCATTTTATGATTGTGTAGTTAGCATTTCATGGCAATGTAGTGGTTTCATTGCAACTGCATCATTTTGCTCTGAGCTGACATTGTACTCAAAAAAAATCATATTTCTATGGACTGACAACAGAAGGAGGTTTTTGGGTTTATTTTGGTATATGTGAAAGGGGAGGTGAAAAAGTTGCAATAAAATAGCCAGTAGTTTTATATTGCTGGCCTACAGTAGTACAACAACCATACAAACCGGATGACATGGAAAGACGTTTTCTCCCTCCTTTGAAAGATGTAAAGTTACACCTGGAATTAGCAGTTTCTTGGAATGGCAGTGCATGTTTATAATAAACAGGCATTAACCCTGCAGAATAGCTGTTTGGGGTGCTCATTGCTGCAACTATTTCTGGGAGAAATTGTCAGCTTAACTGGCTTTCTGTAGCCATAATTGTGAGGGTGTCTTGTGAGGGATGGCCACATCACCCTGCATTACTCCAGTGACTTTTCTCAGCTTCTCCCAGAGAAGAGAGATTTGCATTCAAGTTCACAGATTATATGAAAAATCCCTGTTACCAGGAATTTTTCATATAATCTGGTGGCTTTTTCTGCAGCATCCAATTTTTCATATAATCTCTGTTCTGGTGGCTTTTTCTGCAGCATCCATTTCATACTGGTCCCCTATGGCTTGAACTGAGCAGTGCCTTGCATCCTGTAGATCCATGCTGTCTGTGAAATCAGCATTAGTGCTTTCACCCCCAGAGCCCCTAGAGCAAATGTGTCTGCAGGGGATTTTGAAGGGCCAGCTGAGCTGTACTAACTGGGTCTGCTCCTCCTCTTTTATTGGTTTTTTTGCTGTTTTTCTGCCTTCCCTGCCTTTCTTGCCCAGGTGTCATTGCCATAGCTGATAATCTGTTCAAGAGCATACAAAACATTTCCCTCAGTCTTGACTGCTTGATGACAGCTATACAAAGGGACCAAAAACCACTGGAATGTAAATGAGATTCTGCTAAAACTGAGATAACCAAACTTAAACATGAAGGTTTTGTGGAGTGCTCAGGTTTTGTGGAGGCAGGAAGGCCAAGCAGGTTAATTCTGTGGACTGTGGCCGTGTTATCTGCCTTGGAAGGACAAGCCTGGGTTTAGTGCTGCCAGCACTGCCCACTGTGTGATCCTCCAGAGCTCCTCTATGTCCCTGTAGGTGCATAGGCAGGCAGCAGCAGGAACAGGTACCCCTGTGAGACTTCACAGTGCAATCTGTATGGCACAGCTCAAGGTGGAAGAGATGGGAGAAATGCATTTGCCAGCAGGGAGTCATCCCAGACTTTCAGCATCCCTTCTGCCCTTGACAGAGATGAGTGGAGCCCGGTGAGGTGGCAGCAAGAGGCCCCAAAATAGCAAATACAGGTTTTTTCTGTGTCTCTGCTCTGTTACAGTGCAATGTATCTCATTTTGCATTGCATGAAACACATCCTGAGGTTTAGAGGTGATTTTGTTTCCATCAAATGCATGAGCTCTGCTCACTTGCTTTGCTGGCTAAAAAGGGTCTTCAGATGAAAAAAAACCCCAGAGCCTAGAGCTGCAAAAGATGCATGAACTGACACAGCCTCACATTCTGCTGTGGTTTTGTCTGGGATGCAGTACTCAGCTGAACAGTCGTCAAAACAAATTAAAGTCAGGAAAAAAATAGAAAAACTGACAGTTGTGGGGTTTTTTTGTCTTCCTCAGTTAGTTTATACTGATCTGCACAAAACTCAGATGCTGTGTAATGATAATAATTAATACATTTTCTAAGAAGAAAATTTAAAAAGAATTAAATTAATTTTATAATTTTAATTAAAAATTAATAATTTTCTAAGAAGAAAATTATTAATCACATAAATTACTCCTGCCACCAAAAATAGCAGAGTTTTTAAAATAAAACCTGCACAGACCCATTTTGTCAAAATACTGGTTTCATTGATCTTACATCTTTTACAATCTTAATTTAAGTTTGGGATTTTGTGTCTAAAAAGCACGGCAGATTAAGGGCTTTTGGGCAAAGAAACATGCTTGATTGACACTAATACATGTGATCCCATCTGATTACAGATGTGAAATATGCTTTCAAGCCTACCCCACAATATATTAGAGGGATGTTTTTATAGTGTGCTGTACCAGTAAACAAAATGCTTTTTAAAGTGTCCAGGAGAGCTTTTAACATTTTCCATGTCCACAACCGTAATCATTTAAATAATGTTTAGAAGATTCCCTGGGAGGTCTGTACATCAGCACTGAACTCATACTAAGCAGCAGCCAAAACTGTAAACTCTCTGCTGACAAAATTATTTTTAAGGGCACATCCTGTTAACCCTATAGGGAAGCTCATTGTCCTTCAAAAAATTATGAGAAGGCACAGGAAATTATATGCTCTGAGTTAATTTCAAAGTCAGATTCTGTCAAAATCTCTCTGTCTCTCTTTTTTTTTTTTTTTTTTCTCTACAGCTCTGAGGTTTCTGTGTAAAAATATAAATGTTCAGGTTATGATGCTTCAAGGTTGGACTGAGACTATGATTTGATGTGCAGCTACTCTGAAGTAGAGCAAACGTGTGGGAGAAGCAATGCTGATGGCAGAGTGAAATCCTGATCCTTCGTAAGCTTCCATGTGCAAGTTTCCTATAATCCCTGCATTCCTCTAAAACTCCTTGTTTTATGTGGTGTGAAATTTGTACTGCTGAAATCAAATGGCTTGGCTCCTGATAAATAAATGGAATAGCTTAGGAGACAGTATGCACCACTGATGCCACCCATGTTTCCAGATAAGCTTTTTGAGCTCTGAGTACAACCTCTTTTAGGAGACTGATTTCAATTAAAAATATCCCAAGTTTTGGTATGATTGGAATAGCCATTGGACTGCTGTGACTGTAGAGGCTTGATAAGCAAAACACAATTTAACAATTTAACAAGTGCTGTGGCTGGTTTTATTTAGATTCTGCATTTGCTTGGGGATAAAAATAGCCCAAAAACATGGTGAAGAGTGAAAGTTGACTTGAGATTAATGTAAAATGGAGTAGATAGCTGGGAGTAGCTTGGTGGTATGTACATCTGAAGCTGGAAAATTAAGGTTCCAGCTGACCAGTCAAGTTAGCTATAGCTAAATAATGTTCAACCACTGCACCAAAAACTTCACATATTGAAACCCTTTCTTTACTGGCACTGAAGTGGTAGAGAAATTGCATCTGTTAGGAAGTGAAGATGCCACTAATTTGTGATTATTAAAAGAGACTGAGATTGAAGAATTTCCAATTACTGCTTGGATGACATTTTATTTGGTGAACAGATAAGGGGTTTGCATCCTTTATAGAAAAGGATTTCTCCATTAGAACTCTCTAAGGTGCAGCACACAGGGAATGCTTTGGGAAAGCAAATTTTGACTACAAAAGGTATCTCTGATAAGGACCTCAGTGGCTTGAAGTCACATACCAGAATTTTCAGATGAAGGATTTATCTTGACAATGAAGAAAACTACTATTTTACTATTTTACTTTCTAAGTAAGTTCTGTTTAGAGAGAAACCTCCAGGAAATGTATCTTCTTGGAAAATCCTATGCATGTTGATGGCATTATTCTAAAGGGAGATCCTTGTACTATTTTGGAATTCAGGACTGCCTGTTAGGTGCAGACAGGTGTAGCTGGGAGGAATGCAATTCCTGGCATCAGTTAATGCCTAAGAGCTTTGGCCTTGCACTGTGGCATTCTCTTATTTCTTCCTATATCACAATTATACGTTTTTGGTTGTACTAAAAAGGTGATTGGGAAGCAGTGTTTTCAAACAATCTTCTGCTGGAAGAGGTTTTACACTGTGGGACAATGACCAGTGTGGAGTTCAGTGACAGGCTGTTCACAAATTGCACAGCAAGGAGGCAACCCATGGAGCTGAACGTTGGCAAAGCTTTCTAAATCAAGGGAAAGTGGCCTTTTTGTGGATCTTAAAATGTTGGAATGGTATTTTGCTCCATAAAAACTAATACTTTTGAGCTTTTAATCTTTGATATCACATAAGAAGCTTTATGAGGAAATGTGTTGCAGCCCTGCTTGGATAATAATATCAATGTTTTGTGCAAACAAATACTGGTAATTGTAGGAAGCATTTTTACTCCAACCACTAATACAAATATGTGTGCATTCTGCTGATTGCCATTAATGCTGAGCTCTCCCTCTTTCAATTCTTTTAATGTTGTTTGATTAAACTTGAACTTCATTGGTTTCATTTCTCCTTCCCTGGGATCCTGAGTGTTAATTTGGAATGAACTCTATCCAAAGCATGCATTTGAGAAGGGAGGTGGTCAATAGCAGAGTTTCATTGCTAGGGAGGTTCTCTGGCTGCACCCAGAATTATCTTGTGTTTGTGAACTCTATTTGCCCTGCAGGAACATTCATTGGTTTAACTGAGTTCTTTAAAATCTCAGAATTTGACCCTGCAAATTTCTACATTGCATCTGTCCCTGCACTATTTATATTTCTGTAATTTTTTTTGCATTCAAAGCTGTTTCATGCAGTTTTGCAGGGCAGTCTGTGTGTTGGCTGGGAATTCAGCAATGGCATCTCTATGCTGCTGTACATGCAGGCGTGGTTCTAGAAATCTGTAGCTGCTCTATTTCATTATCTGCTGCTTCTGTTAGGTGGCCTCATTAACCTTAAACAAAGATGAGAGTTAGTTCACTCATAAAGTGGGTTAATGGTAACTTGTATCCTTTTCCAGTGCTCTGTAGTGTTGGGCATTCTCTGGCAGTTGCCCAGAGGCAGAGATTTGTACAAAAAACAGAGTGCTCTTAGCTGAAAACAGACTGGCTTTTCTCCATACAGCACTGTCAAGATGTATCAAATCTGTCTGGAATGCCACTTTCTGAAGGAATATTTCATTTGCAGTTTCAGTGATCTGCAATTGCTGCTGTTCTGATTCCTTACCCTTATTTGTTGTACTTGCACGCTAGCACTTCATTCTCACTGTTTCTCAAATTCTGACCTTGGAAAAATTTCTCCAGCTATTTCTCAGCTGTAATGCAGGGTCGTGCCTGTATTTCCTATCCCCTCCCCTGTCACTGATATTTCTCTACAGCATCTTTGTTTCATCTGTCTCTGCTTTCTGCCATGCTCCATGCATGGCCTTCCACCTAAGGCAAACCACAATGATCTTCAAGCAATGTATAAAACCTTTCTTAATCCATTAAACACAGTCCACAATGGCAATACCCCACACCACTTTTTTTGTCTTATATGCTTGTACTTAAGATGTGCAGTGACACAGCAGGTGCTCCTCTTTCAGTACCTATTCCTTATAGGAAAAGCATTGTCAGTGCTTTCAATGCCACAGCAAAGAATTTGGGCTCCTTTGCTGAAATTGTCAAAGATGTAGATCCTCTGTTTTAACATCAGTATTTTTCCAGTGGGAATTGGATTTAGATAGTCCATACAGCTGTTTCTTTATTTCCTCTAAGCTGTATGGGGACACAAAGACTCTTACAACCTCTTGGACACATATTTTAGTTCCATGAAATTCTTTAGGGGAGGTGACTTCCTGGGAGGAAAGCAGCAGACAATTAATTCGTAACCCTAAGTGGTAGTGTGTCTGGGAGAACTAAAGACTAATTGAGCTAAGCCTTCACTTGACTGTTTATTTTCATAACCTAATTGTTCATTTCACAAAGACTGTAAGCAAGGTGATTAATAGAAGCTGTGAGAGCAATCAGGCTGAAAGAAGATGGTAATGGACTACAGGAGGATACTCTTGTTCTCACACATCTTATTTTGCTGCAGTTTTGTAAAGCTCTTCAGCTGAGCTGTGGAATGCCCTGAAATTGCTTTGGTAGCCAGCAGGGTATATCAGGCTCAATCTGTTGACAGGCATAGTGCCATTGCTGGTAGTGTTTATAGCAATAAAATTCGAAATAGATTCCTCTGTTTTGTTTGTCCTTTGGTTCTTTCCTCTGTATCATCCCATAACATCTTCAGACACAAGCAAGGTATAAATGCTCACTTGCCATTTGCAGGTCAGGTCTCCTTCTTTGCACAGAGAGACTCCCTCCCAGGAGACTCTTTCTCTCTTGCTTGTTGCTCCATTTTCCACTTTCAGAAGGAATAAAGGCCCTTTGTCACTTGGCCTTATTTCCCCTGTTGCTTTAAAGAAATGTGATGCTTTTCTGTACATGAACAAGGTGAGGCTGATTGAATGAGAAGTTCTTTCATGTAGTTGCCTGCATTAGACTTTTAAATTGCAAGGCAGAATTAAACTAGATATGCAGTGATGCTTTTATAAGATATTTAAAAGTCCAGTTCTGCTGCCAGCTGGCCTAGATATAGTCACAGTATTAGATTTTTTCAGCAAACTGGAAAAGCATGACCTTGACATCTTTTCTTCTGTTAGCTTGAAATAAAGGTGGTACCAGTCACTTTCAAGTGGGAAAAAAACATTATAAAGCCACATGTGCTTGTTTTGAAGCAGGTAAACTTAAAAATCTCCAGAGTAAAAAGCATTTTCTTTGGTTCAGTTTCTTATTTATGAGCACTATACGCTGAGAAATTCTTCTTACAATCAGCTGAAAGATGGCCACACTTTCATTTTTTAATTATTTTCTCCCTAAAAGTAAGCCACAGGCTGCAAAAACACTTCATATGTGCTGTTCAAAATCAAAATCAGTGCACAGCAACAAAGCCAGGCTCACTCCCATTAATATGAATTGCCCACCTGCAGAAGAAAGAAACTGTATCATCATCTTCATCATCATCATCATCATCATCATTTCATTTGTGCTTAGATAGCGACTGCAGAGCCTCACTGTTAAATCAGCACGAGCCAATATGCAGATATGCTGTGGTCAGGATAGATAAATCCTTGTCCCTAAAGCCATTCCTTCTTTTTCAAGCCTTTTTACACACAGCTGAAAGAATAAGTTCCTCCTGGCACAGCAGATAAAGGTGACCCCATGCTCGGTCTCCATGTTCCAACTGCCTGAAGTGGAACCCCCAGTGATGTGTATGGTTTTTGTGCTGCATTTTGGTTATTTTCCCAGGTGTGCTGCTCTTGTGGCATTGATGCATGACACCCAAAAGTACTGTCTGAGGATAAGTTTTCATGATTTTTTGGTTTAGGTGAAAAATTTGCTTCAGTTGGGCCTTCAATGCTTATTAATCTCATACAGCATCAGGAAAGTAATGCCAAAGAAGACTCTGTTAATTTTAGAGCTGCCAGTAAATTAATTTCTACTGTTTTCCTCTCAAAACCAGTTTCTATGAGAGTGGTCCAATTCTTCACCCTTTGCTCATGAAACTGTAACAAAGTGCAATATTGCAAAATATCCTGTCATGAGCCAGAAGTGGAGGATGTTGGTGCACGTTGCTGAGACTGAAAGGTGTCAGTATTGATCCCTCAGGCATAATTCTTCCTGTGGGATTGGAAACAAGAGTGCCTTCTCAAAGTCCCACTGAAGAATGGGAAATCCCAGGGATCTGAACCCATCACTGCAGGGTCTATAGAGGAAAAGCAATTCATCCTATTCCATAAAGCAAAGGCTCACATTTTTCCTCCATTTTTGAATGTTTTCAGTGAAGTTGACATAGGCTTGACCTAGCCAAAGAAAATCATGACTGTGAGAAGACACAGAATTGTGTTGAGCCACAAAAAAAAAAAAAATATTTACTATCGACAGCAAGAAAAATACTGGCAAATACTGGCTGCTCATCAACATGGGAAAGGTGATTGGATTTTGAATGTAAAGGAGTATTGTGCCTGCCCAAAGAGCAAAAAATCAAAGCAAGAAAAATGAATTTTCCAATATCTTTTTTTTCTTTTTATTTAATCTTTCAAAAAAATGCTTCCTTGTCGGTACGAACTTAAAGAGAATGTGCTAGACATGAGGAAACTAACCAAATAAACCAAATTAGAATTTTCCTGCCTTGCATTGCTTTGGAAGCTTCCTCCATGGAATCTCCACCACATCTCAAAACGCAGTCTAGTTCCTTGCCTGAGTCTGTGTCTGGGTAGTGGGTTAAATGTTTCACAGCAGGATGGAAGGAGTCCTTGGGTCCATGCTGTGTTTCTGCCACCCTGCATGTGCCCCCAGGTTCCCTGTAATTAGTGGCCCTTGCACTCCAGTTATCACCAAGGAGCTGCACAGGTGTGTGTGTGTGATTCTGTCAGAGAGTCTGACAGCACCCAGACAGCTCATCCCTGTTGTCTCTGACTCCTGCACAGTCTGGGCCTTTAGCTCTTGGCATTGTACAGACAGGCAGCAGCAACAGGCTCTTTCACAAGAAACACTCCACCATCCCAGAGGAGCACCAAGGGAATGGGGGCTGCCCTTCCCTGCCTCAACAGTGTGATTTCTCTTCCCTGAGTAGCAGTTTGCTGGTTAAGGGAGGAAGAGCTATCTGTTTAATCAGGGAATTGGTAGTTGACAGCACTCATCTAGAAAAAGAGAATTTCATTTCAGTACTCAGTGTCTATTCATTACAAGATTTTTAAGCAGCTTTTGAAATTTATGGGGGGATAGTGCTAATCTTTGCTCCTACCGTTGGTTTTTATGCTTATAGGAAGCAGTTCTGATAATAATGTTATAGAAAGTAATTTCAATATAAAGAAAAATCCCAAGTTATTTACTTCCTTTGTGATATTTGTGCCACTTGCTCTGCAGCTCAGTCCTTTGCATTCACATCTGATGAAGTAAAATACTGTTTATCTGCTTCCCCTGTCAAAAGAAAATCTGGTTCTTTCACCTCTTCCCCCACCTTACAGACTACCTCTGGCTAAAAGTTTGTGGAGGCAACAGAAACAGCACCTTCACTGAAAATGTGTTATTTTCCACCATTTCCATATTAAATAGTTTCATATGTGTCTGGGAAAGAACTTAGACAACATGGATTTCATCCCCTGGAAGCCCCTGGGAACAGCACCAACGTTGTTTTAGTAAGTTTAAACTCATTCACAGAAGGATAAATCCAAGGCCCTTTGGTGTCAGCAAAAAGATTCCCAGCAGTTATGACAGTTTTATTTATGGCCTAACAAAACAAGGCCCTTGAGTGCAGGATAAAACAAAATAATAACTGTTTACAGATTATGGTATAGGTGATTACTTGCTCATCAGTGTCTGAAGAAAGGGTTTCATGTTTTCCTTACACAGAGTAGCTGGTTTGTGACACCCACAGCCACCACAAAAGCTCTTTAGTAATTCCAAATCACAAGTAAATATATATTTTTTTTTTTCCTTGCCCAGAGATAGTTATGAGTCTGCTCATAAATTAATGTACTGAAAATATGCAAAATTAGATCAGGCACAATGCATAACTTCCTTAGGCTGGTGCATAGATGCATGGGTGCCTTTTGTAGCTGCACAGTCTTTCTATTCTTATTGGCAGTTTAAAATGTGGGATGTTTGAGCAAACACTTACAAATAGACAGGACTATCTGAGACAGTAGCTATGGGCTGAAAGTGTTTAGTGTGAGCCTAGGCTGAATCCCCTTGGGATCACTGCTTTTTAAGGCAAGAAACAACCCAGTTTCTTAGCATGGATCTTTTCCTCCCTGCTCAAGCAGTGAGGAGGGCCAGCCATGTGTCTTCAAATGTCTGTCATTATGTCCAGCATGTGCTTTTCTGCCACCTGTCATTAAATGAAAGGAAACCTTAGGATTGTGGCTGACCAAATTATCACTGTGGGTTTTGATTTCCGAGGCTCTCTTTACATTTCAGCAGAGGAAATAAATGGTAAAAAAATTACAACAAAAAGGTTGTCAGAACGCCACACACCTGCCATGATATTTTGGTGCATTTTACTTATTAAAATGTAGTGGATACAGATGAATTTTTTGCTCAATATTTATTGCCTTATTTGCCATGAAAAAGGAATTTTTGCATGCACTGATAAATGGGTAGGGAAGGTGCCTGACGTGATTTCTCTGCTGATTGTTAGATACAAATATGCTCTGTTGAAATGCTCCATGCTAACTTGCACTGATATACTCTGGAGAGTTAACATGTCCTACACCATGGTGAGGAGCAGCAATTCTGAGAGGAGTAACTGCCCTTATTACTCAAAAATTGAAGAACATGGCCAGCACAAAACTATAACAAAGCTTTGGTGCTTGGTAATACTGAGAAGTGCTGTGTCTGATAAACTCTGTCTGCAGTTTAGTCATTTACATTGTTAGACAATTTCTCTGGCTGTTATCCTGTCCTGAACATAGGGTCAGGCTCCAGGGTGAGTTGAAATGCAGTGATACCATTGTGATGTATTACAAATAGAGCAATCTAAGTTGCAGGGCTTAGTGCAGCCCGTGAAATGCAATAGCTGGCCATGTCAAATAAACTCCCAGCAGTGAGTCTCTTCTGCCTCCTGTGATACTGCTGATCCAGGAGCTCCTCCAAAAGCACAGGAGAGCCACAGTTCACAAGTGAGCTTTTGTACTTGGAATGAGTTGGGGCAATCGTTTTGTTCTTCAATGACTATAAAGATTTGATAATAATTTGAAGATTTCCATTACTATTGGAAGTCTTGGGATCAGAATAAACCAGGGTTCATTCTCCTTAGCTTTAAGCTGACATATTTCAAGTTGCTTTGGGGCTTATCCAATGTATCACTAAACACAGACAGCAGAAACACATAACACTATCTTTTTGGAAAATAAAAAAAAATTGCATCCAGACAACAAGCAGTTGCCTACTGTACATGGAAACAATTCAGATGTCAACTGATTTGACTAAGAGATGTGAGGAAATTAATTTAGAGTGCCTGTAGTTCTTTTCAGTTAGGAAAAGCATGATTACTTGCATGGAAACTATTTTCCCTTCACCTTCTGCTCAACTTAATTATGCCACCAAAAGCCTCAGGACAGAAGTGAGCCCAAAACACCAATCCTGTGTTCAGCAGTTGGTGCAGACCCCACAGTTTATGGTGTCTGGTACTGGGAAGGGGCTGTTGGAAGGCTGATCATGGAAGCAGATTAACTGGCAGGTAATGATGTCAAAAGGCACAGGAGGAAAGGTCACTACCATTCCATTCTAATCCCAGCATGCCTTTGTGAAAACATCTGTAGAAAAGCAAGAGAACTGGGAAGCAGCTGTGCTTGGATGCAGGTCTGGAAGCCAGCCCTCAGCTCTGTGAGAAGTGATTCAGCTCCAGTGCCATGTCCTTTGTCAGGCCAGCTCCCAGCAGGTAGCCAGGACCCCCTTAGCTGCTTTCAGTGCTTTCAACATTTCCCCCACAGCTTAGGGGCATTGGGGGTTTTGCTTTCTTGCTCGTTAGGGGCCAAGAAGCTGCAGCTGAGCTGGAGTCAGCTCTTGGCTTTCCTGTGCCCTGGAGCCCTAAGCTCAGCTCATCTTCCGTGCTGTTCAGCTAGAACCTGGTGGGAAGGAAATTGCTGCTTTGGGGAGCTATAGTCAGTACTCAGCAACTCTTTTGTCTTGTCCTTTCTCTTCTACTCTCCCCAAAAATGGAGGTAAGGGCTGGTTGCTCTGGCTGTGCCTCTGGCTTGGTACCTTGGGCAGTTGTACCTTTTGTTCAGGCTCATGTGTTGCCTTGGGCTAAGCAGCCGTGAGGGGAATGGAAGTGCATAGATGTCTGGGTAAGTACAGGGGGTAAAACTTACTAAAAAAGACAAAAAAAAATGTTTAAAAAATGTATTTTGACCATGAGCAGCAACCACCCAAAGGAAAAAACAATGCATGAAAGCTTTAGGAAAGAAGCTGAAAGCCAGACCTTTGGCCACTATAAAATGCCTTGCTGTGCTGAAGTGTGATCAGCCCCAGCTGAGGAAAAAGCCTGCAAAAAAGGTCTGAGGAAATGAGAGAAGGGAATGTCTCATACACACAATGCTGTGTGCCATGTAATTCTTAGAGGAATGAAAAGAATGTTGTAAAATCAAACTGCAGTCCCCTTCTCTTTTTCCTCTCTATTGATTTGGAAATTGCTGACCAATTTTACATGTTTCAAGCAGCAGTTCTAGAGGTAAAGATAAGGTGCTAAGAACTAAGTATATGTGGATACATATACTCAGTATTAGACTCCCAATGCATCAAAGCAGAGGTTTTAGAAAATGCTTTTGTAACTTAAACAGCATATAACAACTTCCTTTAAGGCCAGGCAGTCCTGCTGATACTGAGAACCTGCTTCTATCAAGTCATTAACACTTCTACTCCTCGTCAGTACAGTACTTTCAAATTAAAGAATTATCACATGTATGCAACTTGCAGCATACTGCCCTAGTTAAGTATTTGAAAACTATAATTTAGATTTTAAAATTGGATGAGAGAGGGCCTGAACTAAATCCATTATCTGCTTCTAGAGATGGTTGAATTTGGCAGTTCTGTCACAAACCTTGCTGTGGAGTTGCTAATATTGTGACATAGCCTTTAATGTTTCCCCTTACTCATAGGCTGGACAGGAGATGTTTAGAAAAACCACTAGGGTAAGGGCAAGTGTTGCAATTTTTGAGATTTAACTACTATCCAGTCCACTTAATGTTGTGACTTCTGCCAAGAACTGAATACGTCTGAACACAAGAAGGTGTGTTTTAATTTTTCATTAGAATCTGACATCTTAAAATGCTTTTGCTGCTCAGTGAAGACTGAAGTCCAAGTTGCATACACAAACTGTAAGTGAAAGAGCCTGTTCACTCTCCAGGATGTGTGAAGTTGCTGTTCCTCACTGTTTGTCTCTAAAGCTATGGGCTGAGGTAGTTGCAAGTGTCTTTGAATTTCAGCAACTACTTCAATATTTAGACAGCAGTATTGCAAAATGTATGTATACACAGGCAGCCTTTTTAGCTTGGAGATGGAATTAAAGGGGCAGATGAGAATTCTTCAAGTGCTCATTTATAAGTTTTTGGAGGACTCATTCTGAAAGTAATAAAGCAGTGCTAGTATTGAATATCCTTACAGTATGAAGGAAAGGTATGAAAAGGCAGTGATGCTGTGCATGGTGTTAAGACATTTTTCACTGTCGACTTGAAAAAGCACTGAAGTGCACTGAAAGTACTGTGAAATGGGGAACCTCTCTATGTGCCAAGATTAATCAAGGGGTGGGTTGGTTATTTTTGAGTTATGGGTGTGTACAAGGTAGTCCCTGCAGCAATGGTTCAAAACCAAGCTAGACTTAGGCTGATGCTTTCTGCATTCATGAAGCATTAGGGTAATAACTGATAGTGTGGGATTGCAGCTGTAAGAGAAATTTGTACTTTCTTGTTTTCCTGGTCATTTAATGAAGTGTTTGAAGGTCTTGAAGGCTCCAGTGTTATGGCTTTTATTTAGTACCATCTATCAACACCTAAGATCACTGAATCCATATAGAGATTGCCATTCAAATTGCTTCCATGTGAAAATTAATCACAGCATTTCAGCTTCCTGGTATTTCAGACTGCTTGGCTTTGAGGCCAGATTGTGTTTAATGATGTCAGTCATCTTCACGTCAAAAACTAGGCTGGGCAAAAATGATAGAGTGTACACAAGCCTCTGATTGTTATCAGGTCTGAAAATGAGATCTCCTAGAAAGGAATTAGTGTCATTTAGTATTTGTTTTCTCCCTGTAATGAAAGTCAGGATTGAGATGCTGTTATGGATGTTTTATATAATGAGGACTTTGGATTTTCAGTCTGTGAATGTAGTGGTTTTAATATGTGCTGAACTGAAGCAAAATTCAAATTGAGCAATGTAAATATTCATTAGATATGATGAAATTAAAGCTGTGTTTTAAAAACACTATTTGTTTCATTCCTGAAGGAACAAATGTGCTGGAGTGCTTCTGCTGGCAGCTCTTGGTGTCATTTGTGTTCCATCCCCCAGCGTGTGCAGAGGGGCTGCACGAGGACAGGAGCTCTGCTTTCACTGAAGTTACCTAAGAAATTTAGCAGAGGGGTAGAATTATGCATATCAGCCTTCATCTCTATTGACAGTACAAGTACACTTCAGGCAGATCACTGTAACAATTCCTCCAGATAACATAAGTTTGTGATGACCTATTGCAAACTCTGCAATTGACAGCTGGGCTTTTTTCATCCACTTACATATTAAACTCACTGGGGACAGCAAAGGGCTTTAGAGAAATGTAAATTCTCTGTGTAAAAGACTGCAACCAATTGGTGAGTAATTACAGTTGATAATTCCATTACCTCCTAGGCAAAAAAAAAAAAAAAATCCTTAATATAGCTGACTGTTTCTAGCACTACTTTCCAGCCATTGCATCTTGTTATCTTTTTCTGTTTGATAGCTCCTAGAGTCAAATACATTCTGCACCCAAAAACTAACTAGAAAATGTGGGAATTCATCATCCTGTACCTTTTGATAAGGAGAAAAGACAAAACTCTCATGGAAAACATTGTGCAGCTATGATCTATTTTGAGAGGTTCCATTTTTTTATTACTTTGCAGAGGTGTAAATACTAAAAACTAAGCATGGTCATTCAGTACTGATAATACATCATTTCAAAGTGTATTCTGTATTTCTGTATTGCAGGTTGCATTGGTGACATTATGAACTATGCAGGCCTTGCTGCAGTCCTGGCAATCTGGTGAATCCTCTGTGCTGGAGGCTGCTGAATGCAAAAGAGGGTGTAGCAGGCAAAAAAAAAATTGTTTGCAGATTTGTCAGCCAGCAGATCCATGGTTTTGCTACTTAAATGTTTATTGTGCTCCTGTGGAACATTCATATATGAAAATTTTGTGTCATCAGCTAATTCTCACCAGTTTGGTGCTTCAGGCAGGAGCCCCTTCATGCTCAGGGCTGCCTCTCTGAGTGAAGCTTGCAATACCCACGAAGGAGGGCACAGCATACTGTGCATGGAATTAGTCATCTCTTGCACTTTCATGTGTGTAACACATTCCAGCAAGCTCCTGAATCATGGTTTTTGGTACTGTGTAGCAGCCCCCCTTGTTCTGCCTATTGACAATAAACCATAGCAAGGGCAAGGGATTCAGATGGCCTTTTTCAGTATGGAGAATTTCCTGCAGGATTTTCTCACACTGTTCTAGTGTGAGTTATAAATAACATGGCAGATCTCCCTAACCACAGAAGACATTTTCATGTCTCTGCCTGTCTAGACTTGTAAAATGGCTATAGGTCTCTTCCAACAATGGAACAAAACACACGTGTGGGTCCCTGAGAAACACACTTTTACATGCCACTCTCTCAAATGTATATGTAGGAAATCCTCCCTATCCTAAAGCTCAAATAATGAGAGAAGTGAGTATCAGGTGAATCCTTGCAATCCTAGCAGATGGCTGTATCTAGCTTGATATAATTTCACCTTATAAGTGATTTTTGAATTGTCTCAAACGTCATCATCCATGGTAAATTACATATTGCATCTGTTCTGCAGGAACAAGTGAGATCAGGACTGAAATGCTATTGAGCACACTCCCATCTGCCTAAACCAAGGGGTGCATTTAATGAGGTCTCTTTTCTTCTGCACTTCCATTGTGCCAAATGGAACTAAGCATGTCATGAGGATTTTTTTCAGGAGGTGATGCAAATTTTAAACAGTTGGGCAATAATTAAAATGGCTTTTTTTTTTTTTTACCAGTGCCTTGTAAAAGAAAAAAAAAGCCCAGAAATTTTGAAAGAGAAGTTTTTTGGAGTTAGGCTTTGTTTGGTTTTTTAACTACAACCTTTTAAAAATATTGGGGGTTTTGTCCTCTCTTCTTTTTTCTTTTCCTTTTCAAATGATACTCTGTGAAAAGGGTTGTGCTCTTCTTTCTACTTTATCCTGATAAGAACAGGAGTGCAGGCTGAAGTCCTGAATCTTAACCTGAGAAGATTTGGAGAGCTTTTAGAGTGCATAAAACAGCCCATCCCTTATGCATGCTAAGCCAGAAGAGTGCATTCAGGCCCTTTAATTTGGATTGAAAATAGGATGTGGAATTTTAATGCAATAGTACTTTTTTAACCTTCTTCTTTTTTTTTTTTTTCCCCAGAAATCTAGACCAATATGAGCATATATTGGGAGGCTATTTTTCTTTTACTTATTACAGATGAAGGCAAACTACATTGTGAATTTCATTGTAGTCTGAAACACCTTATTCCCTAAAGCTGCACTTACAGCATTTTCTGCTGCAGATATGGTGTCTGTTGGATCTCGGAAACACAAGACACTTCATTTTATTCAAATCCCTTAAAGGCACAATTTTTTTTTCCCAGTGCTGCCAGATTTTTGTCAGTACATCTCCCCTCTCTAATTAAGTGGTCATTTAATCAATCTTCAGGCAGTAGTTTTTCATTTTAAAGGACCTTCTCAGGGAAGGGCAAAGTGCTCCTTTAAGGCTCTGAGATGGGTTCCTTTAGTGCTGTTCAAAGCCTTCTCATAGCAAACTGCTGCAGCCAAATTCCTAAACCTCCTGATAAAAATCAAACACTTCACAGTATGCATTAAACCTTCTCCTTCAGGAATAATTTTTTGTCTGAAAGCAAAGGAATTGCTCTGAACTCTTAACTTGGCCTAGTTTGGGACCAGCAAATCAAATGACTGATACTTTCTCTTCACAACTGAATTACTTCAGATTTTTCTTTGAACTAGAGTTTGGGGATTTTTTTTTCCCAGCAATTTGCATGGTTTATTGCTCTGGTGAATGAGAGGCTTTTCAATGCAGAATGTTTCTCTTTAGTACCAAAATGGAGCTGCTGATGTGGTTCCTCATGGCTGAGTGAGGTTTGTTTGCCTTGGGAGGTGAGTGTGTCGCTGCTGCAGCAGCCTGCAGTGACACTGGCACGATGTCCTGTGCCCATTGTGGTGCCCCTGGGCTGGCTGGGTGGCACAGCAGGGCTGGAGCCTTAGGCAGGCTGAGCCACATCTGTGCTCCAGAGAGACTGCACCTCTTCTTTCTCTGTTGTTTTTAGCAAATGACTGCCTAAAAATGGCACCAATAGTGATGTTGTGATGCTTGCTAGCTTTTGGTGGGGCCTTTTGGGCTGCTTTTTTCTAGCTTCAGTTGATTTTATCTCTTGTCTGAATCTATCCTTTTTGCTGTCAGAGCTTCCTGGCTGGGACTAACGATGGCATTTTAGGCTGTAGCAATTGCTGCTGCCTATTTTGGTTCTGCATTCAGAGTCTCTTGTGGTGTGCATTCATCTCTGCTCGCTCCCGTCGCGCTCTTCTCCTCCTGCTAAGCTGTGCAGTCTGTCCCAGGCTCTCCCGCAGCAGGCACAGCCTGGCTCCTGGGCAGAGCCTCCAAGGCCCCCCCTGGGCTGTCACATATTGCTGATAAAATCAATCTCCACAGCCCAGGCCAGCCCAGTGTGCTGCCAAAATCTGGGCTGAGGGCTCTGTGTGTGTGCGGGAGCAGAGAGGGAGGGGACAGTGATCCCGTGTGATGCTTACCCCAGGCACCAAGTGACACTCTTCATCCTGCATGTGCAAAAACTGCTGGCACAAGAATGCAGCCCCCAGTGTTTCTGGCACCTTTGTCAAGCAGGTCATCTGCATCTTGGAGGCTCCTTTCAGGTCACAATTGGGTTGCTCCAAAGCCTTTTTTTTTGCTAGGGTGAACAACCAGCTCTTTTTAGCCTTTCCTCACAGGAGAGATGCTCCATCCTTCTAATCATCTTGGTGGCCTCCTCTGAACTCCCTCTGAGAAGTGAAAGTCCTCCTGGTGCTGGGACTGCAGAGCTGGGTGCAGCACTGCAGGTGGGGTCTGAGCAGAGCAGAGGGGCATAATCCCCCTGCTTGCCTGCCTTTGGATGCAGCCCAGGACAAGGCTGGCTTTCTGCCAGTGCCCCTGGCCAGGTCGTGTCCAGCTTCTCATCCACCAGCACCCTCGAGTCCTTCTCAGCAAGGCTGCTCTCGATATGTTCATCCCCCACTCAGTATGGATAGTGGGACTTGCTGTGTTTTGTTTTCCCAGTTTAATGCTACTCAGGCATTTCCTTTGATGTACTCAGTGGAGCATGTCAGCAGGGTGTAGTGGCTTTTAGAAAAGATTTAAAGCAGAATGGATCCATCTTGAATTCAGGTGCCAATATGACTTGGTACTGCCAGGGGTATGCTGTGACTTTTTTCCAGTCAGGAGGGAGACCTGTGCCACCTACCTAAAATTTCCAGGTGTCTGGCTTACACTCAAGTGTTGTGCTGGACTCATGAGCTGAGAGTCAAAGCTACTGCCTTGTGCACAGTCAGAACTTCCTCATAAAAGAGGAATTGCATGTACAGGATGATGACCTCTCAGAATGGGCTCCCCATCACTCCATCATGGCATCAGTCCCATCAGAGTTCTAGGAGTGTCTAGACTATGCTTTTTAGCCATATGGTTTAGTTTTAGGTAGTCCTGTGAGCATCACAAAAATTGAACTTCATCCTTATGGGTCCCTTCCAACTCAAGATATTTTTTGATTCTATGATTCTGTCATATTTCATCACAGGGGATAAATAGAGGTCATGTGTTATGAAACATTAACCTTGCACCTCCTGCAGACAATGCAGTGCCTTTCTTAATGCCACCAGAAAATGAATTATTGCAGTGTCTGTAACTCCATTCTGTTCCATATGAATCATAAATGTTGCAATCTATAGAGGTAAAAAAGTATTTCAAAAGTGTTTAACATCCAGGAAGGATGTTAATCCCTCTTCTGTTTGATGAGCCTCTGCTCTAATAGTCTGACACTCTCAAATGTCCCTATAGACTGAGGTTGAATTAGTTAAGCTGTATATACTGAATTCTCATGTATTCACAGTAGACAAGCAACAGATTATGTTAAGGAGAAAGAAAAGTAATTTCTATCCTCAATTGCCTAGCAAATGATAAGAATTTTGAGACTTAATTTCTCTCTTCTTTTAGTTTTTTTTCCCCTTTATTTAATTACAAAAGATTCGCTGTCTGCAAAAAGTGCCTGCCTTGAAAATTAAATCAATACACATACACACACTGATCTTGTGTCACGACAACAGGCAGTGGAAGCTGCCTAATTTTTCATTCCCAGTGCCTTCCCTCCTCAAAGGAATGGTATCGTTTGTTCTCCCTGTTTCCCAAAAAAAATCCCATTTAGAGACAAACTCTGTGCCCTGACCTCTCAATTGTTCAGCTTTTCAAAAGAGTGCAGATGCATTCTGCATGATTTTGTGGGTAACATCAGGCTCTAACATTTGTCAGTCACAGCAAGAGCACTAATCAGACATTTTTGATTAGTGGTCAGGGAGCACTTTCTGAATCATCTGAAGGGAAAGGTCCAGCACCACAAATCCCATGTTTTTATGTATAAAAGACTTCTCTCTGTGGAGTTAATAGTAATGCAGAGGTTGGATGGCATGCTGTGTAATTGATGCAAGATTAATAATTGTTTAAAAGTAACAATCTTGTATCTGGAAGACTGAGTCGTTTGTGCTATTTAGCAGCTGTTGTGTGGGGTTGGCTTTAGAAAGCTTAAATGAACTTTACATTATCCTGTGTTTTCATTATTTTCTACCTACATGACAGACTTTAGCTTACAGCATCAACACATACAGGTAGGAAGAGGAATGTTTCGTATTTCCTTCAGCACCCTGAGTCTGGTACTGTTTTGTGGTGGTTTTTGTTAATATCACAGATGATGAAATAACGAGTGCACTTAACACATCTCCCAATGGTACACTTAACACATCTCCCAATGGTACACTTAACACATCTCCCAATGGTACTAAGCTCTAGGGAAAGGCCTTGAGCACTCTGAAAGTGTACAAGGTAATCTCAGCCAATTGGTGGAGTCACCTGAAATAAAGATTGAAAAAGGCTGAATGCAAACTGCAGTGCTTCAATGAGAGGCTCTGAATGCCAAACACAGGACAGGAAACGAGCCAGGCAGAAGCTCTGTGGATAAGGAGCCAGCCATTGGCCTTGTATTGTTACCAGATGCACTGACCCCAGATATCATGGTGGGATAGAAAATGGGTGCCCTAGTAAAAAGAAGTCTGGCTATGAAAAGGAATATTTTGCATGTGACTCAGCCCTAATAATACCCCTGCTCATGTGCTGTGTCAGCTTTTGAGCACCATACTTACAAAATCCTGGGCCCAGTAGAGCAGGACCAGAGGAGAGCAACAAGAATATTCCAAGGTATGTGAGCGCTGAGAAAAACTTTTAGAGGGCTGTATATAATTAGCCAGTTTAAGAAAAGACTGAGGATTGCCACAAAAATTCTTCAAATGCCCAAAACTCCAGAAACAGCACTTCTGGAAGCAAAAATAGGCATTGCAATTTAGAGTGATGACTTTCTGGATTTGATATGGCTAAAGGTCATTAATACTGTAATTTTATGTACAAATTGCAAATATTAATACATCAGTATCTTACTATTACAGTGGTTTTCTGCTTAAATGATAATTTGCCTTTTTAAATGTATTTGCAAGTATTTACATGTTTGGGTACATTGTGAGACTTGTGGTTTGGTTTTTGTGGCATTATCTCATGTCCTGGTCTAATCAAGAAGTTTGGGGAAGGTTGTTTGAATTCCTCTGTGCAATGTGTGGGAGAAAAAACATTCTCAGGAGGTTCAGTAACAAACTTTTATTTGCAAACTTTAGATTATTAAGGTAAAAATAAGGTCCTTGGCAGATTTTAAGACATGCAAAGTAAGGCAATTGACAAATCTAACTTAGCACACTCTAAGAAGTTGGGAATTATGTCTTCCCTGTGGTACCCTGCTGCCATGGGTGGCCTGCTTCTCCCTTTGATCCAGAGCAACACCTTGTCTCTGTATCTTGAAGTACATGTCTGGATCTTCATTTTCTGCAGATCACATCCCAAAAAAGTAGCTGTTTGTATTCTCAATCAGTTCTCTTTGCACGAAGTTTTCTTGGGTTTCAGACCTGCAAAAGGATTGTTACACTGACAGATTATATTTTTTAAATCAAAAGGAAAAATATTAGGTTGCATACTTTGACCTCTGTCCTTACAATATTGCCCAGCTAATCTTATAAGGAGCTGAGTCAATTTTCTAGAAGATTACTGTTTACCCATTCAGGTATCAATGCATGGACATTCCCCACTTTTTCTTTTGATTTATTTCACTGGTTATTTGCTTTAGTTTTACAGGACTTTACTCTGGAGAAATCAACCAAGTCTCACTTGGATCTCACTGTGGAAATGATCTTCCAGAGAACCCCAGAGAATTTTGCTATTAGCTTACTTAAGTGGTTTTGTTTCAATTAAATCTGCAAGAATTGTTGCATTCTCTCTTCAATTTAATATGATTGTATGTTATTTCTGTAAATTGTGTCTATGTGACAATTCCAAAGATAAGTTCTCAGTACCAAATTGATGACAGTTGTGATATTGCAATTAAGGCCACATGCTTGCAAATAAGCACATGTGGGAGGGCAGGATTTATATGAGAGTGAAGTAAATGTAAGCTATTCATCCTCCCTCAACCCTTCTTCAAAAAGCACTAAATTCTGATGGCTTTTGAGGTTCTTCTCTCTGATTTTTATTACTACATTACTTAGAAACTTCAGATTTCACATCTTCCAAGTCACAGGATTAAAACAAAAGTGAAGTCACTACCTGGTTCCTTTTCATGTGAGACTTTATGAGGCTTGTTGTTCAATACCTGGCATACAAGGAGGGGCTGGGGATTTATAGTAAAGCATGAGAAATAACACATATTTTAATTACATTATTGCTCAGAAATTTTGCATAGTAAACCTTCATTACAAAGTGAATTCCTGCTCACCTTAAGAAGAGCAGCTAGTAATTGTGATTTACAAAGCCATCAAAACTATGGAAATGCTTACTTTAATCAGAACTGTAATTATGAGGAAATTTGCTGCAGGAATATTTGCTGACAGAATAAAGATTAAAAAGATCTGAATGTTGTCTGTCATAGTGCAGCAATTAAATTTTCAAGCCTAGGGGATCCTTGTGGAATGAAAGAATAATGTAAATCCTGTCCTTTGATTACAGTGGAGAAAGTAAACTACAACTGCTATTGTAACTTCTTCAGATAATAGTAGCAAATGTCTACAAATGGACATAGACACATTCAATGAATAGATTTAATTCCCTCTCAGGCTGGAATTGCCCATCAATAGAGCTACTTGTAATTAACTCCCTCTTTTTAAATAATTCTCTTGTCTAGAATGTAACTAAGCTTCTAATCTGAAGAGCCATTTTCCTTATTCCCAGGGCTGCTGGAGCCCCTGCAGCTGCTGTGTGGAAGCTTGTAATATTTGATGCACTTGTCTTCCCAATAACTTCTGTGTAGTTGTCTCTTTTTTTCAGGAAATAAAGGTGGTGTCCCCCTAATTGTGAGCAACCTGCCAGAGCTTGCCTTCTGAATAGAAAGGGTGTGTATTAAATGAACTACAGGACCTAAAATCTGTTGAGGAAACTGATTTTTTTTAAATTAAATTGAGAGGTTTATTTTTCAGAGAGTGATTTCCCATCAGTAAGAATGATCTTATGATGGCAATAGCATCAAACCTGGAACCTTTCGGGTTCGCGGTGCCGCCCTGGCTGGTGCAGCCGCATGGCAGGGGCGTGTGGAAGCGGCACGGAGCAGAGCAGCGCCCGTGTTTGCTTGAGGCCCAGTGTCGGGGTCTCTAGCTGCTCAGAGTGACCCCCAGAAAAGCTGGAAAGTCTCTTTTCCCAGCCCGGCACTGAAGAAGGAGTCAGGGCTCTTCATTTCTCGCTCTCAAGGTTGTTTATTGTTCCTTATCTATAAAATTCTTT
>JAYDZK010000271.1:8160804-8182124 GCA_034509185.1 Euphonia xanthogaster | reverse complement strand
CAACATCACCACTGAAGATGGAGGTAGAGAAGAAGAAGAAGAAAGGCTAGACACGCCCAAGTCCCTCCATCTTGTCCATCTTATACTAAAAATCCCCAAACCTACATTTACACCCAGTGCTAATTTTATTATCACACCATCTAAACTGCTGTGGCTTTTAGGTCCTCATGTAAAGCTGGCAATTTGCTCCATGGTTCATACTCAAACCCACTGGTGTTCTGGGCTCTGTGCCAGGGTCCCTGAGCCCCCTGGCAGGGGTCCCAGCAACTCCAGACTCCCAAGGGGATGCCCTGAGTTCCAACAATTCAAGTGCCACCATTTGATCTTTATGACTTCTCTTGCTAGAATGATATGTGTGCAAGTCACATTCTCTGCCTGACAAAGCAAAGATCACTCTGTAAGCCTTCCTTGTCCTTCTCTTCTCCTCAAAATGCTTTTAGAACAACAACAACAAAAACATATGTTCCATGATGGGAACAGCTTCCATGCTACGCTTTTCTGTTAATCTCATCCTGTTCTTGCTAGTACTGAGGCTCTGAAGGAGTCAGTGAGCGTTCTTTGGGCTGAGCAGCAGAGTAACAGAGGGGACTCTGCTCCTCTCGTGCCATTGAGAAAGGCAGCTGCTGAGGGAATGTAGCTCCCATCCCTCTTCTGGCCCTGGGATAGGTGCCTCAGCATCATGGTCAAGGTGCTTTAATGCTAACAGCCATTTGTCTCTGGGTGAGAGGGATATTGTTCAAAACAAAAATCAATTAAAGGATGTTGAGTTTGGTTTTCATTACGTGCTTAAGGCAGAAGGGCTCCTGTACTCTGGATAATTTTGCCATTGGTGAATCACCTTTGGATTACTCTGATGGCACTTAATTTGTGATGTGGTTTAATTATATTTTCCTGTAGGTTTGAGTTGTCTACTAACACTAATGTTTGGTCGTGTTTGGGGTTTTTTTCAGTTAATGTAAAGTATTCCCTTTTTTCTCCCTTTACTCCTAAAGCAGCCTGTAAGAAGGATGCCAGATGCCTTGTGGAAGATACAAGATACCTCACTTTTCTCATTTATTCCCTTTCAGAAATCCGTGCAGACTACCCCAAATCTCTTGCTTGGTTTTATATGTCTAAAAGTAGTTTCCAGGATTATTCACTCCATCAGGGATTGAGCTGTGGTTGACCACCTGACAGTTCCCCAGATCCTTCTCCTTGCCCTTCTTCAAGAGAGGAATGGCATTTGATTTCTTCCTGTCCTAGGGAGCTTCCTTTGATCACCATGACCTTTCAAAGATAATTGAAAGTGCCATTGTAATGACACCAGCCAGCACCTTGAGCACTTGGGGGTGCATCTCATCCTGAATAGTGCTCACCTTTCCCCATTTTTATCTGCAACTTGCAAGTAACACAAGTTAATTAAATATATGACTATGTCCAAATGGCAACTATTTCACAGCCATCCTTTTCCCCTTAAAGATGTAGCTGTCTCTCTGCTCATCTATTGAGCTCTTGCCCAATGGTACTTTATCAGGTGCAGAGTTTAAAATCTTTGACAAACACAACAGAGAAAGTCAACTGTTTCTCTTACAGCAAGGAGGGAGGGAAGGTTGCATTTCTATTTTTATGGTGATAATTATCCTGCTGTCATTATTCTGTCTCGTGCTTCAGCACAGATTTATAAAGCTGATAGCATATGCCTCCTAGGCTGGCTCTCTGAGAAGGGGATAAAATTCTGTCTTTTTACAAGCCTGCAGGGAAGAGCTAATTCAACCAGGTTAGTCATGATTTATGAGCATTTATCCTAATCAGCTTTTCTGACAAGCCTCCCATTGGGATCCCACCAGGTTTGAAGCAGACACAAAAATCTAGTTTCATTTCTCATTCTGAGATGTGCAGGACTTTTCAATTCCATCAGAACACTTGGTAAAAGTGACTCCAACTGTAACTGCCATGGAAAGTTTCTAACTATTTCTGACCTGTTTGCAGCAGCTTCCCAGGGCCACTGAATATGGTGTGTTCCTCATCTGTGCTTAGTGTTAGGGGTGCTGCTGAGCATTCAGATGCTGCTGCACATTTTCAATGAACACCAATCTTAATGTTTATTATCATTCCAAAATCACCCTCTTGGGGTAATTATCTCTTTGAAATGTAAAGAAATGGAAGGAAGAAAATTAAATATTCTCTCAAACAAGCAATTAAAAAACCTGAATTTGGGGCTGTTCAATCTTTTTATTTTCCCTGTTTTCCTTCAAGCAAAAGATTTTTTAAAATAATGTAAAAAAAAAAAAAAAGACAACTAAAAATCCATCACTGCACACTGAACAGTTGCTGATTTTGGGGGAGACTTGACAACAGTTTCACAGATGGAGAAATAATTGAAGGGCTTTTATGATGTTCTGAATAATGATTTTCGACCTGGACCCAGTGATGCTTTTATTGCCTCATGTCCACAAGGGATGTTATCTTCTGTGACATTTTTTCGGGTTACTCCCTCCAAGAGTGACATTTAGAAGGAGGTAAATGTTCATTAGATGGGAGCTGCAATTCTGCTGTGCTTAAGTGCCCACATATCTCCTGAGAGCACTGGACTTTGCTTTTTGAGGAGGCTGATGAGGTATTGAGCAAATTCAATGAACAGTCTTACCACTGTCTCTTAATGCTCCAATAATCACTTCCTTTCATACGCTTTTCCTTTAGAATTTGGCTTTTAATACTCACCGTGGCAAGCAGCACTTCAAACAAAAACCTGGAGGTGATTACAAAATTCACATGTAAATTGGGAGGGCATGAAGGAAGCATTTGGAAGTTTGAATTAACAGACCTAGTGAGGTTAAGGATTTTGGCAGTATGGTTTATGTTATCATTCCAACCTCAGTTCTCCTCAGATGAATATGGAATCTAACCTGGGGAAGACAAGCTCAATTTGAATGATGATTAATTTGCAATTTTGCTTTAGCTGTGAATCTCTCACGTGCAAACCATGACATTTAAGGGAACACAAAACAGTGGCTCACGTCAGGTGCAAAGAGGATTGTTAATATTCTGGAGAATGTGGGGATCCTTTGGTGTCAGAGTTATGTGAGCCTTGCAGAGGAGGCACAGTTCCAGCAGGTTGCACTGCATCTCGTGTCCATCTGTGGTGGACAGGCTGGGATCTTCCTCTCCAAGCTCTTCACAGCTCCTTCTGGCTGCTGATGTCTGGAGTTTCAATACCTAGCAGGCTAGCTGGGATTCAGCTTTCTGGAAGGAGGCCAACCAATATTCTAAGCAGCAGAAGTTGATCATCCATTTAAACCTCTGCACCTGATGCTTACAACCTCAGCTGTACACTCTCCCTTAACCTGCACCTGAGAGCTTAGTTGCTTAATAAAAGGAGATCTTAATTAATTAGAGGAAAAGCTCTTACTAGCTGGAACAGCTTTTAAAACATCAATAATAACA
The DNA here is from genome assembly GCA_034509185.1 of Euphonia xanthogaster. Lineage (NCBI taxonomy): Eukaryota > Metazoa > Chordata > Aves > Passeriformes > Fringillidae > Euphonia > Euphonia xanthogaster. The sequence continues at coordinate 8,178,701 of JAYDZK010000271.1, read as the reverse complement.
GCATTTATCTGCTGGGAAAACTAGAGGGGAATAATTTCCTACGGCCAAATGAATTAAAAGTAAAAAGAATAATGAAGTATGCTTAGCCACATTTGCAGAAAATGTATGGAGCATAGGTTCACTGAAAGCCATGTCCTTATCTAGATTTATACTGCCAGAAGATTTGCTTGTATTGTCAGTGCCTCCATGAACACACTTTTTCACCTCATTTGCAGCTTTTATTCTTTGATGGTATTTTTATTTTCAAAAAAAGCATCACTGCTTTTTAGTGGGAGAGTATAGACTTTAAAAAATGTTTCAGAGAAACTCATGATTCCCACTCACCACTCAGGTAAGGTTGAAATATTTGAACTGCTATCTACTTTTTAAGTAAAATATGTATTTCTTTGGTTTCCTGGGCACAGTGATAAAAGCCTTCCAAGTTTTTTATAGCTTGTGCAGGCAGAGAGTTTTCCTTCTGAAAACCATATTTAGATGAAAAAGGGGAGAGAGAATTAGTCCACAATCAAAGACCACTTTCAGAGTGTGGGCTTATTTCAATAATGCTTTTTTATATCCAGTTTTCACTTACATTTAGAATTAGTTTCTGCCCACCCTTACTTATTGTCATACAAATAATTGGTATCTTGTGAAAAATGAAGTATTTTACACTGTAAGCCTTACAAGCAAATACTTTTTATTGGAAAAAGCTCATCTTTGTCCCTGATGGGAAAGAGTTTCCTCCACTATTCTCTGTAGCTAGGAGCATTCCTTTTAACAGGTAACAAAGCATCATGCCACAGTGCAAAGGCTGCCTTAGGGCAATCTAAATTTTCCTTTATAGGAATAAAGAAAGAAAAGCAGACATTGGCAGGTATTCAGAATACATCAAATGCCCCAAAGCATAAATTTGCAACTCAGGAAAAATTAGTGTCCTATATTATAAAAATATTGATGTCAATTTTTAATACCCTAAAGTTCAGGGATGTTCAATTCCAGAATTGTGGCTCAGCCCATCAAACAGAAATGAATCATCTGGAAATTGTGGTGACAGATTCATGCTCAGAGTATTTATACCACAGTTGTGATTGATACATGAATTTAGACAGTTTAGTTTGTAGGTTTGCCAGTGCTATTTCTCTGTCACCAGTTTGGTGTTTGTGGTTATTATTACAGAGCATGAGGTGTATTCCTGAGCACACAGTGACCTCCTGTTAGCAGTTGTGTCTGAGAAATTGGCTGTGGATTATTAGCTCTCTTTTCAACCCTTTTTATTCTCAATTAGGGTAGTTCTTTCAAAACGTTATGGGGGAAGCCTGCCCCCAGCTAAGAGTAAACAAATTACTTGCAGGGCACAAAACTGGTGTTGTAGCTGGCACATAACTGGTGTGTGTTAAAAAAACCCCAGGGATTTTGCATGTGTTCAGTGAAGTAGCCAGCTGATGTCATTGCAGGCAGCAGAGCAGTCCCACCTGGCATGCTGCCACAGCTCCAAGCTTTCTCAGTCAAAGCTGCCATGAGTGTACACACTGATAGACATGGAATTACGTGCTCTGGATGAAATCCTGCTTCTGCTGAAGTCTGTGGCAAATCTCCCATTGATTTTTCTGGAAAGCAGGAACTTTGTTTCATGCCCCCAGCCTGTTTTATGTGTGAATCTCCTGAATTATATTATGCTAATGTTTTACCTTGCACACACTAGAAATGGCACTCTGTCTCTCAATAAATACCAGGTTATGTCAGCTTGTACACTGCAGGCCCTGCAAATTCAGCAGAGAATCTGCCAGGTCAACAGACTTGCACTGACTTGGGCAGTGACTCCTATAAAAATATTGTAGCCTGTGTCTTACTTCCATTGATGTTCAAACTAGAACAAGCTCTTAAGTTTGTTCACCACCACTACCAGGACCACTTAGAGACATTCACTTCAACCACTTACAAATGGATTCAAAGCCTGTCCAAGTTGAAAAGGAATTGAATTCTAGCTGCATGATTCCATGCTGATATTGGAGATTAAGTGTCTCAGCCAAGGGTTGAAGGTCAGTGAGTTTGCCAGCACTTCAGCTTTCCAGGGGCCATTGTTGCCCTTGTTGATTTATATCAGTCAAGCCTTGATCTAAATTACTCCTCCATTCTTTGGAAAAAGGCTCCTCTCCTGGCAGTCCCACCTGTACCTGTAATAGTCCCAATGTAATTTCATCTTCTTCTCTGGATTTATATCCTGGGTGAGCCAACGGGAACGAGTTCCTTAGGTAGGATAGGCACAACAGGCAATAAAAGGGGTATACAGGGAGACACACACAAAACCCTGCAGCTTTATGAGACAGCTGCAGGAGCAGCATTTGTGTAACCCAGAGAAATGAATTGAGGGCTGTCAGGAGCACAGAAGGACGTTTGAAGGGGCAGCAAAACAGAACGACAAACAATCCAACTAAGGCTTCTGATCTGTCAAGAGAAGAAAAGTCTCATGAAGAACAGATGAACAAAACATATTTCATGCTTCCTTTCCTTTTAGCACTGGAAAGCAAGGAAGATTTACGGAGGCCTGACAGGTATTTTCTTTATGATGAAATGCACCAAGAAATATTTTAATACTGGTTTAAAGAAAACACTACTGGTTTTCTTTATTTTACAGTTTGGACTGTGTTTGTCTTTTGTTCAAGTTTCCAGAATAACTTTTTTGTTTAGGGCTGATGGGTTTGGTGGTTTGTTCCCCAACCTGAGAAGTCAGATCTATGTGAACTGAGCTGTACATTAATTGTGACACTCAAAAATCAATAGTTAAACCAAAAGGGGATGTCAGTGTATAATGGTATTCAGTAAGTACACTAAACAGGGAAGCTGTCCTCTTTTTGGATGCCAGTTCTGTCTGGTAACTGTGAGCATTTCTTACAAAATGCTGTGGACTGCTAGGGATAAAGTAAAAAGTGCAGCTGACTTAGCTCTTCAGGTGTGATATCAGTGGTGATCTGCGAACAGCATTTCATTCAAAATGAACATTCACTGAAAATAAAATGAAGGCTATAATGTAAAGCTATTAATGCCTAAGCTGGCAGAAAGTCTGGAATTATTGCCACCTCAGTTCATTATATTTTTAGATACAGAGCTGATCATATTTACTTTGGAGAGGTTATTTTGTTACTATCCTCCTTTAACAGCCCTGGCCTGTGCCAGATAAAAAAGCCAAAAAACCCAAACCCAAAAAAAATCAACAAAAAGACCCAACCAAAAAACCTTCAACCAATCTTTTTTAAAAGGAGCTTCTCCAAAATGGAAGTTGCTATAAAAAAATGCAATATACCAAAGTGTCTCATATGTTGTAGTTTGAAATATTGTGGACTTATTTAAGGGAAACACAATTAAAGGAGAAACTTCCTGAACACACCACCTCATTTATTCTATTTAAAATGATTACTCATCTTCATCTAAATCATCCCTATTTCATTTATAAATAATCAAGGTTATGATATGCTGAAAAGAACAAGAAAAATGTCAAATTTGGCATTCCAATTCATTTAATTCATTCAAATGAAGAACTACAAAGGCCTCTTTTGAGCTGTAGAAGACAAATACTGTAAAGATAAAAGCAGAAATAAAAATCCTGAAGTATTGCTAGGTAAATGAGGCTAGACTGAGCAATGGTCTTTGTTTCCTTAGTTTGTCACAAACTTTTAGTACTGTTTAAACTGGGAATATTGGGCATTGTTTTCTCACTTCTTCGGAGATGTACATGAAAATGTATCCTGGACAGGGTTTGAGCAGTGCACTCCCAGCTCTTGGGGTGTGGAAGAAAATGCTTTAGGTATCATTAGTAAAATATTTTTTTTAATTTGTGCTTATTTTACCTTTATCCCATTCAGTTTTCATTTCCTTTTTTATCTATGATTTCAAAATGTAAATAGCATGTTAGTAAAGTAGCACATATACATTTTTTAAAATGTGAGTAAATGGGAGACATATTCAAAAAAGTTTACTGATAGCAGTGTGAGATCAAAAACTATTGATCTGGAGAGCAATTATCCACATGACAGGTCTGACAGGTCCACCCTAGATAAGATTTGTGATCATCCAATTGTCTGCTGGTATTGATCATGCATGGTTGCATGCAGAACGGGTGCAAATGGAATAAAATCAGACTGAGTGCTTGAAGAGTTTACAGCAAGGTTCCTGCTCGTTTTTAGAAGATAAGGCTAAAGATGTGAGAGAGGTGATAGGAAGGTTAGAGTGCACCTCAGAAAAATGAAACAAAACAGTTTTAGGAAAAATCATCCAAATAACCAGCAGTGACACAAGAAATCTGTAAACCAGTTGTGCAGATATAGAGTTATTAGATAAGGGAGAGGGGTTTGAAATTTGAAACAAAGCAGCACAAATGGTCAGAAGGATTTTGAGTAGTACTGTGGATACATGCATTATGGAATAGGAATTAATCATTTATGTTGACTTGGCTCCAGTATGGCTCTGTCTGGAAAATTGCATTTTTCCCAGGGTATTGCTGTATCAGAAACCTATGAACACCAAAATGGAAGGAGTTTAGGACCAGTAAACTACTGTGGGAAAGATCACAGTTATGAGATTAGGTATAGAAATTAAAAGATTTATTAAAACACATCTGTCCTGCAAAAGAAGAGAGGAGAAGCAGACAAAGGAGAATAGGGTGACGTGATATGGCTTAAAACATTCTGAGTGGCTGAGTGAAGAGCAGAAGAAATGAGAGAAGTGTTAAGCAAAGAAAAATAATTATGGCTTCTATATAAAATTCTTAATGACAACAGGATGATGATCAACTGCTTAAATTTTCATGACCTTCCTGGTACTATGTGTTTTCCAACAACATAAAAAGATGTTTCAGACTTTAATGTTTCAAAGATGGACAAGAGCTGAAATAGCACAGGTCTCTGAGATCAACAGGGAGTCTGTCTTGGCACTAGATTATTTTATATTTTTGTTCTGGGAGGAAATATATAGACACAAACACTGAAGTTCAGATGATGGCTCCATGTCATGCAGGGATGACAGAAGCACTCAGCCCATTCTTATGGGTGTGCAGGCACCCTGGGGTGGTGGATTGTGGCAATCTGTGGGGACTGAGACTGCCTGGAAATGCTTCTGTATACTGAGGAAAGAGGTCATTATCTAGAGGCTTGCTATGAATAAGGTGAAGCACCTGTGTAATTGTTTGGTAGGATCAGAACAATTATTTTTTCATAGGGAATTGTTTTCCAGATCAGATTCAAGGTTGTTTTTTATTAAAATCAATTATTTGTCTTTCCTTGCCCTCGAGAAATTCACTTTTTTAAAAGAGCAGTTAAGCGTTGATGTATTTTTCAGCATGAAGTACAATTGATTTAAAATATAAAATGAGCAACCCTAAGTGAAGCATCTTTATGAAATGATGTAACCCTTTTCAACTGCATTTAAGTCATGCTATTTCTGTTGTTGCACAACTCTCTGCAGAGCTGCCTGAGAGCAGTTACAATATGGTTTGAAGGTCTTGTGGCTTTTGTAACGTACTAGACAAATGCAGACATCAAATCAAACCTAATTTGCTTCTGCCAGCAACTTCTTATCCCTCTGACTAAAAAACTGCCACAAACACACCACAAAACTAACCAGCTTACCTTCTGCAGTCCTTGTGTCAGCCCACTAAAATCCTTCACCAAAGCATGTCTCACAAAAGTGTTACTCTCATGCTGACCCCAAGCTGCTGGTTGTCTTCCATCATTATGTTGCACGTGTTGCCTGTGTCTTAACTGCCTCAAAAGACTTTCTGCCACATAAAATGACAAGACTCACACTGAGACAGTGGTCAGCTCAGAATGCAGATAGCTAAGCACAGGAAGTTTAAGCACTAAAATAACTTCCTGCTGTAGGAATGGAACAGGTTGCCCAGGGAGTTGTAGAGTCTCCCTCTCAGAGTTACTCAGAACTGGAATGGACTCAGTCCTGAGCAGCCTGCAGTGGAAGACCTTGCTCTGAGTGAGGGAGGTTGGCCTGGATGATTTCCACAGCTCCCTGCCAGCCACAGACCTTCTGTGATTCTGTGCACAAGCCAGCTATTTCCAGCAACAAATGTTCCTGTTGTGGTATTTCTAATTTCTGTGTGCTCTTTGGTCTTTTACATCTCTCTCACTTAAATCGTGTTCTTGGTGCCATCTGAAAACCTTTGTGTTGAAAATGGTGAATTTCTGCACTCACTTTAGATTGCTACTAGCAGCTAAGCAATGGTCAGAAGACAATGGTGTTATATACACAGAGTTTTCTTATTATTGACTGTGCAGCAGATAAACATTAGTAAAGAACATCCTTAAGGGATATTTTGGATGGAAGAACTGTGCAAAGACAAAGTGATATAATAAAGTTGCACGATGTGAAAGACTCTTCTGTGTGTTTCAGGACTCAGAAAGAGTAAGAACATGAGAGCTGACAGTTTTATTTAAATAAATTAAGTAATAATGCATGCATTTTATGTAATGCAATTAAAAAACAGCTTCAGAAATATTTTTTGTTCTTGCAGTGGATTGAAAAAAATGCAGAATGGCAATAGCAGGAATCATTTGCCTAGAAGCACATGCTTAAATTGAATTCACACTGCAAGTCTTCATGCAGGATCCAAATGCTTTCTTTCCCAGTGCTCTTGAGGCAATTTCCCAAGCCCACAAGCCATTCCAAAAGAATTCCTTTTGGTATAAGCCACATGCCCTCAGGCTGGGTGTGTAAGGGAGGTTTCTGGAATTTCAAGCTGACATGCCAAAGTCCACATTGGCACAATTAAACTGGCTGGAATTTTGTTTACTTAGAAGAGAATAAAAGGTCTCATGAATTTCAAAGTTTTTTAAGTTCATGAGATCCTTAGATTCCTTGCAGATTTTAGATATGTCCTCCATTATGGCCACAAAAGAACCAAAATTATGAAATGTGCAAGGGAATGGGACCCCTCAGACTAAGTCCACAAGGGAAATACTCTGCCTGACTCTGTAGGGAGAAATACTCTGGTTTCTCTGTAAGGAGGAATACCCACAAGGGAAATACTCTGCCTGTGGTTTCAGTGTGACCTCAGGCCAGAATGATCAGGACATGTCTGGATACCTGAGATGGATAATGCTCTACCCTTTCAAAGCATGCACCTCAGAAGTCGTGCTCACTTCTCTTTCATTTGCCATTTGTGTCCCCATACTCTTGCCTGTTTAACCTTCCCACTCTGCAGATCCAGGAGGTATCACATTTAACCTTTTCCTGATTTACACGGCAATATTTTGAGGGATTATTAGCTCCAAAGGGTAATGAATGTGTCAGAGTGGGAATCTTGTATTTTGATTTTAAAAAAGTGAAAGCTGGATAGAGTGGAGAACCATAAATCATTGTTTCCTAAGGGTCAAGTTGGCAGAACTGAATTGTTGTACTGGAAGCTGCTGGTGTGCCAGTCAGGAAGGAGGCATTGACTGTTATTTGAATTAGGTGTTACACATCCCTGTTTTGTCCAGCACAGATGTTATGGAGACACACAAAAAAAGGATGAAAACCCTGCAGCAACTGAGGGAAAGGGGGAAATGTACAGACCCAGAAGCTTGCTTTGTCTTACTGCATTCGGAATGAATTGCCTTCTGTATCTCTCTTCAGTCTGAGAAGGAGCAATACTCCCATTTTCCAGGCTAGAAGTTTAGGCACAGCTTCATGAGGTCGCCTCATCAGACTTCACTAGTTCACTGTCTCATGGTAATTCTGTCCAGTTCTACTCCAGCCCCATGCTTGTGGTGGTGTTTCCACATAAGTGTAATTATTTTACACTTATGGTATTGTTCAGATCTGAGCTGACAGATACCTCAAGAATATTGTTGAAATTTGTCTTTCAGGAAAACAGCTGTATTTATAAATAGGGACTATAAATTCTTTCTAAAGTATGAGTTTGTCCACTTAACCTATTGCTAGTGCACTTTGAATATTTCAATGTCTGCTGTAGACATATGAGTTAATGGGCAAGGTCAGTCAGCACTTATTACCATTAAAAACTCATTTAGATCTGCTGATCCCCTTGATGGTGCTTTGGTTCTCATGGCACACTGGGTTTTATCCTCCTTTTCAGTGTCTGGAACCAAGGGTGTTCCATTGCTCCTCTTGAACCCTGGTAACAGCACTCAAAGGATGAGTTATGTGTCATGGTGCACGTAGATCATCGCTGCTACATCTGAACTGCTCTTGAACCTTGCTCCATTCTCCTCATACTCCTTTAACTCTTTCCAAATCTCTGGAAGGGTAGAAGAGCTGTGAAATGGAAGGGGTTTGGCGTGGCTGTCACACAACTTTCTTGGCTTCTTGCCCAGCTTCCAAACTAACCTTGAGATGCCTTGCATATCATTCCTGGTGGTCAACCAACAGGAAGCCAAGGTTCAGGAATTGAAAGCAATCTGATCTGCCTTGTACTGTCAGCAGGCAGCAGGGGTACAGGCTATAGAAAGGTATAGCCACAATATTTCCTGTCTGTTTGGGTTTGTGGGGTTTTTCCCTGCTGTATTTTTTGATAAGCCACTTGCTAAGACTGACAGAGAGATATAATGATGAGACATATTTGTAAATTCTTCTGGGTTAATCAAGCGTGCAGGTTACCATGAGGGCAATATGGAGTGTCCCAGATTCATACATATCCAGGTGATCTCTATGGCTTGGAAATGTCTGAAAATGTGGTTTTAATTGTGCAAATACAGTTCTGTAGTGACCATATCCATCCACAGTTTCTGGGCACCTGAAAAGTTGCACTTTCTATTTAGTTACCAGAAGTTTCCTTGTGAATTCCCAAGAGAAAGTCATAGTTAATATGGATCTATTAGATCATAGATCTATTTGCTGCTGAGCTGACCTTACTTGGCATTACAAATCAATAAATCACAGACAGACAGTTCTGTGTCGCCTTTCTCAGGATATGAATTCTCCTACTTGCGTGAGCATTTCTATTTTAGAGCAGTGTAACCTACACAGGCGTGTAAATAACACAGTCAACACCCCAGTGCCTCTTCCTGAAGAGCACACAGGGGTGCAGGCACTCACACCTGCTGTTTCTGGTCTGTTCACTTGTCTCTTCTGCATTCAGGTAGATGAGCTCTGCTTGGTTTTAGCACATTCTGTGAGAAGAGTAAGGTTAGAATTTCACACAATGTGAAGTATTTAAGCTTGTGTCTGATGCTGTGTATTAATAATAACCTAGTGATATAATTAGCTCTAGGAATATAGGTGGGTGTCTTTTTTTGTTTCTTGACACAATGTCATACATGATTGTTAATGAAAACAATAATAGAAATCTTCATTCAATTTCCAGCAGAGAGGAAACTTCCTGGTTTTACCTTTTTTATCTGCCATGTGAAAGATAAATAAAAAGATCTAGAGTCTAAGCCTAAATTAGTCTATCAGAGGGAAACCCAGTTATGTGACTACCTTATGTACATTTTTAGGTGTTTATTTTTTAATCTATTTTTGTCTTCTTTTTTTTTTTTTTTCTCGTTTCTCTGAATGTCCAAATTAGTGTTTGGATTCTGTGGAAGCACCTGCAAATTGCACAAAATCAAACTCAAATTATAGCTGTCATATCATTCTCATTAGTCTGTGTCCCAAAACAATTTGATGAACTAATAGAAATGTAGACAGCTGAAATTGATAAAGGTTTAATCTGGATGATTTTTGAATTGCTTTCCTGGCAAACAAGACTGAAATAAGCCAAGACTCATTTCTTCCATATGAATGAATATGTTACTCCTTGAAGAATGATTTTGGTTTTGAGCAGTGCTATTCCTAATTTATATGTCATTCTCCAGAAACAAAGGATGGGCCAAAAGTGACAATTGCCTTGTTTTAAACTGCTGTGTTTCTAGCTTTGGTCAGCTGACAGCAGCAGCTGTCTCGCCAGAATCTCAAGGTTTAATAATCAGAGGAGTAACTCAAGATTCCTGGCCTAGGGAAAGGTGTCCCTGCCCGTGGTGGGGTGTTGGAACAAGATGATCTTTAAGGTCCCTTCAAACCAAAATCATTATCTGATTCCTGCATGCATTCTAAAGCAGTGTCTGCTGAGTGCTGCCTAAATAGGTATCTTCATCTCCTTAGGTGTGCTTCTATTTTTAATTCCTCAGGAAGTGAATTTCTGCTGTTCAGAAATATCTGACCTTAAGCTGGGTTGTTGTGGTTGATATGTGACTGAGATGCACAGATGGGTATCCACCATAGAATTACAGCTTTCAAATGCAAGGACAAGATCTGCTCTCAGAACCAATTGATCACTGAGGTTTGTACTCCTTTGGGGCTTCTCTGGAAGGTTATATCAGTATCACAGAAATGCAGAATGCCTTTGGTGCAAATGACACCCCGTTCAGACTGCTGCAATGTATATGCAGAAAGTTTCATGGCTTATTCCATGCAACCCCTGGGTTCCTCTCAGTGAATTAAACAGAGGAATTGCTAGTTTGGATAGATTCTTAAAAAAGTAAATTTGAAAATCCTTATAGTATTTGTTGTATCCTAAAAGGCTTTTTTTGTTGACTCTGAACCTCCTTTAACTCCTCTGAGTCTAACCTGCCCTTCATACTGGCAAAAAGGGTCAATTCAAGAATCTCTGCTTTTATCAGTCCAGCTGTGGAAGATTGAATTAACAACACAAGCCTAACAGAGCTTCTGGAACTGCAAAAACTAAGCCAAATACCAGTTTTATCAATTTGCTTTGGAAAATGGAAAGGCTAATTATTTATGGAGTTGTGCAGTATTTCATGACACGCAATTTCTCTTCTGACAGATCACGTAATTTCATTATGGGGGATGGGATTTGCAAATGCAGGGTACTGATCTGCCCCTTCACACCAAAAAGCATGGATGGTTGATATGAATTAACTTCAATTTTTTCCCTTTCTGATCCCTCTTCTCATAAGTTTTTATGAATTATAGATATGTTCATGCATGTGCTCAAGTGCAAGAGAGTGCATATTTTCTTCAGGCTTTTTCATTATGACTTTCATTGAAATGACCTCTATGATATAGAGTCTTGAAGGGAGTAAAACAGAACAAACTTTCTGTACATGTATTGGAACAATGAGGTCTTTGATATCTTTACAGCTTCACAGTGGTGCCTCTTTTGTCCAGATAAAAAGCTTCCAACAGCATGGAAAAAATAACTCATTCTGAAAGTTACTGGTTTTAATTTTTATTTTTTTTTTTATCTCAGATATTCTGGCCTCCATTAAACCATGTTCCTGAGCACCACGTGTACACACCTTTTAAATAGCTCCCAACCACTTCCCTGGGCAGCCTGTTCCAATGCAATGCTCAGTGACCCATTTGGTGAAGAGATTTTTCCTAATATCCCCCCCTAAGCTTCCTGTAGTGCAGCCTGAGGCCATTTCCTCTCATCCCACCACTTGTAGCAGGTCACTGACCTTTTCCCCTTGGATTATGGGGGCTTCATTCTGCTGCCCATCTTTGTCTCCCAGTTTAGGAAGCTGAGTACCTGTGCAACAACTGGCCTCACTGTTAAGGACTGAGGAAAAGATGACATTGGGTACCTCAGCCTTACCCTCATCCTCTGTCACTGTGTTTCCCCATGAATCCAGCACAGGATGAAGATTCTCCTTAGTCCCCTTTCCCTTGCTAATATATTTATAGAGGCATTTTGGTTGTCTCTTATGGCAGTAGCTGAACTAAGTTCTAGTTTATTAGAGATTTCCAGTGCTCTGCTGAACCTTATAGGAGCAATTCACACAACTGTATTTTTCCTAGGTAAAATCAAGAGGTGGCATGTTTTAAATGACTGTCTCCTTTCTTCCATTTGTATTAAGTGTGACCTGCCTTAACTTATGCACTATCTTGTCCCAAGGTAAAACCAAACCAAATAAAAAGAACAAGAATGTTATCTTTCTAAAGGTCATGTCTCTTATGATTAATGTGCTGTTTTGAACACAAATATCACTTAGCAATTATAATGTGAATGCAGCTACCACATTTTTAAGAGAAAACCAGCATGCTTGTGTATTTATTTAGAGTTGTGCTAGCCAAAGCCATTTGGAGAATGAATGTTTCCCGTAGGTATCCACGCTTTATTCACAAATCAAACCAAAAAATTGTAAAGGCTGTGAATTCTCCTGTATTTTTACATTCCAACCAGTGATTTTAACCTGACATTTCCCATCTGCCTTAGATGAGTGGCTTCTGTGCTAGTTTTTATTTCATTGTTGAAAGCATGGTTAATAATGTGGAAGGTGAAGGGGGAATGCTCCTGGAATAAGGATGAAGGCAGAAGGAGCTTTGTGTCTTTGGTGATAGCAATTTTCTTTCTTTTATTTTTCTCCTCTTCTTGTACAGCCTGAAAGGTCTGCATGGAGTGTCCTGAAATGCCAAGTGGCTGTCAATGTCATCCATCAAGGGTGGAGCAAGGACTGGCTGTGACAGACACCCTGCCCTGAAGGCAATTACCCTCAACCTCCGAGCACTGAATTCAGCACTGGTTACAAAGCAAGATGCTTGAGGCCAGCGTGAAATCCAAGGTTTTGCTTCATATTTGTTTTGCAGCTGCTCTGTTTACACTTTGCCATCTACTGATGACATAAATTAATCTGCTTGCTCTCTTCAGAGAGCCTGACCTGGCTGTGCTGATCCCAGAGTGATGTTACCTGGCACAACAGCAAAGTGCATCCATGTCAGTGCTCCTGATAGCAGCAGCCAGAGGAACACAGGCTTGGAACTCAGCCAGCATGGCTCTGTCCCTGCCTCTGGGTGACCTTAGGGAAATTCTTTGCTGTCTCTCTGCTTCAGAGTCCTCTCCCCTACCTAGAGAAGAAATCCAGTGTACCCCCAGCTGGAGAGTTGCAACAAAGATACAGCACATCACTTGGGGCCTGTGATTTAAAATTAGGTTTTCTTATTCTGTACTAATTTCACTGACTACCACAAATCTCTATTTTTTTAGTCATACTTTGAAAGTCAGAATAAGCAGACTGGGGCTGGAAGGATTAATATGTTTCCTTTGATACTAGAATTCTGGTATTTTGGACTGTGCACTGCGTTTCTTTTTTCAAAGACTGCATATAAAATGCTATTTGCTGACTTCTCATCTATATAATTAAAGCTAGCTCTATTATCAGAAGGACTCTTACGAGGCTTAGCTGCTCTCCTACATACTCACTGTTTTACACCCATTATAAATTATCTTCTAACTTTCCCTTCTAGAATAAATACATAGAAAAGTTAGAGAAATTGTCCTATTGTCAATTTATAGAGAGAAAAACAGGTCATGGACTCCTTCCTTAGGACCCTTAGCAAAGAAACTTAAGGGGGCCTGGCCATGTACATCCAACTGCAGATTTAATTTTGAGATTGCTTTCTTATCTCAGTGAGGAATTGCATCCTCCATTTGTAGTGGCCATTGGATATTGTACAGCCCTCTGTGAGAAGGCTGCAGCCCATACTGCTGAACAAAGTGCCTCTGCACAGCTTCAGGGCTTCTGCCTGCCCTGCCTGCCTGAGGCACAGCCACTGCAGAAGTACTGACCTGTCAGGAGCACTTCTAACACCAGCAAAGTGAACCCCCAACAACTGGAAATGCAGCCTGCTTTCATATTCAAGCAGGATGAAAAAGGTTTCTACTGTTTTGAAAGCTGATCTTGCACAATAATCTGTTTATTTCCAAATGCCCAGTATTGTTGTGCTGCTTTCTCAATGGGGAAGGCCCAGGATGGATTTTAAAGCAATCAGGAATACAAGGAGCACTTCAATGCTGGATGAGCTGGAGCTTATCTCAGCAAATGGCAAAAGGGCTGGTGGCACTTCTTCTATGCTCTGAGCAGAAAAGGACCTCAGCTGGGCCCAGTGATTGCTGAGATTGCCAGCCCAGCAGCTCTGGTGACTTGGACAATATTTTCCATATCATAAGAAGAAACTCTCCAAATAGAAAGATTTGCTACTATGTAAATGTGAATCTTTGGGTTGATTAGAAGAAATGAGAAAAAACTTTTCCTGATGCTGTTTCACAGTTTGTTGGAGCTGCCTGTAGCCTTTCTGAGCTCTGCCTGTGCCACTTTGCTGAAGGGTAGCTGCTTTGTTTGTTTGATAAGACTCCTGTAAGTGCCAAAGTAGAGGAAGCTTTCAGATGTGAGCATAATTCAATTTCTGTATGGTAAGTGCCTTGACTCTTTTTTAACTCTGCTTTAACTTCCTCAGACTGAAATTCCAGGTAGTGGTAGAAAATGCAGCCTCATATTCTCTGTCTTGTCCTCTTACCAGCTTTGTCTGATATTATACTGGCCTGTGAGGAAAAATGGAAGGAACTGGATTTTAGCCTAAAAATCTGAGAGGTACAGCAAGCTTTAAATATTTTAACAGTTTCTGCAAGGAGGAAGAGGAACAAACTGTTCTCTTCGAGTTGTGAGGGGAAATGTAATATGCTTAAACTGGAACAAAAGCAGATTTAGGAGGAGCTTTGTAGAAAGAATGCTCCAGTGGCAAAGATAATTAAGGACTAGAATAGATTGCATATGGAGGCTGGGGAAGCTGAGGGTTTTTAGAGTGGTTACAGAAGCATCTGTCAGAAATGCTTTAGTTGATTTGGGGCAGGTGGATGCACCAGCTGATCCATCTGAGTCTTTCTTACTCCTCCCTAGGATTGAGCAGTAAGAGCCTAAAGAAAGGGGAAAGACAACACCAAGCATCCATAGCAGGGTGACTTTCATATTCCAGGGTTGAAAATACAGCTGTGATAACAAATTTTGTCACAGGCTGTGCAGCTCTAGTCAAGCAGGTCAAGTATTCTCTGGCACCTTCCCATCAGGCACTTGCTGATTGCTGGATCATTTGCTGTGAAGTAATAAGGGATTTTTTGGAGTATTTGTTGGAGAGATGTGCATGGTTTACAATTTACAATAAAGCATTGTAAGTTTGAAAAGGAATGCCATTATGCACATTTGTATTAAGTTGAGGAATGGGATAGAAATTCTCATCTCATCTCAAATGGTTTCCTTTGCTTTATGTTTTGTCACCTTTGAGTAATAAAATTACCCAATGGCATGGAGGGTTAATCTAGTTTGCTCTTCCTGTAATCAGCAAACAATTTTTAACTGAAGGTGAAAGGGTTAGTTAGTCTGTAATATCTGCATAAGTCACACAGTGTTAATTTAAAAAGTTAATTTATTTCATTTCACTAGAAAATATTCTGCCTCCAGGAATTATCCTTTCTGTGAAAACTGTTCTGTTTTCTATTGTCTATTAACGTGATGCTTTGAGGATCTTTTCTGTAGGAATGCTCAGACTTAGAGCTGTGCCCACCTGCACTGATATAACTAGAAAAGCAAATTGCATTATCCTCTCAGCAAGCATTTTAGTTCTTTATTGTTTTAACCTGAGTCCTTGTAAATCAGCCAGAGCAATCAGTTTTAATGACTCCTCCAAGAGAAAAACAAACAACAATGGAAAAGCTCTGCTTTTTAAGTTTAATCCAGAAAAAAAACCCAAAAAAACAGAAGAAGCAGTGCATTTTCCCCTCATCAAAACCCCTGATAAATAACCAATTCTCATTGCTTGCCCTGTGCTGGAGGTTGTGAGACTCCTGAGCATATGAACAGTGAAGCTGAGAAGTTGTTTTTCAGTGTTTGCTGTGGGCAGCAGTAATTCAGCAATCTGCTCGAAGGACTGCACCAGCAGTAGGGAACAACATGGCCACGGTCCAAAATAATCTGATTCTGGTCATTACATATTTAGTGATCCCCAAATAAGTTTGCATCAATTAAGGGCTCAGTTTGTTTTCACTGAAGCCCAGTGCATGACTTCTCAGTTTAATTCAGCTGAGCCATCCCTTCTGCCAGCCATCCATAAAAAAAAATGTATTTCTCTGGGATGCTTTGGTTTTTGAAAGGAGAGAAAATTTGGAAAACCTTTAAGGACTGAGCATAAAACCAAGATGACTAACTGACTTTTCTGATTGCCAGGCATCTGCTCCTTCCAGTTGTGGGGAATTCCCTCAACAGTAGTGCTGTGAGCCCCAAAAAGGAATGGCCAAGCCAATGAATTGTTTAAATCTGCTGGCATCTCTCTTTTCTCAGCAGACAGAATGTCTTGATTTGTGAATTTTTAAGATTATAAATTATAACCATAGAATCATAAAAGAGTTGCCATTGGAAGGAAGAACTGGAGGTAATCACCCAAGCCCTGGAGATGTTCTAAAAGTCATGGGTTATAGAAACTGCATTCTAGATCTGATTAGCTTATTTAATTGTTAGTAAGACAATATTTTGGAGATTTAAGGCCAGAAGCCCTGTTGTAGGGAGAGGAGGGAAAAGCACATTAATATGACAGCTTAAAAGCTAGAAATAGGAGGAGAAGAGAATGAGAAAGGACATGATTTAAGGACGTTATTCCACCTGAGAAGTAATAAGGTACAGGGAAAATGGACTTATTCTTTCCAGCTATACCAGTTCCTCTAATAATCCAGTGCCTACTGTGTCCTTCCCTGTCCTCAGAGCAGGGGTGTTACAGCACTGCTGCCCCAAAGACAGGGTTTTAACCTTGCACCCTGACAGTGATTCCTCTGTTGGACAGCCTTACTCAGCAACAGCAGCGTGTGCTGTTGTTACACAGCAGCAGAAACAAGCCTAGAGCCCATTTCCCTTCAGACTTCACTCTCCCTGCTTCCCAAGCCTTCTCTCCTGCCACAGTGCTCCAAGCAAGCCTCCATCTCTTGAGGCAGCTTTTCTGCAGGTGGTGTTGATGTTGAGCTGTGTTAATTGTTGAGCTGTCGTCTGCCTGATGACCAAAGCCTGCCTGCCTTGCTCTCAGTGTGGCACTGGCTTGAATCTCTGACCTGT
The DNA here is from genome assembly GCA_034509185.1 of Euphonia xanthogaster. Classification (NCBI taxonomy): domain Eukaryota; kingdom Metazoa; phylum Chordata; class Aves; order Passeriformes; family Fringillidae; genus Euphonia; species Euphonia xanthogaster. Next base: position 8,161,902 of record JAYDZK010000271.1, on the reverse strand, counting down.
TCGAGTTTGGATCTTCACAAAACCTGGAGGAACAGCAGTGGCTGGGCAGAGATGATAAGAAGGTAAATAAAGGGTGTTCTTACTAAACAGAACATCTTACTAAGCATTTTTTAAGGAAAACATTTCCTCCTAAACATTTAGTGTCTGCACTCATTCACAGTTGCTATATGAAATCTATATTCTCTGCCAATAAAATGTTTTATATAATTCTGGAACTGATTCACTGGTGGTGGACCAAAGCAAATTCCAATGCTATAAATCATGATCAGACAGGTTGTGGAGGATAATAAATATTTATTTTCCTAAGTGATTGTTTCATTAAGATATAAGGATGCCAAATCACATCTCTGTAGCAATAGTAAAAAATTTTGAATATTAATAATGAGCTGTTTGGTGAAGTTTCCTTCCCATCATACATCTCTGCATGAGCCTGCCATTAGCAAGGAATAAAATACCTGTACACAAAAAATGATGGGTCCTTCAGTATCTGCACTGTATTTGTAATGATTACTGAGATATATGACACATATACTGACATACACACATATATGGAGTTTTATTATTTTCATTAAAATCATCACAAATTAAATTATTTAGAAATTTAAAGAACCTCTGAGATAAAATGAAATGTGGGAAAATACACAGAAAAATGTGCTTATATTGAAGAGTTCTTTATCATGGTGCTCAATGCATATTTTATTTATTCATTCTGTGAGATGAGAGACTGCTTGGAAAGGCAGGGACACTGTTCTGCCCTTTGAGCTGTTGAAACTGCTGCTGGGAGAGCAGCTCCCAGAGCCCAGGGGCACACAGGGAGGCGAGCCCAGCAAGGGGAGCATCGTGGCACAGTGCAGACTGCTGGAAGCAGCAGGGACAGACAGCCTGACAAAAGTGCAGTGTGTCAGAGACACTTCTGGAGTGTCAGAGACACTTCTGGAGTGTCAGAGACACTTCTGGAGTGTCAGAGACACTTCTGGAGTGTCAGGAGTCGCTGGCCCTTGTGACCCCAAGCTGTGTTCACAGTCTCTGCTGCAGCCCGTGCCTTCACAGGATGAGTCAAAGCTCTTCAGTTTTCAGTCTCAGAATTGTTTATTGTTT
>JAYDZK010000271.1:8148024-8160704 GCA_034509185.1 Euphonia xanthogaster | reverse complement strand
TATCACACCATTTAAACTGCTGTGGCTTTTAGGGCTTCATGTAAAGCTGGCAATTTGCTCCATGGCTCATAATCAAACCCACTGGTGTTCTGGGCTGCGTGCCAGAGTCCCTGAGGCCCCTGGCAGGGGTCCCAGCAACTCCAGACTCCCAAAGGGATGCCCAGAGTTCCAACACTGTGGAATCTGCTAAAACCCAGAAAGTGCCTGAGTCAGAATTAAGCCAAGCCTAAGAGGATTTATTCACCAAAACCACAGTAAGGTCTTAATATTCTAATTAAGGAATTTCTCATTTCTTATTTCTAATGCTCTTATGCTTATTGTCTGGTTTTCATTTTTAAAGTTTGCCTTCAGTTTGTACTTAGAAAATAACTCATGTTTGCTCCTGAGAGTCTTCTGCATATTTCTAGTGGGTTCAGGATGGTTTTGTGATCAGATTTGAACTTGCACTGGGTCTTGTTGTGCACTGTTCTGTGGAAGTACTTTGTCAGCTCTTCCAATAACTCTTTCACCCTCCATGGAGCAGCAGGCAGACTTGGCATCTGCTGTGTGCACAGCAGCAACTCCTGCTGAAGTGGTAAGTACAGTTCTAGTGAAATCATGCAAGGAGTGCTGCTGAATTAAGATATTAATTTCCTGTTTTCTCCACTGATTGGTAGTCAGATTTTGTTCTCCTTATGTAATGCTTGGAATTACCATATTTTCTTAGTATGATTGAATTGTGGATGAGCTACTTTTCACACTATTCAAGGTAGAACCAGTATACTATTATATACTGGTTTAAAAGCCTGGTTTTCCTATAAACAGTTCCATGAATTACCCAGTTTTTGATATCTTTATATTCTTAAATGGGCACCTGGGAAATTTTCTATGCCTTGAATGGCCAGTGTAACCTCAGAAAGTTCATGTAAAAGAAGCAGTTATTTCAGATAAGCAATAAATTCCAACCTGCCTCAATAAAAGCCAAATACCATAATTACAGCAAAGGTGAATAACTGGTTGTTAGTCATCTCCAGTTTCTATTCTGCTCCATCGTTAGAAGATAGGAACCTGCTCTGTTCAACTGCTTTATTTTAGGAGTGCTTGATCAGCAAAGCCTCATAGTAAAATACAAGTACAAACTATTGAGGGGATTGAAAAGGAAATTTGATTTTAAGAAATGTTTTTATTTTTACTGTGCTGGAGCCCATTTAGATTCAATTTACACTCTACTTCCTTCAGATTTTATGGAGCTTTTACTTTCATGACTGTGAGCAGCATCTGTGTCAAAATCCACATCATAGAATTAGGCCTGTGGAGACACTTTCTGACATGTTCCCCTGGATGTGTGTGAAAAGAGCAGAGTCTCCACATCACAACTTGAGATCAGTTAGACAGCTTCCCACTATTAGAGCTGTCATGCCACTCTCCATAAAGGGATCCAGTGCTTCCCTCAGACCTCTTGTCTTTTTGAAAACTTCCCTGCTTGTTCCATTGGATGTTCCCTGTTTGAATGGCCTCAGGATAAAAGATGCTTCCAGATGACACTCTGAACTTCTGTTATTCTACTATGAACTTCCATTATTCTACTATGAACCTCTTTTATTCTACTATGAACTTCCATTATTCTACTATGAACTTCCATTATTCTCCTCTGAACTTCTATTATTCTACTCTGAACTTCTATTATTCTACATGTAAAGATATTTTTAAAATCCTTGCTCTAGCCTATCCAAAATGTCTTTTTATAGGCAAACTACTTGTAATTGAGAAGATGCTTGGACTTTTGCAGTGAGATCAGCATTATGTGATTTCACTAGATTTCTTACCTAGCCTGTAAAATGTATATAATTTAACATAAAATATGGGATATAACAGAACATACAGAAATGTTTAAATGGGAACAAAAAGTTTGTCATCATCAAGCCTGGCAAATAGAATTGGTTATTCAGTGTGGTGTGTCTTATTTGGACAGAATGTTGTTCATGAACATTTAATTGGACTGACAGTTTAGGTGTTGATGTTTTGCAAATCCACAGCTTCAAACTGAGAGGAAAGCACCCCCAGAGGGGCCTCAGTGGTGTGAATACACCCACAGACACAGCGTGCTTGCTGTCTCTGCTGTCTCATATAGTTGCTACTGGTTGAGATTTGAAAGGTTGATGCATTTAAATGGAATCTCTTTCTTGTGAGAACTGCCTAACCTGGTGCTCAGGAGGACTGGCAAAGACTAGAAGGCTGCTCAGCATGAGTTTGAAGTGGATTATGACAGATATTGGCATTCTGTCTAAAAGCATGTTTGAAGTGAAACATTTCAACTGCAGTAGACTGAAATCTGTCATTGTTACCTGAGCATGTGTAATAGTCTCTAGGCAGCCTCTAGAGCAAAATGGTTTAGTTGCAGAAGGCATGGTTTCCTGAAAGCCAGTTTTTTACTGGAAAAGACTGGACAGTCCAAACAGTAGTGGAAAGTACAATCCAGCCCCTCTTGAACTGCTAAATTGCAGTTCACATTTAAGCAACAGTTCATGAATGGAAAATTATTTACAGGTCTTCCTTTTCATTCAGTCTGTCTTGAATTAGTTATTCCATAGTCAGGAGTGGGGATGGATGGTAGTGCCAACGGGGATGCCCTGGAAAAAGTGCTTTTCTCCTTTGAGACAGACTTGGTTTAGGTATGGTGCTTGCTTACGGTCAGTAAGCTTACTTATGGTGTTCCCTGTACCAGGGATTTGAGGGCCTGGATATGAGGGATATGAGAACCATCAGACCCAGGGAATGTCTGTAGAATCTGCCCTGTCAAACCCTGGAAGAAACACGGATGTAGAGCTCTGTTAGGTGGGCATGACTCAACTTCTCATGGTGGCATCTCCAGCATAAAACAAATAATGTGTGTTGGCATCAAGATGGCATCCTTGACACCAAGAAGGGAGCATCTCACAGAGCACACATGTGGCTTTTTCTCACTGCCTGAGCAGATGGGAGTTTTGGTTGCATGTAATATGGATGGATTTGTTACCCTGGGTCAATATATAATTGGCAGTATTTCAAGCAAGATCACTTGCTTAACAGACCAGATCTCTTCTTCAGACTGTGCAACCAGAGAAGAATTATGGTTTTCCATTAGTAGGGAAAAATGTAAATATATTGCACATGGGTGTAAGATTTTTTTAGGAGAAAAGGAATCAGAAAACTTGAGATAAGAATTATTTCACTTTCTGTTAATATGACAAAACCATGATCTATTGCTATTTATATTTATCTTGCTATTTATAAAGCTAATATTTTTTCATATTTTTATGCCTCCCTACAAATCACCTGCAGCAGTTGTTAATTGTGAAGCAACTCAGAATGTTAATTATTAGAGCAGAGAGAGAGAGAGAGAGAAGTAAATTCTCAGGTCCTATTGCCAGCTCAAAACAGTGAATGCTTTAAATATGTCTTGGGCTTACATTTATTCAGATATGATAGACTATGGGAAAATACAAGACCAAAGAGGTACCTTAGGAATATGCTACTCTGTGGAGGAGATATGCTACATCAAGTGTGTCAGACTGCTGCTATGACCTCATGTGGTTTTTGTTTGCATTGCTGGTTTTTAATTTTACTATTGTAAAAGAGGAAGGTGCAGCTAATCAGAGGTGTTCAAAACCTATTTTACCTCAACAAAGAATAAGTTTCTAACCCTGAACCCTACACAAAGAAATAACTATCTTCCCTGAACACCAGCTTTCTGTAGCTTTCTCTTTTTGTTCTCTTTTCAGTTCTGTCAAATAGAGGGACTAATGTAAGGAACCCAGTGCTCATTCCAGCCACGTGGTAGGCAGGACCTGTCTTTGAGTGAGTGAATAGACAGGGAAAACTGACAACTGTGGGAGAGGCAGCAAAAAGGAGTCTCTTGGGCTGTGCCAGGAGCTGGGTGTCTACATCCCCAAGATCAAAAAGCATACTGAGAACTCATTGCAGTCTGATGATTTTAACAGTTGTCCACTCTTCTTCCTGAGGTATCTCTGTGGTAGTGTAGCCCTGCTCTTTGAGAGCAGAGTTCCTCTAAATCTAAAGTACATGTGCATTTTTCAATATTCCCCTCCTCTTGGTTTCTTCCCCCTCAGCCAGGAATTCAATACAGCTGTGACTTCACAGCCTGGCAGGAGCACTTTGCTGTCCTGCCACCACCCCGTGTCTGCCTTGTCCTTCCGACACTATCAAGAAATCCTTTCAGGGCTCAGCCCCGTGTGTGTGACCATGTTCTGAACTAGGACCTAATCTGCCACCTTCCCTCTGGTACCTGTTCCACCTTTGCTGAAAGATGGCACCTGCTCAGCCCAGCTTGGGGCTCTGGTGGCACATTCCTGGCCCTCACCATCTCCCGGAATTCCGGCATTCGCTACCAGCGCAGAAAAGAGCAGCGAGAGAAAGGGAACATTCCTCATGGATCCTGGGTCTGGTGCTGCTGGTCTCCAATGTACCATGGGCAGCCAGGGCCCTGCTGAGTCCAGAGCTTCTTCTGGATCTATTCATCAGACATGCCTCATGTTCCATCCTTCCTATTCCTTTTCTGGTGAGAAAAAAAAAAATGCAGAGGCAAAAAGGAGGTCACAAATCAGGAATGCAAGTGAATGAAGATGAGATTAAAGTAAAGAGGGAAAAAAGAAGAAACTAGGGTTCTTAATATTTCCTGCATGCTATAGGGCAAGGCATGGATCAGTCCTTGTGTTATCCTAACTCATTTGTCTTCCTTTAAAATACAGCCCTTTTTATAGAGATAAGCTTGCTTAATCAGAGTGTTCTTTAGATGAAAATGTATCCAGCTCAAGTGCTAATTCAGTGAGCATTTCCTTGACAGTGCCATTGTTTGAAAAAAATCTGGTTTGGTCTGTGGTACAGAAAAGGTAGAGTGCCCTGTGGAGATTTTCCCTGTTAGTATGCCAGGCAGTTGCTTATATTTCTCCATTCAGTAATCCCTGAGCTGAATCCATAGATTTACCAGAGACAGATAGAAATATTCACAATACATGTAAATCAACTTTTGTTTGTGAATAGGATTCATTCACTCTCTTTCTTTACTGTTCTTTATGCTATTGCTTTCCAAGTTGGTGCCATATAAAGGTAGAAAATATGTATTTTGAATGGATTCTTCACACTATGACACCACTTAAAGGCTGGATATTGTCAGAGGCAGATGCTTAATCAGAGCTTAATCAACAAACTAGAAGAATCAAAATTAGTTGATGATCAAAACAAAATATAAATGTATTCTCTAATTATTACATATAAACGTAATTCTCTAATAAATTGATTAGAGTGGCTTGGGACGTTCTGTAAATTAAAAGATTTTGCTCAGCTGGAATAAAAATCAGCCTTTCCTCCTATTTTCCATCCAGAAATAATGTTTAATAGCAGTTCAACAATCTCTGCTCCTGAGGAAAAGTAGGAAGAAGATAAAAGGAATAAAAATGTCTCATAGAAAATACCTGATGATATAAAGAATGCTACTTTGAATGTGTGAATTTAATCAGGACTGGGGTGTAGGCAGGACGATGGCAAAATTCTTGCAGTGAAACATTTTTTTGCCATGTATTTTCTTGTCTGCCACAGAAAAAAATAATTTGTTAACAATTTATGTGTGTTTTTTAAAGGAGGCAGAGTAGCAGGGAGATGGGGAGAACAGCTCTGTGTGTCCAGAGGTGTCTTCCTTCACTCTCCATCTACCTCTCACTGTGTCCCAGGGTAGGACTTGTCACAGAATGTCACTTAATCCCGTGAGAAAGGATGGCCCATGTGCACAAGTGTGTGACACAGGGAGGGACACTGGCCATCCTGGTGGAGAGAATGTCTCTGGCAGGTGTGCAGGCCCTCAGGTGCAACTTTTCCAAAACAAAATATTTTGATTCTGAGCCAAAGTATTTCAACTTAAATTTTTTATATGTCCAAATTTGTCCAGAAAAAAAGAAGGTTTTTGATAGACTGGTTGTAGGCCTAGAAGGGCTCAAATAGGAAGTGTACAGAGGATGAGTATTTCAGACTGGTGATGCAGAGGGAATGTAACACACTGCATCAACAGATCAGCACATCTGAAGTCTTTCTGCATTTCTGTCCAGTTATGTTCATCTGTTTGTCAGTGCCCATGGGAAGAGAGGTGTTGACAGATCAAATCTGCACCCAGTGAATTGGCATTGACCTTAACATAAGTTAAACAATCCTTTAATTAATTTTAAACTATTTTAAGCACCTTTTTCTATTTCCCAGTTACTGCTGCTGCCATAGGAAGCATGAGAAGCCCTCCAGAATGTGGATGCCTCAAAACAATCCCAGCTCAGGCAATTGAAAGGCCATTTTAAATGGTGAGGTTAAAACAACACTGGCTGGTGCTATCCACAAAAACCTGACACCTGTCTTATTGAAGTGCAGTAAAGATTCAACCATCAGATTTTGTAGTCAGATAAAAGTCACAGGGAAAGGCCTCATGGAAAATTGTGTCATTAGAGAACTAAAGAATAATATTTTCTCTGGGAAAAGTAATGTAGGCATATTTACAGATTTATTTCCATATTTAGAGGGATGGAGGTTTTTTTTGGAGACCTTCCCCCTTCCAGTTGTATTTGACATAAAATAATTCTTTTTCTTTTAAGAACACATGCAGTAAAATGAACATGAAAAAGCTGTCAGGCATGCAATTGTAATGGTGCAGGATAAAAAGCGGGGAAGTGAAAAAGATGGCATATTGAGAGAGACATCTAATTTCTGAGTCCTGAAGTTTAACTTGGCTGCACAATGCACTCTTAACAATAGTAGAAGAAAGGGAGGAAGAAAATAAATCAAATAGAATTTGCCAAACAAAAGTTTGTGCATCTCAGCAATGAGAAGCAAAGACTTGGAGCGTGCATCCAGGGAAACTGGCTTTTCTCCTCTGGAGGTAGGGCAGCTTCTCAAATTCCAGGCTAATTCTCAGGGGTGTTTGATGACACACACACCTGCAATTCAGCAGCCCAGTAAAGGGAGTGATTTTCACAACTGTGTAATTTTTCAAGGTGCAAGCAGTGGATGCACTGCAGCATCAGCTGCTGGGTGTGCTGCCCAGCGTGGCACATTGCAAAGGAAATCAGCTAGCCTGCTACTTGAAAAAACTTGCCAGGAACATTCTTGGATAGGAAGATAAAAAGTAGGAGAAATTGTTTCCAAAAACATGCCACGGAAAAAATAGGAATGATCTATTAAATGGGGAAAAAAAAAAAATCTACTGATGCCACATCAGAATATCCAGCAACTTTGGAATATTATTACTCTTGTCAGTTCAGCTGCCTCCAATTAAGTATTTACCATATGTGATAATATAAAGATTCTCAAAAATTCACTAGGCATAATTATTTTTTGGGAGAAAAACATAATGTTAAATATATTTCAGATTTTCTCTTTTCTCCTTGCATCCCACCCTCTTGGCTCTAAATAGTTTTCTTCCAAATGCCTAAATCTGGATTTCCTTGCCACGTGGAAGTTTAATAAATTAGCTGCCTCTGCCTAGCAACTGTAGCAACATTTCAGGGACAGTTAATGATTTACAACAACTCAAAGTAATGGACAGAGAACCTCACATGCCAGAGTGGCTCTTACACTATCCTTGAGAGAACTCATTTGCAGGGAAAGCTGCACCGCTGAGAATCTTTTCTAGAACTCAGCTCACTCTTCCTGTTGACAGCTCAATGTTCTAGTGTGAAAAAAGGGCCACACTTGACACCCCATCAGCCCTTTCTTGCAGCTTCAGCTTTGAGGTCCTACTGCTACAATATTTGCAGATCAGTCACACAAAGTGGGGTTTTTAAAAATAAATTTATGTGCGAAGTTGCATAGCCACCTTAACCCAACCAAGTAGATTTAGTTGTATTAATTTGAAATGCCTTAGTAACTATCATGGGTTTCTGGCTCTCTGAATGTGAGGAAGTGGAGCAGACCTGCTCTCCTAGCACTGTCTCAGGTGCCAAAGAGCCACGGGGAGGTGTGCATGCATGAGCAAATGGGACAAGGCAATGGCAGGAGTGGGGGCTCCAATGCACCTGGAAGCTGCGTGTTTGATGCTTCTTCCCCCTCTTTCCTTTGCTGCTGCCAGTGGAATGCTTTCTGACACTTATCTAGGGCAAGCCTGTGTTTGAGTCCCAGCCCTCAGAGTGGCACACCAAGGAACAGTTCACTCAAAGGAGGGGATCACATAGCTGGGAGAGCAGATGAACTAAGATCATTTGAAATTAAGAAGCTCTTAAATAGATCTCATCAACATGTCTCTCTTGAGCAGAGGTTGGAACGCTGAACTATAGGAGTCAGAAACATTTCCATTTTAATGGCATTAAGTAGGATGTGAGGCAATACCCTTGAATTTTTCTGCTGCAGTCTTGGTCTTCTGAATGGGGGGGGGCTTAAGGACATGAGAGGTTCATATCTGCTGACAGCACTGACTGTACCATAGGACATCAGTCAGGACCTGGGACAGAAGCTGAGCAAATGCAGAAAACAAGAACAAGGAACGCTAAGCCCAAAATAATTATGTGGCTTCAAGCAGCAAGTTCTCAAAGTTAACACAGGGCAGTTGTATAACAACAGCCAAAAGAGAATCAGTAGGATGACAAAGTCCTGCAGTATAATTTTGTCAAGAGCTTTGGAAAGGTAAGCCATGGAATTCTCAACTGGCAGCAGAAACCAAGAATTGTAGTGAGCAAGTCAGATAAGGCTGAGTGCAGCAGGACCTTACACAGACACATCCCACACACTTTGGCTATGGATCTTTTCATTACCATTGCTTTTTTAGTAACATTAAATTCAGCCACAGATGTTTTAAAACTGTGATTAGAAATTCTGTGCTAGGCAGAGAAAAAGGAAAAAGCGGAGCTGTATCAGCCTCGTCTTTCTCTTTTACCTTTTGTGCAGCATTCATAGGGGAGCCTCTTGAAAAAGAATCAGATTTCAGTGAAAATGCACTGTAAAAAGGCCTTTGGTGAATCCTGGGGCTGCCCTGTTGCTTTACACAGTTAAAAAATACATGTTATTAGAGGAAAGTAATCATGATTGTATTCTGATGGCATCTCCTTTCAAAAAGGTGTCATATGTCTGTGTCCTATCTAAGAAAACAGCTGCCCTCCCAAGCCTGCCAGTAGGCAAATAACTTGTCTGGGTTGAGCAGCAAATCTCTGAGACAGTGGAATTTTCTTGTGGTGCTGTGCTTCAGAAACACTGAGAGCAAAGGGCAAGGCTTTCCTGACATTCCATTCGGCAGTGCTTGGAAAACAGTCAGTGCATGTGTGTCTGTGAGTCAGTGGGTGAAGCCAGCTGCAAACTTACAGAGGCTGCAGGCTGGTATTTCTGCCACAGTTTTTCTCATGGCATGAGTTAAAGTAAACCCAGTGAGGTTACTAGAGCTGACAAACTGGAGGCCTCAGCACAAAGTGGCAAAATGATTTAGAAAATAAAGGATCTAGTGATTTAAACGTGCAAACAATATCTCATTTTAAGTTTTATTGCTATGATTTAATTTGAAAACAAAGATTTTCAGTAGTAATTTCTGAAAGCAAAGATTTTCAGTAGTAATTTCTGCAGTCAAAGAAGTAGTGTCCTACCAGATCCCACATCCTGGGACATTTCAAGAGAGAGGGAATCAGCGGAAATGGAGGGGAGTGTGGGATGGGCCTTCCTCTGTGTGAGTAGTAACCTCATAATGCTCCAAAATGCTTGTTTCAAATCCTCTGACCCACAAAATGTGGTTGCTGTTGTCATATTTCTTACCTTGTCATCCCTAATGCCACTGCCAGCTATTGTTAAGAGTTTCAAAAGCAAATAAAAACCCACAAGCCTCAGATTTTGAAACAGTTCCATCTGTATTTGGCAGTAGCCAATTTTACTTCTTCACAGCTACCTTGGATCTAGACAATGTGTTTAAATAAATAAATAGAGTCCACCTTTCCAGGAGGCTTTAGAGTACAAGCAGAGGCAAATATTAAAGTGCAATAATAATGGAGGAGGAGTAGACAGATTTGGAAAGCCTAAAAGATTAATGAAGGTGGAGGATTTTTTGTAGCTGGAATTTTTTTTTAGCATTGTGACCTTTGTTGTATCACTATGGCATGCTGCAGATGCCACAGAACTGGGAAACATCAAGGCTCCTGCTCTGCATTGCCTCTTGTGATATGTCAAAGCTTCTGGAAAGCATAATTTGAGTAGTTACTGCATGCAATTTTTACTTATCTTGGGTAAAATTCATCCTTGTGCAAAAGGCATTTGCATCACTTCTGGATTGCCAGATTTTCAGTGCTGTAGAGATCCATGGCACCGAAGAGCAGACTAGAAAGAGATGGCTGAGTACTCTGGGGTTTGCCTAGTGCACAGAACCATAAAACCTTGAGCAATTATACTGCTTAGCGTGGTGTTTTCACATTCTTCATAAATTTTGTTGCAAAATAGTTAGTGTTCACTTAAATAGTTAGTGTTCACTGCAATATAGTTAGTGTTCACTTAAAGATTTATCTCCTGTAGTCCAGCTACCAGTTTGGAATTTCAGCTTGCTTCCTATTTTCTGGTGTTTTTGCAAGGTTCTAATGACAGGCTGGCAATGAAAGTGTTAAAAAAATTATTTACAAAGTAGAATAAAATAGGAGAGAATTAGTCAAATATCCAGATCATTAGCTTTTGTGAAAATGAGAAAACTCATTACATTATGGGGTTTTTTTGTGGGCTTTCAATAATATATTTCCATAGATGTTTGAAGACTATACATGAATGCTACTGTATTTCTTCCTCCTTACATCACATCTGCATGACCAGGTGGACATCTGAAGTGCAGTGAAACTTTTCACTTGCATAAGAGCTGCATTGTGTACTGTGATGGGAAGAAGCACTACAGTGTGGTGACCACTATCCTTTAAACATTTGAAACCTTGATTCCAACCTTGGCTTGAATTTCAGGTGAAAATCAGTAAATATTTCATCTTTAAGCCTCAAGTTTTTACTGATGCCCTCCATGTAAGCATCCATCCCAATAGTTGATGTGATTGTGTGGCTCTTCCTCTGTTGAGGACTTCAGAGCCCCTAGCAGGGTTATTGATGGTTAAGGAAGAAATGTTATGTCTCATACCCAGTGCATAAAAACTTCCACAACAGCAGATTTGTTCTGTCTGGGAACAGGGCACATTTTCAGAGCAGTTAGAAAAAAATGAGACCATCGAGTCCCTGAAATGAGCTGCAGGAGTCCTTGTCACAGCTCCAGGCTCAGCTTGGCACCCACCGAGCCTGCACCTGCTGATGCCATTATGTTGACAGGTACAAATCACCAGTCATGAAGGACAAAACCATGAAACAGGCGACAACCAATGCTGAGTGCATAAAGTAATTACCAGTCCCAGAGCCTGAGGCAGCAGTACCTAAAAGGAAGCAGGTGGAGCACCAGGGACTGTGTTTTCTCCCCACCCCTCCAGTACAACAGCCGCCAAACATGCAGAGACATTTTGCAGAGCAATTGCCAGGGAGACTCCCAAGGATGTGACAAACCCATCTCTCTCTCCTTCTTTTACACACATCTTTCAAATGCCTGCACGCCTTACAGAGATTTTTCCAGTTGTATTCTGATATGGAATGTGTTTTGCATCTTTTATGAATGTGCTGGGTGTAAGCAGAGAAGGATGGAGTTTTGGTGTGGTGTTTTTACTTTTGCCATGTGTCTAATTAGGTGGCTCTTTTATTCTGTGCTCTGCATGGGCTAATTAGAGGAGTCTGGCCTACAGCCAGGCTATTTCTTCCTTAAAGATTTGGTTGCTCTACAGCATTGTTGGAACAGATTTGTCTTTCTGGTTCAGACTAGGAATGAATAAATACCACAGGTGGCAGAGTTGGAGCACAGAACGCTACCTGCCTTGTTGAGAGAGACAGACTGCAAGTCCTGAATGGATGATATTGGCACTTGTGAAAAGTCAGTCCTGTTCCTCACTGATTATCAGAGACATTTCAGCAAAATGTCCAGCAAAGCTGCAATCACAGTAATTGCATAACTATGGCAATCACAGGTCTGTTTGGCCTTTCTGGAAGAAGACAGCTATTTGTTATACAGTGGGTAGGTTTTCAAATGCCCTGGCAGTGTCAGGTTTGTTAGTGAACTGTGTGCCTTGCTGAAAAACTGCCTGGGGATCAGACAGAAATCAATGGCATCTATTTTAGCTGAGCTTGGCACAACACAGAGGGGTACCCAAACAAATCCCAGCATCTCAGAGGCAGAGAGCAAGTAAGCAAGCTTACAAAACTCAAGTCTTTAGAGCTGTTTTCTCTCCTCTTGCTTTTCCTGATTTCTGCTTACTCCCCAAATGTATATCATATTTATTATCTCCCTTCTATTCACTTCACTGCAGTACTTAATAAGAAATGTTACATTTTATTGTCATAGATAGTGGCTATTGTCACATACACACCTCAGAGCACTGTAAAATAATGGTGGAACTTGAGAAAACTGAGCAAACAATTATTGCTCCTTGAAAAGTGAGATTTACACCAACTATGCAAATTGTAAAGTGACAAGAGCAGGAGCATAATATTTTGTAACTGTTCCTCTCTTAGCAGGCATATTCTGCCCTTCTTTCCCACCCTTGATCATGGTATGGCACTCTTTCTCAGTATTTCTTGCAATGGGTGACATTTCTTTATGCTACATGTAGTCCCAGAAGATCGGAAGAGCGTCG
>JAYDZK010000271.1:8128038-8147924 GCA_034509185.1 Euphonia xanthogaster | reverse complement strand
CAGATGCTGACTGTATGAACTCTAATCCTCAGGCTAGAGCAGGGAATTGGTTTGCTGGAATATTTACACATAAAAAGGCAAAATCCCTAGTTCAAACCATGCAGCTAAATGGAGCTTGTCAATGGCAGAGAGCTGTGAGACCTGACCCTGCATCAAGTCAATAGATTGTGGCCCAGAGGTGGTGAGGCCAAGCAGACACTGGGTGAGGAAGACATTGGTGATGTTGCCAGCCTGCAGTAGCAAAGGGCACGTGAGCTCTGCACTCACATGATAACTGGAAGAGAACTACAGAGGAAGAAAGTCATTTGGGCAGGTGAGTTTCTCAGCCAGCCCCTGGACATGCATTTCAGCTACCCTCTTCCCCTTGTGGGAGCTGGAAGTGCTGCTGCCCAGCTGGCAGGTGCCACCCCTCCCTTGCCTGCTGGCACTCTGGGCAGGTGTCCTGGCTGTTCCCTCCCTTCTCTCCATTTCTGTCTTGTTTTAACTCTGCTTCTCATGTTTTGTGCTTGTTCTCATTTGCACTCTCAGCTGGTTTTTTGGCCCTGTTTATTTTTTCACCATTAACCATGTTCCTCTTGAGGTGTTTAATGCAAATCAACAGGTCTAAGTCAGATGTGGGTTTGGCACTTCCCTGAGGCTGGGAGCAGAGCAGCCACCTGGGCTGCAAGCCCTGCTCCAGGGCTGCAGGGCTGTGTGTGGCTTTGGGGAGAGGTGCTCTTAGAGGAGGAGTGGGCAGGAGGCATGAGCTGCTGCTTTTAATTACAGTCAGGGGTGCACTTTGTGGAGGTCCAGAGTAAAGTTGAATTCTTTGCTGTTTTCATTCTGCATTTTTACCTCACTGAATGATATTAGAGTCACTTCTTGCAAACCTGTGAGGAGCCCTGAGAAAACCTGTCCCAAACCTTGAGGGTCCTTCCCAACCTCAAATCACATCTTTCAGTCAGGTGGCCTGAGGAGGAGCTGGGATCAGTGTCCTCTTTTCACCTGGCTGTGACTCCAGAAGGAGCACGTGTGCTTGTGGCAGTGGGGAAAGGCACTTTGGCTTCCAGCCTCCCCTCTGCACCCCCGTGCTGGCTTCCAAAGGGACAGAGCTGCAGGAATGTGCCCTTCCCTGTGGCCACAGGGTCAGGAGGGACATGAGGCTGTGTAAATGACACAAGGTGCCCAGAGGCAGCATTTCTGTCCCTGCATTAGGGGAGGGATGGGACAGCCATGTGATTGCCACATGGGGACTTTTGATATAGAGGGAATTCTCTTCCTCAGAATGTGGCAAAATGTAGGGGATAGTAGAGGACTCAGAGGGGAACTCTGTGCATTCTCAGTAAAGCAGGCCCCCAGTGCTAAGCTCATGACTTTTCAGACTTGTGGTGTCTTCAGTCTTGCCCAGAAAGCTGCGTGTTTTCCCAGGTGGAAGGAACTCTTCCAGGTTTCCCACACAGCACAGTGAGGAGACAGGAAAGATGCAGAAAATAACAAGGGAAATTCCTGTAGGAGTCAAAAGACCAGTCCCAAATAAGGTCAGAGAGTCACTGTAAGGCACTTAATGGGATAATTCCTGCTTCAGAGCCACAGGGCAGCATCACTCAACATCATCCCCCTAACTTCTAGAGAGGGAAGTAGGAAAATACAGCAGTGGGTGAGAAAGCTGAGTCTGTGGTGTCAGAGTGCAAGAGGCTCCAGTTAGAGCAAGAGACGGGGTGGAACCAGAGCCAACAGGGGCAGGAAGAGATTGTGCCAGCAGTAGGAGATGAAACCTAACCTTGAGCAAGGTGTAGCAACACCAGCAAGAGCCAGAGCCCTACTCCCCAAGAACAAAACAAAATGCATGCAGCTTGTGCCTGTGTTGTCATGGGGGAATCTTGGCACAGAGATATCTTTATATGATTTACTACTCCTGGTCAAGGGCCTGACACTCTTGGACAGAACTGTTAACTGATAGTGGTTCCAGAAGGACTAAGAAGGTGATCTGTTGTATGTAGGGAAAAACACATGGTATTCAGCCTCACTATTTAGCATTTTGAGAGGGACACAATGCTCTATGGGCCTAGTCCCAGGGAGCTTCAGGCACAGCTTCTAGAGTTCATTGTATTTTTCAGAAATGAAGGTATTTTTCAATGGCTGTTGCTTGGCTGTCTGCTCAGCTTGTTTTATGAAGGAAGCCCAATGAATTTAAATCTCTGAATGGGTAAAATAAGTTGTATTTCATTTCTTGCTGTCAATAATAATAATGTCTGCAAGGAGTTTGGGCTTCAAACCTTCATCTTCAACCCTAAGGAATGAAAAGCCCTCAAACCTCTCGGAGAGAGTAAAAGCAAGGATGTGTGGAATTAAAAAAACAAGCCTCAGAGGATAAACTGAGTTATGATTCATGCTGCAACACGGATTGGAGCTTGTCTCACACAAGGAATCATCAGGAAGCAACAAGCAGTTAAGGATGAACCCAGAGCATGCCTGCAATTTTAATGACAGGATCCCATCCTCAACAGGCACGTCTGTTTGTTATGGTGAGCCTGACGAGCTCCCTTTGGATGCTGCCACCCAGAGAGCCTCATTCTCCTCCCCTGTGACTCAGCACAAGCCCGTAGGACGCTGATCCTGCACGAGGCTTGATGTCTCAGGCAATGTGTATCCTGTTTGGAGTAACATTAGCAGAGCACTTTGGCACAGGCAGGCGCACGAACAGATTGCAGAACCACACCAAGCTCCAAGGAAAAGAAGCTGTTCCCTCAGATGGCTCTCCATCCGTCGGTGGAAGCCAGCCAGCTCTTCCCCCTTGCATGTAGCCCCGAGATTTGTCTGGGTTTTTTTATCTACCTCCTACTTACAGGCAGGGTGATGGAATGCTGCTGGGCATGGGAGTTGTTCCAGAATCGAATCCAGCTGCTCTTTAATTTCAAGGGCTTCATTATCAATTCACAGTTGTATAGCTTAGCCAGAGGAAGAGCAAGGCAAGCACAGCTTCTTCTCTGCTTCTGGTTCCAGGTAGTTAACTTGTGCACATTACTTCTGTGCCCCCGCTTCCTGAGACTAAGAGCAAATAATGGTCCAACCCATGGAAACACTAACGTGCCTCTGTTCCTGTGCCCAGCCCTGCAAAGCCCTGCCACCCTTGCTGTGATCATGCTGGTTGCAAGTTCCAGCATGGCATACCCTGATTTGCTGCAGGAGGTGTGAGTGTCCCAGAACTGTGTCCTTGCACTGGTCAGATTTGCCTGAGAAGAAGTCACATCTTCCCTCGTTGTGTCTGATGCAAATCCATGGCAGATGGACTGACATTAATGACCTAGGAGAGAAGGTTCTCAACATCCCTTTTCATTAATGGAGAAGGTCCTGCTCTTTGTACAAAAATTGCATTTCAGTGGTTTTGGAAATTCTGTAGTTTATTGAGGTGAATGTTCTTCTTAAGAATGACAGGTTTGCTACTGATGCTGTTGATTTTTATGAAGTTTTATGTCCTTGAGGTTTCATAGGTTGGAATAAAGTAGGCAAAGTAGAAAGCCAAAAAGCAAATAATGTTTAACACCTGTCAGGTGTTCTGTTGACACAGTGAAAAGGGAATGTGGAGTTATGGGTACTTTTTTTAAAAATTGAATATTTACAACTTGAAATAGCCCAAGTGAAAATCTTGAGATGAAAACTAGCTTCAGTGCTTCAGCTTAATGGGGTTTGGCAGGAGTGCCAGGGGATTTGTGATTTCTTCCTTCCTTCCCAAAAACCTCCAGGGACACTTAAGCTTTCTGCTGTGAGATGTATGGCTGCCGTGGCAGATGTGCCAGGTGCCCCCCTGGGACAGGGGAAAGCCCAGTGCTCAGTGACTCTTGTATTTTTTTCCTTTGGTCTCTCCCACTACAAACACTGGGTTGTACCAGGACAATGGGTACCACAACAGAGCAAGCAAGAGCCTGAAGCCTTCTTCATCCTCCCAGAAAGTGTCTGACAGCAAGGTGGCAGCCAAAACTTCTGGAACCCTCCATGGAGACATTAGCATTAAGGATGACCTGATTTAGTAATATTTTTACCTTTCTCTTACAAGCAACTTTTTGTTATCTTGGCTAAAATCACATCCCCAAAACAGG
The DNA here is from genome assembly GCA_034509185.1 of Euphonia xanthogaster. Classification (NCBI taxonomy): domain Eukaryota; kingdom Metazoa; phylum Chordata; class Aves; order Passeriformes; family Fringillidae; genus Euphonia; species Euphonia xanthogaster. The sequence continues at coordinate 8,143,848 of JAYDZK010000271.1, read as the reverse complement.
GAAGACCAGGAGCTGTGCTGGTGGATGGTGACAGAGGCTGCAGCTGAAGGGCTGGGTCTCTGCCTGGTTACTGCTGGTAATGGTGTTAAAAAAAAAGAAAGTCAGCCTGAGAGAGAAATATCCTCAGAAATATTCCATTTCCACTGGAACTCACAAGATCCCAGAGAGCTTCTACCCCTGGAGAGTCTCCTTCCTGGTGGTGCCTATCTTCATTCCACCCTTGTCCCTCAAAATGTTGTGTGTTGAGGAGCAGCCAGAGCAGGTCTGGTGAGAGCCTCTCTGCTCCCCCAGCTGGAGAGCAGCACCTGCTTCACACTGGGGGTGTGATTTGTCTCCCATCACACCTGTGGCCAAGGTCATTGAGACCCTGAGCACCCTCTCCACTCCTGGTTTTCACTGAGGAACCAAACAAGGACTTCAACAGGGAGTATTAAACCATTCCTTGCCTGCAAGTGAGCCAGGGTTCTTTGGGGTGCTCTCAGCAGGGCACAGTTCCAGCCCAGTTCTGCTGGGAACTGCTGTGCAGGTGCCAGTTTTATATCCATGTGCCAGCCACAAGAGGGGTAAATACACCTTGGCCAAGGCTGTCAGCTCCTACTGGGACAGATTTGACAGCCTACACAGGGCTGAGTGAGCAGCACTGGAGAAGTAGCTTTACTTCAGAAAAAGATCCATATTGAGCAACTTGACAATGCAGACTGATTTCTCAGGCAGAAATTCCCAGTAGCTTGGGAAACTTGGTTTTACTCAGTGTATTTTCTTTTCCCCTCTCTTTGTATTAGAGCTCATTTGTCTCTTACTGATTAAAAGAAAAAAAAAAAAACTTTGGAACCAGCAGAAATGATTTACAGTTTAGTTCTTTAGAATAGGAAAATCAATCAAAATATTTTAAAAATAGAAGATAATAACTGGAGCCGCTCATCAAGATTTAGGACTAACTGCAGGCTTGATTGAGGACTCTAAAATTAGCTTTTATTTTATTTTTAATGTAAGCATGTGCAAAGCATTACTCAGTAATTATCAAACTGAAATGTCACTGAAAAATGGCTTAACTGGATCTTTGTATTAGATTAAAACAGAATGTCTTTTCCTGCTGTAAATCTTTTCAGCAAGTGTTTTCTCTCTCTCAGAACACGTAGCTCCTTGCTTGAGACTGTGTTTCCACTTCAGATATTTTGCAAGGCATAAGCCTGTATATATACACTCTACTTCAGTAGGAACACTCTGATTTGCACCAGATGATGAGTTGGTTCCACATTCATTCTTTGCCAGTCCATTTTCCTTCCCCTCTCCGTGGATTTAAAGTCTGCTGAAGACTGGTGTCATCCATCAGCAGACTCCGTGCTGTCCTCAGCTGCCCCTTCTCTGTCTTCCTTAAACCTCCACTGCTTGTGAGCAAGGGTGGGGCCAGCTGAGACATGGAACACAAAATGTATTTTCCTGCCCTAAGTTTTTGTGCCACTTCTTTCTGTAGCTCTCAATCGTTCCAGGGTTAGAAAACCATCCAAAACAATCCCTGTGTGTGCAGCATGCTTTGCCCTCTGTTCCCATCCCTGCAAATGGAGGTTGTGTAATGACATAAAGCACAAAGAAGCTGTGATTGCAAGCAAACATGCAGTTTTAGTTTTGATTGTAAAACATTCTGCATGGCTCCCAAATTGCAATAAAAATTGAAGGCTTTATGCATCCTGATAAATGAAACCAGGTGATTTCTAAGGTAAGTAGGTTTTGCATAATACCTTAGAGGCACCAAAGGGGACTCTGGAGATTGGGTCCCTGTTCCAGTTACTCATAATGCTGGGCTCTAATGAAGGCACTTAGCTCTTAGCTGCTCTATTGCAAAACTGAAAATACTTTAATAGATCATCTCAATGGGGCATCTGGGCATCTGTTCCAAATGCTGGTCTCCTTCCTTCCCTCCTACAAAATAATGGTACTTCTTTATTCAAATCACCTTATTTTGTACAGGGCAATAGTGTTGTCATGAGAAGAAAGCGAAAATTAATTGCCTAAAATAAAAGTAGAAGAGTGTTTCCAGTGTGGCAGTGATAGGGATTTGTGTAAGAGCCAAATTTGCTCTCTCTTGCTGTTTTTAAATTAATATTAAATAATTTATGTATGGATGAACATTTCAGAATGAGTTAAACATTTTCTTCAAATTAAATCATTGCCAAATTTGGGCTAAAATTTCTTTGGACATTATTTTTCTTAGTGGAAAAAAAAAATCTGAAAATGTTTTCCCAGGTCTTACAGTTGCAGCAGGCAGAACTTTGTTATCCTCCCATGACCTCCAAGTCCTGGATGGCTCTTTCACTTTAGCCTGAGCGTCTTCTAAATAGAAATTACCAAATCCAGGGCTGCTTCATGAACCATAAAGTACATTAGCCATCAAAAGAAATGGAAAATTCTCCATTTGCTGAAGAATTAATAAGCAGAGTGCAATGATGGTTACAGTTTAAGAGGCAGGAGCACAGCCCTGGTTGCCTGGAAACAGGAGGATGCCTTTGGAAAGTCACACCAGGCTTGCTTAGGAGAGCAGTTCCAAGACAAACTGATGCACATCTCGTCCTTTTCAAAAACATGACTTTTCTCATTGCTTTTTAGCAAGGCTTTAATGAGTTCCAAAATTAATTCAGTGTTTCCCATCTATTTCAGTGTGAGGATATATCAAGCAGTATCCAGGAGTTAGAGGTGGATCTGAATAAGGGTCCCACATCCAAACTTTGAAGAAATGATTCAGATTTCACAACTGCTCTTTTTCTTTTACTGATGGCCAAACTGCTCAGGAGTGCTCAAACCTGGCTCAGCCTATACAACCAGAGCAAGCAGAAGTTTGGGTGTTTTGCCAGGAGCCATGCATGAAGCTGGGCTCAGTTTCAAGCTTGTCTTACATTTCTACCAAGCTTATTTAAAGCAGTGTGCATAAAGTAAGTTATATGTCTGCAGGAAAACCAATATCATATCCTGACCAGTTGTGGGAAAACCAAGAGTAATAACTGATTATTACTTTGGATTATAACATTGATAATAACAAGTAATAATGGATTATTAGTTTTGATTATAACATTGCCAATGCATTCAGCTTTCAGGCATGCTTTCCATGCTTTTTTCATCAGCAAAACCACATAAATAATATCCCCTGTGCTAAAAAGACCTTCAGGATCCAGCAGATATTGTGGCTTATGAGTGTGACATTATAATTGAACCAAAGCTGACGTAAACTGTCCTGCCAGTTCTCACCTGTGACCTTTGTAAGCATGTGGGACTCTGGGGACACGCCCAACAGTCAAAGGGAAAATGGGATTTCTTTGGAATTTCACTCCTGGGCTCAGCTTCACAACAGAGCCCCACCTTTGGGCTGCAAGGACCATGTGAGAAGGAAATGCAGGTATCCAGGCTCTGGCATCACAGAGGTATCCAGGTTCTGGCATCACAGAGGTATCCAGGCTCTGGCATCACAGCCCTTCGAATGTGATGACTAACTTGATGAAAGCATCCAGAATTTTACTTAATTTTTGGGTAAAAAAACCCCCAAAATTCAAATCCAACACTTTGTCTAAAATATTTCTCCCTTCAATGATTATTTGTGCCCACTGCAAGTGAGCATAGGGAATATCTTGCCTTTCTTGTTGTGTTTTGCAGAACATTTGATGCTCCCAGCATCTGAGTAGCAAAGGTAGACACAGACTTTTTCAGAGTCCCCAGGTGTGCAAAGAGTTACTTTGTTCAAAAATTAGTTTAAAAAAAATACTTTAGAGGGCAGAAAAGGATAGATTCAGGATACCAGCTTTATGCCTTACCCTGACTCTCTGATAGCTTGAACCTTTCATTACCACAGTTTCTCTCTGTGTTAAGGTGGAGATAATGCATTTTTCCTGGGACTATTGTGACAGCAAGTGCTTTGCCATTTGCTTTGATGTCTTTGAAGGAAAAAGTACTCTGTCTGCTTAAATTTAGACTGACAGAACATTTGAATCAGGTGCAGGTGGCTTTGACCAGATTCCTGTAGAGCCCTTTATTGCTTAAGGTATGGTGCTTTCATCAAACAGGGCTTTCCTTTTTTCATTGCTTCCCAAACGATCGTGATGTCCCCCACAATGTGACACTTTTGCTGAGAGCTGTTTGTTCCTGCTTAACTCCTGTGTGTGCTGAGAAATAGGAATATTTCATGAGAGTCTTTGTGGCTGGTAATTTTATCAGTTCTTATCAGGTTGCAGAGAAAGAAGTGGCAGTAAATTGGATGTCTTACCTTGAAAAGCTTTCAAAAAGGAAACGTGACATGGTGAATAGATGCCTGGAGGGTAAGGGTTTTTTTCTTCTTGGGTTTCAGGAAGGCAGACAGGTCAATATGACAGAGCTAAGTTAGTATTCATGAGGCAACTTTCCCTTTGCCTGGAGAGCTCACTGTAATGGCCTGAGCAACATGCTCCACTGTGGTGGCTAAATGGCAGATTGTGTCCAGCATCACAGGCTGGGGGAATGCTGACATGTCCTGAATACCAATAAAGTAGGGCTGATGATTGTTGCCATTTGCCAGTGGCTGTGAAGTGCCCCAGACAGACAGCAAAACCTTCCCTTTTACCTCTCTTGTGGGTGTTAGCCAGAGCTCACAGAGAACACTGCACAGCAGCTCAGGCAGCTAAAGTGTTTTCTCATTTCATGGGGTCACATGGCACTAGGCCTAGTGGCAAGCATCAGTGAGTGGAACCTCTCATCCTGTGACCCCAGCATCCTGGAACCTGGGACCTTAAAATGGTTCTTCCCAAAGAAATAAATTAAACCTTGTGTTACCAACCCAAAGGAGGAAGGGGAATCAGGGATGGGGTGAGTCCCTTAAGTATAGCTGGTTCTCAGCAATGGTCTATTTGTATAAAATCTGAATGTTAAAATTGGGTGAGCATCCTGCTGTGGTTAGATTAAATTCTTTACCTTGTTTGAAAAAAAAAAAACACCAGGTTAAACATCACCATTTCATTATTTTACCTAGCACTCTTCAGTACCATGGGCCAGTACTTCAGGTGGAATAAATCAGCATCATTAGGCATGTGAGTATACAGCAGCTGAGGCCCAAGAGCTTGTGTGCATGGGTAGATCTGCATTTAGCCTTACATTCCTGGTTCCTTTTCCCTGGGTTGTTTTTGGTTTTGTTCCCAGTTTGTTTCTCTATCTGTGAGATTTCTTCCTCACCACTAAAGAAATAAGCATGTCACCTCTATTATGAACAGGCTGCTCACCATTTCCTTAGATCCCTGTATTTGGGGCACTCACAGCAAACCTGATGCAGCCAGACCTTGGCACATAAAGGCTCCTGTGCCATTGCTTTCTCCTGAGGCAGTGTCCCATCAGTGCTGGCACGAGTGGCTCTGGATGCAGCTTCCATCTCAGCCAGCTCTGTGCATGCCTGTGCCCAAAGCCAGCCTGCAGGCAGGCAGGTCTTGCTGCTCTTAAATCAACAGATCAGGGAGCACAGGCCAAGGAGAGCCATCTAGTCTGCCTGGTCCTGATGTTTGCAGCCTGACCATGGACGTGTGCCCAACCTCATGAGCTCCATTTGCTGCTGCCTTGCTGATGGAACACACTCAGTGACTAGCACAGCCAGGGAGGAGGCAGCTGCTCCAAACAAGGAGCAGGCACAGACATGCTGGGGTACGTGTACAAGTTCTGGACTCAGCAACTGTGGTTTTTTCTGATTTAAATGGAATACACTTGGAGATGATGAGAGAATTCAGTGGATTCAGGATTTTGTCATTTGTCTGCTGCTGGGTGAGGCACAAAGGGCCTGCATGGAACAGCTCCCTGGACCAGAGCAGCCAGGTCCTTTCCAAGCAGCTTTCCTTACCAAACAGGAGAGCAGGAATCGTGTCCTAGCTGACACGTGGGGTGCCCTGCTCGACATCAGCATTCCCCAGGCACTATCACTCCAGTTCAATGTGTTACCATGGCACATATTTTCAGGCAGATGATTTAAGCTTTTTTGTTAATTAACTATTATTAAGCTGTACTTTGGCTGTAGAGGAAGCAGTGTGAAGAGCCGTGTTGCTCCAAGCTTGGAGGCAATTCCTGAAAGCAGACTTTGGATGGTGAAAAACACCGTGTCTGCTCCCAGCTGCTCTGCAGTGCCTTCACCCGTGTTACAGCTGGGGTGACTCACAGGAAGGTGCCACAAGGCACCCAGGGGCTGGTGTCTGCGAGGAAGCTGATGCCAGGTCCTGTGTCACAGGGACACCTGCTGGAGCACAGCCTCGCAACAGCTGGAGTGCCCTGCGCCGTGGTTATGGCTGGCAATACAGCTGAACTCTCATTTAAATGCAGCTAAGCTCTCGTTATTTTCTTTCCTCAGCTAATTGTACTGCTCTGTGTCTTTGTTAAATTTCCCAAGCATCGGCACATATGAGCAGAGGATTAAAAATCCTCTTTGATTCACGTGATAACACAGATGACTGACCTTGCGCCACACTACAGCACTTGTCAAAATGCTGCTTCTGGAAGAGAGTTTCTTGCTCCTGCTGTTTCTGTGAAGAGTCCTGGCTTAATCCTTGGGGAGGTGTGGGGCTGCTCTGTCCTCTCTGACCAGAATGTCACCTGGAGCTGGCACTGCTGCACAACCTTGAGAAAAGAGGCTGTGTGCTTTGCTTTGTGGCATAAGCAGAGCAGCATAAAACTCCTTCCACGCTATGTGTTACAGGCAACATCCCACACGTTCCTTTCTCTGCTCCTCAGGGGCAACAAGCAGCCTTAGAAGCAAGTGGAAGGAACACACCTTATTGCTCAGGATGACTCTGCCAGCAAGCTCAATGCCTGCCATGCAGAGCAGGGCACACTCCTTTGTGTGGTGACTCTTTCTATCCCTGTGCTGTGGAGCTGTTAGCACTGGCTTTAGGAGATTTACTTCTTAAGCGTTTAGGAATAGTAAGTTAATCACTTTAAATCATATCTCTAACAAGGAAATTTCATTCTGAATTTTAAAGTGTTGCAGTAATACCCTTGGGAGCAGATTCATTTGGGACTGCTAAGGGCACAAAGTACAGTCCTTATCTTGACAGCTAAGCAAGCACCTTTGATTCACTCTGCTGCAGCTGGGGTATGGTATTGAAGTATTGATAATTGTGCAGCTGATGATACCAGGTCATCATCTCCCTGTGCCTCCAGTGAGCTGGAGGACAAACAAAGGAAGTTTTCATGTTTTCAGGTCCTTCCCTTCAGGTGAGTTTGATGATCATCAATTCACACCCCCATGTACCCGAGTCCTTCTGATTGATCAAACAGCAGAGATCTCTGAGACATTTGAATGTGAGGTCCCTTTCTACATGACTGCTCTCCAGCCACTCCTCCCAATTTACACTTAGTTACTCCATCCTAGATGCAGAATCTGGCATTTTGACTTGTTCAGTCCCATCCCAGCTGTTGCTGGTCAGTGAATGTCCCAATGTGTCTCTGCATCTCTGCAAGGCATCTTGAAACTAAATGCCAATGCAACATTTTCAAACACAAGCCTAAGATTCTGCAAACTAGAAATGTCTAATATTGTGATGCAGGAGTTAAAAATGTGGGGTTGTCCTGATGTGAGTTCCTCAAGGAGAATGGCATTGTCTAGGTCAGGTTTCAGTCTCAGTCAATAGTCGATGTGCCCAGGGATAAAACAAAGCCATTTGCTGTTTGCTAAAGAGGAATTTGGTAAAACTCAACTTCTGCTCTTCAATTCCTGTATTACACCTACAAGGCTGAGAGCTGATAATCATTCTGTGGCAAGAAATAAGTGTAAATACATGCCTATTTATGCACACATATAAAACAGGGGTAAAATCCAGCACGTGTTAACTATTGTGAGGCCTCCTTCTCCTCCTGTAGTGTGTAACCTTCATCCATATTGTAGATCAGGGACAGAGGGGCCCTTTATACCACTGAGTTCTGCAAACACAGCTCCTCAGTGCTCAGATGATGACTATCAATCATTAGAACTTAGATTAGCTCTCAAGTCCATGCAAAGACAAATCTCTCCACTCTTCTTTCTTGTCACCACTATTGATGAGCATCAGTTGGAAGTTTCACTTCCTTTGATAATGTCATTCTAGATGTTTGTTTCAAGCTCTTATGATACAGAATCTCTCATGGAAAATGACAGGTAATACAGTTCCACAGTACAGATGCTGGAAACAAATGTTTTGCACAGTACTTTCTCAGTACTCCCAGAATCCATCTAGGCAAAACTGGAGCATGTGATGTACCAGTATTTGGTTCTGAAGTAATATGTCTACTTACTATTAATGTATTCAGTGCAGGAAACTGTCTGCCTTTAGTACTGCTGATACAGCAGCGTGTTCAACAGCTGCAGAACCCAAATCCTATTTCCCAGCAGGTAACCAAGCAGAGGAGCTCAGTGCCACTGCTAGCAGACCAGGCATCACCTCAGGTCTCTAACTGGCAAAATTCCAGGGTTTTTGCAAATAAGCAGCTTGGGCAGTATAGAGACTGCAGAGCTCATGAGTGACATCAATTCACTGGCTTCTGTCTCTCCAGTACAGCAGCAACACAAACAGTATGTGTAGCTGTGTGAGCAGGGAATCCAGGGAAATTTCTGCTGGTGCTCATAACAGGCACCTCTGACACAAGTAATATCACATGCCTGTTGCTCATTTGGAGCACCAGGACATACTCTCACAAATTTCATGTAATGTTTGTACCAGGTTTCTCTTGCAGGACATCCATTTCTAATATATTTATTGTGTGTTTATACTGTATTTATACAATGTATATATATATATGTACAACTAGACAGAGCTAGCAGAGTTTTTCCTGTGTATTTGGAGTCTGTTGAGCATGTGTCTGCAGTAATTTGCCATAGGCTGTGCTTTAAACCTGCATCTGGAGTGGCTGCAGAGCTTGGACAGTTTGTGCTGTTCCCTGACTTTCCCTTCTCCCTTCTCCCATCTGGGCTCAGTTGGCTGGAAAGTGGCTCTACCCTCTGTAGTGCCAGCCTGATTCAAGCACTAAACCCTCTCTAGTGTGAGGGGTAATTGTTTTATCCCTGTGAGGTGAGCTCGGATAATTCTGTCTGCCATGTTTCCAGACAAGTGAAGGTCAGCTTTCATGAAACTACAGTGTCATGTTCTGAATGTTCTCAATAGTCCCTTTCCAAACTGGCAAAGTTTATATTGTTAATCTGCAGTGCTTGTCTCAAGTACAAACAAACATAATTCCAGGAGTACAATATCATTAGCATCAGCTTGGGAAGGTGAATGTAGAATGCACTTGGCTTTGGCTTTCCTAAAGAAGAACTCTTGCCCTAATTCTGGGCACAGAGTACCCAGACGTGCTTGGGCAAGCCATGGGAAGGTTACTGCCCTCGTTCACGTTTCTCAGGAGTGCAGTGGGTTTGCTGGGGACTGTAGCAAAACACATGAGGGAAGTAAAGACTTTTGGAAATGTACTTTGACAAGTGAAGCAAACAGAAAGCAAGCTAGGCATACCTGTAGTTGGTGGGAATGTATACAGATGCACGTGGAGAAATTAGCCCGTGATGGGGGCAAGGTCACTGATGTTTTGGGGATTTTTATCTCAGAAGAACTGAGCAGAGAAAATGCTACACTTCACCAAAGCTGGTAGAAAAGGTTGCTGTTAGATCAGCTGTCTTTCACAGGGGGGAGGAGGGCATTCCATTCCTTTGAGCTTGGTGTGGGCTGGCTCGTGGTGGCTTTGGGCAGAGAAAGCACAGCAGTGACTCAGGGTCACCCTTCTCCCAGCTGCAGGAAGTAAAACCCATTTCTGTGGCATGAGGTAGCTCTCACTTGCTGAGTGAGGCCAGCCCTGCCAAGATAGAGCCCCTGGGCTCTCCATCTGCAGAGAAGTGCTTTTACTGATGATGCTAAAAAGATGTCCAGATGCTCTTCCTGTTTTGCATTTTCAGGCTGCTGCCAAACCAACTGGGAAGCCATATTGTACAGATGAGGCAAGTCATCTCCTGTATAAATTTGTGTGCAGTTCATAGCCCATGCCTTTATTTTCCAGCAAACTTTCTTTTCGAGGTCAAACCAGAAATCTGGGAGAGTGTTTTGTCTCTCTCAGGGACAAAATGCAGCCTCATTTCAGTTATAGTACCCAGTTGCTTACATGGCATGTTAAACTTGATCCTACTGGAGAAGAAATGTGCAGCAGGAGAGAGTTTAAAAGTAATTAGTAACAGGGGAAGTCAAAAAGGTAGCTTTAGTACAAGTTGAAAGTAGTGCATAATAATGATTAACTGGAGAGATAATATGTGAGTGGAGAAAAGAACAGTTAATTTATCAAGATAAACAATAAGATAGTTCAAATTAAGGAGAATAGAGGAGGAGATAATTAAAATCCAGTATTGTTAAATACAAAGCCACACTTTGCAGGAGTTAGGTATTTATTTTTTAATCGAGTCCAGCTGAGCAATCAAGGGAATGCAAGGTGTTGGTAAAGAGCTCCTAAAAGAGCAGTGAAGCATCAGTGTAAAGGCATCCTTTAGGAGACATTTAATCTGCCTATAAACAAAATTGTTTTGCTTCTATTTTGCCATCAGCACAGAAAATTGCAGTATGTCTCTATTTGCCTGCATCTTTGTAACCTCTAACAGGAGGCAAATGGAGAACAAGAATGTGATGCTGGCATAAGTCAGAAGTAAGGAATTTTTAGTGCATTCAGTCTTACATGTGTGAAACTCATACCAGAGTGATAGATAAAAGATACATAAAATTCCCTATAGAAAAGCAAGAAATTCTACTGTGTTGCAAGAAGGCAAGCAAAGCAGCTGGGAAATAAAATGGGATGTGAAATATGGAACCAGTTCTTCTGTCCTGCACCAGTTTTGCTTTTTCATTTTGTTCATTTGGGTTATTTTATTTGGTTTCTAGGACTTTCCTATGAAATAGAACAGGATTGCTAAAAACATAGTGTGGTCCATAATTTTGGTGATGGGGAAGCAAGCAAATTAGGGCCTCTTCATAGACATACCCTTTCAACCCTAATTCTTAGCAGAAGTCCATTGGTGAGTATAAATACATTTGTGTTTTATAATCTCAAAATGGGCTGGAAAATACAGGAATTATTAGGCCCACTTCATGGCCTAAGTAAGATGACTTGGGTGAAATTAGATGGTTGATCTGGGATTACTCTGCCAGCCAGTGGCACAATGAAGAATGGCAGTTTCATTTTCTGCCCTACCATTGATGTTGTGCCATGGCATTTCAGATATTCATTGCAGTCTTAGAGATGCCCCCTCTTGTCTCTCCTGAGAATGTCTGGTTGGGGTTTCAGATTTGCCCCAAAAAAATGGACATTGCCAATTGCAAGGGACTGAGCTGGGTGGGGAATTTGGGTGAAGAGAACCCATGGCCTTCACAGGAAACTTCCAGCAAAGCAACCAGCAGCTGTGCAAAGACCTGATTTTCTGTTGGGGGCTCTTCTGTTGGGCTTTTTAAAATGATCAAGACATTTAAAAGGAGGAAATATGAACCAAAAATGGGACCACAGGTCAGGGGAGTCTCAGAGGCGTATCTGTCATAACTATATCTGTGGCTAGCCACAGGAGGAGAGAGAAGATGATTTAGAACAAAAAAGAAAACTCCCCAGTGTCTGCTTCTTTGTTTGCTTAAATACCATCAGCCACACATCATTTCACTGCAACAACTTTGTAAAGGCAAAAGACATTAAAAATGTGTCTTTCCTGAGAGTGTTTCTACTCCCTTTCACCTGGCAGCCTGCCCTAGTAATGTTTCCAAGGCAGAACTTCAATGGGAGGCTGAAAACTATCCAGAATTTGGGGTTTATACAACTCTAACATTTAGCATTCAATAAGGTATATCAAAGGGCATATGCTACCATAATGCTGTGGATCCCATTGAAAAGAAAATAATTTTTCCCTGGGTAACAATTTCTTCCCAAATCCTGTTTCACTGCAGCAGGAATTTCTATAATGGACTGAAGCTGATTAAGATCTACAGCAGGTGACAAGTTTGAGAAGGAATGGTGTTTTCATAACTTAAAAGTAATAATGGGCTTTTCTGCTTTAGATGCTAATATGTGTCAGCAGCAAGGTAAAAGATCTCTTAGCAAGTGCTTTTTCTGTAGATGAAATGTATTGTGAGGAAACACATCTCCCCATGTTGCAAGAGAAACTGGAAGATGGGCACTGAAATACCATTTACATTTATATATCACCTTTCATTCTGAAAGAGGAACAGCTGATTGGAGATTACCCTGGCTAGAGAAATCCCTTCACCCACCCCAGAAGTGCAGCCACCCTAAAGAGAGGGATGTAGCAGGTGTTTAACAAACAGCATATGGCACAAGAGTGGGAACAAAAACATTCTGCCAGATGAAACATACTGGGGAATTATATTCAGGCAAGGCTGTTGTGTGCAGGCTAAAACCAAGCCTGGGGTTTGAATTAAAGAAAAATTGGATCCAGGTTGTGCTCACGTTTTCAGCCTGTGACTAAACACAGTAATGTTGAAATGCAGAATCACTGATCTTATTTTTATTTTTTTACTCCCATCCACTTTTTTCTCTGCAGCACACAGATTCTCCCCTCACAAAAGAGAAGCTGCCGGGCTTTGCCAATGAGAGCAGCACTTGAAGCAGATCCTAAAAGTGGAGCAGGAGAATTCAAGAAGTGATCAGGGGCCGTGTCACTGGAAAGGTCATCCACTTGCTACTCTGTGCTTCCTTTCTCTTCCTTTCTCCCTTCTTTCCCATCCCATTATTTCTCCTTCTGAAATGGGCTCTTACTCCTTTTCATGCAAGGATGGCAGAGATTCTTTTTATTGTGTTGAGTCACCTAAATGGGATGTCTGGGCCTCTTCCTTGTGTCAGGTGCTCCCAGACAGACAGGACATCATGAAAAAGATCTGGTGCCTGAGCAGCAGAAACATCACAACAGATGTTTGAGCATTTGCTGTGCTGGGTTGCTTAGGACAAAATCTTGCAGACCGTGGTCTGTTGTTAAGGCCACCAATATGAATTTTTGCTGCTTCTTCTGTAGAGGTAAGGCACAAGATATTTGGAGCAGGATGTGAAATTCAGCTGGAAATAACAGCTATTTCTCACAATAAAAGACATCTGAGATGTTTTTAAATTATTTATGTACATGATCCTGCTTGGTATATTCCAAGCAATCCCATAAAAATCCTACAATATTAAAATGCCTGGCTAGTTGCAAAGACAGTTCAATGTTCAGGGGGCCTCTGGCTGCCTGGGGTGCTTAGGGCTGACCTGTCAGGTCAGAGCTGCAGGTAGGCAGCAGGTTTTAGACACAGACTTCCGTGTTCCAGCCACTGAGGCTGCAGGAACCTGGCACACTAACTTGCTGCTCCTACTTTTTATCCACAGAGAAGATATGACTGTTCCTCCCCACACTGGAGCACTGAAAGGCAGCTAGCAAGCTGCATCTCTGAGAAGGTCTGCTCTGAAAGGATTGCACTCTAATGGCAGTGATGTGCTAAACTTGACATTTTTTCCTCTTATGTAAGTAATTTTCATATCTCCTGAGTTAATTACCAGTTCCAGAAATGGAAAACTAAATTGCTGATGTCCCAGCTTGGTGGCTCTTCATGTGTGCACACACAGGAATTCTCAGCAAACACCAGTGTTGGAAATGACTTGTAAAAAACCATTTAGGGAGTCAATGGTGCAATGAGGAACAGACAGAATCTGACTTCTTTGTTACTTTCCTGGTAACTTTCCTGCTGCTCTTAGCTGATGGATACCTGCAACCTCAATTACCTCATTCCCTATCCTCAGTGTTGTCTGCTTTCTTCAGGGAGCTGCAAGTTCAGTCTTTCTTAACTTTGCTTTAGTACACATCAAATGTAATCAAATTCAAGCTACTATCTATCAGGAAAGAATGAAATGAAATTAAAATTACAGCTAGGACTCAATTTACAGTAATTTGTGATATTAACAGCTGTGCTTACTGTCTTCAAAGATGTGGCCCTTGCTCCAAGAAATGGAAACTTTCTTTTTCTTTTTTTTTTTTGGCATTTTATTTTAGCACTAGTAGTAATAAATCTATCACCTGGAGGCAAGGAGTTTTCAAATAGTTGAAGAATATTTATGTTTTTTAAATCCAGTTCTGGAAAGGTAGAATGCATGCAGAAAATGGGTGAAAGAAGTGTTACAGCTTCTTCCCAAAGTTCTTACCTTTCTTTAACTGCAGATGGATGTTTCCTTGCTTTGGCATAACTATGACAAATGACCCATAAAATGTCTGTCCATTCACCTTGTTCACATCACTACCTGCTCTGAAAATTACCTCTGGGGAGGGGGGGAGAGGAGGGAAAGGAGTCACAGCTCTTTCCAGCAGCAGACACAGCACTGGTGGTGGTGTGGCTGTCACCATCAAAAGTGACTGATCAGGAGCTCATAAAAGGGCAAAATTCCTTCCCCCTCCTTCCCAGGAATTCTGGGCCCAATCTCAATGATAAAATATCCACCCTACAAGGGAAAGCTTGGATATTTTTCATGACAAATTGTGCCAAAATATGGTTGGAAGCTTAATGCCTTCCCCAGTGGTAATGTCTGGGAGAAATTTCTGTGCTTCCAGTGATGAAGTGAGGTAATGAAACTCTCTAAACTGAATTGGGGGTGGTAGGTAAACTACCTGGTATTTTCTCTTCAGCTAATGGTCACAAATGTCTGTGACTATTATAGAAATGCCCTTGTTTTTAATTCCTCCCATATAAAAGTGCAGAAGTTCTGTCAGGCTGCATTTCTCATCTGTTCAAATGAGTGGGTTTGGGTTTGTTTTGTTTTCTCCACAGCAGTGCTGCTGCATCTTACAGACTAAAGTGAATTTTGACCCCATCAACTCCAAGGAGGCAATTTTGGATTTAATCCCAAATATGAAATATGAGTTTGTGGGAACAGATTAAGGATAGGAGGAGTTTGAATGCTTTCTTGAATCTCTCCAGCTCAAATAACATAAAAAAACCCCACTTTGGTAATTTGGTAAATTACCAAATCTACACAATCTAGTTTGAAACAAACATTCATTGCTACAAATTATTACTATGACCATGATTTTAATTCTTAAAAAATATATTCTGCAATGTATTTGGGTCTTCCTCATTAACCCAATGATTAATGCTCTTCCAATACTACCAAATCAAATCCATTTGGTCAAAATTTCCACTGATGAATAGAAGACTGAGATCAGGAAAATGGTTGTGAAAAACACAGAATAGATCTTAATAAGGATGGTGATGGTTTATTATTGCTGTTGTTGTGCTCAAGCTAATGTGAGGAGAGTTTATTTCTTTTACTGGAAAGAAGCATCAAGCAATAACAGCTGGTTTATCACTCCCATTGTAAGAGTGATAAACCAACTGTTTACCCTTTACAAGTACCACTCAACTGTAAATTGTACCTTTATTTCTGTGCTGAACTTTTAAAGATGTAGGTAAATGTTTAAGGATTATTCAAATGGACTGTTTGATAGGAGCCTTCATTGCAGGTTGCAAAACCATGTGGTCAAAATGGCCAGAACACTTCTAGAACAGTCTCATTAAATGTTGAACAAACCCATCTGGCCTGTGAGAGTCCCCTCTGCCTGATGGGTGCTAACACCTGTAGCATGTGTTGGTTTAAAATGGTGGGAGTGCTAAAAGTAGCCTGGACAAACCTTCTCTGTGTAAGGAAAAAAGCCCATCAAGTCTTACTAGGTTTCTTTTCCTTTTTTTTTTTTTGACTGAGGAATATCTGTATGGTTTTGAAGGTTCTCTGCTGGTAAGGTGGCAGTTCTTGTGTCCTAAACCTCTCAGAAAACACTGATGGTTTTCTGGGAGCCTTTGCTAT
>JAYDZK010000271.1:8115212-8127929 GCA_034509185.1 Euphonia xanthogaster | reverse complement strand
TGAGAGCGAGAAATGAAGAGCCCTGACTCCTTCTTCAGTGCTGGGCTGGGAAAAGAGACTTTCCAACTTTTCTGGGGGTCACTCTGAGCAGCCAGAGACCCCGACACAGAGTGTCATCTGGGAATATCAGTCTGCCCTAAGGCAACCCATGGGTGGAGGGAAGATCCTTTGTGATCTCCCTGGGCAGCTGGTAATAATTGCTTAGTCCATGCTGTAGGTACACTGAAGAGCATGCAAATAATTCTCCACAGTCAGCAAAGAGTGACTGAGACATACCTGAAAATGAGGTAACTCTCTGAAGATGGCCTGCAGAAGGCACTGCAGCTGCAGGGGTCCTTCTTTAACTGAGCTGAATTTTACCACTGGTTGGAAGATGTGACTTCTCATTGCAACTGTTCCATGCAGGAAGCCAGCACGGAGGATCCTGAAGCGTTCCATGACTCCATAAAGCAGAGCTACCACTGACTTGCAGAATACCTGCTTGCTTCTTTTCTGGACAAAAGAAAATCACCTTTATGCTTGTGTAGCACTTACCACGTATCAGCCTCAAGCTGAAGGAGCCTTGTCAAGCTCATACCCAGGAAGGAAGGTGGAGAAATAATAGGAAGAGCATGCAGATGGTCTGAGTGCCATCAGCTCTCACACTCAGAGCTCTCCTTTCATCTTCGGTTTTCTGAAGCTGGGGACTGTTGTCAGCAAACATGAAAAATGTACTAAACCTTTGGTGTAGTTTAGTTTAGAGTGTAGGAAGTTGAGGGACTTTTAATTTGGGAAGAAGAGAATGAGAGAAGGATCATGGTCTTCTCTTTTGGTGAGCATGGATGGTATTGCCCTGCTTGAAGCTGTGGATCAGCTCTAGGGAAACATGGCAGAGCTTGCTGTGGGCAGGACCTGCCAGGAAAGTTTGGCCTAGGATCACTGCACATTTGTGAGCTGTGATCACATCCTCAGCAGGGTATTAGACACGTTTGCCTTCATGATGCACTGCCTCCCTGAGCCAATATACCACTTCTCAGCCACGGGACTTGGTCTCCAAGGCAGCTGAAACTGGAGGGATACACAGTGATTGTCTGCAGAGAGGAGTAAATCACAGAGGGAGAAAAAACCTTAGGATTTCTCTGGCAGCTTGATAAAAAGCATGGTAAGGCTAAAACTAAACTTAGGAATATCTCACTGCCTGGCTTGGTTTACAGGCACTAGCAAAATAGAACTTCTTTCTCCATTTTGCTTAGTTTAGGTTTTCCTGACAGTTCCCTCATTTCTGGCTGACCAAAATGCTGCTTCTGTTTGTTTTGTATCACAGAAGCACCTCTTCCATGTAGGCAGTAAAATAAATAGCAGGTTTTGCATCTCACAGCATGGAATTCTTATTGAAGCAATATTTTTACAGTTAAATTTCACTTTGGTTGACTCTGCAAATATATTAAGCCTCCAAAATCAGATGTCCATCTCACCAGTGTTTTATGGAGAACCTTGAGGGATCCTGGTAGAGTTCAGGATGGAATTGGCCTCATCTTTTACCTAAGCAATTGATAACTCATCTGGTGGTACTTGCTGTGTATTCCTTCTGATAGGAGTCAGCACTTCTTTAAGGATTCTTTAAGGATTAATACTGAACACATTTCAGTGGTTGCCTCAGTGCCCGTACACAGGAGCTGCATGAACATCTCACTGTTGATAACCTGCCCAGCAGGTGAGGGCTGGGTGCTTGGAGCACACTGCAAAACTGCTGAAATGCAGCCTTCCCCCGAGGCACAGAGGATGGCTTTGGCACAGAATAGTGCCAGCCTTTCATTTTTGTAGCACATCTTTGATCTGTTTTCTGAGGGAGAAATAAACAAGATGTGTAGGGTTGGTGGGGATCCAGTCTTACCTTTCCAACCTAAAGGAGAGATCATGACTTGTTGCTGTTTATTTTTTTCCAAGACAAATATTTCAAAATAGTGACTGACTTACAGAGCAGAAAAATTAAAATTAAACATGCAAGGCCTAAAACATGCAACCTAAACATGCAACATCACACCCAGCACCCAAGCTGCTGCCAGTTAAGAGCAATGTGTTGGTTCATCCTGCAGAGAGGGACAGGAGCCCTTGGGAAGTGCAGAGATCCCCCAGCAAGTTCTCCCTGCCAGGAGCCAAGGCTGGGACACCAGAGTGGTGGCTGGGTGAGCCCTCGGGGTCTTCAGGCAGCCAGCACTGACTTAGATTTTCTGGCAGATGTTTTGTGGCCTGGCTTAGCACAGGTAAGCCCAGGGGGCTGGTGGAGTGCAAGGCTGGCTGCACACATTGAGCTGCAGCTCAGGACATGCCTGACTGGGGAGATGCCAGGATCTGTAAATCTGTGGTGCTTTAGAATTGGACTTGGTGATCCTTGTGGTCCCTGCAGCTCAGAGTATTCCGTGGTGCTGTTGGGCCCAGCAGTAATGCCCAGTGAGACACACCCCTGGCTTGATGGCACCTCCCTTCTGAAAGGGTTAATCCCAAACCATCTGCCAAAGCTCCCAGCCTGGGGGAGGTCTGGCAGGCAGGGAGGAGGGAAAGAAGCACTGCAGTCCCAAACCCATCAGCAAGCAGCAAAGTTCAAGGAGAGTACTACAAAATCCAAGGTGAAAAAACATTGCAGTGCTGCATTACATGACTAATAAAGCAGGCAAACATCATCAAACACCCACAATACATTTATAGGCTTAATTTTGAGTTCTGTAAAGCGGATTAGAGACATTTTATTCATTAAGGAGATAAAACCCCTTTCTCTGGAACTCAAGTGTTTTATTAAAAAAGTGTGAGTTTTATAGGTGGTAAAAGAACCATAAACAGAGCAATGAAATTGTCAGAGGAAAAAAAAAAGTCAGTTGTGTAAACTGTTTTAAAAAGAGCAAGGGCATTTGTTTTGCTTAAATCCCTTTTTAATGGATAAATACATTATTAAAAAAAAAAGATTATGTGCATGGATGGGAAAAAACCCATGGGCCTTCGAGTTCTCTCTTGTCTTTCACTCCTACTCACTGCATTTGTCTCCCAGTAGTATGTAGAGGCTGTGAGACTGAGGCCTCTGGGAGTGCTCTAAAGAACCACTCCTAAACTTGGATGAAAAACTTGATGGAAGAGCCAAAGTGAGGGTGAGGAAAAGGGGAATAGGGTCTTGTGTTTAAAATGGGCATGATGGTTACAGGAAATGCTAATGTGAAGTCACAGAGCTTGAAGCAACCCCTTTTGTTTTGATGGCTAGGATGGGCAGGGCTACTGGCAATAACCTTGTTGTCCTATTATTTACTCCATTTTCATGTCATTTTCTCTCTCTTCTCCAGTTTCCTTCACTATATCCCTCTCTGGCTCTGCAGTTTTTCTTTCCCTGGCTCACTGTCCTTGCCTCCTCCCTCTATGGTTTCCTGTCTGTAGCACTGCCTGCACTTTCCCTTCAGAAGCTGTCAGCCTTTTCCTATCCTGCTGTCTCCATCCACCCTCTCCACGGCATCTCTTCAGAATTATTTGCCAGCTTTGAAAAAGGACTGATAAAATAAATGACATTTATAACTTAGCACCTGAGTAATTTGCTAAAGGTCTTAATTACCTGCCAAAAAGAGAGCGAAACAGGAAGATTCGCTCAGGATTAATTGTTTTGGGAAACCTGGGCATTTTTTTTCCATTTTCTGCACCTGATTGGACCTTCCAAATGAACTCCTAGGTGCCTTTTCGGTAGGCATGGAAAATTGTGGTTTAAAAGAGATTTGTGCTAGAAGCAAGGTATCTTTTTTTATTTTTTTAATGAGGGCAAAGAGGTATGTGCCTGCAGCCAAGTTACTGCTTTGAGGAGCATTTGTTGCAAGAGGTGCAGAAGTGTCTGTAACATGTTTTGCAGCAGAGTTAGACCATGAAGAGTGTTTTGACAGCACACCCATGGGTTATGCCATACCAGGACAGCCTTCCCTGTGAACAGGACCTCTGACCTTGCTTAGAAGCTACTTCTGGGGAGCAGAGCAGGTGAGATGTAGATCCAAAATGACATTTCAGGGCTTTCCTCAACCCTGAGCCGTGCAAGTGTGGATCTGACAATCCTAACAAAAGACAGCTCTGTAATTACTTTCCACCAACCCTTCTTGGTGAAGGATTCCATCCTCATTTCAGTGCTGAAGCTGTTCCCTTTTACATGTATGTTAAAAATAGATGGAAAGCAGGATATTGAGCAGGTGCCCTTGAAAAGCAATTTTTAAATTTTTAACAGGATAGCATTATCAATCATCAAGGAGGAGAGGATGAGCATGAGATTTCTGGAATATTTTCCTGCTGCATAGCACAGGCTCTTTCTGAACAAATCACTGAATCTCCTAGTCCCTGTATGACCATCCTTCAAAATGGAGATGAAGCATTCCCTTTTTCATTTTGTGTGCCTCGTGTACTTCAGCTGTAAACTTGTTGAAAAATAGTCTGGCTATTGTCAGTCCCTCATTGTGTACCTCACTCCTGTGGTGGAAAGGGGAAACTGTGTTAGAATAAGGAAAAGCAAACCATCAGAATATTCCTTTTTTTGCTTCACTTTTAATCTTTATGTTAAAATGCCTCCCCCCTGAAGTCTGTGAATTTCAAACAAGAGCACAGACTCTCACAGCTCTCTCCAGTAAGGAGGAAAGACCCTGATCCCTGTGTAACCTGGAATAAACCACAGGTGTGATGTTGTTCATCCTGGTGCTTTTGCAAAGGAGGTTTATTTTTGCTATTTTTTTGCAATTATTCACAGGGATCTTCTGTTGCAGGTCACGAACATATGCCAGCTCAATGGTCCTTCAGTTTATTTTTGTCTTCCTGCAAGGTAACCATTCATCCATGGAGTAATTTCTTCAAATGAAGCATTTTAATCCAAATTGCCAGTTAATACCTGCAGGGTCAGCTTCCCTCCTGATCAGCTCTGGAAATTAAGGGAAGCTTCAAAAGCAGCTGTAAAGTTTTGCTTGCAGAAATTGTGAGGGATTTCTGAAACATAGAGCAAAATTAGCAGGACAAGCTCCAAACCTTCAGACAAAATGCAAAACTGTAGGGGGAAAAAAAAAGTCAAGTGTCAAATTAGCTCTTTGTCCCAGACTCTCAGGTTGTGTGGGTCTGGGTTTGGATCTGAAGGACTCTGTAATTAAAATGAGGCTGGAGTCTCACTGCACTGCCCTGGCTCATTGATGTAGACTGAGCAGTGTTATGCTCTTGTGTGCTCCTTCCTCTTGGATGGATTCTCACGTTGTTATCTGTGCTACCATAAAACTGAATGACCATTCTAATTGTGTGTGTTTATGTAAAGGCAACTACTATAGTCTCCAGTTAAAATTGAAGAGAGCAGGGCAAGGCTCTGTCAAATGATCTCTGTGGAAGGGTATTTTTTTTTTTTTTTGGAAATCTAAGCCAGACATTCAGAGCACCACTGAGGCAGTCTTCCATATCAAAGTACCTCTGGAATTTGAGGGGAAACTACACCCTGTGTATTTACATGGCTTTGTCTTATTCATAAATACTAATGGATCCCAAGTGCATTAAAAAAAAAATCTCAACTAGAAAAATCATGCAGGTCTTCTATTACATCTTCCTCTGGAGTAGCAACTGAATCAATTGGTTCCTCTCTGAAAATTGGACTGTGGGTCATTAGAGCCAAGTGTGACAATTCTTGTAAATGAGTATTGAAGGAGAAGAAAAGCACATGGACCCAAGCCAGGTTCAAATCAACTAGCTAAACCCACGTCCTGTAGCTCTGCTGGATCTATTGGCTTCTGTAATCTGCAGACTGGAGAGAAAGCTTCTGAACTTTACTGGAGGTATTTTTAAGGTTTTAAGTTGGCAGTCTCATGAAAAACCTGTGTGTCCTGGTTTTTCCAGGGAATTTTCCAAACTCCCCCTGCTATTTCCCACTCTGTGCTGCCTCTTTTGCCTGCCAGCAGATGCAGTTTAGCAGTCAGCTAAATTAAAGAACTAATACACAGAAGAATTAAACAAGAAAAACAACACCTGTAATTAAAAAGGCTGTAAGTTACCAACCCGTGCTGTATAATTAAAAATGTCAATAATTGTAATTGTTCTCTAGTTATTCATTCATGGCTTGTTCCTTTTAGCTTTATTATAAAAGCTACCTGTTGAGAATTGTGGCACAGTCTAAAGACTTTCTGCACCATTAGGTGGAGAGGATTTAAAGCTGTTTATATTTTCTTATAAATAGTACAAACCATGTCAGAACGTGGTTCCATTTATTGGACTCAACCTTTAAGCAATCTATCCATAATTGCACTAGAAAATGTTCAGAGCAATTTGCCAGGCACCTATGTGTACAGTAAGTATCCTGAAGAACATATGATTGTTGTACTCTGAGCACCAATAATAAGCAGAGCACTGAATGCTCCTGCTTTTAAAGCAAAATGCAATTGTTTCTGGAATACTTGCATTTGAAAAATCATCTGAGTGTTTTTACTGATTATAAATTATTATTATGTTCTGACTTTGGAATAATGCAATTATATAACACAACTATGAGGAAGAAATGGGTTAAAGGGAACTGTAATTACACTCAAATTTGAAAAAAAAAAATCTCCTCATATGTTTTCTGTCAGCCCAATTAACTTAGCTGCAGTTGTACAAATTCTGCTTTCCAAGATGGCATTGAGGCTTAGGATGGTTGAGAGCTGATTGCAGTTGTGCTCAGGGTTTTGCACAATATGGAAGTGCTGCTTAACCCATCCAAACTTTCCCAGAGTTTTCAGCAGGTTCTGGCTTTCACTTCCTCTTTTTCCTCCTCTACAAATATAACTTCAGTTACAGTTCCTGTGCAGATGATTCAGACTGACCACTGTGACATACATGATTCAGTCAGTCCAAGCCAAAATGAGCCATCCATTGTTGTGTGTCTTCTCCAGCAGCTCTAGCTGATGATGGCTAACAGAGAATTCTTAATTGCCCTCTTTAAAGCCTTCCTTGGTACTCTGTTTTATTGTGGAAAATACCAGTGTCCTGCCTGTTATTTAAACTTTAATTAGACATATTTTGATATTGGACTCTTCTAGAACCTGCAGATATTTATTCTGTAAGATCTTAAAGAGATGGCCTACTGTGTGCATCCTAACAACTGACATGCTTTCTTCTAAATTCTGCCCTTCTCTTTGTACTTTTGTTTGCTACAACAGTATTTTTTTTTTTTGTTCTCAACAAATGTATCGTTCCCCAAACTGCTGCTGCAAAGCTTTTTTGTCCAATCCATCAGCTGAGTCTGTTCTATTCCCCTCTGCATCCTGATTCCATCTTCCCTAGGCTGCAATTCCTATGTGGCTTTCAGAGATCCTCTCTGCACCCATCCAGTGATTAAAGTCTGGTTCCTGCTTCAGAACAATCATTAGTCCACAGATTAGATTTCTAAACAAGTATATTTATACTTTATACCTTCTGCCATCAAGAGGCTTGGGAGGAGCCCCTCATAAGCTTCTGCTGATTTACCTCATTATTTGCCTTCAGGTGCTTCTTTCAAGTCAGTGACTCTCTCTGTGTGTTGGAAATGACAAGATCCATTTTCACCTGGGGGCAAGCTACACATTTACCTCTGGAGGAGGCACGAGCACAGGCAGCTCCCATGGTTCAGCTAATGTGCTGGAAATCTCCCCTCCAGCTTTTCTCTCAGTATCTTGCTCATAAGTCACACCACCAAGCTTCACCTGTCAGCCTCACACTTGCTTTGAGCGAGGCTGGTTTCTCTTGTTCTCCCTCAGTTCACACTGCAGCAGAATATTTAAACTGAAAGGAGCTTTCTGTGCAGGTAATTGTCTTGCCATAATGTTTCTTCTCAATTTTTATCATAAACTTTTTCCCCAAATAAAACCTTAAAGGGAAAGATACAAAGCAAGCCCAAGTGCTTTCAATTGCTGAAGCAAAGAGTCTGCAGTGAAGCTTCTGCTTAACAAAGTGGAAAATAAGAAAGCATGTTTTATTCCATCATTCATTAAAATTAAGGGAATGAGGGCCTCATTTGCTTAAAAATTGTCTATTAGTATTCACCTGATGGCAAGCAGCCTTAATCTCCCACCATTAAAGAAAACAGAAGCTCATTAAATAGTAATTTTTTTAAATAGTGACAGGAGCTTGGATATGAGCAGCACTGATCTAAGCTGCCATGTAAATTGTCCATGATGATCACCAATAAGAGAATTTTTCGTACCTCTCCCCACTCCCAGGAGCTTTCATTCCACATGTAATCATTTACAAATGCCAGACAGGGAAAGAGCCTTGCATCAAGGGAAAAAGCTCTCACTGTCAGACTTCTGATGCTACAAAACAGGAAAGAAGCCATTGGGTACAAAGCAGGGGAGGTAATTCCTGAACAAGGGAGGGGTGTTCTGAGAGACATGAGAGCTCAGGGGGTCAGTGAATGTTCTCAGCTTTGGGCCAGCACTGCTGTGGTTTTGAGACAGCAGCAGGCATGCTGAATTTTTCTGCTTTGGCAGCTGCTCTTTGACCTCTCATTACCAGAGGTACCAAGCCAGCATCCTGTTGATGACCTCCCTCTGGGCACTGCTGTGCTTTCCCTGCCTCCAGAGGATGTAGCCACTAATCCTTGCTGCTGTGGGGGCCTGTTGTCAGCCCTGCCTGAGTATTCACGTATCAAAGCCCTCCTGCCATGGACAGGGTGCTCTTGAGTTCATTTTGAACCTATAGCTGAAATTCCCATTCTCCTCCAAGTGTTATAAAGCATCCTTTGCTCTCACTACAGGCCTCAGCAGCTCCTCTGCTCTGCATGGCACAAGTCACTGCCTTCACTTGATGCAGCTGAGCTGCTTGTGGCTCCTCTGATGAGCAGCTTCAGGCCGTGTGCCCCTGCTCCTGATTTAACACCATTCTGATCTCTCCCACACCAGTTCCTGTGCTAGGGATGTCTCTGGGCCAGGCATTGTTAGTGCTGCTCCTTAGACATGCTTAATTCAATTACTGCCAGATTTCCTAGGCCTCTTGACATTGCTATAGATAGCTCTTTAGTAATAATATTATCAATTATTTAAATTTTAATTTGTGCTTGCCATAATTACATGATCCTTTACTGCAAGGGGAAAGAGATCTCGCGTTCCACAATTACATGACCATAGTTTTTCCTCAGAGGCCCAAGTTTCATTTAGCATCAAATGGAATCATTGCTAATACTCATCAAATAGCCACTATCCTATGGGGAATGCTTCTGTGAGTCCTGGCTGTTTCAGGACATAGCTTCTGTGAGAAGTTCCTAAAGGTTTCTGTCACTGGGCTGGCTGTCAGTGATGGAGCTGACACACAGCTGAGCTCTGAGGCA
This sequence comes from Euphonia xanthogaster, assembly GCA_034509185.1. Taxonomy (NCBI): domain Eukaryota; kingdom Metazoa; phylum Chordata; class Aves; order Passeriformes; family Fringillidae; genus Euphonia; species Euphonia xanthogaster. The sequence goes on along the minus strand of JAYDZK010000271.1, from coordinate 8,118,637 downwards.
GCTCTGTCCCCCTGCTGCAGTGCCAGCACTGCTGGGTGCCCATTCTGTGCCACACACACCCCATCTTCTTGCTGCTCGAGGGGAGGGCTGGGGGAAGAGCCTGGGGGGCTATGTGCTTTCTTGTTTCACACATCCTCAGAAAGGTATTCCCAGGAAACCAAGACCTCGTGTCAGCACACCGAAAGCAGGAGCTGAGTCCTGGTTGTGCTTGCCAGAGGCCACAGCTGGCTGAGGGGTTTGTGAGAAGATGGGAAGGAGGTTAGCATGGCACCCTCTTAATGACCTTGTTAGCTCTTCTGTACCTCAGTCTCAGTTGCAAACAGGTTTTTTACAGTTAGGATTTGCAGCAGCATTCCTGCTTCTGCTGTGTTATTACCTACTGGAGCTGCTTTGGGTGACAAAATCTTCCTCTGTGTTTGGCACTTGCTATTACAAGAGGCAGATTAGTCTCCTGTGGTGTGCAGCAGCAAATGCCATGGCCTGGTGCAATGTGCACATTCCCACTAAGTGTGCAATTAATGTTCCTGTACTCCACAAACCCCAGGTCTGTTACAGCTTACATGCTGAGGGAATTCCTTTCTGTGGCTCCATCAAGCCAGTGGGCTTTTGGTTGGTGAGGGCTTTTTCCAGCAGTCGTGGGGTTTTTTGGGGATGAAGATTTTGATTCCTTTCTTTCTGCCACCAAGTTTTAAACTAGCTCCAAGGCTTTAGATGTTCACTGTTTTTTCTTTTGTTTGCTGCTTTGCTGTTGGAAAATGGGTATCTGCCCACAGAAAGTTAATGTTACATCACATTTTCTCTGCACATGGTAAGTAAAATGTTACCCATTGGAGGTTAAACCTGCTGGAAGAAGGGGTTTTCTCCCCTCAGATCAGAGAAGCAGTGCAATTCATGCTGCCCTGGCTGCCCTCCTGCCTACAATGTGCTACTTCACTGAAGCAAGCACCTGACAGGACTCAACAGAGAACAGCTTTCTGCTGTAGCTGAACTGAGGCAAAAAATTAAAAATCATTTCAATTACAGCTACTCTGCTGGTTTGGGGGAAAATATGAAGAGTGGATTTAGTGGAACAAGCAGTAAAGGAGCTGTAACTCTTCTATTCCTTGTCATTCCTGCTCCCTGGACTTCATAGCCATAGTGGTAGTCTTGATGACTTGATAAGTCTTGATTATATTCTTTTCTGGAAGCCAAAACCAAATTCTTCTTGTTACGAAAACACACACATAATTTTTATGGCTAATTAAAACCAGGGAAATACAAAACCAAGCACAAACATAGATCCAGGGAAATCTGTAGGATTATCTTCTTTCACAGTGCCCCATAGAAAGGAATTCAATGTATCCAGGATGTATATGAGGGGGTTTTGGTCTCTATAGCAAAAAAAAAACCAAAAAACAAACAAAAAGTGGGATTTTGCAGGGGATCTTTTTGCACATGCTAACCAACTTTTGTACTTTTATTTCACTGGATAAACCTGCTACTTTGGTTTGGTCAGATGCAAAATTTAAAAAAAAAAAAACGGATGGAAAAAAAATTGGTTTGGGCAAAAATCTAAACTTTTTTGCACAAAAGCATGCTTTTCAGTACAATAAAATGAAAAAAGGTAATCAAAGTCTTGCCTTTCCTCCAAAAGTGGTTCCAACAGATGATGTTGAACAAATCCTTTTTCAGCTGCCTGGAGCCAGTGATGATCATAATCACAAAGGGAGTAAGAACATGAAAGAATAATCACAGCATCATAAAATTGCTTTTGGAGAGATTTTTGCTGAATTCCTACTAATTTGAATGGGAACCACAGCCTTGGTTTGTGATAAAAATGTAACCATAGCATAACTCTCATTGCTAACCCCATTCTTCTGAGCAAGCCGTGGATGTTGTTCCCCCTTACAAGTCCTTTCTTGTGAGGTTCAAGCAAAATGTCAAGTTTAACCTGCCAGTTTGGGGATGGTGACTCCACAAACCTCAGATGTGAACACTGAATGCAAACTAGAGTTGCTGCACTCTGGCTTAGCCTGTTTGCACGAAGGCTTTATAATAAAGGTTTTATAATCCCACAGGCTTCATTCAACATGCAGTGAAAGCATGCATTTGGCAAGCATGGCATTAGATCTTTCATGTGGTCATGGTTTGCATTATTTCTGCAGAAATCCGTGCTATGCTGTGATCTGCAAAGCACTGGACACATCCATTAAATATTGCATGAACACCAACACCAAGGGGAACATAAAATATTGAACCTGAGCAAATGGATAGCTCAGTGTAGGGGAATGCAGAGATTTTCACCTGTAGGCCACCAGTTAAAAAAACAGTTCAGATTAGTGCCAGCACCACACCAGATATCACTTGGCAGGTGTTCACTGGCTGAAATTATTTATGTTCCCCAGCTCCTGCTGGGAAAAGGGTTCTATCACAGAAGCCATGGTTGTTTGTGGCACCCATGAGACAGATCACTGTTTCCATAGAACAGCTAAGGTTTAAAAACACCTGGATGCTGTGAACTTTCCAGGCATGTCTAGGACAGGGTCAGGGTCTTAAACCTGAAATTACGCAGGGGTTTTTATTCTCTCTGCAGAAAGAAGCAGTGCTCCTTCTCCAGGAAGGCTGGGCTGGCACATCCTCTAGAGTGTGAGGCAGTGCTGTGACTGCACAGCCTCCCTCCAAACCCTTTTCTCTGCTGGCCACCTGATCTTTTCCTAGGACAGCACAAATCACCCAGGGCTGTCTGCTCAGGGCCTCCCATGGGGAAGCATTTCTGGACCAATCTCCCTTCTGCTGCTTCTTTGCTCTTCTCCCACCCCCTTGCTTTAGGTTTTGTAGCTGCTCCTGCCTGCAAGGCAGTGATCACTGATGTGTTTGCTCAGCTGAGGGGACATAAAGCAGATGTTCTTAGGGCCTTGACTGGGGACCCATGGAGAGACTATTTCCATAATAGCAGCTCCCAGTTGGACTCATTGCTATTTCTTCCTCATTTTCCTGGTCTACGAATTCCTTACTCGTTTCTTCAGCACAAAAGCACTGTTCTTCTCTGACAGATGCCATCTTCACTGACTTCATAAGAGGATCTATTTGATTCTTTGATAGGAATAGATCCTTACCTATCTCTGCATCTGTCTTCAAGAACATGCCTGGTCTGTTGTGGTTCTTCTGTGGATGCCAATTTGTAACAAACAAAGCTCTTTTCTCTAAATCTCAGCTACAGAAACAAGTAGAGCTGTCCTCAGTCTTTGTTGTGGCTTCATAAACACTGTCCTCTAGGCTGAAATGCAAAGGTTGAAGTTCTGGGATCTAACAGAGTAAACTGCTGTGATCTATGACACCCATGGATTCTGGAGAGGACAACAGTCTCTGCTAATTGGTTTCCTGCTGTCGGAACTCAGGGCATCCCTTTGGGAGTCTGGAGTTGCCGGGACCCTTGCCAGGGGGCT
>JAYDZK010000271.1:8098006-8115112 GCA_034509185.1 Euphonia xanthogaster | reverse complement strand
GGGACTGTCCTGCTGAGCTGACCTGGCAGGACAGGAGAAAGAATTTTATAGATAAGATCCAATAAACAACCTTGAGATCGAGAAATGAAGAGCCCTGACTCCTTCTTCAGTGCCGGGCTGGGAAAAGAGACTTTCCAACTTTTCTGGGGGTCACTGTGAGCAGCCAGAGACCCCGACATCCTGCCTGGTAGTGGGGAAGCTGAAGGTGCAAGCAGCACTAGCAAGTGCAGTTGCTTCTCTGAAGACCATTGTGTAGGAGAAGTACATTGGATTTGGTGTCCCTAGGACACCAATAGGAGTGGTTTCTAAAATCCCCTGAGAGGTCAGTGTGAGGGCTCTTGATCCACGGGCAATGAAGCAAGATTGGACACAAAATGGTATGATTCTGTGGGTAGGGAAAAACTTCTGCCTTCCAGCTTCTGCTGTCTCTTGGTGAGTGACAGGGAAAAGCAATGTGCAAACTTCAACACTAGGAGCTCAGAGACAGCTCCTAGCTGTCCCTGAGGCCTGGGATGAGTGGGAGCTGGGCCTCTGCATCTCCACTGCTGCCCTAAAAAGGGATCCCCATTTTCCAGGAGCTGTGGGCACCCATCCCACCTGCCTGCTCTGAGCAGCCTGTTTGGGACACAGAGCTGCTCACCCTAAGAGTGTAGCACTTTAGGGCTAAACCTCTGCCTTCTGTGCTCATCCCTGGGCACGGGAGGAGCAGAAAACCCCCCCTTTGCTCTTCAGACTGAAGGGAGGGCTTGGTGGTGTCACAGATTTTGGTAAAAATACGGGCGAAAGTGCCCTTGAACAGCTGAATAAGAGCATTGCACTAATTATTTGTGCACTTCTTGTGTGAATCCACACCTTGGGGAAGTAACTGCACATGGAAAAGCCATGAAGGAAAGGAAAAGCCCATCAGAGATAGGTGATGACTGGATTTGGCCAGCCCAGCAGACTGGGTTTTGTAGGAAACTAAAACTCAGCATCAAAACAGCTGGCTTATTTACTCTGCCTTGCTCATAAACAATGGAGGTTATTCCAAGGTATGGCTGCAAAACTGCTTTTGTAGAAACAGCAAAACTGCTACACCTGTGTTTTGTGTCTGTTTTGTGGCTAAAAGTCACATTTGTTTAATGAGTTGAGGGAGAGCTGGGGGAGATACTGGCAAACCCACTCTTGATTTCTCTCTTTCGAGTGAGCCTGGGCAGGCAGACCTGGACACCCCTGCTGTTTATTGTAGCACAGATCTGCAGTGGCACAGAGCACTTTGGCATCCAGCACAGCCATTGCTTGCCTGAATTTACCAGCAAATGAAATCTGTGAGAGCACTACAAGGAGTTCTGAGTGGATCCCATCCCTCTGCTGTAAGATCATTATGCAGCACAAAATGAGGCAGCCTCAGCTAACAGCTGATGTCTCCAGCACACATGAGCCCCACACAGAGCAGAGGCTGGAGGAAATCCCCCTGTTATTTTCTAGATTGTCTGTGGGAGTACAACAACAAGATAATAAAACAGGCTGACTTGCAAACACAGCTTGTCAGTGCAGCACAGAAGCCCCTCCTGAAAAATAATTTGCCCCTACTGCAACACACTCTCCTCAAGGTGTGAAGTCCAACATCATGGATTTCTCTGCAAGATCAGGAGGAGAAATTATGAGCTCTAGGCAGAGATTCAAATTGATTATCACCTTCTTGCCTCTTCACAGCAGCATCTTGGTTTTGACACCAGTGTTGCTCAGCTGGTGAGAGGCAGCAGATGCCCAGGCTCTGGCACTGGATTTCAGTGGAGCAGGAATTGGGCCATGTTCTAAGTGGGCATTTCAATTGCCCTTCTTTAATTAAAGGGACTCACCTGTGCTAAAATGGGCTGGTCAGAGAGCACCCTGGGAAGCCTGGGAAAGCAATACCTGCCTTCCCTTGGCAGGACTGAGCCCTCCAGCACTGGGGCTCCAGCCTCCCCTTTGCTCCATGTAGCACGCTCATCCTGAGAGGAAAAGCTCATCCTTGGGGAAAAGCTCTTTTCAGGACAGAGCCCAAACCACCAGAACCTGTCTTCCCAAAAGATGTGGAGCTGCTTCAGTGCTGTGGAAGGTATGAAAGCTAGTGTGTGTGTAGTTGTGCTGTTTCTTAGTCTTCTCTTGAAACAGATCACTTTTAACATGGAAAGCAATGTGCAAACTCTCCTTTTTAAAGGAATTTATTCTTTTAAGTGTAAAGGAAATTTTGTTTCCCCTTCTTCCACTACAACTCAATTGCATCTGAAAGCAGAGATAGTCCCTATTGGCTTCCTATGTCTTAAAAATGTTTTGAACTTTGCTGTTTTTTTGGCAGGAAAGGAATTGTCTGGCTTCTCTTTTCAGTCATGTTTTCTTTATTTATTTACTTGCACTCTGGGAGTGTTGACGTTCAGTTGAGGCTACAGGAGTCTGAGAATACTCATTGTGTATCTTTTTGAATATTAGATGCATTTTTTTAAATGAAAATCACATGAAAAATGCTTTAATATTTCATATTGGAAAAACCTCCAAACTTCATTCATCCTGAAACCCAATATTTCTTTTTGTAATTTTGGGGTGTTTATTTTATTTCAACTTGAAGAAGTTAAAATCAAAAATTTAGTAGGTTTCATTTTGAAAATATCTATTTTTGTTCACTACTTTTGTCAATGATGTTGAATTTATTTCTTCCACCAAGCAAATGTTCAGGAGAACTGTTTTATTAGGCCTTGGTTTTAAAGCTTTTAAAAGTTTATTTAATGCTTCATAGTATGCAGAGCCATAGATCATTAAATCCTTTGGACAGAGACTGATTTCATTTTGTTGTCTGGATCAAGTTGGTTCAGACTAAAATGGGGAGCAGACTGGAAAAATGCTTTCATGAGCTTTCTCTGTGTGGTCACAACCACTTGGAAGGAGGAGCCTCATCAAAAAGATGTTCTTTAGCAATGCTTTAACCTCTTCTTAAAACATTTCTTTACCAATTAACAGTCATGAAAGCATAGTCCTGTCTATGTGTAAAAGAAAGGTTGTAAAAGTTGGTTTAGGGTGTGGGCTTGTTTGTTTGGTTTTTTTTTCATGACTAAATATGTCCCCCAAAAAAAAAAAAAGAAAGAATGATAGAATTATACAAGAATCCAGGTCTGAATTCTTCTGTCAGCTATACATGGAGATGCTGGTGTTTTACACAAAACCTTTTAAAAACAGTTATATTGTTTGACTATCAAAAAGTATTGAGTATATTCTGTTCTCCAAAATCTATAGCTTTACATCAGAAAAAAAACCCTCAGAGGGAGTACCTGTTGAAATGCTTTTAATTCCAGAAGCATTACTTTTGTGATGTAGCTGCTCTGTAATAGTGAGCCTACATGGAATGTGGAAGATTTAATGATACATAAAAGCTGAGGTGGAATGATAAGGACAGACAGATTGATGGGCCATGGCTGTTGCTTCTTTGGGTTTTTGGGTTTGCTAGGCTTTTTGTTTTGAACAATGGATGGCAGGCAAATAGTAAAAGAGAGTGACACGATATCCAAACTGTTTTCCTGGGCTGGCCAGATAAGCTGGAAATACAATCTGTGGGATTTTTAATTGACTTTTCATGAAAAGTAAAAGCAATTAGAAAAGGGAGCAGAGAATTCTTTAATAATGACTGTTAGGACTTCAAAGAACTTCCACACTTCAACTTGAAGGAAAGTAGCATAAAAATAAAAGCAGAGAAGTTGGGAATTTAATGCTGGTTCTGGTTTAATGATGTTTTGTAGTTTCTAGACTCTTTTAATTGTTTTATCATGCTTAGCATTTTGTGTTGGGCTGAGCTATGAATGTTAATAGTGGCTTAACCCCCCTGGAATGTCAACTACTGGCGTGTGTCATGTGAACTCGGGACTCCCACTCAGTGTGTGAATAGGAAAACATCTCTTTCTTGGAAGCACAGCCCGGGAGGATCTGTGTGAATCAAGTTCTGCTTTAAAACACTCCAATGAACTTACCTCGTTCAACATGATCTGTTCTCTAACCTAGCTGGGCAATTAGGAATATGAAAGAAAATAGGATGAATGCATCTGTTCTTAAACTTCAAATGTGGACCAAGAATGTCATGAATTGTTCCTTCACATATTCACAATTTCACAGGAAGACATTTTTATTTTTAAGCTCTTTGGTATTGTTAATTTTGAAGCAACATAGGTATTTTTTACACACACACAGGCACTAGAGAGCTGGTTTTCCTCTTTTTTTTTTTTAACTTCCAAAATTTGTCAGAAGTCACCTCATTTCTTTTTTTCACCTCATTTCTTTTTTCCTTTCCACTTCTAAATTAATTCAGTGTCCATGAAAACTGTCAGATAAATAGTGTCACACATCAGAGCACAATCTGGGCAGCACATAAGCTTTCTGCATCTTGCTTGAGGGTTTGGGGGTTTTTGCCACTCTATTTCTGGCAGCAGTAGGGGAATTATTCACAATGAATCATTAGTCTGACAAATTTTGTCTTTTTCCTGTCAGTCCAGAAATTGCCCGAGTAATCTGAAGCTCTTGTAAGCTAATGCAAGTTCTTTTTTAAGCTATCCACTGAATGAGATCTGGGAATAGCACTTTGAAGATTATACTTGATAGTCAAGATCTGAGACTTACAGTTTAAATGCTGTAGATCTAATAGTTTAGATTTGAAATGATCTAAAAGTTACACACTGACTTGATATATTAAAATTCATGGTTTGGGTACTAAAAATGCATAAATGAAGCACAGCTTGAGAAACTAAGTCACAATATTCTTCTTTACTATCTCACTCTGAATTACTTCCAAAATAAAATCTGGTTTAGTCCTGAATGTGAGCTGTAATATTTTAAGGAGTTTTCATTTGGCTTTTCCACATTTGTTTTGTTCAGTTAACTTTGCTCAGGAAAGGGCCATTCTGTTTGTTTTCCATGAGTGCCCTTGGTGACAATCACTGATCCCTGAGCTGCCCAAGACCCTGCATGTTGAAAGCAACAACAGGAATTTTTGTCAAGGGGGATTCAGGGAGCTCCTCAGGCCTCTGCTGCACAGCTCACTTTGTGGTCTTAGACACAGAACATTGGACCACAATTCCAAATGAATGAGCCAATCCCAAATGGAATGATTGCCATGGAGATGTGCATTAGCATGACTTTAGGCCAGCCTTTATTTCCATGGGACAGCAGAGGTGCCTCTAGCCCCTGCTTTTGACAGAAGTATTTGACAAGTAGCTGGATGCTACTGGTTTCACCTTTATATTGCACTTTGTCATTTCAAACCTCCTGAAGTTCTTCTGTCTTTGTCTTTAAAGTGCTGTGTGAATAGCTAATTAAATTAATAATCTACCTAATATAAAACCCAGGCTTTCCTTAAAAGGGAAAGGCTGTTTCCTAGTCCTGCTTTCATGACAGGAGAGGAGAATAATAGATTTAGAGATGTGTAATTAGAAGGACCTTAACTTGCTTGGCTGAAGGCAAACCCTAAAGATATTTCAGGGACTATAAAGACATTTCCTCGGGATTGCCTTGCAAAATGGAGTCATCTGTCATGCTCTGCAAGGCAGCCAAACCTAAAATGCTTGGTGGGGAGCATGGCTGCTGGACCCCTTCCAGCAGTCAGAGCAGAGAACTGGAAACCACAAATTAAACCAATTAACCTGATGCTTACAAGTCATGGCTAAAGCAGGACACATCCAGTATAAATTTTTCCATTATTCATCTCTGAATCTATATCTAAATTCTATGCCTACTCATAGCAATATTTCTATACTTTTATTTGTGTGTATTGTACACTTGCAAGGGCACACACATTAAAAAAATACTCTTTTTTTTCCCCTCTCTCTCCCTTTGGTGTCATTATATCAGAGGGAGTGATCTCGGACTAATCAAAGCATATAAATAATCCAAAGAGGGGAAAGAAGTTAAGAAATTAGTACAGAACTTAACTCTTCAGCAATGGGTGTTATGTGAATGGAAGAGGATTTCAGATACCTTGACAGTGTCTAGCTAAATCCTGAAGCTGTCTGGAGATGCTAGGGAGTGTGTAAGGATCCTTTTCTGAGTTACATGCTTCAATTAAAGTACAGAGGGAAAGTGTGTGTTAGTACCAAAAATGGCTTTAAAATCCATTTTACACATTTAAGAAGTAAAGAGCTGTCAAACTGCTGTCAAGTTATACTAAAGCAGCAGTAGGTGATAGCAACAGGGGGGCTGAGATCAGCAAGAACTGTTTCTGCTCTCCCCTCCCCATTCCTGCCACAGGGGACACTCGGGTGAGAGCCTGAGAGGCTCTGCAGGCTGTGGAACAGGGACCCAGCCAGCCGTGGCCAGCACGGACACTGGGGACAGGCAGCAGAGGAGCTCAGGGATTGCTGAAGTTTTAACTTAAGCCAGCCTAGGAATGATGTATTTTTGACAGCCACTTCTACTGAATCAACTAACCTAACACAGACCTGAACTAGCAGTTTTCTTTTTAAATTATATAGTTGTTTTTGTTTTTTTTAATCCATTAACAAGAATGCAGCTATGCCTTGAGTGACACAGAGAAGAAAGAGACAAGTACAGTGTAATGTGTGAGACAACAAACATTGTTCAAGGAAGTCAATGAACAGGTAAATAAACATTTCCATGTGTTTGATGCCTTGGAAGTCTGACTCCTGAAGATCTTTGCACTGCCCAAACTGAGGTGGTGCTCTCTAAGTGAGTGCTGGCTCCTGTTAAAACGTGGCTTGGTTAAATCACTAATGTGGGAGGGCATGAGCGTCCCCTTGCTGCACACAGAAATGAATTGCTACAAAGTGCTGCCTGATCCAGCTAAGCACTAAGGCATGGGGACAGATGACATGTTTGAAGTGAAGTGTTGGTCCAGAAGACTGAGTCAGCTTGCTTGAGATATGTCTGCAGAGACACACTCCTATGCTCTTTTGAATTCAAAACCCCCAGAAAGTTATACTTCACTTCCTCTGATTTCCTTTTCCCTGGCATTTCACTGTTGTTTCTTTTCACTTTTGCTGTTATTCTGACCTGCCAACTGCAGATTTTCTGAACCTTGAACAATAGCTGTGACTTTGCTGTTAGAACTCAGAAACTCATTAACAGAAGGACTTGGCTTTGAGCAAATGTCACATCACATTAGTGTAATTCTCAGGCACTAGCTAGCTCTTAGCTTGGCCCATTCATTCAGGCAGAGTTCAGAATGCCTCCTTGCTGTATCATAGAGATATTCTGATGGTGCTGATTACTTTTGTCTCCATCTGTTTTGATTGATAACTCAGGCAATTATTAGTATTCTGAACACTGCAGGAGCTTTTCTCAGCTCTTGTCAGTGTGAGAGGACAGTGGCAAGGGAGAAGGGAATTTGTTAGTGTGGGAATCCACAAAATCAGATGGTTTGGGGAAAGCTGCAAAAGGCAGGCCTTAGAGACAGCAGAACTGTGATCAGAGCTAAGCAGCAGCCATGAGACAGGTCAGCAGAAAAATTATTTATAAAGTAGAAAAGCAAGGACAAATAGAACAATGGTCTGTGTATTAACGCTTGTCTAGGATAACTCCCTAAGCTGTAGAAAGGTTTATCTAGCAAGATATTAGGAAGTTTGAAGCTTCATAATGGAGCTCTGTGCATTGTGTTTTAAGGTTCACAAGCAGGTGTTGCATTCAAAATAGGCAAGCATTGTTTAACCAAAGGTACCTGTGCTAATAGTGCTTGGATAGAACCACTGTCAATGTGCTTCTGCTTTGTGTGACTGCTCAAAAAGCTTATAAAGCAAGCTGTAGCATTAAGTTCTTGGTCTGCTGCCTGGGATATGAGCTGATGGCATCTTCCCATTGTCATAACCATGCAATGAGGCTGATGCTGAAAAATAAACCAGCTGAAGGCACGTTCCACAGCAGCCCTGTCCCGTTTGTGATTTGTATACAAACCCCCAGCCGGTGATACATCATTACTGCTCTGAACACTGCAGGAGCTTCTCTCAGCTCTGGGCAGTGTAAGAGGACAGTGGCAAGGAGGAAGGGAATTTGTAAGCAGTATCCCATGGAAAATAACCTCCAGGGTCAGAAAGGATTAATGGGAGAAGTGCTGATATAATGAATGCTGTGCATGTGTACAGTACACACATCTTGCATTCTGCTCTTCTGGGGGTGCAGCCCTGGCATCTCACAATATCCAAGATGGAGATATCTGAGGATTACTAGCAGCCTTCCACAGTGTTACTTGCAGCTGCCTTTGCAGGTGAAAGGAAGGGTAGCACTGGGCTTAGGAATCAGCAGCTATGTATGAGATAGCCCAGGAAGAGCCATTTCAATGGCAAACTGGGAATTCATCATTCATTACAAGGACTGCAGAAACAGCAGAGAATATTAGTTTGTAGTGCTCTGGAGCATTACCCTCAGAGCTCATCAGAAGGATTTATCTTAAAAGGCTGCAACAGCAGAAGGGGGATGAAGCTGATTTTAGGCCTCCCCAGTGCACTAGCAGGTACATTGGTCCAACAGTGCTTGACATACTTTGAAGCCTGCATCTGCCCACAAAGCCTCTTCCTCCTCCCCACAATTTACATGGGAGGCTGTATCCATCTCCAGTGACAACACTGTGGCAAATATCTATTCCACCAGAGCGTCAAAAGAGTATTATTGTGGCAGAAAACTGAAAAGCCAAGAAACTTTATTGTGGTTGATGTATGACTCCAAGAGTCTGAATTTCCAAGCATGCTAACGCCTTTCCAGAATCCAGATGCTTCCTTTGGGCTGGGAGCACAACCAAAAGTGTCCCCTGGTTCCTAGTGAGGGGAAGAACTGACAAAAAATTAAAAGCTGCTTCACTACATAAATAGGTAGATGGAAAATGAAGCTCTTGTTCCTGAACCACAAGTAGTAGATTAAGTAGTGAGTGTGTGTTCTTGGCTGTAGCTGGCATGGCCAGTGAGCAAATACTAAATGAAAGCAGCAGGGTGAGCTTTTCTGGGCATTCGAGCAATTACAGAATATTGAGATTATTCCTAAAAGGGAGCTCAGTTTTTTCCCCTGACTGGACCAAGGTCTGCTGCTTTTTGTGAAGATGATGGCCCTGGTTGTGTCATTGGGTGGGCATGGTCATCTGGGCATGAGAGCAGCTCATTTTACCTGCTCATTTACTGACTGGCATGGCCACAGAGACAAGGTCTGTGTCCTGCTCAGGGAGCAGAAACTGATCTCTGGTGTATGGCAAGCTGTGGAGAAGGGGGAAGAACAATCACCGAGGAGAATGAGGTGTGCCCTGGGGAGATGTGGCCACAGAGCTTGCTCCCAGCACAGCTCAGCAGCTCCAGAGAGCTGAACAGAGCTCAGTGTGTAACTCACACAGCTCCTGGGCCTCACCCTCTGCCTCTGCTTGCAGCTCTCTCAGTGTCTGCCTGGCAGAACTGGCCTGGAGGGAAGCACAAGGGCTCAGCCTGCAGCATGGGCTCTGCCTCTCATTGCCATGAGATGTAAATCTCTGAGGCTGGAGTTTGTGCTCACTGCTAATTCAAACTCTGGTGGCTCTGGGAAGCCCAGTTCTTGTTTGAACCTCTAAAGCTCACTGACAAGGATGCTGCCAAGATCCATAGCTGGCTTCATGGAGTGCAAAAGGATTTCAATCTGCAAATAGCCTGGGCTGCACAGGGGCTGATTTGAGATCTCTTGGCCAAATGCAGTGTACTATTTTTTTTCTACAACTTCTTTTTGCTCTTTTTTTCACATATAACTTGGCTCATATCTGGCTGGTGTTAGTGGTAGTGATGAAAAGACATAACAATGTAATTTCCTTTTAAAATACAGGACTTGCACTAGAAGGGCAAGCCCAAATGAGGGTGATGCCTGAGGTATTGATGGATCTCTCCTGTTACTAACTGGATTATGTCTGCTGGGCTGTCAGCCTGAAGTTAATGGAAGGGTAATGAGGGCCTAACCATAAACAAGCTTACTTGAGTAGAGGGAGTGGGAATGTTTGACACTGGACTGACTTTTAGGGGTCTCAGGTGACAAGTTGAATGAGTCATTGATGTGCTGTTCCACTAGGGAAATTCACTCAGTCCACTATCAATTTCCCCTGACACTCACAACCCTCACAGGGTTTCTGGTGTTAGTTATTTGTTACCAGGCAAAAATAATTTGATTTTCATACTCCTTAAGTGAAACAAAGTTGGAGAAGTGAGTAAGACAAACAAGGTCATCTTCAGTGCAAGGTTTTGTAAGTTAGATTCCATTTCATGCACACACAAAAAAGGTAACAGCTGGTTTTCTTATTTCTTTGCAGCTTTACTTTCCCTCAAAGTAATGTGTGGGTTCATTATTTTTTAAGCCAATATAAAAGACAATAGATGAAGCAGGAAAAATGTACAGCTCTTTTCAGAGGGGGCATTAATCTCATGGCACAGGATTGGTGACTTCTGCTGGGCTCCCACCTCCACAGTTCAGTGCTGCTATGTATTTTGGGGGTCATTAACACCCTTGCTGAAGAGCTGTTACTGAGGCTCTTCCAAACTGAAATTCTTCTGTGCCAGAGCAGCATTCCTTATCATTTTACTGTGTGATGGCTAATGGTAAATCTGCATCAAAAGAAGTCTTTGGGATGGCTGCCCCCATTTAGCTCTGCTAAAATGTGCCCATCCCAAGTGAAAATCATCATGTGGCAGCTCCCTTGAGAAACCTGGTACTTTGCAGTGAAGTATGAAGCACCCAAGTATTAATTTCAGGTTAATCTGAGTTACATTTTCCTGAAACAGGAACCTAGAAGAAAGCAGGTTCTCAGCTGAGTGGTGCTGTGCTCAGAGGTGGGGAGGCTGGCTCCAAACTTTGTGCAATATTGTGTGAGACTTTCCAGGCACCTTTCACATAAGAAAATAACTTTCTCAAAAAGTACTGAAAGAAATAAATGTGTCCCAAGGAAACCTTAACACAAAAATATCAGGCTCATTTTTGTGTAACATTGAGGTGAACCACTTCTTCAGGTGAACTGAGGGATGTTAAAGCTCTGCATCTACTCTGGAGAGACTGAGAAAAGTATTTATATTAAGAATATTCTTGTAAACCCACAAAAAGTGCTCCTGAAATATCCTTGGAAGTGCAGCATGGTAAAAATTTAGAAGGAAACAGCTGCCTTCTGCAATGTTTTTGGGTGAGGAGTAAAACAGGATAATGTTTCCTCCCAGAATGTCAGGAATTTTCTTAAGCAAAAGTTTCTTTAAAGGTTGACTATCACAGTTGATGCTTTTTTTTTATGACAACCTCAGATTTGTGAACCACTACATAAGATCAATGTAGATGAAGATATACAGATGAGATTTGTGAGAGTTTGTGTTCATTTTAACTTCTAACTTTTCTTCTATCTGCTCTGTTTGTCAAACAGGGTTTAAATAAAAATTCAGGACAACAAATAACAGGTGTCAAACACTAGGATATTAAAAGTAAAAAGCCCAGTTTCATTTCAGTTCATATTTCCTTGGAGAATCTTTAATTTTCGTGGTGAGTAAGACATTGCCTGACCTATCCCTTGTACAGATCCATGGAATGCAATCAAAGCAAGGCTTCTCTCAGCATCTCTGGTTGTTCTCTGACTGTGCAGTGATACCTGTTTGTATTGGATCAATCTCAGCCAAAAACCAATCTTTGCTACACTTACACTGGCAGAAGACCAATAATATCCAGGAACAATGGCTCATAAAGTAGGAGAAGGATTTTTTTCTGTGTATCCTGTTATGTCTTTTCTGTACTTGCAAAACAGGAATGGTATCTGAGGTAGTGAACAGTGGCATTTAAGTGACAGTGCTCTCAAGAGAAATGCAAAGTGATGCATTGGGTACCTCAGTTCCTCAGGCTGTCCTTTTGCTTGCCACTACAAGGAAACTGTTTTCAGTCATCCAAATAAACAAATTACTTGAATCTGAAAAGTGCCAAATAGTATTAGGCTTTTCTTAGGAATTCATCTAGGCAAAAGGAAGGCTGGCCCTCTAGGCAAGGGAGTTTTGTATCGTAAACTACTGCTGCTCATTCTGTGTGGAGCACTGCAAAATTAGTATATTGCTGATAGCTTTATATTTTCATCTGCCTACTCAGCAGTTATGTTCCAGTAGCTTCCCCAAATTGGATATTAATGATTCACACTCTGCAATTTGTGTACCCACAAAGTGGAATTGCATAATCTAAAAAAACTAGAGACCATACCTAGGCACTAACGAGATCTTCCTCTTGATTTACTGGCTGATCTTCCATCCAGCCTGATTTAATGGCAGTCAATGGATTAGCGAGTTCCAGTGCACTATCAGCCTGAAGGAGGGGCCCACTAATAGCCCTGTGTGCAGCAATGGCAGGGGAGAAAGCTGAACTTTCTGTCCTGAGGCTCCAGAAAGCATTAACCCCTTTTTGGAGCACCCTGTGGTGATGAGCAGGAGCTGTGGTGTGCTGGAGAGAGAGGTGTGATGCAAGGATGAGAGCAGAGATGGTCTTGACAAACCTCTAGTGGTTAATTCTGCATGGGGCACTGCAGGAGCAACAGTACCCACTCTCCTAGTTCCTCTGGGAAATGTGTAAGTGTTTTCAGTGTCATTCTCCAAGTGGGAACCTTATTTCCTCCTGGTGTTAAGTAATGGTCAAAGGCATTCTTTTACTCTTTTTGTTTTTAGCAGCAGGTCCTCAGTGCAGCAGCTCGTTTTGCCTCTTGGTTCAAACAGCTCAGTCTTCTGCATCTGGGTGTCTTCACTTCCAGGGTATCCACTGCTAAGGAAAAAGCCAACCTCCCAGCACTGAGATTCAGCCCTTGCCCAGGAGGGCAGTGTTAGAATTGAGAAGGATAATTATGCACTGCTCTATTCCCTTGCCTTTTTCCACATGCCATGAGACATTGTGCAAGGAGATGAAGCAGCAGCCATGAACTGCTATTATTACCATTACTTACACAGTCATGAAAACAAAGAGCCCTTGCAGAGAGCTCTGCCATTGATTTGTGAGCCTTGGTCACCCCTGGGCCTGGGATTGTGCCTTTGTTCCTTACCTGCAGTCCCCTGCTCCTCTTTCTTAGCTCAGCACTATGACAAATCAGACAAAAATTATCTCACAGCTTGTGCTGAATCCTTAGTGTGCAGGAGGATCTAGATCATTGCTGGAACAAGATACAAGCTGATAATACCCCCTGCTCTTAGTCCTTTAAAATGGGTCAGAAAGATGACCTAATTGTGGTAATTGCCTTCTGGCATTGCTTGTGCAACAAACCTTTTGGCTGCATGTGTAAGCCTGGGCCCAGCAGCAGGCAGTCCTGTCTCTAATATCTGAGCTCAAAGATTAAACTTCCATTCCACAGGGCTGCCATCTGCTGCAGCTTGTGTCCAGCCACTGAGGAACCTTGATCACTGATCTTACACACAGCACTGGCGTTTTCTCTGTGCTTTTTCAGGCCACCTTAGTGGAATGACTTCCTCTGACTAGAACAGACTGAGTAAACCAAAACACATAAAAACAGCCTGGTAGGTGAACACAGGTGTTAACTAGCTCATTGAGCCCCTGCCTTGAGGCAAGATAAAGTAAAAACTGAGACAGTTTTCAAAGGATGTGTTTGCCCACCGAATGGCTCAGTACAAGTTGTGCATAATGGCTCTGATTGGGTGTTTCAGGCTTGGTGCTGTCACCTGCAGCCATGGTGTGTGTGACACTGCTCTGTTTGTGCTGCCAGTGAACTGAGCGAGGCCGTCATTGCCCTGAGCTCCTGTGCTCCCAGCATTTGTGATAAGAAGGTAGGATGGCACTATTTGAACTGAGCCAAAAGGAGCCCAGGTTACATTTGCAGGGTCTTGTGCATGTTTTTGTTTGCTCTGCTTTGCTGGGGCAGAGACATGCTGGTATGTAACCTGTTACAGGAATTCTGGACTGCTCCCATCTCCAACAGAGCTGAAATGCAGCTTTTTAGCAGACTGTCATAAATTACATATTGGCGTTTTAATTAGTTTCATTTACTGCTTGGAGACATTTAAACTTGAAAGGCTTGTGGGCATGAAGGCAGCCTTCCATCAGCCCTACAGCCCAGCAGCAGGAGCTCCCTGGCTGCCCTCTGGGGCTAGCTCAGGACATGTGGCCTTGCAGAAGTGATGTACAGAGACCAGGTCTGGGAGGAGGTGACTCTGGACGAGGATGTTTGAAATGGGTTAGTGATGAGGACCACCTAGCGCTCTGGACTGAGTGTTTTGAGTGGCAAGTATGTGGTGTAGTAATCTCTGAGAGCCAGATGGAGTGGATTTAATGTCAGGAGACATTTTCCAGGGATCAAAGCAGCTTATAGAAATAATTTATTTTTACCTTTAAATTAAGAGAAATATGCTAAATGTTAAAATGGCCCTTAATTCATGAGCCTCATATCCCTGGGGTATGATTAGCACCAGATAACTGGGTCTCCCTGCTGTGCCTTGTTGCTTAGTTACGCCACACAAGTGCACTGTGCTTTCATTTTCTGTCTTCTGTGAGCAGAAGCAGCATGATATAAAAGTTCAAAAAACCTGAAAGACTCTGAGAGTACTCTCAGCTGTATTCCAAATCACTTGGGCTTCAGCAACACCACACAAGCACTGGGCTTGCTGTGAATGGAAAGAAGCTTATCCTGATGGAGGGTGTAAATCAGTAGAGACCCCATTAGCTGCAGCTGTTGGAATAAAGCAGTGCAAACAGAAGCAGAATCATGCCCAAAAGACTCATCCTTTGTGGAAGCAATTTGTTTTCATTAAGAGAGATTAGCATCACAGCAGTATGATAAACTTTATAGGCCTTGGAAGTGCTATTCTTGTTCTTAAGTAAATACTGATTACTAAAAAAAAAAAATTAGCAGATTGCATATTAATCTTCTAAAGCAGAATTGCCTTGAAGAGCTAGATACTTGAAGAGTGCACAGTGACTTCCTTTTTACTGGCTTTATTAATGAGGATTTGGTTGTATTGTAAAAAATCAGAGCTGGATTATGCTGGGTCTCATGAGAGCCATTGGTCTGGTGCAGCTGGGAAATCTGGGGAAAGCTAAATGCAGAAAAATGCAGGACCTGCAATGGAGAGAGGGGCATCGGTGGGTTGCAGAATAAGGCTTCTGTTCACTTTGAGATTTTCTGTATGGAGAACATGTCTTTCACAACACTTTCTTAATGTCAAAATACTTATTTTCCTATTTTTTTTTTGTACTGTTAATGGATTCTTAAATACAGGTACATACAGGTCTCATAGGAATTAAGAGAAAACACAGTTTTGCTTAAAAAAATTATCCAGCAATCCAAATGGTTTTGCAGAAATTCTGAAATTCTCACTCTAAATGCATGGCTGAGTGATAACAGCAGTTTCCTTGGGGGACTGCTAATATTTCTTTGCCCACAGTGACTACAAAGTCTGTTAACACCAGCTGCTATTGATCCTTCTATTTCGTGGCTGGGTCTTCAACTACACAGAGATTAGAGAACAGGGAGGTTAGTAAATATGGTAGTTAATTCCCTCAGACTGGAATGGGTCAAAGATCCTTAATTTCTTCTGTATTATTTTGGTTAGCTGTTAAATTTGAATTTTTGGGGGGTTTTTTGGCTGTTGGTGTTTGTGGTTTTTGCTTGGTTTTTTGTTTGTTATTTTTTTTAAGAGGACTATGAAAAATATGCCTCAAATAGTAGTTCAGCAGTAGTTTTAATGGTGATTTAATAAGTGTATGTTAAAAGTTAATTTTCCACTTTCAGTGGGGGAGGTGAGGGACATGCTGATGTAGTAAGGCAAAAAACGTGCAAAAGAGGGGGTTCTCATGAATTGACACTTCTGCTCTAGGTTTTGGAGGGTGAACAAAAGATGCTGTTTTCTGGCAAAGAGAAGCTCTCTTGATTGCCTCATTCGTTCTTAAGGGTTATGTCAATCAGCCATTGTTTTTTCCAGGGCTGGGAATACCCAATAGTACTGCTGTTACATGGACTTGGTGGGAATGTTCTCTTGCCAAGGCCAGAGTGAGCAAACTCAGGGAATCTTGAGATTACCAATTACTATCATTTTTCCTTCAGATGACTTTTGACAGATGATGGCTCCAAAGTGGTCAAACCAAAGCAGCAGCTTTGCCAACTTCATTGCTTTCGTTTTCAGCATTTTTATGTGATTGATAGATATTCTCCTCCCTCAGATAAGTTCTGCTTATTCTCATACACATTTCACACTGTGATTCCTGCTTTTAATATCCCTGTATGCAGACAAGCAGCCAGCCTTTCTGTAGCAACAGATAGCTGTATAATTCCCTGAGAAAACAGTTCCTTTCCTGGCTACTTACTAATAGGAAAGAAGTTTTTATCCTGGGGAGCCAGTGGTTCTTCCCCTGCTACCTGTGGTAGATAAGATATTGCATATTTAACTAGAAATGAATAAAGACAAGAGGCCTCATTTTCACTTGTAATATCTCCAAGGCACTCATCAGCAGGCTCCTTGGCTGAGAGCTTTTGCCTGGTTTTCAGCTCACAAGCCAGTAAAGTTGCAGATACATGGGAATGCAGTGGGCTGACTTGGTCCACGTGGATTTCACATATTCAGCCCATTAGTAAGGGACAAAGGAATCTTCCCTTTTAGATTTGGGTGGAGGGGTTTTTCCCTATTTTATGTGAACACATGCAGTCAGTAAGACAGTAACCAACCATGTTAAATCCTTAAATGAAAGAAGAGAAGGAAAATGCATGACAGAACAGATTTTTAATTTTTTGCCCTGAAATCTATATATTTCTTTCTCACTACTTTAATATGTTTCAACACAGTGACTTCCTGCTTAATGTGGTAGAAAGTGTGGATGCTGGAGCATTTAGTGTATCCTTAAAAACTTAACAAATAGCTTCCAATTAAAAAACTCAACTAGGCGTTAGAGACAACTCTTTTTGAACTAGGTGCACTGGAAGTGGTCTTTGTGCCCTGCTGCCTGCAGAGGGCTTGGATGTTGTAGTGTGTTTTTATACTTTGTAATGCTTTGAAGTAGTTTTGGTTTTTTTTGTATCCCCGAAGTTTTCCCAAATAGTTTACCCCGGATTGTACCCCCTTCCCTTTACCTGCGGAATTCCCCTCCCTTGATGAGATCATCCCCAAATCCCCACCCTGGCTCTCTGTCAATCACCCAGCATCCCATCCCCTTCATCTA
>JAYDZK010000271.1:8081770-8093273 GCA_034509185.1 Euphonia xanthogaster | reverse complement strand
AAAGTCATCAGAGTCTCATCTGATGACTTTCATGACTCTGATGACTTTGAGCTTCTCTGATGAAGCCATGAAGCCATGCTGGCTGTGACCTAGAGCTGCCCTGTCTTTCAGGTGTTTTCCAATACCTCCCAGAATCATCTTCTCCATAACTTTACCAAGCTCAGAAGTGAGACTGACAGGCCTGCAGTTTGGGGGTTTCCTTCTTGCCTTTCTCATCAAGTGGGATCATTCCTCAAGGACCTGGGTGTCTTCTGTTGTATCCACTCCACAGCTTTAGCTGAGCAGGAGAGGAAAAGCAGCTAAGATTTCAAATAAGACTGAAAAGTTTTGCAGCCTGTGCTGAGCTTTCATTTTTTACTCCCTTCTCAAACTCCCAAACAGAAGGCTGCTTCCAGGAAAAGCAGCACCAGGGTGATTGGCCCTATGCATAGCCAAAACCAACTGCCATCTAGGGCAGCACCTTGTTAGTTAGGAGAAAAAGGTGACCTGGAGCCCCACACAGTAAGGTTTGTGCTGCTATTAAGGGACCAGCTGAGATGTGGGACAGCAGCCACTGGTATATATTAATAGCAGAAAAGCACCCCCTGCCTTTCCGCAGGCAGGGCTTGCCATTGCACCTCATTTTCCTCTTGGCACAAGAGCAGCCTCCCAGACTTTCCAGGGCTGTTTCTGGCTCTCTATCCCAGTTTTGTCACTCCAGAGTTTAGTTTTGCTTACTTTGCTGTGTCTGTGTTTGGCAGTAATCCTGAGGACCACAATCATTAGATCAGCAGGCTGGGACCCAGTTCAGGTATATCCGTGTCCTCCAGGATCACGAAGCTCAGAAATGCCACAGCCAGAAGCCCTGAGCAAGGAAAGAGGGCTGAAGCCCTTTCTATATAAGCAGTGAGGCTGTAGCAAAATCTGCATGTTGAATGGATGTTGCTTTATACATGGAATAGCCCCTCTTGCATTCCAATTCACATGAAGGAGAGGGTGAAGTCTGTTCTTCCTCGCTCAGTGGTGTGCTGTGGGTGTTTCAGTGACACACTGAGCTCACAGCACCATTTCTCAGCTTCTTGTTAATGCTTGCCACAGTAGGAATCTCATTCATGGATGACACTGATCTTCCCACAGATATTGATTCGTCAGCCCAAGCTGAGTATTAACAATGAATTTTTCCTACACAGTTCTCAATCCAGAAGTTGGATTAAGTATTCTGCATCAAAGGGACTCCTAATTTCTTTTTCCAGCAGTTTCCACTGAAGTCCAAGTGTCTGTTACACAGCAGCAGATCAAAACAGGGAGGAAGGGTGAGGTGAATTGCTGATATTTGCTGGTATTAATTGGAATGACTCTTCCAAATGAAATCTCTCATTAATAAATTCCATTTTAAAAAGTTACTCCTGGAAACTGGAGTTTGGGGTGTATTGGAAAAAACAATACCAGGGAAGGGAAAGTTTAGCTGTTGGAATAATTTATGGTTTCGTTTTCATTTCTCTGTTCTCATTCTGTTTGGGGAATATGGGGGAAAGCAAGGGAAATTCATAGAAACCACAGGGCCATTTAGATGTTTTAGATGCTTTTGTGATCTCCAGATTTCCAAGGTTCAGTTAGAAAACTATAGGCTATTTCAGGGAAGGGTGGCAGTTCCCTCTTGTACAAGTCAAACCTGCCTGAGTAGGGACCATGGGTGCTCTCGAGTCTTCACAAACTGTGTTTCCCAGGGGCCATTTTCCTGTGCCAACAGACTAAACATCCTCAGAGTATTTCAGGACTGCGTTTTGATGCATTTCTGTTCATTCATCTACTTGCAACTATCTCTGTGACCAGATAAGCAATGTCTGTTCTCTTCAATGCTGTTAAATCCATATAAAGCCATGCAGCAGCTCCTGTCAGAAAACTGCAGGACACAGGCAGAGAGAGAGATGCAAGAGACAAGGCGTGGTAAGGGACAGCACCATCTGCTTTGTTGACAGCCACTTGTGCAGAGAGGACAAGGCACTGATTAATTTGTCAAGGACTCATGTGAAGATCTGTGAAAGGAGGCAGGCATGTGTGTGCACAGTGCACCACGAGGTGTGGGGGCAGTGAGGTGGCTGTCAAGACGGGAGGGAAGGGTGATAGAGGCTTTCAAAATGGGTGTTTGGACATCTCACTTGGAGAATGGGACAAAGCCATTGACACAGCTGGCTGTGAGACCACGATGAGTTGCAAGTTGTTGCTGAGCAGCAGAATGTAAGTGTAGGTGGTTATTTATGGTGCACAATAAGGTGTGAAAAAGAAAGTGCAGGCTGGCCGATAACCCTTGGTTGATTTACATACATATAATTTATTTTTTTTCTTTCACTGAAACCTGTGGGTTAGAAGGTCTGCTAATCTCCACTAATTGGCAGTGCTGCTGCCAGGCTCATGCACAAGGGATAAAAGGAGCCAGAAGGATGAGGGACTGCCAGAGAGATACAGTGGAGGGATAAGGCACACCAGTGTTCAATGAGAGTTTTCACAGCTGCAGTCCACGCTGGGTCTTTTTCCCAGGCTCTGTTTTCTCCTAAAGCCATGCTATAAAATCCAGACAAGTTATGTAATTAAGCAAATTAAAACCAGTCTAGAGGCATTTCTGTCAGCCTGGCTAACAAAGACAAAAATTGCTTCTTTCACAGAAAAGCTGCAAAAAAGAATTATCTTCTAACAATTGGTGCCAGTACTTTAGATCAAAAGAGAAGTAGGATCAAATATGGATGGCAAAGACTGAAAAATTTAGGGAGAATTTTTTGAGGGAAGGAACTTTCAAGCAGACTTGTAACAGTCTCAGCACTTTTATCAATTATCTGGAAATCATCTGTAAAGTAGACCTGAAATACAATGAGTGACATTAACCTTTTGGACAATTCAATATGACCTATTTATGGTATTAGTTATCTGTGGACCAACAAAAATAACAGGTGAAGACCCCTAACTCACAATAGCTCAGTTCTGGGCTTTTCAGGTCTTACACTGACTGACAGTTTATGGCAAGGGTCCATTGCTGAAATAAATCTGTCAGGCATGGCATAGTTGAGTCCTCTAGAGAAGCTTCCATATGGAGTCAAAGAAGCAAAGAGGAATGCTCTCCCATCCTCAGCACTGCATTTGTGAAAATGAAGAGATTAATACCACAAGCACCATTCCATCCTCTTACAGAGACACTCATATACCAGCAAAGAGAGTAAAATTGTAAGAATCACTCAGTTTTTAGGGACTCCATACCAAAAGAGTACAGACCTCTCAAGACAGGATGTTTGAACTGGACAAGTACATTTGTCAAATCTAATCCAGATTAGATTCAATACGAGTAAGGGTGAGGAAGATGAAAGGGTGAGAAGTGAGGGTGAAGATGGTGGAAGTATTTGAGGTTCTGCTGCTCTGCAATGCTCACACATTCATTGCCAATCAAAGTGATGTGGATTGTGTGCAGAGACATTAATCATAGAACAGGTATAAATTAAAGGAAACTTCCAATCTTCTGCCAAATTTAAGGGCACTGGATGCTTAATGAAAGAAATTCCATTTTGAACTTCCATTTTGAAATTCCATTTTGAAAGTAACCCAGGAGAGCAGTGCAGTCTGCTCTTCCACAGAGAGGCAAAGAGGGACTGGGGCACAGACCCCTTGCACTTCCACACAAAGTCTTTACTAATCCCTGGGTTACAATAAAGATTTGTCTCAGTTACAAACTCCTAGTCAGACTTCTAAAACACTGCCCAGCAGCAGGATTGACATTGGAGCTGTGGAGACAGACTTCTGCCAAAGTATAATTGCGGGACTGGGGACTTATGTTAATCAGAAGTTTGTTCCCAAATCTGTTAAAACCATGAAAAAAATTCAGTGGCTTTGGATTAGACCTTCATTTATGCTGTTTAGCTACCGTGTGCCAGATTGATTCCTAACTGGCTGGCTTAGTAGGTTTTAAGATGTGAGTGTCCACCTCCTTCAGGTTTTAGCCTGGAAGATTTGAGTCACTTGGGAAAACTATTTCATAATTACTGTGAATCCTGGTTATAAAAATTCATCTCATGATAAATGTGTTTTTCTTGCTGATTTTTCCAGAGGAAGGAGGAGGAAAATTGATGTTACTGGACAAAATCTTGGAGGTATTTTTAAATAATCTGTGGAGAGTTGATTTTATTCTACGTTTCAGTGTGGCAGGGATTTGGGGTTTTTTGGGGTGGTTTTCTTGTTCTTGTCTAAGTTTGGCTTTTTTGTTTGGTTTGGGTTGTTTGTGGTTGATTTTCTTAAATTTTTCTTATTATTTTTCCTTCTGATGCTTAATGAAATTTTGGCCAGTAAAATGCCTCATGAGACATCCCAGGCAATTCACCCTGTGTTTTATGTGCTATCAAAATATATGGCTCCAGCCTGTGCAGCTGCTTGCTGTCAGGTTCAATACATCCTGAGCATCCATGGCCCCAAGTGGTTCCTGCTGAAGCCTCTGCCATTCATTCACTGAGGAGATGACAGAGTGAGGAGAGCAGCTGATCCTCATGGAGGTGGGACTGGGGCTGCCTGATTGATTGTCCCCAGAGGACAGCAGGCACTGAGTCAGTCTGCAGGGAAGGAGGGTACAACAGGCAGTTGGTTTTGTCTTTCTCTGCAGCATTTCATTCACATTCCTGCACAACATGTGCTTTGTTTTGCCTTTGTTCCACATAATAAGCTGACAATGGCTAAGGATTTTAAATATTTTTTCCTTTTGTTTCTCATGTGTTCCTAGAAATTGGAGAGGAAAGCGATGCTGCGTGTTTCAGACTAAGCCAGCTTGTCCTCTACTGAAAAGCTCGGTCCATTTTACCTCACCCAGGGTTAAATCATCTAGAAGTGCCATCACAAACAATTACACCTCAGAGCTTTACATCCTCAAGCAGAGAAGTGAGAGGGAGGACTTTTGGAGCACACTTCTCCCAGATGCCCTGGTTTAACTGCACAGCTTCAGGGAGTCACTAGATTGCAGTGGAGGAGTGCGTGTGGCACACACACTGAGCTGTGCAATTTGCTGCTCAGGGCCCTGCCCCAGGGCACACGTGGCACCCCTGCCATCCAGGGGACACCAACAAGGCAGTGGCACTGGCAGGTTGCCAGTTTGGCACCGGGAAAGGCTGGCACAAAGCTCCCCCAGGAGGGAAGGAAGCTGGTATGGCTGCAGTGGGAGCTCCCATGCTCTGAATAGGGGATGCCTTTCACCTTGGAGTAGGAGCCAGCTGTGAGGTGCCCAGGCCAGCAGCACCAGCAGTGACCTGGGCTAGTGACCTGGGCTAGTGACCTGGGCTAGTGACCCACGGTGAGGAGAACCCGGGAGGAAGGGCACCTGGATCTGGGCCAGCACTGCAAGGGCTTCACCTTCCCATCTCTGTGCCAGGCTGATGGTTCAGCTTTCCCTGGAGCAGCATGTGGTGTAACCTGGCTCTTTGTGCTTGTTTTAAAGTCCAGCTCTCTCCACATGGCAGGATTTTGAAAGGACAGGTGCGTGTGCATCTATGAAAACATTGCCCTATTTCCCTAAACCCTCAGCTAAGTGATCTTGTCAGGTGACCACTCAAAAGGAAAGGCAGGAGAGGAACTGTTGTCACAAAAGCACCATTTACAAAGGATGTCTGTATCGTGCACAGCTCATGCAGGCAGCTGATTATTCAAGATCATTGTTCAATTTAAAATGGCATGAGAATTTGAGCAAGGATTAATACGAATTTGTGCCTGCCGATGGACAACAGTGGGATGGGCAAATGTGAATGTTGATTCAGACATTAAGGAAAAAAATAGAGCATTACATCTGAGCATTAGGGTCAAGGATTTCCCTGTCTCCCACTTCATTACATCATTTAGTGCCTTGTCACAGAAGGTTTCTCTGAGGGCTGCATTTGTGATCACAGGCTGAGTTCTGTGGCAGAACCCAGAGAAATCAACTTTGTTGTGCATCCCCAGCAGAGATTTGGGCTGATAACAGTTGTATTTGTAGACTTAATCCCCTTTTATGTTACCCTGCACATAAAAAAAATGAGCAAATAAGACTCAGAATGGATCACCATGAATCCTTCCTTCCCGTAGGAAAGACTTCATGGACTAAGCAGAGCAACTCTGATCCTCACTCTGGCACTGGCAGAGGGGCACTGCCATAGTGAAAGCATTGCAGACATGGTGTGCATTTGCTGTCCCCTGAGCTGGAATGGCTGTTTAGCACAACACAGAGTCTGGTGCAATTTAAAGCCTCTAAAACCACAGAAATTCCCTTTCCTAATTTGGTGCTGGCTCAGGTCCCCAGATGGCTTCAGCATAGCAGCACATTAGGGCAGATCCAGTCCTGCCTCTGCAGCAATCCATGAGTCCAGATTATTGTTCTGGTAGTTGTTGGAGGATTTTTTCTGTTTGTGTTTGGGAGGGTTTTTTGGTTGGGTTTCATTATTGCTGGGGTTTGGGGGATTTTTGTGGGAGAGGGAGGATGGAGGATTGGATATTTTTCTTTTCCCCCCTTAGCTCATCTGACATCCTTCATTTTTCTGTGTAGATCTTCCTCATGTCTAAATGTGTTTTAGTAAATCTGATACTCCTCCCTCTGTTTTGGCAGCTGCAAGTGGTCTGTTTTCCTCACTCCTCAAAATATTAATAATTGATTTTGAAGAGATCATATTGTTTACTTTCCTTTATAGCTATCCATTGCCTCTTCCTTGTAATTCAATAATGTGCCTTCTGCTTAAATTTAGGTTAGTAGCAGCTCTTAGCTTGAATACTTTGGCCACCCCTAATGTGATAACAAATTGCTGATTATCAAAGGAGTGGTAGCACTTACTTAGACTCCCACACACACTAAATCTAGATTAAGGAATGTGAGAAATGAAATGTAGGCAAGAGAATGGTTGGCTCCTTAATCAGAATGCTATTAAACAGCAGAACACAGCCCATTACTGAAAAAAAAAATTAAAAGAGACATAATTGAATATTTAATATGGCAAATATGATGAAATGGACATCTGGAGAAAAGCTGTGTTATAGCCTATCATGTTCTAAGATAATCAAAGAAGAGGAGCAGTGAAGAGTGTGTTTCTCCTAATGGTTCTAGGAAGGGATGAGAACCTGCCCTTAGTTTCTGACTGTTTGCCTTCATGGAGAGTTCTGTCTGTCTATTGACTGTTCCACTGTCCCTCTGCAAGGTGGCTGTAGCAACACCTGGCTCCTGTACTGCACCAGCTCAAATGACCCAGTCTGTGGAGGACCTGGGGTTTTCTTTCTCAGTTTTTCCTTCCAAATGAATAATAGTGTGGTCTTTTTAGTTCTGCATCCCTGTTTGGTTTTTTTTTTCCCTTGAGAACATATTAAATTAAAGTTCATGTTTAAGAAGGGATTCTGTTTTCATGTCTTCAAGCTCACTTATAAGAATGACTATTTTAGTAATTCCTGTTACTTTAATTCTATTTCATGCCTTAGAATTTTTCTTAAACTTTAATTTTGGAGTCAAGAAGCCATTGGATGTAAGCATCTCTTCTTATAGAAACACAGATTTTTATTTGCATACAGAAAAATCAGGATATCTGAAAAACATAGCAGCAGTGTATATAGATGCTAGGAAAACAAAAAGAAACATGCAAGATAAACTGTGTGATCTGGTCATTGATGTGAGGATAAGAAAAAAGGATAACTTCTTCTGAATTATTCTGTTAAGAATGAGTTTTAGCGTTTTGTTTGGAATTAGTTTTGGAGACACTCCTTTTTGCTTCTAACTTGCCACAGAGCAGTACTAACTCTTCCTTCTGTATTTTTTTTTCCTGTCTGAAAGAGCAGAAAGAGGCACTTCTGTTTATTTATAATCTCTTAAACTGAGATACATAGCCTGGTGTTCTTGGCAGATTGCATAAAAGACCCATCTATGATCCAATAAAGAAATGCTCCAGATTGATTAGACACTGGATAAGGCTGAGGCTGAGGAGAGCTGGCCCAAATCCATTTCAAGTTAGGTACAGGTCTGAGTTATGCCTCATCCCTGCCTGCCTTTTCCTGCCTTCAGCTGCAGTTCATTGGAGCTGTTGTCTAGGATACAGGCAGGCTTAACTTATTCAGCCCATGGCTGAAATGCAGAAAGAAGATAGTTTGGGGGCTGATGCAGACATCCATGTGGCATTTGAGAAGTCCCTTGCCAGAGCTGGTTTCATCTTTCACGTGGGAAGGTGCATGTTCTTAGGAGGGACCTTGGCAGTACAGTGATAGAGACCACAACAGGTGAGAGAGAGAGGAGCAGACAACATCCTGATGTCTGCATCCTACAGCTACATCCTGGTGAGAGAGAGAGGAGCAGACAACATCCTGATGTCTGCATCCTACAGCTGCATCCTGGTGAGAGAGAGAGGAGCAGACAACATCCTGATGTCTGCATCCTACAGCTACATCCTGGTGAAAGAGAGAGGAGCAGACAACATCCTGATGTCTGCATCCTACAGCTGCATCCTTCTGGGTTTTGTATTGGTGCTGCACAACTGACAGTGGGCATGAAACCTTCCACTTCATTCGCTTATTCCACTCCATTTCAAAACTTCCTACCATCCTGGGTAGTCCTAGGGACCTGGGAAGCTCCAGACAGCCTGCAGGGACCATCCCAAGCTGCTGGACACCAGCATCTATGTCTGTGGCCATCCATCATGACTGGGTGAGAATTTGTGTGCTGTGTCACCACTGAGCAGCTTTCCTCAGCTGAAATGGCACAGCCAGCATGTGAGGAAGAGGAAGGGTAATGTTCTGCTCATGGGCTTTCCTTGCTAGGTAATTATGGTGAGGAAGCAGGAGCCCACCATCTTCTGCTTGCTTCTGACAAGGAGGATCACGGAGCTTCTGCTATGGCAACTTCCATCAGGGAGAACCTTCATTTAAGGAAATGAAATATCCTGTGTCACAAAATGTCATAAAATTAACGAATTTTATTATCTAAAATTTTAAATAATTTTATTTTTAAAATTATTTAAAATAGTTTTAAAATGAAATTATGCAGGTGATTGATTTGGAGACAGGAGATTTTCCAAAAAGTTGGTGGGTTCAGGCTAATAAGTAGGGGTTTGTGCAAGTCAGCCTTTCCCTTCCTCCAATGCAGGAGTTTTCAATGGCATGCAAAGCAAAGTTCCAAGCAGAGCAATTAGCCAGTGTCTCTGGAAAGCAGCGCTGTGCTCTCAAGAATGAGCACACAGGAAGGGTCTGGTAAGACTTTGTGAGCAACAGAGCTTTAATCAACATCCTGCACAGAAGAAACTGCAGGGAAAAGTGTATTATTTTACTCCATTTCTTTAAAGATAAGCAGGAAAAAAAAACCAAACAAACAAACAACAAATCCTCAATAATCACAGCTCATAAATTCTTCATCATGGGAACAGTCCTTAGGTAGATACATCCACCATGGGAGGTGTGTGACAGCTTCCAGGCACGAGCTGCTGCCCTCTGTGTGGCCTACAAATTGCTGTGTACACTAGCTAACACTTTGCTGATGGGCTGGGCTGTTAAACAGGAAAGAGCTCTTGACTGCAAACAGGCCATTTTTCTCCTTCAAAGCAGATGTGTTTTCTCATCACCACCTTTCATAGTAATTCAGTGATACTGTTTGCTGTGCCAGCCTCATTTTCCCTGGCTGTTTAATAACCAGGCTCTGAACCAGAGCTGCAGAGTATCTCATTACTCTGCTCCAAAGGTAGGAGAGGAAGGGTAGATGTGAAGAAAAACATCTGTTTCTGAGCATGTCATAAGTAAGGTTATGCTGCCAACTGCAGAATGGTGTCTGAGATACTGCAGTCAGTATCCCTGCAGCAGCTGTAGGAGAGGAATGAAATGAGAGGAAAGGAAAATCAACATGGAAAAGCATTATTGATTTCTTTTCTGCAGCACTGAGTTTAACCTGAGTTTAATATTACTTGAATTTAAAATATTTGGGAGCTGCTGCTTGCTAATCCATCTGCAGAGTCGGATGAAAGCTCCTATTTGTT
Organism: Euphonia xanthogaster; assembly: GCA_034509185.1. NCBI lineage: Eukaryota > Metazoa > Chordata > Aves > Passeriformes > Fringillidae > Euphonia > Euphonia xanthogaster. Next base: position 8,083,308 of record JAYDZK010000271.1, on the reverse strand, counting down.
ATCTCTGGAGGATTTGCAAAATCAGAAAGAGTTAATGCTCTCCTGATGTCCCCCAGTGCCTCAGAAAGGAGACCCACTGACTCCCATGTCCACGAGGGAAGCAGAGCACCATGGAATGTTGTGAAAGCATCATCCAAGGTGAGCTTCACTGCCGGGAGAAATGTCCTTCAGAGCAGTGCAGGTGCCTGAAGCACAAGGAAGAGAACTGTGGAGTGAAACACCCTGCAAAGCCACATGAGCTGTGGGGCAGCTTTCCCAGCACAAAACCTGCAGTCTGGGGTTTCTCCTGCACAGTGCTGGCTCTGTGTGTCATGGTCTGGCCACCCAGAGGTGCAGGAGCAGCAGCTCAGAGGGGCCGTGGGGTGCAGGCTGGAGGGGTGGCACTGCCATCAGCTGGCACTGCTGCTGTGCCCCAGCCAGTGCTGAGGCAGAGAAAATCAACAAGTGCTGCTGCCATGTTTGGCTTTTGCCTTTTTGCCTCTGGTTCCTCACAGTTTTCTTCAGGGCACAGGTCTGGCCTTGATCTGCTTGCTGTGAAAGCCCAGGGAAGTGCTTGGACATGACACCAGGTCTTTCCAGCTTCTCTATATAAATCCCCCTAATTTGAAATAAATTTCTAATGGGAATATTTGACATAAATTTTTTCAGCTGGCAGAGCATTGCCCACCACATGCTATGTCTTTCTTTCTGGAAACTAGTACCACAGGAGAGCCTGAAAATTACTTTCTTGTAATGGGACTGCCTTTTTTTCACTAGGTTTGCATTGATTTTTCTCTCATTTTCAGCCACGAGTTAGAGGGCATTTCAACCTGCCACTCCAGCATCTGAAAAGGTAAAGCCTTCTGCCTGTGGTATTGCAGTGACTACTTCAGCATGGCTAGAGTTAGTTGGAAAAAAGTATTTCAAAGGTGCTTTTAGGATGACTTTAGTTTTTAGCTGCCTCTTTTAAAACAAACAAAATATAAAAAAAAATATAAAAAGTAATATAAAAGGATGACTAGGGAAAATGTGGACACTCTGGAAGGAAATGGGAGAGCTGGTTACCCAGGGCATGAAGAAGTCTGAGGTACTCAAGGACTTTTTTTCTCCTCATTCTTCACTGGCCATGAAGTTCAACAAGGTCTGTACCTTGGTCAGGGCAACCCCAAGCAGAGATACAGGCTGGGAGGAGAAGGGATTGAGAGCAGCCCTGAGGAGAAGCTCCTGGAGTGTGGGTTGCTGGGAAGCAGCTGGCAGTGTTTGCAGTGCAGAAAGCCAGCTGTGTCTGGGGCTGCACCCCCAGCACTCAGGGCAGCAGCTCGAGGGAGGTCACTCTGCCCCCCACTCTGTTCTGCTGAGCCCCCACCTGCAGTACTTCCCTGGGAGCTGGGGTCCCCAGCACGGGAAGGACCTGGGCCTGTGGGAAAGAGGCCAGAGGAGACCAGAGGGATGGGGCACCTTGTCGGAACTCAGGGCATCCCCTTGGGAGTCTGGAGTTGCTGGGACCCCTGCCAGGGGGCTCAGGGACCCTGGCACACAGCCCAGAACACCAGTGGGTT
>JAYDZK010000271.1:8040457-8070977 GCA_034509185.1 Euphonia xanthogaster | reverse complement strand
TGAGCCTCCATCAGCCATGGGGGGCATTTCCTTATCCCTGAGCCTCCATCAGCCATGGGGGGCATTTCCTTATCCCTGAGCCTCCATCAGCCATGGGGGGCATTTCCTTATCCCTAAGCCTCCATCAGCCATGGGGGGCATTTCCTTATCCCTGAGCCTCCATCTGCCATGGGGCTTCAGCAGCCCCGTGTGTGCCACAGGGTGGTCGCGGTGAGGAGCAGCTTCTCTTTCAGGAGCTGTGCAGCCTGTCCCTGCAGCTGAGGGAAGCTGGGCAGGGGTGGCAGCAGAACACACCTGAGGGCACGTCAGGGCCCTCGAAGCCGTGGGGAGGCCCTGATGTGCTCCAGGAGATCAGAAAGCCCAGAGAGAGATCAAGAGCAGCCACGTCGGGGTTGAGAGGGCAAGGGAAACATGAGGAGAGCATGCATGTTATCTGAGAGGCTTCAGGACTGTGTGGCTCTCTTTCCATACCTCTTTACATCCCCTGCTGCGTGCATGTTTCCCCTACATGGCACTAGAAAGTTGCAAGCAAGAACTTCAGGCATGGAGAAGAAATTGGAACCACAAACCTGTCCTGCAACCACCCAGTCTTTTTCTTTTTTTCCTGATGGCAGCATCCTACTGCTGCCTTGCTGGGCAGTTTTCCCTTTGGGACTTATGGGGTTTTCACTGTTTTTACTCTTGTCTGTCAACTATGTCTTAGGCATCGTCCATTTTTCCTCTAGAGAATTGTTTAAGACAATGCACTGAGGAATTAGTTCCTGCAAGTCATTCCTGAGCACAACCAAAAAGCCTTGAAAGTGATGAAATGTGTTTGTGTCATCTGTGAATGCATTGATATTTATCCCTATTATCCTTCACATTTTCAATTCAAGCAGCACATAATTTATCAGCTCTGTTGTCAAATGCTGCATGTAATTGTCTTAAGTAGAAAGCTTGGTGGGAGAGGGAAGAGCAGATGGGGGGAGATAAAAATTCACTTTTTCCCAGGAGAATTGCAGAGCAGACCTTGCTTTGAATTTGGTGGCCATCTACTCTTTTCAAGTACTCCCGTGGCACGTGTTGTAAAAGTGGAGCAGTATATCCAATGTGAGAGTGCAGTCCAGCAGGGGCAACACAGGTAAATGTCTCACTGGAATGATGCAGAGCATGAGACTGGAAATGCTTCCAGGGTTTGCCAAGCTCAGCAGTTGCACAGCAGCCCCTTGCTCATTGACATCACTCTGAAAACGAAGTCCCTTGGACACAGGATGCCAGTGGTCTCCTTTCAGTATCAATGTTATGCTGCTTTGAGTAGAATTTTGTTTAGTTCTTTTAGTCTCCTTCATGAAAACATGTACACCACACGGGTAACAGATGGCACCACTTGGACTGGGGCTGTCAGCTGCAAAAGAGGCTGGAAAAAACCTCCTGACATGCTTTAATTTCTGTAGGAAAACATGGCTCTGTCTGTGTTCCCTGGTTGCTCTGTATTCAACAGCTGTGGAGTCACAGCAGCAGGCCTGTCAGTCAGATCCCTTCATGTACTTTGCAGAGTTGCTAATTAAGGCACACAGGTAGGGAGCACACCTATAAAGGACACCCATGAAAGTAGCAAAGGGCACCACTTGTGGGCAAGGGCCTCCACTTTATTCCCCACACGAAGGCCACTGCAGCCAGTGTGACAGCTGCTTCTTCTGTGGCTTCTCCATTTCTCATCATGACCTCTGGTGTGTTGACAGAACAGTCCTTTGGAAAGTGTTCTTGCTTCTGCCTTTGTCAAAGATGCACGGACAGATCCTCACCACGATTTTTTTGCATCTTGTAGGCCTAAAAAATGACACTGAAAACATGTAGATCTTCCTGCTAGCTTTTCTCTTTCACTCTGGGGGAGCTGCAGTGCAGGGAGCATGTTGGGAATTGAGACATCCTGATGGATTTCCCTGGAGCTGGTAAACCTGGTTAGCAGAGAGCCCTTCTGCAATTCTCTTTTTCCAGCACACTTAGAAGAGCACTGAGGAAGTACACTGCTGATGGAAGGAACAGACCCAGTGCCTGCAGTGTGGGGCAGTCTAGGGTAGTAGGGAAAGAAATCCTTTTTCTTTCTCTTTTTTATTCTTTTGATCATGAATGGAGATATGGAAAGTGCAGTAAAACTCTGTGTTCTCCCAAGGTGCTTTGCTCATAGGAGGAGGGAACGTTGTGACCTGGAACCTCAGCACTTTCAAACTTTAACATTAAGCCTAGTCTTTGAGTGGGGTGTGTTTAAAAAGAGGAGATTCCTTTAGTTAGATTGGGTGTCCCCATGGAAAGGGGACATTAAGCCTAGTCTTTGAGTGGGGTGTGTTTAAAAAGAGGAGATGTCTTTAGTTAGATTGGGTGTCTCCATGGAAAGGATGCTGCTCTGGTGCAGAGCAGTGCTGTGCTATTACTCCATCAGCAGAAACTTGCCGGGCTTTGCCTTTTCCCCTGCTGAATGCTGAATCTGTGCTTTGAACCTTGGTGGCATTGCCTGCTTGAACAGGACAAAACAAGGCAGCTCCTGAGCTGTCATAGGGATGGGAGGCACCAACTCCTACCAGCCACAGAACCCTTCAGCCAGCCTGGCAGGGAAAAGCTTTCCCTGCTGTGATGGAACCGTGCCCCACGCACCGACCGTGCTGACGGTGACTGAGAAGTTCTGAGGCTTGAAAAGAAAAAAGGGAAATGGGATGTGGCCTGCTCTGGTGTGTCAGCCATTTGGGGGCACTAACAGTGACAAGTGCCTGTCTTAGGCAGAACAGGGGGTGTGAGGGATTTGAGCAACAAGGGTTGTCAGACTGCTAGTTTGATGTCAGCCCTCGCTGTGCCAGAAGAGCAGCTTGTCCCCTGTTAACAGATTAGCAGAAATTTCTGTGCCTCCCTAGCATATTATCAGCAGTTTGCCTCTGTTTTGCTACATAAATAGATAAAGCTTTAGCTGTGCTCCTATCAGACAAATTTTCTTTGTTGTTTTTTTTTTTGAATAATCATCAGATATTCTCATCAGTTTTGCCCTACAAGCAAAGCTTTGAAAAAAACCCTGAAGAGCTGACTGAACAGTTGCTTTTCTTTCAGCATCTGTGGCTGTTTAATATTTTGCTTGTCTGTCTCTTCAGGTGCACAGGGGAGAGAGAGAGCTGCTCTCTCCAGTCTGTATCAAGACAAGCAGAACTTGATCAGCTGGGGAGAGAGGATGAACTGCCACGGCAGTGCCAAAATTTCTGGCTTATGTTCTTGAGCTCTGCTGCTCGTGTGTCAAAAATTGAAAGTGTAACTGGGTGAATAATCCTCAGGCCATGAAATTCGTAAGTGCTTGGGTTTCAGCCAGGTCTTTAGTGGGGATTTTGTGAGTCCAGTTTAAAGTCTTCCTTCCATTTGACATGGGAATCATGTAATTTATGCAGTTCTGGAAGTGTGGAACCAGGCAGAGCTTTCTGTCATTGCTATTTTATTTATTAATTTATTTAAGTGCTATGGTGGTGACCTGTTAGCCTTCTTATAAAATCAGGATTTTTTAAGTATTTAAAGCAAACTGACCTGTGAAGGAGCTTTGTATATAGTTCTGGATACTCACTACCACAATCTAAATAGACTTACATTGGCTGAAACAAAAAAACCCTCCTGACACTGCTGCTGTGACATAAACACCTGCTGTGGTGAGGGCAGGCATCAATGGCCTCAGTGACAGAGCTTTCTTTAAGCAATTTTGCAAAGAGTGACTGTTTCTTTCATGCACAAATTGCTTTTTGTGTTAAATTTCTGCTTAAGAGCCTCATCTAAAGTCAAATCACTACAATTCCACTACAGTACCTGTCTCATGAGCTGAATCCTTTGCTGGATTTAGTATCTCCTCTAACTTTTAGCCTAATACTTACCTCTTGGCAGACTCTTCAGGCATAGCCAGTAATGAATCCAAGAGATATTTCATGCCTGAGCCAGGAATTTATTTATCTCTCTTCTGTGGATGCACAGAGTGAAAGACAGCGTGTCTTGCTGCCATGTACTGAGAATTCTATTGAAAACTTATCCCTAACTATTCTCACACATCTGAATCCTGTGCAAAAATTTACTCTAATTGTATCTGAAAATGTGTCTGACCTTCTGTGGTGAAACTGTATCAGCATGAAATGAATCTTCCTTGGACAATGGTGAAAGGAGTTTACTGGGCTTGGATCTTTATTTTATTTTTTTTTTTTAATGTATTCATGACCTCAGCTAGAATGCCATTAATGCTCTCCTGCACTCTGCTCACAGTGTGAACATGTAGACAACTGTCACTAATTCTCCAGAGCCAGCAGCCCAGCTTTAGTCTTGCAGAATTTGCTTTTATACGTGGTAATAAAGCATGGGAATGATACCTGGCTTTGGTCATCTTAAGTATGAAAGCATTATCAGCTCTTGAAGTCTGAGCTACAAGTTATCTCCAAGAGGTGGAAAAGGCTGCCTAATTTTATTTCCCCTTGTGTAGAAGGGAGGAATAATAAGAACAAAAGCTTTTGTAAGTAGCAGGTGAAGTTTCTTGGAAATTTTTTTCACCTAAAGCAGCGATTTCTCTGTAGTAATCAGAGGTTGCCCATTTGCTATTTTTCTTTTTTATTATTATAAAAGTGTTGGTTTGTTTGGTTGGTTTTTTAAAAATCACAGCTGTGTCAGCCCTTGTTCCACCCCCTCATTCTCTCAGCAGTGGATGAGAATTTGCTGCAGTGCATTCTGATAGCCTTAGTGCTTGTCCTTCAAGTCAGTTCTGTGGTTAAACAGATACTTTGAAAAAGATGACAGGATCCAAAGAGGATGGAAAATCATCCCAGTTTTCCCTGGGGAAATAATATCCTTGATGTAGAGTCTGTGTTACTTAGTTTTACTCCTGTATCATTTTTGTGCTGTCTTATTTTTCCCCTTCTCAAAAAGACACAGGGATCTTGCCAGGCACACAAACTACAAAGGGCCTTAAAATGCATCTCCCTGTGTGCCAGGAGAGCAGAGTAAAATACTGCAGCTTCCTGTGAGAGTCCATTTTGTACCACTGGATTACAAGATAGTGTCACATAACATTTATTTCTATTTTCTGACCTAGAAAGACAGATGAACAATGTAAGATTGTCATAAAAAAGAAAACTAGCTCAAGATTTATTCTTTAAAAGAAACAACTGCTATTAATTTCTTCCTCTCTGGTTCCTTCTTCTTGACTAGCTCCCTAGCAATCCCTTCTAAATTTCAAATTTGCATTTCTGCCAACTTGGCATGCTATATAGAATCAAAGCTTTTCAATAATATATGTGTTGTGCCTGCTCTGAAAGCATATTTTGGCGAGGGCTTTTCTAACTCGGACTGGTATCCACTGTCAGAGATTCCTTTTCTATTACTATTTGATTTCATCACAGACTGAGAGGGGCTGCTCTCCAAGGTCCTGCAGGGTGGTGTTACACAGGCAACTGCTTCCTGCAGGAATTCAGGGGCTGTCGAGGAGCCCAAGAAGCAGCCCAGGAAATTCAAATCCTGCATGCAAGGAGCAAAGCTTCTCACTTTTATCCCAGTGAGCTTCAGAGCTGCTGCCCCTCGGGCACTTTTGGGGGTTCGTGATCTTGCTGCATCCCAGAGAGGCTGGGTGCTAAAGGTCTCTGCTGCTGCTGACAGCCCCTCAGGGCAGGGCTGGACACGGAGGGCTGTTGGGAGCTGCATCAAGAACCTTTCCATTTCCAACACTCCACGGGGAGGGCTTTTAAAGGAACAACAGGTTCCTACTGATTTCTGCCAAGCCAAAGACAGACTGGGGGCCAAAACTATTGGCAGTGGGAAATCACTAACTAGAGCATCCTCACTTCACTCCTACAGGGAGCATATCCACACATGTCAGTCCCAGGGGGAGCTTCTTAATATTCTCTCTGATCTGCTGAATCACAGAAGATGGATGTGACATGGTTTTCTTGGCCTTCCTTTCTTGGGCTTTCAGTACTCTGAAATTCTGATGCACTTACTGGTTCTTACCAGAATGAATACAAACTGCCCCTGGATTTAGTCCACCCTTAAAAGCTCACCATTCACAACATGCTTTAGGATATTCAATTACTGAATCATTTCTGCTAAAAAATAGAATCATAGAATGGCCTGGGTATTGGTCATGGGTATGAAGCTGTAAAAAAACCTATTCTAGAAAGTTATTTTAGAAAGTAAATGAAATTAAGCTCCCCATTGTATTGATATTTGTGCCTATGTAATTCTGTGAATAATTTTATAGAAAGCTATGTGATAGGGTGAGTTCTTTTTAGGAATTTGATGCTAAGAGATACAATAGACTGCATTTTGTTAAAAGTAAAACAATAATTAAAGCCTGTTCTTCCTACAGTTCTCATGGCTTTGTTTTTGAAAGACAACCAAATTTAAGAATTGCTGAGGCATGAAATGCTGGCAGTTAAAATGTATATTTTTCTTCTGTTATAGAGAAATACATGTGAAAGAGAAACTTCAGAAGGAGAAGGGTTTTTTTTAGTATCTCTTACTTCAGAATGAACATTCTTCCTTGTTTTGAGGTTTGGGAATGGTTTTTTCCCAATTAGATTGTTTTTTCTCTTTTCTGACACTGACTGTGTACTAACACAAACTGATGATATGCCAAATGGCACATTCTTATTTACAAACCATTGGTAAAATATTTCCCATTTTAAGATTTTTTTTTTCTTTGTTCAGTGGCAAAACAGCTTTATTTTTCATAAGATAGAATTGCAAAAATCTTTCCGTTTTTTCACATAAAGTGATACAAGCTGCATCACAGAACAACTTTCCACTGAAAATTTAGAAAAAAAAGTGATGAAAAGCAGTGCAATGTTTCAACTTCCAATTAAAACCCAGCATTTTTATCATTGGAAAATAACAGTAAAAATGTATGACCACCATCAATTCCCAGGATCAGCAATCACTTGCAGGTAGTTTTTTTGATTTTCTGCTCCCTCACTCTATCAAATTGTTGCATTTGAATATTTAGCTCAGCTCCTTTGATCTCCTTCCTCTATTCAGCTCATGTTTCTGCCTGTGCTCCCTCACGGTGACACATAATGAGGAATTATTTATAGATAATCGAATCTCTTCCAGTGTTGTAGCCACAGTGAGCCTGCTCTATTGCATACATTTGTCAATAAACTACAGTGGGATTTATTTCAATGCACCCAAAGCCATCTTCACAAAATGCAATTCACTTACAAAAAGATGTTCACCTGCTTTGCAGAATTGTTCCTCTCAGGTACTGTTCTCATTTTGACAAGCCTGGACAACAAAACCAAAGCTAAAAAGCAGCTGTAGCAGCCTCTCCATTGTGACTATCCCTGGGAAATACCAGTGGTTCCTATTTTCAGAGCTGTGTTTTAGCTCCTGCACAGACATGCTCTTGTTGCATGCCTTCCTCAAAGCTCCTTTGTTTCTCCATTTTGTCACCATATTTTTGGATGGAATTTACAATACACTTGGTGCATTCTCAGTTGCAAGACTGTGTTTATGATCTGTGGGCAATCAAATGGGATAAGCTTGTGCACACATTTGTGGAGCAACTTGGTATGGCTGGAACATGTACAAAGCACACATGAAAGAATGAGATAAATATATGGGAAACCAAATGCAGCAAAAATTAATTTTGATCTCTTGCTTATTTTCCTAAGCCCACTGGCATCTATCTATCATCATGATAATGTTGGCCCCTCTGACAGAGGATTCTCCTGTTAGCTCTGCTGCTGTACAGCGAGTTTCCTGCTTATCCCAGCTGTCACATTGCTGAAGTGTCCTGGGATATGAAGCTGTCAACTTGCTGTGTGGAGCCAGACCCATGTCAAGCAGCTGCCACCCCACATCCATACCCTATCTTGAATCAGTCTGAAGGCTGCTTGCCTGAAGGGACCCTCAGAAAGTCCTTAAATACCCAGCTTTTCTTATCTAAAAAGGAGCTCTTGTAACTTACAGGTATCACCTCAGTAGGTATGTATTTAAGGGCCTTTTTTTCCCCTTCTCCTAACATATCTCAAGTTTGCAGCAAAATCTGTATTTCACCAGGCATGCCTATCCCCAGTGCACATCCAATCTTTGACCGTCTGGGTGGATGCTGTTAACATTATTTATACATTACCAGACCTGGGCTGGAAGCACCAAGATAAAAGCTGCATTTTATGAGTGCTCCCAGAAGCACAACCCTCAGTTGCATAATTACCTGTGGCATCTGCTGGAGACGTGTGTTACAAAGTGCTGGGAGGTATTAATTTGCACACAACTACTGCTCTGGTTTTCCCCCCTTTGTCAGCTGACCACAGCATGCTCAAGAGCCTCTTCCTCAGCTAGAAGAGGATGTTATCCCTGCTTTCTTCTGCAGCCAGGCACAGGATAAGCAGCACCTGTTGGGAAGGCAGAGGAGGGAGCTGGAGGAGTCCCACACCAGGTGTCTGAGTGTGCAGGAGGATAACAGGGGTAAGAGAGGCTGCACAGCCACACTTGGTGGCTGCCTGTGTGTGCAAGAGAGAGGCAGAAACGGGTTGAATGTATGCTGCAGGCTTCCTGTTGGCCTCCTGCAGTACTAGGAAGAATTGTAGCTCTTTAATCAAGCACATAACTCTAATTAATAATGAGGAAGGCCATCCTCCCTAATTAGGGTTTCCCTGCTGACCCTGCAGGATGTTACTCATGAACCTCATCAAATCTGCATTCATTCACTCAATGAAACGTCGTTCATGAATAACTTTTATTTTTGCCTGGTGCTTCAGCTGCCTACCTTTCTCTTCCCGATACCTCGCCCTGCTCCATAAATGTAATGCCAGACAACACCTATTTCTTCCACTCTTCTAAAGAAAGCATTAGTCCAAACTAATGCACTTAGTACATGCATTTGCATTTTTGCAGTGGACAGGACAACAGGATTTGCATTTGAGTGGAAGAAATGCTTTCTGACAGTGAGGATGATGAAATAGACTCCTTCAGGTAGGTGATCTCACCAGGACTGAAAGGCTTTAAGAACAGTTTAGATTATTCTTCACCAAAAGCACTGTAAGGTGTAGTTGAGTCTGTTTAGTGGTAGGAACTTAAACCCAGTGATCATTCAAGATCCCCTGCATCATCATTATTCTTCAGTTATTCCAATAGCAATTCTGCAAGCTCAACTCACTGCCTGCCACTGATTCCAGTTAGGAGTTTTTTGGGGTTGGGGGACATAAATAATTAATAAAGCTGGTGAAATTTTTAGTGACACTTTTAGGTACCTCCAGGCATAAGATGAGGTCCTTAGCTGTACCTTAGTTTGAGAACACAGTTCTGCACCTCCGAGAGCCCTTCATCCATCAGGGGATTCCATGTCTGAGCTTTCATGTCTCCTGGTAAGGAGCTGTTTCACTGGGGCTTTGCAATGGCAAGGCCAAGAGGCAGACAGGGCACACAGCTCTCATCCCATCTCACTGCCCCTAGCATTCCCCCCATGCCCCTTAGATAATTGAGGATTTCAAGCATGCTGAGTTGTGTTAATTACCAACCAGTCTTTCTGCTGCAGGGATCTGTTCAGGAGAGGCAGTGATTTCAGACTGCTTGCTGTATGTGCTGTATGCAGAGCAGCACCCAGAGCAGATGAATGTTACATCACCAGAAAGTGTGATGTACCCCCCCTGTCAAATTTCAACTCTGGTAATTAAATTCTTTCCACCTACATTCCCCTTCCCATTTCATTGGAGAGAGGTATAGTTCAATTCTTTTTCCAAATATTTATGTAGGGTTAAGGGGGAAAAAACTAAATGTTTCTTGCTGTCCATTCCTCATCTGGTTACAGCTGAGCAGTGAGAGTGTGAGCCCTCTGTATCACTATACTTGAATGGCAAAGTGCTTTGAGAACTTTGGGAGGTAACAAGCATTTCTTACCAAACCTCATCCTCAAAATTGTTTCTGTAACTTCTTAGAAAATAATGCCTGCTCTTAATCTTGGTGGAGAGTCTAATATGCACTGTAGGTGTGAAGCAAGACAACATGCAGGTAATAAAAGATGAGCCTGGGCCGTCGAGCCCAGCAGCTGATCAAAACTTGCATAATGCCAGGGCCTCTCCAGGTCCACAGTTTTGGTTTTTCATTGTTTCTGGATAATTTTTAACTGAATTGAAGGCTTTTCCTGAGTTTCTTCCAAGCTATTTCTAAGCCATTGATGTTACAAATGGACAGAACACGCTTTCAGTACTTACTTTTCTATATATTTTATGGGATTTTTTTTTTAATGAGCCCAAGTACCTACAAAAGGAGAAACAGTCAAAACCCCACATCCAAAGGAATTACAAGAGAAGAAATCCATGGTATTCTTGTATAGAATAAGGCCTAGTATAAGCCTATCCTAGTACAGAATGGTGGTGTCTCATTTTTAAAGCTCTGTTTCTTTATCAGGAACTGAAGCATGCAGGTAAGGAGAGTACACAAGCAAATTTGATTTACTGGAGAGCAGTTAGCTGGGATGCCAGCAGCTCTGCCCTGCAGGCTGCATCAGCTGGCACAGCAAGGGGTGACTACAGGGACATGGTGCTGACCTGCCCATGCCTGCAGCCCCTCTGTGCCACTGGCTGCAGCTCTGTGCTTTGGTGCCTGCTTAAAACTCTGCTTAATGCCTCAGTGTTTCCCCAGCTGGTAGGACTCGCTGTAAGTGCTGGAGAGTTTCTAGAGTTGAATCAATAGTTGCTATTGCTGCTTTCTGCCAAGACTTTAACCTTTTTTTGAAGCAGTTGTGCACAACGTTAATGAGTCTCTGCAAATAGAAGCCTGTATTAAATTGGCACTGGAGTTTGTGCCCTGGAGTTTGTTCAGACACTAAAGGCAGCTGAAGGGAAAGTCTGAGTATTATTCTAAAATGTTAAGTACCCAGAATTTCCTCTCTTCTTCAGCTGATGCACAGCAAGTCATCCCTTCTAAATGACCCTGTTAGCTTGAGTTAGAGGCATTTAGTGTTATGACTCAGCCATTACAAGCTGTATCTTTCTAATTCATTTCTCATCTTCCCTTGCACTCTGAGGCCAGCTGATGGATGCAGAGATGGGCTTGGGTGAAATGCTGAAAGCAGCTCTCAGCATGCTCTGAGCCCTGCAGGAACTAGAACTAGCCTTTCTCTACCAGGATTGGGGGCTAAACTGATAGCCCACGTGCCTGCTCTGTGTAGTGTGCACAGCCCTCACACACAAACCTCTGCTCAGTATTTCAGTCTTTATGGTGTTTCTGAGAATTGCTCAGGTGCCTGAAACGATGCTTTGAGCAATCTTCCTATGAAAGGTTGGTTTAATAATCATTAAGGTTGGTTTAATAATCATTAAGGTTGGTTTAATAATCATTACATCTGAAGTCTTGAATGGCATTTCAAGCCTTTCTTGCCATATCATCTGATTTTGGTTTTGTTTGCTTCACAGGCAGAATATGCAAATCCCCACAACAGGTCTCTACAATGAAATGAGAAATTGCCAGAATTTTATTGCTGGTTTTCTTCTCTGCTACCTCCTGGACAAAATCCACCCTCAAATTGTTTCTCTCATTTGGCTGGTATCAGCTAGGCTGACAAAAGTAAAACCATTGAGATCAGAAAAAATTACAAAAGCTTAAGGGAAATCTGAAATGTGCCCATTCCCTGGAAAAAAGACAAAGCCCATTTTCCAGATCACTGAAACAAGTGAACATATTCCATATAGGTTTTGTTAATTTATATATTTAAGAAAAAGATCCTCTCACCTTGTCAATTGGATGGAAGGAATCAAAAGGTTTAAAGTCTGAAAGTGGGGCATGGTATGTGGATTATTAAATGCAGAAGAATTTAAAAGACTTTGTAGGATGGAAACCAAAAAGTGGCAGGCCTGATCCCCTGTGGCACTCAGGCTTCTGAAGGCACTCATGGTGGATTGGGAAGGGCCACAACAAGGTAGTGGGAGGACCAGGCTCTGCTGGGCAAAGTGGACTGTGGGGAATGTTCCCAAGGGTAAAGCAGAGGGAGGAATGGATCTGCCAGCATCGAGGTGGACAAGGAAGGATCTACTTCTGCTTCCATGGACCTATCAAATTTGTTCAGTACTGCCTCCCTAAATACTGGGGACTTCCTGGCTGGATGCTGCCAGCTTTTGGCTTCTCCCATCTTCCCTAGCAAGGTGAAAGGGAGGGAACCTGATAATCCTGGGAGTAGAGGTGCTGGGAGAACAGAGCTTCCACGGTTCTGCACTGTGTGTGTTAGAGCTCTTGAAGATGGACCCAGCATGTTGGCCATCAGCCTTGGGACTTCTGGGCTCCTGGGATGCTTGGAGCCCATCTAGCAGATGGCTTTCCTCAGTAACTGGAGCATTAGGCACACTTTGTAGGGAAGGTATCAGGCTGGGAAAGAGGACTGGAGAGCCAGAGTAGTTCTCCTCATATGCCTGGCTCCTGGCTGCTGAGGGGACTGCCTGAATGAGCCAGAGGAGTGGGGGCAGCTCTGCCTTCTCCTGCTGGCCAGGCTGGGCTGAGCTGAGCAGCAGCTCTGTCCCGAGGGCTGCTGAGTGTCTGCACTGTACCTGCATGGAGGGAGCAGCAGCCTGGCAGGGCCACACGAGCAGGTCTGAGCGCTCGCTGAGGGTGTCCCCATCACTGGCTGAGTGGAGAGCAAGTGTCATCTCTTCCAAGGACACAGCAGACTTCTGAGTCCATGGAAACACAGGATTATAAAGCCATCAGTGTAAAATAGTACAGTTTCATTTTCTGAAATGCAACCAGGTAGGTCGGGAGATTAAATTTCGGTCCATTTATTCTCTCACCACCTAAATCCCAGTATTTCAAAAATAATCACTTAAGTGACATTAAAATAGGTCTAGACTTCCAGTAAAATATTGATACCATTTTTCACTTGATGTTTCTTAGATTTTCTTATCAGGTTGGTTTGGTTTTTTACAGTGTATACAGCCTGAAGTAGAGATTGGATTTGTTACCTAAGACTTATTCCAAGTGAAGAGGATTTGGCAGTGGTATGTGTTTGAACTTACTTGTTTTTCAGAGATTTCTTTACTTTGCACTTCCTCTGAGGTTAAGCTGCCAAATAGCACAGCTTGGGCTCTTTTACTGGCTTAGGAAAGACAGGAAAAGTTTCCCCTGAAGGCCATTAGAGGTTAGATCTCTTCCTCTAGATTTAATTTGCTGAATTCCACTCGTACAGAAGGAAGGAGTTTAGTACTCTTGGCAGACAACTGTATTGTCATTAACAGCTCCAAATAAGCAGCTATCTGATAACACTGATAAATGACTGCCTTGGAGGGAGTGTGTATTTAAGAGGCATTACCTCAACTGAATTATAAGGTTGGTAAGAATGCCCCTCCTTCTGTGCCAGTGGAAGAGAAGGGCACACTGCATCTCAGCTTTGCTGTCTGGCATTTATGCTGCTTCACTACAGCATGCTAGAACAATCATACAGAAATTCCCATGCTGCTTGCACACTGTTGGAAGGGGTACACTTGGGAAGGGGAAAAGGCTGCACATTAGTAATGTTTTTATCATGTGTTTATTACTTTGTGTATTTAGAAATATGGGGTTTTAGAAGCTTAATAAAGCTAGCTGTTGCCAAAGAAACTGCAAGCAGACCTCCACGGTGATAATTTTTCAAAGCAATCAACATATAAACCCCACTTCAAGTTTTACTTTGGTGTGATGTTGGCATAGGGTCACATCTGAATCCAGATACAGGTTTGGAACTTTCCTAAACTTCAGGGAAAATTAGAGCTGAAATTTGCTTTTCATCATTCCTCACTATTTCTGTTGGAGCGACACCAGGAAGAGACAATTGCCAGTAGAGAGGAAGGAAGGACTGTGTGTCTGACTCCATGTGGCATTTGCTAGACCTGAGCACAAAGAGCACTAACATTAAAAATCAACTCCTGGAATTTGTCCTCTCCTGACGATAGAGATGTTGACCAAAACCAAAATTCTAGACTGGTGAAATTCTCCACATCTCATTGTGTGATGAGAGAGGCTATGCAGTCAGGTTTAGACTGCTCTCACATTTGTGGCATGTTTTAGACACATATTTTTGCTGCAATCATGACTTTGCAACGAGTGCTATCTGACAGGCCATATGAGAATGACATTGAAAGCTTTTTCATTTTGCACACGTCTGCAAGAGCAGTTGCTCTTCTTTATTAAAATAAAATGTTTTCTTTTGCTTCTGTATTCACCTGTACAGACATGGAAACCCAGCAATTTAGTAAAACAGTCCAGAGGAAGGTGGGGTTATTGAATTTTATCATGTTACACATTACATGATTCTCTGCCTCTGAGGTCACTGGGTATGATGTATAAAATTGGGGTCTTTCAGGACATCAGGCACTCTTTCTTCCATTCTTATACTTCATTTGTATAAGGGGGTTTTTGTGGCTTTGCTGAAGCATTAGTAATCCAGTTGAGTTCACTTAAAAGCTCAGACTTTCCCAGAAGAATATTCATCTTCTCAGATGCAGAAAATCCAGCATATCTTGTGTCATTAAATATCTTGGAGTACTTTCAGCAGAGTAGAACCATGGTCCTTTTGGTTTGGACAAAACATGGGCCTGACATCCAAAGTTTTTCAAATAATTCAAGAAGTTAACAGGGTTTCTTTTTGTATTTCCCCCTACAGAGTCTTGTTATCAGCAGAGGCAAACATAATTCTTGTTCAGTGCTAGTCCCTGATTCCAAGAGGGCTTACACATATGATTAGATTTCAGCAGAGCAGCTTTTGTATAGATTTAAACAAGAATTTGTTGCAGGGCTGGAGCTATTGTGAATAAGATGCATATTACCCCTGGGATCATTTGATGAAAGGTGTTGTTATCTGTATCACTCAGATCAGATTTGCTGCTTTTACATGAGTGCTGTGGTTGTAGTCAATTCATTTCCTAACATTTAGAATAAAAGATACAAACCCTGGATGACCTGAAAAGAGAATCACCATATCACAGGCACTGCATGTAGATTGCTCCCTGGCACAGCTGGCTGACAGGTATTTCACAGAGTTAAAGGTCATACAATTTTTGTGTGTCAGGCTACAGTTTGCACACTGCTCAGGTATTTTTGACATTCATATTCACATACACCACTTAAAAGTTCTTCCTGCTGACTGTTACAGAGCTCAGAATTGCCTGGCTGGCCAAATTCACTCAACCTGATTTTTCTTTTGTGCTGCCCACCACCACTGGCT
Organism: Euphonia xanthogaster; assembly: GCA_034509185.1. Lineage (NCBI taxonomy): Eukaryota > Metazoa > Chordata > Aves > Passeriformes > Fringillidae > Euphonia > Euphonia xanthogaster. Next base: position 8,055,814 of record JAYDZK010000271.1, on the reverse strand, counting down.
ATTACTGGATGTGGCAGAATTGTCAAAATGCTCATAAGCAGCCACTGATTTGTGGCCAGAGCAGGAGCACTATGGATAGGCTTGAAAGATGTCATCTGAATAAAAAAAGCATCTGCTGCTTTCCTTGGGAGCTAGTGCAAAAATATTGATTTCTTTTCTCCCCATGCATTACAGAGATGGAAAGGAGAGCTGCTTGCAGCTCTTTCCTCACTGGAGGATTCAACCTCCTCAGCCCTCTGAGAGCCCAAGACTGAGGGTCTCATTTGCCTCAGTCTGTGATCCCTGTTATATTCTTTGTTATATATTCCCTGTTTTATATATCTATATTCCCTGTTATATTCTTTGGGATGAACATCACATTCACTGAGTTATTGAGATGGGCTCAAGGTTCTTGACATTCCTTGAAGGAGCACCCCAGAGCTTCCTTCGTGGTAGTTTTATTAGGAATGTGCCATTTCTTTGGAAAAGGCTGAAGTCCTGAGCTTATTCAGGATTGCATGTTTTGCATTTGGTTTCATTTGAGTCAGGATTTCACCCAAACTGGTCTATACGTGGTCTCTTTGTAAAGTGCCCCCCACCAGGAGCGTGTACCACATTTTGTACAGATTTGCCTGCTTTCCTCCCCATTCCTACTGAGATTCTGCTCCTTGCCTTCATACCCAGCTGCTCTACACAGAGCTAAAGAGCAGCTGTATTTAACATGCCCTACCAAGAGCACCACCAGCAGGTTCCACCCTTTTCAAAGTGATGTAGAACTCAGCCCGAGGCTGAGGTTGGATGTGTCTCAGGGCCAGTGTGTGCACGCTCCCAGAGTCAAGGGATGAAATAGCTGCTGCTACAGCATAACCCATCTGTGCTGGTTCAACTTCTACCTTAGGAGCAGATGAATCTGGAAATGGCTGTTTCTCCCCGTGGCTGAAATGAGAACCTAGGCAGAGAGTTCAGATGCAGACACTTGTTTTGTAGACCTGCAACTTGCACACACAAATCCCTGCTGATGTGTGCTGAGCAGGAATAAAGGCCTAGTGGCAAATGGGATAAGCAGGGCAAAGTCTCAAACCCTAAATTTGAGCAATTTTGTGGACAGAATACCTATCTGTGAGGCACATCAGCACATAACTATTAAAAAGTCACCACTACACGTTAATGACCTAGTTTTCCTTCATTTACCCTCTAGTATAACTGTGTGTATCAAACTGAAAGAGTAAACTCTAGGAACTTTATCTGTGGGTTTAATAAGGCATTTATCAGTTTTGTGCTATGAACTTGGAGCACTTGCCATACATCTCAATGAAGACCAATAAATTATCTTTTGTATCTAAGATAGGAAAAAAGTATCTATCTCTGTAGTGCAGTGAGCTCTGCTAACTAAAGAATGTTGGGACAGTTTTGACTGCAACAATGAGATTATAGAAAACATTCTAAAGTGAGAACTTCTCACTGCCACACACTGCATGTTTAGGGCCAGGAGTGAACTCTGAGAGCTGCAGAATTGTCTTTGTGCTGCTCTGCCATTGAGATGTATTCTCATTAGAGGGAAAGTGATTCACCCCAGGTAGGATGTCGACAACTTTGCTCTTTCCCACACACTTTCTTTGAACTAAGGGCTTTTTTATAGTCAAGGTCCCTCAGGATCATAGTTTATGAGAAGCTTCATGCAAGTTCAAAACCTACTTGAGTCTTTCTTTAGTGCTGGTACTGAAGCAAGGCAGGTTTCTTCAATTATTTAATTTCTACTTTCTACTGGCAATGACTGGCTTCATTTTTTCTGCAGCTCTTTGGCTTTGTTGCACCACTGAAACCCTGGTATTGCAGGGTTTTGGTTTGGGGTTTGCTGTTTGGGGATTTTTTCCTGAGGGTCACATCAAGGATAGCTCAGCATATTGCAAAGTAATGTACTTAGCAGCTTCCCTTCCCCCCCAGACACTGAAAGAATAAAAACAAATCTAGAAAGACATTTCATTCTGACACCTAATGGCATGGCAGCACCAGACACACACTACACACCTGATAAAGCCACAGCCACAATCAGGTGACGGGGATGGGTTTCGAAATGAAGGTTATTTAATGTTCTTGTTGTTGCAGAACATCACAAAATATGAATAGGGACCAGGAAAGAAACAGTATCACTTCCATCAGGAAAATGAAAACCAAGTTCACTGCAGTCACATGACTCCCATTAAGGGCCTAATAGAGATTCCCTTTACTGCTGGATCATGCTATAAATAAGCAGATGGTGGTGATTTTGGGTCCAAATTGTTGGATTTACATACAAAATGTCTTTGGATAGCAGGAAGAAGGTTGAATAGCTTTAAATTAAACAATAAAAGCATACTGTGTTAAAAAAAAAAACAAACCAACAATGGAAGCAAGAGTAACAATACTATCAGTATGAAAAGCTCAAAGCCTGCAGTTCTGGCAATGTTTTAAAGCTGAGTGAGATAATACATAGTTAAGATTACTCAAATATAGTAAATTGAAAAATCAGTGGAGTCTTGCTGATTTATAGCAATAGACTTTTGCTCTTATGCTCTTATGATTTTATTTTCAAGTTAAGACTTCAAGTAGATTCATTCAAAAAATATTTAATAAGCTCTAGCCATAAGCCTGTTTTTGGATGGTTCTGGTTACACAGCTTGCATCTGAAATTTTCTATAAGTAATATTTGTTTTTAACCTACTTTTCAGTCAAGCTGATGGAAACCTGCCTGCCTTGATTTAGACCCTCTGAAGGATTTGTGCCATAAGATCGCTCCTGGCTGCTGTTGCAACATGATCCTGCCCCAGCTCTTACAGCTCCTAAAAGCACACACAAATGGAAAAATTCATGACAGCACTGCCTACCTGACTGCCTTCAGTCCTGGGCAGCAGTGTCTACATACAAAGAGCTTTATGCCAATGGAAAACCATGTCCTGCCAATGCCTTTTGCTTCTCTGGATTAATTGTGCCCAGGGTGGATGTCTCCTGGATGCTTTTCCATCTAGATACTGATGCAGTGTTTTGTGGAAGTGTGCAGTGTTTGAGAGCAGCATGGGCAATAGCACATGGAACATTTGCCCTGGAGCTTGTGGACCCGCTCAGCTGCCCCTGAATGACAAACTGATCCTCCAAGAGGGACACATGGGAAGGCAGCCACACAACAGAGACAGGATAACTCTGCCCAGCATCCCTCTGCAGCTCATGGCCAAATACCACATGTTTTTGTAGAGGAAGGTTGCTTGTAACAGCTTATATGTTCTCATACAGAGGATAAAACTACTTTGCCTGCTGAAAATGTCCTCCCAAGCATGAGCCTTGTGACCTCATGAGAAGGTACAGTGTTCCCTACAGCTGCTGTTTTCATTTGGGTGGTTAAATTCCAAATGAATGTAAACTACTGGAGGGGAGCAGAGAGGCTGGAGTTTGTCCAGGTAAATATTGGCATGTAATAATTGCAAGTGAGCTTGTGTTTGCTTCTCTGGGAACGGTTCACGGAATTCATGTACAGGCTTTGCCTCAGCCACAGCTTCAGTGCAGCTGTCTCAGGGGAAATATGGAGGTTATTTAATAGTGCCCAGCAACGACACAAAACAACTTAGGGCAGGAGGAGAAGGCACCATATTAAATTAAAACTGCACAAAGCAAAATGTAGGGAGACAGAATGTAATTATCCAACTTGGACCCTGGCCAAGGCACTGATGCTAACACCTTTATTATTAAAAAAAAAAAGGAAAAAAACGTCATGAGAGCCAGGAAAATCAAAAACAGACAAGACCTTGCTTTCAGTCTCTTTTCTGAAAGATGGCACCTCAAGTAGCACAGTGCCCATTAGCACTATGCCAGGGTATTGATTCAGTACCTACTAAGAAAGAAGAAGGCCACCCACTGAAGAACATGCATAATTAAAGCTGAAAAATGAGCTGATTCTCTGTGAAATACAGAGTTGTCATGGCAGGGTTTCCCCAGGAATACACCTTCAGGGAAAAAAAAAATAGTTTGCACTTCACCTCCAAGGAATTTTGCAAAGGTCAAGCCCTAGAGCCAGCTGGATGCATTATTTAGTGACTTGATCATTTTATCACTGAATATTTAATCGGGCTTGTTTTTACAATCAACTATTTCTGCTCATGCTAAAAGGAGTTATCACTAAATCCCATCTCTACTGTGGTAGACAGTGAGACAGAGGCAGCCAAAGGAAGCAAATATAACCAGATGACCTTGATGTTCAGCAGCTTCCAGCTCCTTTGGGCTCCTTTAGCAATTCCCACCTTCCAGTGATTTTCTCAGTGTTATTCCAGGAGATTGCAACAGAAATCAGTGTCCTTACTGCTGCCCAGCAGTGTTCTGCAGAAGTACTCCAAATTACACTGTGAGGTCCTGAAGATACACCATCACATACTTGCAAGGTTCCACGGGCTTGTAGGAATAGGGAAAGGGAGAAAAGGGAAAGGGAGTTGGAGGCAGATGTGGTGGGAGCACAGTTTTGTATTCTCTGTGCAAACTAGAGACACCCAGACTGGAAGTGACCCATACACTCACCACAGTTATGATTTCAGCCATGGACTCAGATTCAATCTGGATGTAGCCATTTACCCTTTACAGCCTGGGTGTCTTCCTAGAGGAAAATCCAGAGATTTCTCCTTGATCAGAAGCTTCACAGTTGATTGTGAAATCATTTGAGATTTTAGGGTCTGTGTTGTACAGAAGTCCTTTTAGGCTGAAATTCAGTAAACCTGTGTAAGATGGCTACTCAAATTTATGTTTTTCACCTTCACCAGTCCATTGTGCCATTTTGCTGAATGGGAAAATCTGGAGTTTTAGGAAAACAGATGCAGGAGGTATAGCCAGCCTACCTAAAGGCTGCACATTGGCATTTATTTCATGTTCAAAAATATGGACATTATTTACATCAATTCCTTGCATGTTTGTTTGGTTTGGTTTGGGGTTTTTTTGCTACTAGGATATTTCAGCTCTCCTGGGTGCAAGCTAAATTATTTGTAAGATTGAAACTGCAGAGCAGAGCCTGCCTTTTATGAATAAATACTATTAAGCACATTATCTAGTTATGCTAAGCCTTCACAGGCAGCAGCTTCTACTGTATAGCTTTTCTCTATAATATGCCCTTCAGAGCCTGTGCCTTTACCAATATGATTTTATGGGTATCTGTAGTAAGCTGGAACATTTTAGATTAATAAATTACATAGCAGCATTATTATGTGCAGGTTTGCTCCACAGTTACAGCTGAGAATGACTTTCCACTGTAAACCCAAAAAACACAGCTGCCTTTATATAATCAGAAAAGCTCTATCCACTTCAAGTAAGTAAAAAGGAGGATAAGAGGCTCTGTCCTTGGGCCTCTTCTTAAATGCAGAAGTCTACACTGAGTTGAAAAAAATTCAGAATATAATAAATACAGCCAGAAAATACCACAATATCTGAGCAGAAAATTCTGAAATTAAAAGTATTTTTTGCAAATATACATTTGCATGGGTCCTGCATGAGCAGGTCCTTAATACCATCAAGAACTCTTGTTTGAAAAACCACTGCATGTTTTCAATATTTATGATTTATCATGGATGAAAGGTGTTTCCCTCCACAGGACGATTTCTCAACTTTTGGCAGCTCTTATTTTGATCAGTGCTGAGCACTTTTCAGATTCCTTACCTGTGGTATCTGAATGAAAAGAAATATAAACTTTTAATCAATCTTCTTTACACACAGAGTCTTCCTTTGTTAATGGGTAGAAAAGGCTAGAATGCTTTGCTCTTAATCATACAGTAATTTCACTAATTCCAGCCTTCTTAGTGATCATACTACAAGCCACAAAGAATGTACCTTAAATTTATAATGAGACAAAGGGAATACTGGTCTTCATTAAGATCCCAGGCACTGCCCATTCTGAGGAAGGATCATTAAAAGATGAGTGAATATGTTTGTAACCTTCTTGGCCAGTAGCACACAATTACTGCATGTGTATAAAAAGAAAAAGAATGATCTGATTCCGTAGCATCACCATCAGTGCCAGAGCTATGGATGTACACAGCGAGTCAAGACCCATTTTACAAGTTCTTATTGCTCTGCTTGGAGCTTGGATGTGCAGGGGTTTCTGACAGCCAGCGACAAAAAGCCAGCATTGGTTCATAGCTGTGAATTGGGATAACTTAGCTGGAGTTTCATCCACAGTGGAGCCTCACTCCAGTCCTCCACAGTGCCTCTGCTGTGGAGCTCCTCTGGCACACCCAAAGACAGTGTGCAGGAAGCTCCCCAGCTGCCAGGGCTTTTCATCCCATGTTAGCACACAAAGGGGTGACAGTCCCAAAACTACACCTTCCCTCATCTTAGCACCAAGCTGTGCTCCAGCAGGCTCCAGCACAGCCACCCACAGGGGACTGAGCTTTGAACCAGCCACTCCTGCTGCTACACGGCATGGCCACTACACGGCTCCTGAGCTGCAATGCTTTTAAAAAGCTGCTATGTAAGAAAATAGTGATAAAAATAATACCCAGCATTCATATATTGGGATTGCTGTAGAGGCTTCTTCAAGATTTTTTTTTTTAATTAAGTTCTTTTGCAGAAGTACTCAATGCAAAAAAGGTGACATTTTGTTGAAGAGGTACCATCCTGGAAAAGGAGATAGGTGAGGGTACAGCCACATTCACACTTGTGAATGATTGGCTTGGCATCATGCTCAGTATTTAAAGTAGAGGGAGGGAGGAGGAATGGAGGGATATTTGGAATGATGGTGTTTGTCTTCCCAAGTAACTGCATGGAGCCCTGCCTCCCCAGGGATCCCTGATTACCTGTTTGACCATGGGAAGTGTTAAACTAATTCCATGTTCTTTCTTTCCTTGCTTGTGTGGCTTTCACTTTCCCAGTTAAATTGCCTGTATCTCAATCCATGAGTTTTCCAGCTTTTACCCATCTGATTGTTTCCCCAATCCTGCTATTCCAGAAGTGAGCAAGTAGCTGTGTGGGGCTTGGCTCCTGGCTGGGGTTAAACCAGGACAAGGTAACTCCCTACCCAAACAATATCCCTGATTCAGCTAAAATTGTCCCTTCCATAAAGAGGAAAATACTAACTTTTCTCTGAGTCTTGGGATTTTGTTATTACTGTTATTGATTTAATAATCACCTCTTCAGATACTGTGGTGACAAGAAAAAAATAACAAAGAGGTAGATATTAGGTAGTATCCAGCCCAGGATTTTATCTGATTTCTTTCAGTCTGTTGTAGAGTGATGCAGCAAGATCATAATACTGACTTCAGTGCAACCCACTGTAATAGGGTGGAGAGTCAGAGCCAGTAGCCTTCTCATGGTAGCCCTAGTGAGAACTCCAGTATTCACAAAACCAGGAAATCCCTCCTTCTCTTCTTTCTGGTGTTTTGTATCTTTTAGTTATGAGCAAAAATATAAAGGGCTTTGGTTATCTTATTTTCCCAAAAGGAATGATTCTATAGAAAACATCCATTACTGCTCACTCTTTAACTAGATGTTATTTCCAAGAACTGTGTAATCATTAAGTGAGCTTTAATTTAACAAGTGTGCTGCTCTTAGCACATTTTCACTTATATAGTAGTAAATTAACTATAATAGATTGTGACTGTTCTCCATCATTTAGCAATAAGTAAATCTTCCCATAAATATCTTTAAACCAAGGTATTTTATGGCACTTGCTCACCACTCGTTCTTATTTCTCATCACAGCTCAAACAATATCCATTTCAAAGAAAAGATTATTTTTCAAAGTTTCAGTTCATTTACTTTCTGGTTACTGGGAAGGACACTGCACCACCTGAGGTATGTCTCACTTGGCCACCTCTGGAGATGAGCAATGCTTCCATAACAGGGATGGGAACACTTCAGTGGCCTAAGTGAATTCCCTGCATCAGTGAGGCATCGCTGCATTTCCACAGTGATTTCTTTCCGTGTCTCACAGTTTCACACTTTGATATCACAGGTTCTGCTTTGGTAGTAATCAGCAGCAAGGCTCTGAATGACGACAGTGCCAAGGGCCAAATCCCACAAACACAGTAACCAAACAAGAGCCTGATATTTAGAGGAGCTCTCACCTTTTAATCTGCAGCCTTCTGAGTTTGGATGTTAATTCAAGCCTCTATGCTTGTGTCTAAAGGGGGAAAACTCCTTCTGAACGACTGTCCTCATGTGACACTTCTTCTCTCTGTCCCTATATAGACAGGGAATGACTGTGATTAATTAGAATAGCTATTAAAGTAATTTCTTGAGGACAATGATGATATTTAACTTCAATATTGTTTTCTCCAGGGCTTTGCCCTGGTCCTTTAGGATTGTGCACTTCAAAGGGAAAAAAATGGATCTGGCACTTAGGTTTATAGGCTAGGCTGACATTGTTGGTTTGCTGCCAAAAGAGGCATATCACAGAGGCACCAGCTGAGGGATCTCAGCCACTGATCCTTGGTGCTAGCCTTACAAGAAATCAATTCAATGGTGACATGGACTATCTCTGCCCTCTTTGTCCTTAAAGTTACAGAAATGCCATCCCAAGTTAAGTTAAATCACAGATTTCTCATATAGGTACATGACCCTTCAGAATCAAACTGATGCCATCAGCTTGTTGCACATTTCACAGCCTCAAGCAAAGTCTTAGAGGATGAAAATTCTGCTTGTAAAAATCCTTCTCTATCCTTACTCTCTTATTGCCCCCTGCATATCACAGACCTCTTCATAGGACAATTTCCTTTCTCTGGGGTTCTGTATTGTGGCTTTGGTCAGGTTTTGGGATGGGTTTTTTTAGGTTTTTCTTAAGGGCTAAAACAAACATGGCATTAAAAAAAACTATTATTCTTCTGACCTCACGAAAAAAATGGGTCTGCGTTTTAAAATAATTGAATTTTCATTTGAAATCTGTTGAACCACAATGGCCTCTTGTCAGTATTCTCACTCAGAAATGTTCTTCCTGCTCTTCTTTGGCACCTCTTTCTCTCTCAGTTCATGGGGATTTTAGTCTCTAGCAGAAACTAGCAGAGAATAAAATAGTTAAAAGAAGCTAGCAGAATTTGAGTTGCACAGGGGTGTTACATTAATTATTTTTCCAGAGAGTCCATATGTTCTTCTAAATATACAGAGTGATGGCATTAGATGGGTAATAATCAGTGATTTCTCTCTGTAGTTTTAGCTGAATTGTGAAATAGAATTGTTCCCTGGAAGCTTATTTTCACTTGGCAAAAGCAAATACATCATTAGTCATGCAACACCAAAAGCAAAACAGAACAGGAATTCTTCCAGCATTTTCAACACTACCACTTTTTAACATGTAGAAACTTATCTTTTCCTTTATATGCATCATCAAAACAAAGTCTTTCTTTTAGAATTTGGGAATTTTTTTGAGGGAGGATGTTTTGGAAGTGGTTCACTGTCACAAGAAAATTCAATAAATACTGCTGTATATAGAATCTGGATTTCTGTCTTCTTAAGGATTTTATTTTGTCAATCCATGTTATTTATATATTTATTATTTCAGTTCTTATGCTATTCTGAAAATGGAGAGAAATATTTGTAGAGCATCATATTTTTTCAAATGTAAACATTTTTCATTTGTAAACAGTACTCCTTAGAGTCTGGAGAGAAAGGCATGTGTGAGCAAGTCTAACATCAGTTATTTTACTCCTGCAGCTCCATAACACAACCTTGTTCTCAGGTCATGTGAGGCCTCTGTCTTGTCCCAGGGTATTAAACTATGTCAGCAGAGGTTTGATCTGTATTATGCTTATGTGGCTCTGCCTGAAGTTACAAAAGGGCAAGTTCTTTAGGACAAGCTTCTCTCAGTAGTGGTGCTTGTCTTACAATATTTTGGGAGCATGTGTTTCCTTCTCAGTCTCTTCACTGACAGCCATGTCAGGGAGTGCTGCAAGCAGATAGCCCAGAGCCACTGCAGGTGTCCTGGTGATAAGACTCTGTTATGACTCTGATTGTAAAAATATTTGAAATTTTAATCAGATATGTAATATTAAAAGCGTGCTGGATAAATTATGAAAAGAAAAATGGAAAGCAGCTGAGTTGTTTAACACCTTAAATAAAGGGACAAAAAATAGGTGGATCAAAGAAGCCTGAAAAGCAAGTCTGTTTGCTCTTTTTTCATCAGCTGTTGCTTGGATCCCAGGGGGTTTCATTATCCAGATGGAAAGCACAGGGCTTGTTTATCAGAGAGCTGAGGCTTACACTGAGATGACAGCCTGGTCCGCAGTCCCCTGGGATGTGTGGGCAGAGCCATGGGCACAGCTGAGCTCCCTGATGCCTCACCTTTGGCTGGGATCCTTGGAAACCCTGGTAGCACAAGTTCAAAACTTCACACTGAACTTCCTCAGCCCTTCACTGAGAACAGGGCCTTTGACTGCAAACCCCTTTTGCCAGCCTTTGCTTTCCTGTCTGCACCATGTGGCTGCTATCAGTTTACAAATAGAGAAAAATTAAAATTGGTTTATGAACTGTTATTATTATAACTGAATTCTGCTATTAGCTAGGTCTAAATGCTTTTATATATTCCACACCTCTGTTGCCCTTTGAGATTTTTAACTGTTGTTCTCTTGTACATTAATAATTTCCTTGTATAATTGTTCCCAAGAGAATGAGCTGAAAGAATTATGAATTAATTTGCATCTTTTAATGTACTAATAAACTTTGCAAGTAGAAAATTTCACTCCATCCAGGTGGAAACCAATCACTTTAAATCAAAGCTTACTGAATTTCAAATAGGTTTTTTTTTTCAAGAAGTTGGAGAAGAACAGTGCTCTGCATGTTAAAAGTAATTAGAAAGCACAAGCAGCAATTTCAGACAAAGCCCTGGGTCATTTTTTGCTGCAGCATAGAGTTCACAGGCACTTAGGAAAATGAGTATTTGTTGTATTTAAACAAAATGAATAGCAATTTCTTGGAGGTTGAGAGGTCTCAGGCTGTAAATGTAGATTTCACCCTTTCATTGAAAAATATTTTTAAACTGTTTTAGCGTTTTTTATTATCTGACACAAATAAATAATTCATGGCATAGCCTCTAAAACAGGGTTCAATAAAAAGAAATGTCCTTTTATGTACAATTTATTCAAATAGAATTTTGAGTGAACAAAATGTTCTCATGTATTCATTTATAGCCAAACATTATCAGGTCCTTGTTCACCAAAGCACTCATCTTCATTTATCTCTGAGCACTTGAGAAACCAAACCACTTTTCTCCTGGGTAACTAAAGAAATAAGTTCTGGGGATCTGCTCTGAGTTTAATCCATGGGAGTGTAACTCACATAGTTACTGACAAGCTTAAGCTGTTTACTGAACTGGTGATTTGACATCCAAGTTTATTTACCTTCACGTATTGTAGCCTTGGTAAATCTGAGAACAGAAATGCATTCTCTAGCCCCCATTCTCCTAATGAGACACAAAATGTATAATCAATGGAGAAGACAGGTCTTGATATCAAGGTTCTGATTTTGGAAGTTTATTTTAGCAGTTGATGAAGTTAAGCATTAACATTTGACAGGGCAAAAGGCTTTGGTTTAAATGGCTACAAACTGCAGAGGCCAGAATGAATCCCAGCTGGTTTGGGACACAAGGGGCAGTGCAGAAGGGGGAAGGGACTGAGGAAGGACAGAGTGGAAGCCAGGATAAAGCATGGCAGCTTTGGCAGGGGGCAGAAGAGTGGTGGAACTGTCACCAGGGTGAGACCAAGGGAATGTCACAAGAGGTGAGAAAAGGCCAGGTGCTGGGAAAGGGAGTAAGAGGAAATGGGGGTGCCAGGCCAAACCAGGGGTACTGCTAATGAGGCAGAGGGAGCAGATGCAGATTAGAGGCACAGCTTCATCAGGATTATTGATATGGCCCTAGAGAATTAAACCTACAAAAGAATGTTCTGTACAATGTGGGTGATGTTTCCTCTCAGAAAATAGAAAAAAGAAGCAATTTCTAAAAACGTGGCCTAAATATGAATGATCAAAAACCGAGTGCAGGAATTTTTCAGCAGATATAGATGTTTAGACTTTTTATCCCCCTTAGGGCTTTGAAGAACATAAGCTTCTTTATCAAGATAGCCTGATACAATGCTCCTTTCTTTAGATGCCCAAGAAGGAAAACATTGTATTGACTGAAGAAACCCCCAACAGAACCTGTTTCTCTCACAAAGCTCCCAGGCCTGCAGATTTCCACACATTCTACCTGAAAGAGTTTTTCTGTTCTAAGTTGAAAGTTTGCAGAGTGCTTGCAAAGCAAACTTGTGTGTGCTCAGAGCACTGTTTGTCATGAAAAGTACTGACAACAGCAGAACACCCAGGCAGTATGAAAATACACATTTTAAACAGTTGCTCTTTTTATTGTTTGAGAGGTATTGTTTGATTTTTCAGTCTGATGCAGAGACTGCAAACAGATAGTTTGTTTTCCATTCTTACATGGGTTTTTTATACAAATGTATATATAAATTATTTTTTTAATGTCTGTGGTAATTAAGGGATCTCTTTATGTGCTCAAAACAGCATTTTTATGCTGTTTTGAGCACATAAAGAGATCCCTTAATTACCAACACAATTAACAACACAAAAACATCCAGCTATCCCTTAAATAGCCCAGAAGACACTATTTAACACCACAAGTGTCTGCCACGATGGATTCATTTTATTTTAGCACCAGATAAAATGTGAAATTCTTTATACCAGACAACCTTTCTCCAATTCCAGACTGGAATTACTTTTGCTAAATGTAAATATATATGAAAGTCCTCAAAATATACAAGCTGCAGTACAAATTTCAGTGCAATACTTTTTAAAATGAGCAAGGTGAAAACTTCACACCAGAAAGGAGGGAAGACACCTCAGAGCCAGCACAGTTCAGTACCACTGAAACAAGGCTGTTGGAGATGTTTTGAGATCTGGCCAAATAATCCAAGACCAGGTGTGACAATTATCACACCTGTAGAAAATATGGACACTGCTTCACTCCTGGCACTGCTCTTGATGCACAAATTCCTGCACAGAAGGACTTATTCTCCCATGGTAAAGTAATACTCTATTTAATGGCATTTTTTTCTTGCCAGGATGTAAGAAAGTCATCAGTACTGTCTCCCCAGATTCCCTCCCCACTGCAATGTTTAATGATATCTAATCTAGAGTAAGAACATGGTGCCTAATGAATTTGTCACATGAATACCAGGAACAGATTAAGTCAAAAAGTCTCCTGTACTCTGCTGGGAGAGATATTTGGAGTGCTGGAGTCAGCACAGCCAGAAAACCTTCAAAATATTTTTCTTCAGAGCTAATTTGAAAACTTCAATGGCAAGGTTTACCCTAAGGAGAAATGGTGCTAAGCACAGGTTTCTTTCTTTCCTGCTGATGAACATAGCCATGTGAATGACTGAGATGTTTTTTCTTGCAGGAGGTGCCAAGTTAAAAGCATAAGCTTCAGAAGTGACACTGACCCTATTTATTAGCACAATCCCATTTATTAATGGGCTTGCTGTGGCTCCCGTGGCTTTCCAGGATTGCAGAGGGCTAAATGTAAGTGTGCTTTTGCTGTCCCAGTGCAGGTGGCTGGCAAGGCAGGGTGCTTGGTTGAGCATACACCCCGTGGAGTCTTCTGGAAGATGCCAGTGTTACTTGGGATTGTCACTTTCAGGGCAAGGCAACACAATCCCTTCAGCAACTATTTCTCTCTGAAACTTTATTTGTTGAAAACACATGATGTTTCTCCTACAGGACTTGGGGGGCAGAGACTGGACCAGTCTCTTGTGGAGTCAGGCAGTCAGACCAGCTTTCCCCTGGGCACTGCTGTTGGAGACCACCACCCCTTAAGCCCTGGCATCAGCCATTTATGGGAATGTCACTGCTGGGAACTAGCAGGGCTGGGAAGCAGGTGAAGAAGGGCTGTTCCTCACCTGGTTCCTGCCTGGAAGAGAGGAAGCGTTTGGAGCCTGACTTCACACTTCCCTCAGGATACTCAAGTCCCCTCATAATGGCATTTTCTGATCTCGCAGAATTTCTAATTAGAAGTTAACCCTCTAATATCAAACTCTAATTGACCTTCTCTAGAGAAATGTAAGATTTCCAACACATACAAAACATGTTGTTAAAAACAAGGCCTATTGAAAAAAAAATGTAAGAAATTTTTACATACAAGTAAAATTTTTCAGTACAAGGTTTCCTGTTTGGACTTTTGATTACTGAGGAATTGTTCACCTGCTTTCAAAAAACAGTGTCTTCATGAGGTTTCTTTTTTATTACTGTTATTTTTGTTGCTTTGAAAATAACTTTTTTTAGAACTGTAAACTGGTATTTTTTACTGTTTTCCAAACACCTCTTATTGGTGCATATCAGTCCTAAAAAAGCCAGAAGTGCTTCAGATCCTTCAGGAATCATCAATACTTTGTAGACTCATAGAATAGCTGAGGTTGGCAGGGACCTCTGGAGATGATCTAGGCCAACCCTCCTGCATAAGCAGGTTGCTCAGGACTATGTCCAGTCAGCTTTTGAAAATCTCCATAGGATTCCACAATTCTCTGAGCAACCTGTCCCACTGTTCAACCACCCTTACAGTAAAAAAGAAGAAAATCACTAAAAAATTCTTACTTAAAAAAAATGTCTCATATTTCAGTTTATGTCCATTGGGTATTGTCACCAGAAATCACTGATAAGGGTCTGGCTCCTTTGCTCCCTGCCATCAGCTATTTACACACACTGATAAAGTGCCCTAAGCCCTCTCTTTTGTCCTTGGCAGCCACTGGCCCCTGGGGACTCTCCAGTGTGCCTGCATCCTTCTGCTCTCCAGCTGCACAGCCCCAGCCTGTGCTGGTGGATGTGCTCCTCCTGCCCAGGTGCAGGGCTTTGCACCCCCTTTTGCTGAGGTGCCTGACATTCCTGTCTGCCCAATTCTCCAGCAGGAGAATCCCCTGGATGGCCGCACAAGCACCCGGTGCAGCACCCACCCTTCGAGTCCTGTGCCACTGGAACCCTGAGGGCAGCTCTGTGCCCCCAGCCAGGCCGTGAACAGAGGCGCTGAGCAGGGGCTGGATGCACGGAGCATTGGAGCGCGGCCCCAGGGAGCAGCAGTGCTCCGGAGCTCACATGCCAGCAATGTGCCTTGGTGGCCAAGAAGGCCAATGGCATCCTGGCCTGCGTTAGGAACTGTGTGGCCAGCAGGAGCAGGGAGGTCACCCTTCCCCTGTACTCAGCGCTGGTGAGGCTGCACCTCGAGTGCTGTGTCTAGCTCTGGGCCCCTCAGTTTGGGAAGGACGTTGGGATGCTTGAGCACATCCAGAGGAGGCTACAAGGCTGGAGAGGGGCTTGGAACACAAGCCCTGTGAGGAACGTTTGAAGGAGCTGGGGTTGTTTAGCCTGGAGAAGAGGAGGCTCAGAGGTGCCCTTATTGCTC
>JAYDZK010000271.1:8018943-8038130 GCA_034509185.1 Euphonia xanthogaster | reverse complement strand
ACGCTCTTCCGATCTGGCAGGTGCGGGGCCGAGGCGGGGGCCGGGCGTGGGCAGGTGCGGGGCCGAGGCGGGGGCCGGGCGTGGGCAGAAAAAAGCCGGAGAGGGCCCGACCCGGCCCGGGCTGAGTCGGGCGCCGGGCGCCGCCCTGCCGGGACTGGGAGGGGTTTGTGCGCGCTGTGGTGCGGCAGTGACTCCCCGGCGCTGCGTTACGCTTCTGCCAGTTAATATGTGGGAGTGTTGTTCTGGTCTTAGCTCTCGGCTCTCCGCTCGCCTTGCTCTTCATAAAACACTTGAAGTTACCTTGCTCTAAATGCCCGTTTCCAAAAAGGAAAGTTGAAGTCTCCGAGTTGGCCCTGTCAGTTCCCTGCAGGCCGTGTCATCCCCGTGCCGCAGTCAGGCCGTACCTCGTGAATACTTCCCGTTAAGAAAGCGACATTTCATAACTGCTGCGGAGCAAAGGGACTGTCTAGCAGCAGGGTTATTGTATTCTCACTCACGCTTCTGTGATTAATGCGAGCTGTCCAGTGCTGTGCGTGCTTGTTTCTCACCCGTATTTAAACCTGCCTTTCTTTAGAATGCTCTTAGCTTACGTTGATCCCTGTACCCATAAGGTATGACCGGTCATTTGAAAAAAGGCACTGGTAGTTGGGGTGTTCCGTGATATCACGGGTTGTGTGTAATTGCAATCAAAGGACATTAAAGTGACTCCAAGGCCTTGGGGTTTTTCGTATGATGTGCACCATTTGTGGCAGTGAGCTGGCAGTTTTCACGCTACCAGTGGGACACACAGGCTGGTTCTGCTAGTGCTGTGGATTTATCTGTGAGTGGTGTCACTGTTTTCTGGTCAGAATTGCTCAGGAACCAGCGTTCTGGGCTGTGACCTTGACTGAATGCTGTCCCGATAAAGCTAACTAATTCTTTAAAGGACAGCTTAAAATCTCTCTCTATTTTCCACCATACATCTTCTGCTGTTTGCTCATTTGGGTTTATACTTCTGTGGAGTTTTAGGTAAATTTGGAGAGCAGAGTAGTCAAGCAGTGTTGTGTCTGAAAACGAAGGTTAGTTGCCAAAGTAACTCAAACATAAATACATAAAGGGTGTTGGTTTAATTTGTACATATGAAAAGTGGAATATGATCTTGGTTTTGAGTTAATTGTGAGAAAGAAGTCTCTGATGGAAGACTTATCCAGGTAAAGCAAAGTTAAACTGTGTATTTAAGAAGATTTTACCTCCTATTACAGTATTTCAGTGATAATACTGTTTTTACTACAAATTTTCTCTGGTTGGTTGGTTTTTATTATTTCTATTGTAGTTGAGAGTAAGTAGTTAGTGTACCTTGTCTGAAAACCATGTAACAAAACAGCAAAATACATTTTCTTGTGCATTTGCAGGAACACAGTGTGTTAAGTTACCTCAGCAACCATGCTGGCTGCCAGGCTGGTGTGCCTGAGGGCACTGCCATGCCAGACCATCCGCCCCACCATCACTCAGGCGTCCCCAGCCTTGAGGAGCTCCAGCATAAAAGCATACAGGCTGTGGCAGCCTAGCCAGGTAAGGTAATTCTCTTTCTGATGGCCCTGACTGCACATATTTTAAAGGGTTCAGTGTACTGGTAAAAGAATCACTTTGCATGGAGTACCTGATGTGAATGAGCGTGAGCCTTCTGCTTGTTTGAGGCACCTGCTCTAATTTGCTGAAGGAAAAATATTCTTCAGTCACAAAACACAGGGGTTTTGGAGCAGAATAAGTTGGAGAATAAGTTTGGAGCAGAAATCTTCTGTTTCAATTGCTGACTTGTGTCTTGAAATGAATGGGCAAAAGAGGTAGTTAGGAATGGACAGGCCTTACTGGGTAAGGTGGGAGGAACAGAAATTCTTGTCCTGTCTCCCTGCTCTCAAGTTAGAGTCTTAAATATAACATTAAAATAAACTTTCTTTTCAGTTATTTTAGTCCAAATATGTGTTTAGAGCTGTAGTGTAGGTTAGAGCAATTTCTGAGCAGGACAGTCACAGATCTAAACAGCATTTTTAAAAAAAACCATACTGTTTATCCTTCTCTGAGAGAGGATGTCTCAGACCTGCAGCTCACAACTGTTAGGGGCTGTTGTTGCTCTTCTGCCATCTTGATGAAAGTGCTAGTGGCAAATTCTTCACCTCTTTTGTATTTTGCTCTTAAGCATTCTAGGTTTGCAGGTACATTGTGAGTTTTCTGGCATTGGGCTGGATTTCATTAGCTGCCGGGCACAACCAAACTGAAGGGCTCTGGTAAAACCCTTGAACTGTAGTGCTCTAATGCTTGATGAGAGTAATGCCTGTAGGTTTTGTATTTTGGTGCTGAAACAAACTCACAGCTTGATGTGAGTCCTTGACTGCTCAGATGCCATTTTAATTTAAAAATTCCTGAAAAAAATGGTAAGAAAACATAAAGTTGTTTTTGAACTTAAATATAAGTGTATTCTCTGTTGCTCCTGCAACTCACTAAGACTTTGAGCAGCATACTATAATTACTTGCAGCTTGTTGACCTTAAAAATCTCGAGTTTCTAGGCCTTCATTCAAGGTTTGTTCTATAAATCAAGGTTAGACTTGAAAGCAAGAAATTAGTGCTGCTTTTCCAGCTTTAGTGTCTCTAAAATAGCACAAAAGTATTGTGCAGAGTTTTTTTTTACATTGAAGTGTTTGCTTAAAGAGTGTTTTAGCATGGAAAGGAAAAGGCTTTTTTACAAAAAAAAAAAAAGGAATGATTATGTTTTTATATTTACCAGAGAGGCTTGTGGCAGTGTTTAGTACAGTGGGACTAAAGTAGAAGAAATACAGTCTGAATATTCCAGCATCTGGAACTCACTGCATTGGTTCTGTACTTCTAGAATATGTCAGTGTTTTTCACGAAGGTTCCTAAATTTTAATTTAGTTCGCTTGTTTTCCTTGGGCACAGTTGCTTTATATGTATGAAGGTAAACACAGATTAATAAGAGATTAATTAACAATTTTAAGTGTAGCAAGTAAGTGAGACTATCTTCTATTTTCTATTCATTAACTATTTCTTATGTTATTTCTGAATTTAACAGAGTTATGCCACCAGAGCAAGAATAGGTGCAAGGCGTGGAAAACTTGGCCAGGATGTGAAAGAAGCAGCATTTGAGCCATCTGCAGAAGCTGCACTTAAAGGTAGAGGAGCTCTGCTTTAAATACTGAGAATCTTTCAACCTGAACTTAAAACTTCCTTGAAGGAATATGTTTTTCACTACTGAAACAGGTAGTGAACTGACTTGAAATGAAGCTTTTAGAAGGAGGGGTAAAGTGGAGCAGCTATTGCAGATAGATCAAAATTCACGTGAGGATGTTGTTAACTATCCAAGAAAAGGCATTAATCAGAGTGTGTGTTTTTTATTTCTTTACACAGCTGATCGCCTGGGGAAGTTCATTCTTGCTGGAGGGGCTGCTGTTGGCCTGGGAGCCCTCTGCTACTATGGAATGGGCATGTCCAGTGAGATTGGGGCTATCGAAAAGGCTGCGTAAGTAACATGGTTTACCTCTTCAGTGGAGCAAATCTCCTCTTTAGTTGCTATCACCCAGTGTACACTCAGCTTAGGTTTTTCTAAGCTCTGAAGGGTAAACCCCCACCTGTGTCTCTGCAGGTTTTTAAAGCAAAATTAGAATTATTCAGCCTTAAATGGATAGTAGTAATCTGAGTGAGTTTGTTTTGCTAAATCTAATGTGAAGAGTATATAAACTTGTCTTATGAGGCGTGCCTCAGATAACTTAGGAAGTGTGGTCTTCTGAAAAGCATTGCTAAGACCAGTTTCCCTGGTGTTCTTATGGGACTGTTCATTCAACTATAATACAGCTGTTAAGAAAGTCTCCATTAAACACAGTATCTAGGCATAAGCTTTGATCTAATAAATGTGTTCTTAAAACTTTGGTGAATTGCTTCTTGGTCAAAAAAAAAAATCCTGGCTAATGGCAAAACTGTATAGTTAGACTTGAAGGATGGGTAGTAACAAGTGCAGGCTTGGGAGAAATGTGTTGGGGACATTTTGCTTAATTTTGCACTTGTATTTGGAAATTGCAGTCTGCATTTATACTGAATGTGTGCCATTTGTGTATGAGAAGCTTGTCATTGATAGAGCTGTGTCTATTTTTTTTTCCTGCACAAGTCTTGATTAGCAGGTCAAAAGAGTGAAGTGGGAAAAATATATGGACTGTGTTCAAATTTAGTGTTAGCAGGGAAAGTTTTCTTTCTATAGTGTGAGCAAATGATACTGCAGAAACTCACTTATGTCTAGGTCTGTTGCTATTGTTAGAGCTCTCAAAATGACGTTTGTGTCCTGTGGTGTCAGATAACCATGTGCACTATGACTCAGCAATTTGTGAGCTGCTCAGCAGGCTGCTTAGTGCCAGTGCACATTCTGTAGACCTTTTACCTGAAACCAGTTTGTTATATACACACAACATTCTTTTATTTTTTCTGTAGTTAAAATATTTGTTACTCTGTTTTCCATGCATGCTTGCTGCTTAGAATTGAATTCTAGTTAGCATTATTTGTAATTTTCGGTGTTTCTACTGAGTTAATACTAATTTAAGTCAGCAAGACTGACAAGTTCAGTCCCCATTGTAAAGTCAAGTCTAGCAGAAGTTGCTAGACTTCTTCATTATAATGAAACCTCCCTTATATCCATGGCTATGAATGCACTTAACAGCTTGATTGTGTTTTTAGCTGCTCTCTGTTGTGAACCTGGTAACTGCACAGCTCTGTATGACTGCTTATTTTTCAGTATTTGGCCACAGTATGTGAAGGACAGAATTCACTCTACGTACATGTACTTTGCGGGCAGCATTGGCATGACAGCTCTGTCTGCTGCAGCAGTGAGCAGAACTCCTGCACTCATGAACCTCATGACAAAGGGCTCCTGGCTGGTAAGCTTTGTTATAAAAATAAAAGTATTTGCTGAGGAGTGCTGCCAACTGATGGTTGATACTAAAAAATCTGAGAAATATAACTGCTTGGTGGAAAGTAAGGCAAAACTTAACCTACATTAGTGTCCTTATCCATAAAGGCTGTTCAGGTATCCTGATGATACTTCATGATGTAAGATTTGGTGATTCTAGTCACATTCTGACATGTGTTTTCTATACTGTCTTGATGGTTTGTCAAAGATAAACTGCATGAGCAAAAACCACTATGCTAGCATTACCAGCTGTATATATGCAAGTAAGAGCCTCAGAAATAGCTACCTAAAGGTAATGGCACAGTTTCTGTTGCTGTCTGTGAATAGAAACTGGGGTCCCTGTGCATTCTTACTCTGCCCTGTGGCACTTTTAAAGCTGTCTCTGTTTGCCAAGGCTGAAACAGTACTGGTAGGCTTAGTATGTATTGTGTTACATGGAGTGAAACAGTAACAGTTCAATGCTAACACCTACATAACTTAGGGACATGAATTTGATAAAGCATCAGTGGTGATAAAAGTTGTACACTTCTGACAAGTCTGGTAGATGTTGAATGATTCTGCTTGGAATCATGAGTAAGAAGAGGCACTGAGGTTAAAAAAATCATTGGTAGCAAAAGCCGGTAAACTAGGTGCTGGTTTTGGGTGGAGAAATGTACAAGAAAAGAAGGAAGGCTAGCACACTTCAGGTGCCTTAATGAGAGTGAGGGGCAGAACCGTGGGTTTTCCCTTTCTTTCTTTACACAGCCAAGAGAGTTGCCAACTTCATCATTAAATTTGGATTTCTAGAAACCTGAGTAAAAATAAATGAGAATTACTGCAAGCTAAGATCTGCAAAGATTTGCCTGTAACCTTACAGGAGTAGAATCAATGAATACTCCCTCCAGGTGTGAACTTGGTGGCTGTTTTCAGAATCAGTGTTGACTTTTAGACTAGGAGATTAGAACAGAGATTATATGTCTATATGCTAACTTGAGCACTGTGATGCTGTTTCTTCAGGCAATTGGTGCAACTTTTGCAGCCATGATTGGTGCTGGAATGTTGGTCAGGACCATATCCTATGAACAGAATCCCATAGCTAAACATGCAGCGTGGATGATGCATTCAGGTATGTGGTTTTAGTGTTTGTTGTAGAGATGTCTGTGCTTCAGTGTGACCAAATGCTTACTTTAACAAAACTCCAGCTTTAAAGTAAATTTTTATGTACTGCTGTAGGGGAGTTGAGGTTTTTCAGAGATCAGAGAGAACTCCTGAATGTCAGGGAAAGATGTCTTTAAGTGTCCTTAACAGAAGTCTAGTTTTTTTCAGTGTTCTGAAAGTCATGCTCAAGTTAAACTTGAGGTACATACACTCCATACTGAAAATGGAACTAGATGGTTTCATGGCTGCTTTGGTTTTGTGACTGCTTTCTAACACTACCACTTCTGAAAGTGCTCTTGCCTACAGTAACCATTCTTCAGCTGTGCAGGATTGGAGGTGTTGGAAACCTGAGTAGAAAAAAAAGGTATTTTAGTATTAGTTTACTTTTGATCTGTACTCACAGCTAAAATACCTGATGGAAACACATCTCAATTTCTCACTAATGATACTGACTTCAAATAACAATGGCTCTCATTTTTCAAAACTGTTTTGATAGAAATATTTTGAAGTTCAGGAAAGACATGTGGATGTTGGGCATTGGAATCATATTTGCCTCTCCAGAGCTAGCATGTCTGCCAAGAAGAAACTATGTTTATTGTAGTGACTGTTATTAAGTGAAAACACCTAATGAGATATTAATGGGCTAGATACACATTTCCTGCAAGCCCCTAGCAAAAAAAATCTGACTTACTTTCCTAACTAATTGTTCTATCAGAAATCTGTCCTGCTTTTCAGTGTTCCATGCTCCTAATGCTACTATGTAGTTGATATGTCCATGCTAAATATCTCTTCTTACCAGCTCTGTTATGAACCAATCAGTATGTTGACTTTTGTTGGTCTTTTTTTTTCCCAAGATTGGCTCCCTGAAGTGTTCTAGTGCTAAATAAAAGTCCATAATGGAATTTAAGGTTGCTAATTTATTGTGCTCCCTTCTAGATAAGAGCACAATCAAGTGCATTGGGTGTTTTGTAGCGTGTGGATTAGTTTGAGCCGTGCCATCTGGCTGGAGATGAAAATCAAGTGGGTTTGGCATGTGGTGTTCCAAGTCTTACATGTGTTCTGTTTTGCTTTGCCTAGGTGTCATGGGTGCAGTGGTGGCTCCTCTGGCCTTCCTCGGTGGTCCTCTGCTGATCAGAGCTGCCTGGTACACTGCTGGAATTGTTGGGGGGCTCTCAACTGTGGCCATGTGTGCTCCAAGTGAAAAATTCCTGAACATGGGAGCACCACTTGGCGTAGGCTTAGGCTTTGTCATTGCTTCTTCAATCGGTAAGATACTGTTACAATTCCATCATATAAAGTAGTTTATGGACTTAAGTTACTAAGGTGCAGCTCACAGTTGCAGGCTGGTCTGCTCAGTGAAGATTTGCCTTAAATATAACCCTTGCAACTCCAGTACAGCAGAAAATGTTCTGTCATATTTGTTCTTGAAAAGGAATTTGAAGTTATGGTTCTGGCAAACCAGCTGATAGGGGTGCCTTATATTTTAGATACTGCCAGTGGGTAGGGAAGGCAGTAAATGTCAATCTACTTGTTTTGCTTTCATGTGTTTTAGTCATTGTTGTAGTCATAGGTACTTTCACCTGAAGAAAAATGCATAGTTCCCTGGGGTGTTAAATGAACAGGTCAGGTTGTATATGTGACATCTTCAGTGTGCATGCTAAAGCTCTTGGTGTCAAACACGCACCACAGACTGAGAATTGAATGCTTACTGGAAAATGTGTGCTCCAATGACTGGAGTTTGACCTAACTCAGAGTGGCAGATAATTCTCTTTAGCACCTTTGTCCATTCCTCTTCAGGCTCCATGTTCCTGCCTCCCACGTCTGCCTTTGGCGCCGGCCTGTATTCGGTAGCGGTCTATGGCGGCCTGGTGCTCTTTGGCATGTTCCTGCTCTATGACACACAGCTGGTGGTCAAACGGGCTGAAACCCTGCCCCTCTACGGCGTGGTCAAGTACGACCCCATCAATGCGTAAGTGTTCTCTGGTACCACAGCTGCTCTCAGGGTCTGGGTAAGAATTTGCCTCAAGTTAGATTGGAGTATGCTTTGAAAATAGCCTTTTGTTTATTGTTCAAAAGTGTATCGCTGTTAAATGTGAAGAATCACAGGGTTTGAAAACAACAGTGACAAAATAGCTACTGAAGTTAAAACTGAAATCATGGTGAGAAGCAGAATTGAGCATGTGATGTCACATGCCTCCAGCAATACATTCTAAAATGTATTTTTGTTTTCTAAAGCATTGCTGGCAGAATGTGTACATGGTTTCTGAAAATAACTGTATCAGTTGAGACAAAAAAAGTTAATCTTCCCGTAGTCATTTATTGTTTATTAGTCTTTGTCACTAAATAAAGAAGCAGCAATGGTGTGATGGGGAAGAAAGGATTGACTCTTCAGTAAAGACCAAGTCTGACTAACAAGTAACTTTCTTGTAAATGTCTGTCTGATGCTAGGTGAATTCTTAGCTCCTTTGGTTCTGTTTGATTCTAATTAAAGTAGAGCAATTTCTTGAAAATTCTTGGAGATAGATCAAAGCAGAGGCTCCTGTAAGAGAGCAGGATACTTAGGAGCAGGTCTATTAGGATTTCTCTAAATAGTTCTTGCTGGCAGAGGGGGGTAGAACAAAAGACAAGTGTTTTTTGACATACAAAGCACTGAGGGCAGACATAGCTGGGTTTTGTAAAGATAGTTCAAGCAGGCTCTTAAATGAAGTCTAATGGTGTGTTACAGCAAATAATTCTGTATCTGTTCAACAGCAGTAACTGTAGTTTCTTGTTTCCTAGATGCCTGGGTATCTACACTGATACACTGAACATCTTCATTCGGGTGGCCACCATGCTTGCAGGGGGTGGAGGTGGCAGGAAAAAGTAAACAGAGACTCGACTTTGCAACTGTCTGACAGCCTACCTAGTGCACATATTAAATAAACATTCATGATTAAAGCAGTAATGCTCCAAGTGAGAATTTAAAGCATTTCAGCATATTGGTTCAGTGCAATGTGATTCAGTCTTAGTTTTTCTTCGAACACTTTCCAGCTCTGTGTTTAAAATAGTCTGAACTGCTTCTTCTAATTGTACATTATTTTGGGAAAGTAAATTATTTTTAATATATGAATAAAATAGTCCTACCTGCTTTTTAAGGGGTTTGATGGCAGTTCAACTCTTACTTTCTCTTTTTTTTTTTAAACTGTTGTTGCATAGTAAAGAAAGTAATTTTTGAACTGGTATCCCATAGGCAGATAGGGATACAAGCTATTTCATGAAGTGCTGCTTAGATGCATCAATTTTCTGTTAAGGTTCATAAATTTTATTTTAGTGGCATCTTCAGAAGAACTGAATAAATTGCATATGGCCCTAAATGCAATCATGACTTTGAGCTGGGCAGAAATTTCAGAAAAGATTAAGGCAGGATTTGACACGTTAGATGACCAAAAGGTGTAAAGGAGACAAGATATGGGAACTGTGCAGCATTTGTCCCATACAGAACTTCAGTCTCCTTCTGGAGTACACATGAGAATTCCTTGCTTTAATGTTGACTGGCTATAATAGCTGGCTTATTTTGATACTAGATTTATAAAACTGTTGAATGGCAATATAGCTGTGTCTTCTGGTGGTGAAATTCCTGTACTGCAGATGAAGGTATGTCCAGAAGAGTTCCTAGTGGTCATCTCTTGGAAGCTTGTACAATTGTCACAAAAACTGGGAATTCAGGATGGCATGCTGTAAACCCCAGGATCATAAATTTGTCCTACTGTTGTGTGCATTATTAGTCTGTTTAACTCTTTTCCAAATTGATCTGTTAAACGTGGTCTAAAATAAATGTTCCCTAACGGTGAAATTGATTTAACAGTAAGGAATTTATACTTTCCAGACTCTTTTGCTGTATGTTGGAATAAAAGAGGAGTTCTTGGGCCATGGAAATTTTGACCTAATGTCAGCAGGTCATATTTTCAGTTTCTGGCAAATATGTTATGTTTATGTATTGACCTGTGAACAATAAAATTCTAGCCTCACAAGTTGACTACTCTCACTTTTCCCCATGTCAATAGAAATATTGTAGTACCTCTGCACTAACAGCTCGGTGAAGAGTACTATAAATATTTTTTGGTTACGGTTACAGTTTCCTTTGTAAGAGAGTACATATTCCTCTGTAAAAAAATCTGCAGTGATGGTTCTCAGTTTCACTGGGTAGCACCTTTTTGGTGGTGTTTCTCAGTTGGAAGATACTGGGTACATTTGAATTGTTTCTGTTGGCCACTTATTGCAGCCAGTGCTGCTTTTATGTCTGTCACACACTGTAGTATTTTTTTGACTCTTCAAACAGAGGGAAGAAAGAGTGGATTGTGAAGAACTTTGTTGCAACTCCTTGCTGCCCAAAGATTATAATGCACAGTGTAGTTCTGGCACTGTTACAGCTGCAGGGACATCTGTAGTTCTTAGAAGAAATCTTTGGATCCTGTCAATTGTAAGTAGCCTGTTCAGAGAGTTTTATCTTTTTAAGCAATTTGATACCCTTAATTTTTTCTTTTACTGTAGCCAAAAACAGCACTGTGTTTGTCCTCAAAATCTGAAATGTACGGGAGCTGCCTTAAAATTCTGACATTCGTGCTTGTTACAAAAGAAAACTCAGGCAAAAGAACCTTTTTTCTAGATTCTGAGGCTGAAGTTTTAAGAGCTTGACTATAACCCAAGGGAGGCATTCTGGTCTGTTTGGAATAGTGAGGTGTAGAAACCAACACACTGCTTACAGGAGGCGTTTGCATGAAAATGAGACCAAGAGGAAATCTAATAACCTTTTGAGAAATAGTGCCTGAAGAAACATGAGCATCATTTGTGCTCAGTCTTGTGGCAGGGTGTGACTTGGCTTCTGTGGATGACATTACAGCACTGGCAGTATTTTCCTAGTGTTTGTCTCCAAAAGAAGAAAAAACTAAAATGGAGTGGTTCCTTTGCATTTGAAGTCTTAAGTCAAAAAGTAACCTATATATTAATTAAGACAGCTCTGATTTGATGGGAGATGGAAATCTACAGCCAGTACTACTGTCAGTGACTCCTGGCAGACCTACTTAGGATCATGAAATGCTGGGGGATTTTTTTGCAGGTCCAGGTGTGACTTAGCAATACGTAAATTGAATTTGCCTAAAAATTCCCCACCTTCTATGGTAATTCCCTATTATGTGTGCCAGAGGACATTAAAGACGTAAATACTGTGTTTAGTCCACAATTTAATTAAATTCTGATCTTTTCTACTGATTATAACTGGTTTCTATGGATTTTCATGATGTTTCAAGTAATTCTCCTTTTAAATTGTGACCTAAATAAGCGTCTCTATAATGTTTAATCATTTACTTCAATTTTATCAAGAACATAAAGCAATTATTTTCCTAAGGAAGTCTTCTTCACCGTCACCTAGTATAATTAAGGAGGCCAGGTTCAACTGACACATATTTTAAGTTTGCATAGCAGAATGCAACATGAAATTTAGATCTCACCTAATGAAATTATTGAATGTAATTAGCTTTGCAACTTTCATCCAGCTTGCACCCACCTCTAATGCTGCTAAAAGCTGTCAGGTAATACACACTTAACCTTCATAAAACCTTTATAATAGTTCCCCTGTAACACAGTAACAGGGTGTACCTGATGTCTTTATGTCACTTGAATTGGTCCCAAGACAAAGATTATTCCTTCCTATTCCTGCTGTCATTAAAGAATAGAACATTTTTTTTAACTCTACAATATTTGAAAATAATTTAGGATTACAGCATAATTTTGCTTGAACTTCAGTTTATAGCAAACTTGGAATTTAGAAATTGTTGCCATAAGTTCACTTCAAATTTTGAAATAGACCATCTGGGAATAAAAAAGGGAAATGCATTTAAATAACCCCTCCACAGACTATTTAAGAACTGGGTTTTTATTTCAATATTCAACCATCTTGGTGACCTTTAGTCATCATAAGCAAGAGAGATGAGGAAAGCAAGACGGGCTCTTGCAACACAGGAAACGATCCATCAGTCTGGCAGCCGTGGTGGGGGTGGCTGCTCAGACCTGCTCACCTGGCACTGCAGGGGCAGCTGCTGCAAAGGCACGTGACCTTGTGGCACCAGGTGTGACATAAGGCACTGGCCCAGCATTCGCCCACCCCATTTTTCCAACTACCCCACGGAACTGGCAACACAAACCTGACATGTCTGAGAGTGATGGCTTTTAGATCTAACCACCTCTCCTTTGCCAGTGATGAGTAGGAGTAGGTCCAGAAAATTCCATCTTTGCTAATCCCTTCACTCAGTTTTGACACCATTTGGTGTGTGCCTGCAGACATCATTAAGCTTCTGAACAAATCTTTAGTACTGCTGTAAGGCATTTCTTTTGTGAGCTTGTGCACAGGAGCTAAACCTTTACTGCATTGTATTGGTGTTTGTTTTTCACTCTGTGAATGAGCAACCTTGTAATACATTCTGTAGTACGTAATTACAATTTGTATTCTTGCTGGTGAAGAGCACCACAAAGAACTACTGAAACTGGTTGTTTAATTATCACAGTTTCCTTTAAAGAAAAAGCATAACATCACATTCTTGTAATGTTGGTCAACAAAAATTAAAGTGGGATAGGGAAGAAAATTAAAAGCTTCTAACTGCTATCAGAGAAAAAATTTAATCTAAACTTTAACTGGAAAGGCCAAGATTAAATATAACTCCCATGGAAAAGGCTAACTTTACATTTTTGTAAATTGCACAGTGGTCTGCATATCTATGGAAGTACCAGGCTTTTTCCTGGACACTAACTCAGCACCACTGCAATGGTGAGATAGCAGAGGCGTGGTAATGTACTTGTGTCAAGGTAATGGCCTTGGAGTTACAGGTCTTCCTTTACTGCCTGCAAGTGTAAAATCACTGCATCATCCCACCTAGATTGGACGTGAGATGTTGCACATCTACAGACCCTACCAACTCACCTTATTCCTGACTGTGATGTCCATTCAGAGATGAAGATCTCTTTTTTTTTTTTCTTCCTAAGCAGTGCAATACATCCTCATCCATCAGCATCTTTTCTAAGAAAAATGGTGCTACAAGTTAAAAAGCCCCAGCAAACTGCAAAACCAAACACAAATTGCATGCCTTGTAGCACTACATTCCTTAAGGACTTCTGAAGAACTTGAAGGATCAAGAGCCACTGATCAGATTCCTCTCCTGTCCAAAACAATGTAAGAAAACAAAATTCCCCATGTGTTTTACAAATTATATTTCAGTCCCAAGGGGACAAAAAGAACTACTCGCTAAGCTGAAATGCAAGAATCTCAGTCTTCTTATGTCTCATACACAGATGGATTCATTCAGAACTTGGGCTCTTAAAAGCTTCAGCAGAGTTCTCCTGTCCCATCAAATTTTCACCTGAAAGTAAAGCTATTGCTGCTGAAGTCTTTTTTCTTTTACTGCTTCCTAGTCACATTGATTACAACTGGTGACCATAAATGCTTTGGTGGACAGACTGTGTTCAATGCATTGAAATGGTGCCCAGTAAACTGGATTATGGGATTTTAGCAAGCTGACAGTAAATCAACAATGGAACATTCTCCTCAAATGTCTCTCTGTCAGAGGTGGCAAGAAGAAAAGTTGAAATTCCTACCTTTTTAGAAATGAAAAGATCTTTAACCTCTGCATTCCTTAGTTCAAGTTCTGGACTTTATTACCAACTAATTTTGTTTGTATGAAATGATTAGCATATCTACAATGTACAGAACCAGAAAGAGGTGATAGTGGCCAAGTAACAGCATCAGGACAAAACACTCTGTTATCTCTGCAACCACCTCCTATCAGATAGCAGAGACAGGTCTTCTTCATGTCTTCAGGAAAGAGATTAATATGCAGAACAATCTCAAAATCTTTCCCAAAAGCCTAGGGGCTGACATCTGCACAGTATTTTCTATTTTGGAGGCTTGCCAGCTGAAGTAAACATCTTATCTGTTCAGGAGGAAGAAGAGTGAGATGCCTGCCCAGACATCTGTCATTGTACCACTTCCCTTCCTCTTACCAAGTTTTCTGGAATTAAGCATTGAGCAGCTGGACTAGTTACTTTGTACAGAAGACCAGATAGACTTCATATTCTTCTATCATCTTTCTGAAAAACAAAGAAAGTGCTGAGCAAAACAAGGACAAATCCTTTAGAGCCATGGTAAGTGGCAAGAGGGATAATCTTCCCTGCTTAGGTGCCTGGTTTTTCCCTACTTTGGGGGAAAGTAACATGCAGTGGGAACAGATCTGCCTCCATAATGAGAAGGTTACACTCCATAATGAGAAGGTTACACAGCTCCTCTCATCACCCTGTCATGGAAGTGTGAGCTCTGGCAGATTACCTGTCAAAAACAGGCTCTTAAATCACGTCTTGCCTGAACTAGGAGACTGGGCTACCACAAAGAAGTGTTTCCATCACACACAGCACACTGAACACTGCACCTAATGTAAGTTTTTCTGGCCTGAACCCTTGCCTCATTTCATTATGCTGCTTAGAAGCCAACAGCAACCAGATAAACCACATCTAGGGCTTGGAAAACTAGAGAGAGAACATATTAACTAAGCAGGGGAAAGGGAAAACATCTGGTTTTTTGCGTTTGCCACATTCCCAGCAGGAGGAAAGTTAAAACCAAGCAAAATAAAAACAGCTGCAAGTTCCATTTTCATAGAACTATCTAGGACAGTGACCTGTGAAGAGAATGGAGTGAACAACAGAGCCTGGACACCCTGAACAGAACACAGATTCACAGACACAGCAGCTGGCAGCTCTGCAGAGGCTTTACTTGCAGGCACAATGTGAGGAGTGGCAGGACACTCATTGAAAAAGCTGCATCCAAGATGCTTTAAACCCTGTTCCAGGACAGTCTTCAAAGGGTTTATCAGCTCACCATAAACTGCTAGGAGAAATTATAGCCTCAGTTCTCCTGTTCAGTCTGATCTTTGTTAGTTAGTATAGTCAGCATGTCCCACATGTTGTCATTACTGCTTCTCAGACAGTGACTGCCAGTGCAGCCTTCAGTTTCTACACTGGGTTCCCTCCTTCAGAAACAGACCAGCATATGCTCCTAAGCTGTACACCTTGAATTAAATTCACTTTGTATCCTTAAATTCTTAATGTTTCCTGCCTTCTCACAGCTCAAAAGATAGTTTCATTTAGCTCTAAATTTAACAAGACCATTTGCTCCAACTGTGTTATTCTCCTTATGTCACAAACAGCTGTTTCAACCTGGTTAGAAGAAAAATTCATGTACAAAATGCAGATTCTTCTTAGAACGGCATGACCTTTAAAAAATAATATGAATCTTATATTAACATACCACTTCCAGAAATAATGACTCTATGAAGATTGCAAATTTAAGAGTTTTGGCAAGCACAAAAGGAGACTCTGGATCATGCCTTAATTTGACATTAAGAAATCAAACTACTTTCTTTAAGATTTTGAGAGACATCCTATATGGCTTTTGAACACCAGGTATTAATGGGAACATAATGCAAATCTCAGGATGCATCCCTTATTTCCCTGGATGATTCAGAAATACCTCTGCACTCAATCTTTTTTTCAACTGGAAAGATGTACAGCAGCTGCTACTCATTTCATAAAATAATGTCCTATAGAAGACTATCATACAGATGCTTCAGACTTCCAGCTGACAGACCCTAAGGACACAGGTTAGCAGGCTATTTAGTAATCTCTGTTTTTATTCCATCTCCTGTCTCCAGCCACTCCCTCGACACAATCCTGTCTCATTATTTTGTATAGTCTGCAACCTTCTTTGGTAAAGACTTTTATCTCAGGGCAAGTCTAAAGCTTATGCTAGATCATTGTTTCTAATCTTCCATTTTCAGTTTGCTTAACATTTCCTGTAACATTAGCATTTATAGAAGCATATGAAACAGGGCATTAAGAATTACAGGGCTTAACCACAGCAATGATCAGCTTTTACAGCCTGAAATTTAAGATATAAAGCACAGGAATTTCTTCTGAAAGTATTTGGTTCAGGAGGAAAAAAAGTCTTTCTCAGCTATGTTTCTTCTCAAAACTGCTAAGCAAAATATAGTGCATAGACCCCAACACTTGTTCAAAAGAATCTCTCAAGGTTCACAACTAGACCTCTCAATTGGTGAAAACAAACAAATAAATTACAATATCCTCACCCCAATAAGTTATGTTGATAAATTCATGCAGTATTTTAGTTTTAGAGAGTTTCAGGTTTTCTGTTTGTGTTCCTAGAGCAGCCTGACAGTAAGACAGGACAAACTCCTCAAACAGATGCTGTCCTTGAAAAAATGGGCACTTGTTCTTGTTCCTATCAAACCCCTCTCTGGGGCTTTTGGGTGTGCAGTGATGACTGTACAGGTTTGCCTCATTTCCCCTCATAGTAGCTGGAGGGCTTGGATTGTAACAGAGGAGACCAAGTAGCAGCCTGCCTCTTCCAGGCAGGAAACAAGTGCAGCATTCAGGGAGCACATGCTGTTTTCTTGCTTGGGGTGATTGGTAAAGTCACAGTGCAGTGATGTATACTTAGAAAAACAAGTCTTTGTAAATAACTTCCATTGCTCAATATTATGTTGTAAATATTTCGAAAGATGGGGGGTTTTGAGGTAGTGCTGTTGGCAGCACTTTTTGTTTAAATGAGCAAGTTGGAAATTTCAGTAGCCATCACGTGATCAGGTTCTGGTTTACAAGGCATCTCCCATCCTACCTGTTTGCTTTTCTGTATTCATTTTTTATTTCTTACCATGCACACGAAAAGAGAAGGTGATGGTTCTAGTTAAGGCTAAAAATACATGAAAAATTATGTGAGTATTATTGTGGTTTAACCCCAGCTGGCAACTGAGCCCCACACAGGCATTCACTCACTTTCCTCAGTACATGAGCTTGTCTGGAACTTTCTCAGAAAGCATAATGGAGATAAAGTACTGTAGTCACCAAGTGAAATCCTTGCTTCAGTGCTACCATTACTCAGACAGCCTGATTGAAAGTTGCAGAAAAATTACTCTCCTACCAACCCTTTCTTGTGCCTTATTTACATTTCAGATTTTCTGCAAACCTTTGTGAGTAGGCTGACCTGCTCCATTTTACATGCTAAGTTTATGTTGGGATTTATGTTACTTGATTCAGTCTTAACCAGCAAAAGTGTTGACTTTAAAGGTACAAAATGAGGACTTACACCTATATGTTTCAATATTCAAAAGAAGCCTGAGATCAGAACAACAGCATTGTTGTCATTCATCTTTCTCTGCATCAACTGAACTCTAGAAGTCCCTCCTGACATGCTCAGCAGGAAGGTGAACCAACGGCCTTACCACAAGCTGAACAAGGTGTGCCAGTGTGAGGCAGGGCTTTCAGAAAGCACTTTGAAGGTAATTCCATCTTGTAGCAAGTTTTGCTAGTGATTTGACTCTTGAACCTTGGTAATGCCGGCCTTGGCAAACAAAAAAAGCTGTCAGGTATTAGCAATCTTCACCATCTATGGATATTGCCAGGTAGGACTACAGAAATAAGCTTTTGGGGCTAAATTTGGTAGATAAAGGGGTGACCCAATTTGGAAGGCTGCTGATGAATGCAAGAAATAAGCCAAACCCCAACCCTGAAATAGGAAACCTTTAAAATTGGGGCTGGGAGCAATATTTGTGCACCAGAGTGAAGCCTTCTATCCTGCTTAATTCCAAGGCTGGGTGGCTTGCAGGTACTGCTCCCACCTTTTAGGGCTACATAGCTTTTAGCATATTGTGTTGTTAGAGACCCAAATCTTACCAGATTAAGCTGAGAGAATTGAATGCTTTCAAACTTGAACTTTTTGCCTTTTTTAAGAGGCACAGCTCTATAGTCGCTTCCTCCTTGAAGGACTTTTTTTTTTTTTTTTTTTAAGTACACTTTGTGAACCTTGATCCTGTGTTGAATTTCATGACTTCTTAATCTTAATCTTAACTGTTAGTTGGAATCTTCACAACTTAATTATTCAGGTGTAACAGAAACTGAGCTGTTAATAAGAAACTCAGAAATCTGCTGCCTAATCAGCTGTCTTGTTAACTAGGGTAACAACAGACTGGCAATTGCTTTGATTAAATCACACTGGGTTTGGTTTGCCTTTTCAAGTCCCAATCACTGTCCCTATAGATTCAGTTCTGCTGTGCTCTGTCCCTTTCCAAGCATGCAGAGGAGCACACTAAGTCCTCTGGAGAGGCTGCTGTGAAGCACAGGACAAGTCTTCTGCCTCAGAACATCCCTGAGTACTTTAATCTTCAAGCTCCTGTGTAACTAGTAAGGAACTCTCTATGCTGCCTCGTTCTGAGTAAATTCCTTCTTGAAATAGGAAGTGCTGTTTCTTTTTATCTGTTCAGATGCAATACAAAGGCCAACTCTCCACCCATTCTGAACATAACATTCCTTTGGCTCTATCTTATAAAAAGCTGAGGTTGTGCTGGAGGAGACCAAGACACTCCTTCAGCCTCCTTTGAAACGTCTCGTGACTAGCTGGAAGGATGAAGCTCCTGGCACTTTGTGGCATTTTGTTTGTCTGTCTTTTGTGCCTCAATGTCTTTGCTGCAGAAGGTACAGTATTATAGTCTTCTAACACAGCTTTCTCTTTTCCTGTTCTTTCCTTTTTTGATATAAAATGCTTATCTGCTATGTTGATTTTAATTAAAGGAAGCAAACAGAGCTTGACAATGAACAGGAGGATTGAATTTAGAGAAGGTCTTAGACTGCAGAATGTGGTAGCATATCAGTGCTTTGGTTTGCACAGGAGTGTTTCCTCTGCTGTAGCCTGTTGCACAGCATGATTAACTTTTACCTCAATCTGTGTTCTGAAATCTGCTCTTCTGAAAATACTTCCTGTCATATTTTCCCAGTAGATAACCAACCATCCACCAGTGTAAAAATAGTATCATTTTTTCAGTAGTGGGAAATGTGTTCATGGAAAAAGCTTCTACCCTTATGAAATAAGGGAACATGAATCAGTCAGGTTAACAGAGTATATGATGAGTTCTTTATAGAACAGTGAAACAAATCAGAGCAACTCTTCTGACCTTCATTCAGGCTAAACTTTGTTTTCCTTTGGTTTTTTGTTGGTTGGTTGGTAGATCGGAAGAG
>JAYDZK010000271.1:7987111-8000684 GCA_034509185.1 Euphonia xanthogaster | reverse complement strand
CCAGCTCTGCCTCCCAGGGGACAGAGCTGCACTTTCCTCCTCCTCTGAGCCACTCCAGGGAGCGACGACGGCGAAACTGCGGACCCGTCGGGCCTCCCAACCTCGAGCTGATCAGTATTAACAAAAGCATTGAAAGGAGAGAGATCTCCTGCCCTGTTTATTTCAGTCTGCAGCAAAGGCCTCTCCCACGGCCCCCTCCAGCATTTGCCAGGGTAAGGCACACCACAAACGAGTGACAGGATCCAGCTGTCAGCTCCTTCTGCAGGAGAGCTGCACTGGAGTCGCGCAGCCCGTCCCTGCCCTCCCTGGGGATGAAAGCTGTCCCTGGAGCCCTGCCCATCCTCAGCTCTGCCCCTGCAGGCCAGGGCTGCAGGGGAGGCTCTGTCTGTGGGGTCGTGCCCGGGAGCAATCCCCCGCTGCCTTC
Source organism: Euphonia xanthogaster (assembly GCA_034509185.1). Taxonomy (NCBI): domain Eukaryota; kingdom Metazoa; phylum Chordata; class Aves; order Passeriformes; family Fringillidae; genus Euphonia; species Euphonia xanthogaster. The sequence continues at coordinate 8,000,260 of JAYDZK010000271.1, read as the reverse complement.
CGCAGCTCGGCGAGCAGCGATAACCCCGCGGAGGCTGCGGGAGCCAGGGCTGTCCCTGCCCCTCTGCCCATCGCGGAGCCGCTTGCCGGCCCTGCCCGCGGTGAGCCAGGGCTGCCCCTGCCCCACTGCCCTGCCCGGAGCCGCTGGCCGGCTCTGCCCGCGGTGCCCGCGGGAGCCAGGGCTGCCCCGCTGCCCATCGCGGAGCTGCTGGCCGGCTCTGCCCGCGGGGAGTCAGGGCTGCCCCCTGCGCTTGCCGGCTCTGCCCGCGGTGAGCCAGGGCTGCCCCGCTGCGCTTGCCGGCTCTGCCAGCTCTCAGTGCTAGCGCTGCCTGTGCCCTCCTCACCTGTGCCGCTGCCGGCACCCAGCATGCGCAGCTTCTGCCGTCCCTTACTGTGATGGGGAGCTCTCTGACTGATCAACTCCTTGGACACGTCCTTCACTCGGACTCTTAATTAGCCCAGAAAACTCCATTAACGGATCCTTAAAGAGCGAGTGCTTTGCCGCAGGTCAGGTTTAAACAGCTCAGCTCCAGTGCTTGGCAGCCAGGTGCTGCAGGATGTCACAGAACCATCTGAGCTGGAAGGGACCACAAGGGTCACTGAGTCACTTACTGACACTGATGGAGCTCCTTTCAAGCAGGTTTATCTGTGAGCATCCTCAGCGTGGCTGATTTTTAGCCATATGGTGTATTGGAATAGATATACTTTTAGTTAGTGAAAACACCTTCTATACGTCAAACCAAGCAATTTTAAAAAGCTATTCTGTTAACTTTTTCAATGTGTTGATGGTTAAACACACTTTTTAGTATGCTGAATATTTCCTGCTGGAAGTAAAAGATGCTTTCAGCAATTCGTGCTGTTTAAGAATTAAATGATCAGGCCAACTCATAAAAAGAACATTCTGCATTTTTAATATGCAATGTTTTGTAATTTTTTGCTATCATAAGTGCTTTATTTTAACTTGTAACAATCATTTCTATTGCTTTTGCTAATACTAGATTTTCTTCTTTTGCAGTTTCTCAAGATGAAAATGAACTTAATGAAAATAAACTTCTTTTAGCTCTTAAAAGCAGATAACTGCCTCAGAGAATTAAAGATACAGCTCAGAAAGAAAACAAATTTCTACTTTACTTTCTCCCTGACTTGTGTGTTTGTACAGCACAACTACAGTATCGAAAGCAAAACAGGAGAGTTACACTGATTCCTCCAAATCTTGTCTCAGAGATGAGTCCCACAGCTCCCTGCAAAGTAATTGGTCTAATTAGGTGGTAGGAAGGAGCCTCTTTAAATTCCTCAGAAATTAAGACGTGTCATCCGCTTAACATCTTAGCATCTGTTACTGCCTCTTCCACACTTCTCTGCTCCATCAGCCTGAAGGGCACTTTCCTGCATGTTTCAGAGAGATAAAAATAAATAAAACCAACAAACCCCAAGCCATTATAACACAGAAGTTGGCTCTTTCTCCAGTGGGATGAAGCATGTAAGGCATTTCACCCCCTCCTTATTTCTCAGTTTGGTGCATGTTTGCCTGGGTGAGTACAATAATCACTTTGTTCAGTAAAGGTATAGGAGAATACAAGCATAACCTTAAATCCTGTAGTTCTCCTTACTGATGTGGTGATGTTGTTCTGAAATGTTTTCCATGGCAACTGGTCCTTGTGCAAATGTTACCCTCTGTGTTTATATACTTGCAGTTTTGTTTCAAATGGGCTATTTTGAATCTCTTAACAGTCAGTCAGTAGAATGACAACTAATTTGTTGTTTTTTGTTTTGTTTTTTTTTTTAAACTTTGCTGTTGTCTGGCAGCAAGTAAGTATTTAATTATGGCTAATTGCTCACGTAGTAGGCATAATTTTAAGGCAGGATTTGCTTAGAACACTGGGTAAGAATACTGGGTAAGGTACTGAGGCACTGGGAAAGTTTCAGGCTTGTATGTGTAGAGTAGAGGAGAGGTGTTCCATCATTACAAGCTGGAAAAGTTCATTTTTCATTGAAGCTGTCTGGAACTGGTTGAGTTTTTTTAAGGGAGATCCTGCTGTTTGTTTTGTTTCTGTTGGCTAGGAGGTTTTTTACATACTCTCTCTATCTCCTGCTGTGTAAATACTGGCACAGTGGCATGTAGCAGTAATTTCATTAAAAATATCTATACAGATACAGTTCTGAAAGTCCATTGCAGCAACTGGGTGTGTTATGCACTCCTAGTATTCCCTAAACAGCTCCTGTTTACTGAGAGTCAGGTAACTGAGACAGCCAAATAACTGTCACCTACAAAATGCTTTTGTTTGGCTTCTGTTTTGTTTTAATTGCAGTTCAGGCAAATTATGCCCCCTATTTCTTTGATAATGGAGCCAGGAGCACAAATGGGAACATGGCACTTCTCAGCCTTTCGGAGGACACGCCTGTTGGTCAGTATTAAAATTTGTCTGTTTAAACTGTGAAACTGGAATTGCTTGCTCTTATGATTAACATATACATTTTCTTGTGGGCTGTTGTTATTTGCTGTGATCTTACATGTTTTTCTCTCAAGCTTTTAATTGGCCTCAATTTAAAGTGACATGTTTGAATTGTAGCTGCAATTTAAAACATGAATTCCAGCTCCCTCTTTTTTTGTCTGCCAATCTATTCACAGCTTCAGAGCACAGACCTTTGGGGTCCGAAATAAATTCATGGTGGGAGGCTTCTTACCCATTCTATAAATGCTTATGAGAAGAAAAAATTACTAGAAATTAGGCTATCAGCCTTGATAAAAGCAAGCTGTACATTGAAAAAATAAGGGGCATGATTTTTTCTAAACACATTTTTAATATGTATGAACAAATGGTAGAAATGTTTCCACTTGCAGTGAAAATTGTTTTGTCTAAATAACTGATGTTTTTTTAAAAAGGTTTTGTTTTATTGAAAATTCAAAAATTTATACAGTTTTCAGATTTCAGCACTCTGAGGCAAGTCTGTTTATGCTTCTCTTAACTGTAGTTGCACTAAGAAAAGTTAAATAAGAACAAAAGGTGATTTATAATCAATATTTTCTGTGGGGGAAAAATAATCTCCTAAGACCTAAACAATTACATAAATATATATATAAAGTGATGTACTTCACCTTTACTTCAAACTTTGCACTGAAATTTTATTTAGGATTTTCTTCTGTTCATCTGTAGCTTTCACAGGCTAAATCAGAAACATCTTTAGTTAATGCAAGCTGGGTACCAAAGCACCCCTTTACTCGTGCCTCATGCAGAGAGTGCAGATATGGCTGCCCAGGGGGTGCAGCCAAACACCCCTTCCCAGGGCTTAGGCAGCTGGGGAAGGCAGGAGGAGGGAGGGATAGGGGGCACAGGCTGCTCTGCCAGCTTGACACGGCCACCCACGCCCTCCTGGAGCAGACCAAGGTCACTCGGCGCTGGGAAGCAGCTGCCTGGCTTTGCTCAAAGTCTCCACTTCTGACCTAGTGCTGGTAATGCCATCCAGGACCCACGCTGGGCCTGCTGGAGGGTGAGCAGGGGGGCATTTGGAAGCAGCAAATTCTCCTGTACCTGCTCAGCTGGAGAAGAGGAGGGGGAGAAGCAGCACGTAGTGTAGAAGGGACGCATCTTGACAATGAACTTAAAAGGAGCTCGCTTATGATGCAGCAGGAATTTGCTACAAGCTTGGTCAAGCTCAAGTGGAACCCCCAGCCTGAAGGCCAGCAGTAATGTAGTTGTGTAGTGGCACTTGCAAAAGCCAGAGGCAGACCAAGGAGCTGCAATTTTTGCTATACTTCTGCCTGGATTCTCATGGCAACCACACTTAGCTCAGCCTTGGCAGTCCCTAGGGTTCTGCTGATAGCTGGAGTTAGGTGAGCCAGGGGAATCACTTGTCCAAGTGGGGATAAGGCTGTCAGGCCAGACAGCCACAAAATGGGACCCCAGCTCTGTTTGTCTGGGGTGGTGCTTGCCAGCTCTGCCACTGAAACCTCAGGCAGTGCCACTCACCTGCCATCCAAGTGCCACTCCCTGGTGCAGTGCCAGCCTCTGCCTGCCACCTCTGGGAGCCTCCAGGCACCTGTGTGGGGAATGAGGAGATAAAGATGGCACAGAGCCACAGCATGAGCAAAAGTGCCCCTCCTGTCAGGACTGCAGCACCACATGGTCTCTCAGATGACAGCACTCCCTGCAGCAGTGAAGTGCAGCAGTAATTTCCACTGCATCTGATCTGGTGCTCTAGCAGCCAAAAAAAGGAGAGTGTGCCTCAACAAACAGCAAAACAGCAGTGTGAGGGACCAGAGCCTGTGTTAGTGCTCTCCCAATTAGCCTGAGTAAGAATAATGAGATATGTGTAATGGGCTTCTGTATGTGCTTTTGTAACATTAGCAACCAGACTAGGAACGTGGAGGTCCCTGGAGAGTTTGTGCTTTGCTTGCAGCAGTGATAAAGCTCAGGCTGCTCTTTCTGGAGAGCTGCTGTGCTTCCTGCCTACTGGCTTCATCCAGAATGCGCTTACATGTGTCTAAATTGGCTGGCTTGTACTTCTAATTTGACTTAAATGTGCTTTAAAAGACAAGAGAGAAACAGCTTCTCTCTGAAAGCTCCAAAAAACCTGCAGAAACCCTTGGGAAAGAGAGATCAGACCTTACTTTTGAGAAGGCCAAATGTGATTGCTTTGTCATACAGCTTCCAGTGCTTCTTTGGGCTAGTTCCCAGAACACCTTGACAGACAGCCCTAAGTACTGCAAGGTCCTCTCTTCTGAAAGCACTTTCAGAAGTTCCATTGGAACGTGGCTGCTTGGGATTTGCTTAATGCAAGCTGCTGCTGCCCATGTCAGCATAGCTGCTCCTCAGGGAGGCTTTGGCAGAGGCAGTCACAGGGAAGGGCACAAACAGCACGGACACTTCAGTGCTGCAGGGCTGGGTGTGCTTTCAGCTTTGTACAGGGCAAGAGGGCCAGAGCTCACATCAGACCACAGCCAGATCTCTGCACCAGAGCTCAGTGCTGAATGGCTACCAGGCTGGCCCTTTTCTGGAGGAGAATATTGCTCTTCATCAGCTCCCATGATCTGCTCCAGAAGCAGGAGAAGGCATCTGGCCTCTCATGTTCACGTGCAGTCCCAAGCATCCACACTCCCACAGTCCTCTCTCAGGCTGAGCAGGATGATCGGTGACAAAACAGGGGAACTCAAACTTCCACATGTTTGGTTCTGGATGGCTTCACTCAGGTTTATGTGCTGCAAAAATGGACAGGTTGCTATTGGATATCCCCTGTCCTTCCATAAAGTTTGGAGTCGTGGGCAGGATGCTTTCCTTGGCAGCAGCTGGTGTCTGATCTGTGCAGTGCCACAGACAGCAGCTTTAATAAACCTCCAGAAATTTTACAGTCTTTGACCCTGCTGAGATTGCAAGTGGCTGGTAAAGTAGTATGTGTTAGTTTTATTCCCAGACATCTGTAGGCAAGGGCCATGGAACATTTGGGAACACTGAGAGGACATGATGGAGTCTGTGTGTGCCTGTAGGAAGAGACATTGCAGCTCTGCAGCTGTGTGAACACATCAAATTCATTCCCACTCTTGTATCATCCTTAACTGTACCTTCTTTTCCTTTGTCCAGTTTTGCTCATTGACAGATGGTTGTAACTTGTGTACCAAGCCATCATAAAAGCAGCAAGCACCATTTCTGCACGAGTGCTTGAAAGTACCTGCAGATTCCCAGGTCCCATTTATTGCTGCAGGGCTTGGGAGCCCTCAGGGTAAGAGGGGCCAGACCAGCAGCAGCCCCTTTCAGCGCCAGATTTAAGAACAATGGGAGGAGTTGTGAACTGGAGCAGCAGTTGGTGTTTGTAGTCTGGTGGGGGGGTGGGTAATTTGCTCTTTGCATGTGTACATACACAACGTGCATGTGCTCCTAATCGAGGTCTTAAGGCAGGAGTGGGATGCTATTTCAGGTTGTTTGTTTCATTTTACCTCATAATCCCTGTAAGCCTCCTGGCAGGGACAGGGTGGGGCTGGGAAGAGCTGCAGAGCAGGGGATTGAAGCATACTCAGGAGGCCTAAGTTGATTACTCTCTCAAAGCCCAACCATCATCAGTGCTCTGTGGATCTCTGCATGGTCTCCTTGCATTTCCCTTTCTGTTTTTTCCCTTGCCCCCAAGAAGGCACTTCTCCCATTAAAAGCCAGTTTGCAGTGGCAGCTCTTTGATCAAAGCTACAGCTGCCCCCTACTCTCCACGGGGTGACTGACCCCTTCAGATCCCTCCATCCCTCAAGCTTGCCCTGTTCCTACATGCTGCTGGTCTCCTTTCCTCCCGTCATCCACAGCTGACTGAGGAGAGCCTTCCTGTCCCCTGGGGTACCTATCCTTCTTCCCTAGTTTCTGTCACCCTGGTCTGCCTCTAGGCAAGCTGGGAGCTGCCAGGACAGCAGTGTTAGGCACAGCCTGCCTTCTGCACCCTGCAGCAGTGCCAGTGTGCACAGAGCAAAGCTCCCTGCAGAGCTGAGCGCTGCACAGAGCTGCTCTGGGGACTCTCAGGTGTTACAGCCTCCAATTTTGTTTAGATTCTTCTGGCAGAAACTGCAGATACACCAGAAATTTGCACTCGGATGGTTTCTCCTTGGAGTTGGCTGCCATGGGTGCTGCAGGGAGATATTGCTGCTGTCTGTGGGGTGATGGTCTGGGCCCCGTGCAGAGCCCTTGCTGCCCTATCCCATCTCCCCAGGACAGGCACTGGCAGCTGCAGGGCGTGTTTGGGCTGCTGCTGGTGCTGCCATGTCTCTGCTCTGCCAGCTGGCTGCTGCCCCAGCTGCTGCAGGGAGGGAGCAGGAGTCCCCTGGGCATGGTCTGGTAGCAGACAGTGAATGGGGCAGGGGCTTTGGGGTAGTCATGGTGTGTGGCCATGGCCTCCAGGAGCCTGTGCTTGGGGTGAGCTGGCTGTGAAAACAGCAGCTTTACCTGTCCATCTCCTCTTCTGCTGGGGAAGTGGGCCCCAGTCTGAGGCAGGTGGAGAGCAGGCATGTGACCCTGGGCAAGGTGGCATTTGCTGTGACATTAGGAACAGAGCTGTCCTGTCCTGGGAGCATGGCCACGCATGTCCCTCCCAGCATCTTCTCAGCTCTCAGCTGTGCTGGCAAAGGACAGTGGCAGGACTGAGCATGAATCCAAAATGTGCTCGGCTTGTTTAAGTGACAGGGAAGGGATCTGACTGCTGAGTGTTGCACAGCAGAGAGGCAGAGTGTGTCTTCTGGGAGAAAGCAATCCCAGAGCCTAGGGCAGAAACTGTGATGAAATTTGAGTCAAAAATGAATTAAAATGGAGCAATGACATCATGAGTCAGCCATTCAGCCCAAGTGGCAGGGCAGAGAACAAATGACTTTTAAGGTGGAATAGGAAAAACAGAGTGAAAAAGCCTGGCATGGCTGTGGGAAGCAGCAAGTAGCACCCCAGGACTCCCCTGTCCCAGCCTGCTGCATGATTCCCTGGGTACTCAGAGTATCCAGCTCTTCTAACTGTGGCATTTGCCATATCCTCAAGTGAAGACTCTTCTATTCCCATATTTTTATGACAGGGAGAGGGTTTTTACTTGGTATCCTCTGGTAAGATTTTATCTGTCTTTTTCATTTATTTCCTTTTCAGCAAGTAGAGGCAGCACACTGAGAACAGATTTTTAATTGGCATTAACACTGTGGTGAGAAGTGTTCCTGGGGGTGTTAATGATATGGAGGGTACTGTGCAGTGAAATTACAATTTGGAAAAAATAAGGAATTATAATGAGTTAGAAAATAAATTTTGATCCACAATCTAATTTAAAAGGCATGCAAGTATTTTGTATTATGAAAAATGAAGTATCAGCTTTAGCTAAAAAGCAAAGACTCCGTGTAAAGATCAATGAAATCCATCATTACCTGCTCATAAAGCTCAGTAATCTCAGTCTGTACCAATATCAATGTTTCCACTCACATTTAGCAGCAAGAAAGTTCCTGCCTTCCTTATAAGAAAATTCTAAGAAATGTAGGAAAGGAAACTGAGATTTAAAGAACCAGCCCGGGTTTGAAGGGGTCCACATAAACTTTCAGTCTGTTGTTCTCCAGCCCCGTGCCCCCTGAGGAGTGGTTTGCATTTGTGTGCTGCTGCTGTTGGCATTTCTGGGCAGCCACAGCAGAGCCCTTGTGCCTGGTGGTTGCTCTCAGACCCTGAGAGCCCAGATGTGCTGCCCATCCTGCTCCTCCAGGGCACAGAGAGCTCTGCTCAGCAGCTGCTGCAGACATCCACAGCAGCTAGGAGCAGGCAGGACAGCCAGCATTGTGGCAAGGGCAAGGGGCAGGAAAAGGTAGTAAGAGGAGCAGGAAACAACTGAGAAGTAGAGACAACTAATGACCAAAAAAAGGCTGCAGAAAAGCACTGTATTTATAAGGATACCAGTGACATGATGGCAATTGACACCTTAAATCTCCAACTGGACCCAGCTGTGATATTAAGACTTTGAAAAGATTTTGAAAAACAGGAATAAATGAGTCAGTGCTGGGGCTGCAGAACCCTCCACAGTTTTCAAATTTCTGTCTCATCTATAGATAGTTGTATTAGGAAGCAGATGTCTTTTCAGGATACTGTTTTATATGGGTCCCAGTCACTTCCTTGTGTTTCCTTGTGTTTAGAGAGTTGTTACAGTCAGAAGTGTGTCATCATACCACTCATTGTCTTTCCCTAATAATTTTCAGTGATCACAGTTACAGATGCTCACTGTCTTTCCCTAATAAATTTCAGTGATCACAATTACAGATGTGTTGTTATTTTCCATTATGTTTTGTAGAAAAAGTACAAGGAAAAATGTGGAAAAATGCTTTGTAGTTCTGTGAACTGTTTTGCAAGTCTTGATTACTTGTTGGCTGGCTGAACCAGCTCAGGATCTCTTGTTAGTGCTCTTGTGGGTGCATTGCTTTTTGCAATGTAACATTTTTCTGTACAAAGGTGCCCAAATATTGCCCTGATAATTATCATAACAGAGCTTACTCCTAAGTGAGTATGGTTTAATATAATCTCTTGCTATGACCAGAAGACAGCCATGCTTTGCAAATATCACCACTGATGGCTGCATGTCCTATGGCCACAAGGGCCCCCCGAGCAGCTTCACCATTTGAATGCCAAGAAAGAAGCAAATGAGGCCCAAAAGGTTGCCTTGCAAAACTGAGGCAACCTTTGAGAAGCTGACCTGTCAGTGGTGTGGGCAATGCTCTAGAATTAAACACAAACTTACAGATCTGGTCAGTGATCTATGAAGAGAGGAGAGAAGAAAAAATGATTACTTTTGAGTCCTGAATTAAACATCTGTCAAACTCAGGGCCAGAGTAGTTCAAAACTGAGCCTCAGAGTTCCTCCTTAACTTTATGCTGACTTTCTTAGCAGGGATCCTTCCATCCTGTATTTGGGTTACGTGCACGAGCAAAACTCACTGGTAACCAGTGAGTCACTTGCTGCAGTATTTCCAGGGCAGAGGGTTTTGTGAGATGCAAAGCAGTGTCTGTGCTTAACCTCTCCAACCTGAATGCCTCAGGTAACTTACAGCAGATAGGAAGGAAACAACAACTTTATATTTCAGGCTCAGTTAACTGGTGTTTGCAAACTGCTTGAAGTTATTTAGATGAAGGTGTTAAAGCACAATATAATGACAGGTATGTAAGTCTAAAAAATAGTACTAATAAACACTCTCACCAAGCTTTGAAAATAATAACTCCCCCAGGAATTATCATTGATAATGCACAAGGTCAGTTTGGTGGGGAAATTGGCACCAACTTCTTAATGTATAAAAATGGAAATAACAATCTTTCTCCAGCTCCTGAAGGAAATACATTGATGAGTTTGAAAAATGTAATTATTTATATGAGCATGGGTGGGTGTGTCAAGTAGAGAATTTAATGAGAGAGAGCTAATGAGTGGGAGTGAAATAGGAAAGAAGACTTTTGCATCAATTAATTCCAAAAGTGGGAAAGTATGAAATGTCCTTGCACCTCCCAAGTTCCAGAGCTCAGATCTAATCCTGAGGGAGCTCTCCCTGAAGGGAGATTGCCAGATTCCCTGCATGCTAGTTTGCAGTTCTCTTGTTCCTACAACGAAAAGGTCTTTGAGGGCCTTTTGGTGCTGCTGAGATTGTCACCCACTTGTACAACAGCATCACCTCTGGCTCACCTGGGCTGAGCTGGCAAAGAGCTTGTCACCTATGGAAACCCTTGGGTATGAGCAGTATTGACCTGGGTGCAGCTCCACAGGAAAGGGCCTAAAGTGACAGAAACCAGCACTGATGAACTCAATTTAACCAGCTGGATAAAAAGTTGCCATCAGGGCTATTGAACTATCTGCTTATCCATATTTCCCAGGGAATGGGCTTGATTGACAAAACCTTTTCCTGCTGTGGGGTAGCCCAGGTTCTTAAGGAACAGACCAGCGAAACACTCACAGATTGAAATAACCACAGGGAAATGCTGTTGGATCTCAATTTTCCAGGCAGCCACGTGTACACTCTGAATGGAACTGACCCAGAAGGAGATCCTGTCACGTATGGCCTGACCTATGAAGCTGGATCAAGGCGTTACTTTTCTGTTGACAAGAATCTTGGAAATGTTACTTTGATCGAGGAGCTTGACAGAGAGGTACAATCAAATGGCCCCACTCCAGGTGGTTGTGGAATTTCTTTCAGTTCAATTTGACCTGAGGCTTTCAGGGACAAGGCCAGTTTATCAGCCCCTGAAGCATGTGCTTTGCAATTCTAAGACATTATACTTCACCCATCATGTTGCATTCCAGCTGACTTGTGCCACAAACATTGCTATCAATTTTTTCAGTGGCTGTCTGTCCAGCTTTTTTCAAAAGAGAAGTATATTCTTTATTTCTTATCTTCCCTGACCCACACCCCATCAAGGGCTTAGGGGCAGCTCTTGATGGGGTGTGGGTCAGGGAAGATAAGAAATAAAGTAGTAGTAGGATTGATTGACTAGTAATCATCAAATCCTCAGACAGAGGTCTCTCCTGTCATTAGGAAGAAGTAGAGATTTGTGTAAGCAGGGTTTCAGGACACTCCTCTAGTACATCACAGCCCTTTAGCCAATGTAACTATGCTGGTTAAAGATGCCTAAAGCCAGCCTTATTCTGGGAAAAAGGCATTGAACTCCTCATATCTCCTCACTGAGGAGCTTACACAATATTTGGTAAACCTTTGAGATTCTGTACAGTAATACAGAGCAATTTTCAACCAAAGTGCCATGTTAGGGAGCATTTCTTGAGAAAGGTGACTGATTTTTATGAGCACTTTAGGAAGCAAGAGGGATTACCAGAGCAACCATCTCCTGATAGTAGCCACAGAAGGTTCCAGGAGCTGGAGGTTCCAAGGAGTCTTCCTGGCCTGTGCTGGGATTGCTCTGTGATATTAGTGGTTACTTTCATCTGCTTGCCTAGACAGGTTTAAATCTGCTGTCCCTTTTCCAATCAGCACAAACACCATCTCTCTTACAAAAGAATTTTCTTCATTTACAGAAGGAAGATGAGATTGAAGTTATTGTCAGCATTTCAGATGGCCTGAGTACAGTAAGTATTTAATTATGCTGTAGCCTGTCAAACTGTCTGTCCTCATATACCTACTCCTATTAAATTACCTTAAAGGGACCATCTCATTTGATCAGAAAACAAAATCTCATTAGAGCCTTACCTCCTGTTCCAAGAGCCACTGAACCCACAGTTCCTCAAGTCTCACTTCATCTCCTTGCTCAGCTATTTGAGGATAATTACAGTGAAGTGTGAGCTGAAATACTGCCTTAGCAGCCTGCAGAATTACAGCAGCTTCCCATGAAGTTTCACTGCCAGCACAGTCGGATTTGTGCCTAAGATCTGGAGGCTTTTTGGAGAAATGTGTGACATTATAGGAGCTGGTGTGGGGTGCCCAAGAGCTGCCTGTCCCCACCCCCACAGTGTTTCTCTAGCATGATGTTAAGAAGATTTGCTCAGGCTAAGGTGGCAGGGGGGTTTCTTGGCTGCTGCTAGATAAAGCTTTGTTCATGTCTAATCATTAAGGACTTATTTGAGGCACTGAGCATCCAGTCCTATTTCCACAGATTTTCTTGGCATTTTTAATTTATGCACTGATGCTGTCAGGGCCAGGATGGCAGTCTTCCAGTAGGAGGATATGGCCTTCATCCTAGAGGTTCCACAAAAGTGGGACCCTCTTCTTATCTCCAAGACTGGATGAATCTAGAGCTCTTCCTCATCTCAAATAAATTAACTGAGATTATTACAAGAAATGTTTGGGATGTTTGAGCCTCCTACAGGCACAACTGCCCTGGAAATCTCTGTAAAAAGAAAATAATGGGATTCATAAATAATGGGAATCATAATATGCTCTTCATATTCTACTCTAGGTTTCTGAAAAAGTCAGGATCCTTGTCATGGATGCCAATGATGAGAGCCCAGAGTTCATCAATACACCTTACATAGTCCAAGTCCCAGAGGTTGGTGAAGTTCCTTTGCATACTGGAAATATACTTCTCTAGGATGTAAACAGGGGCTAATGTATTTTCAGTAAAATAACAAGTTGTGCAGGACAGACTTGCATTCTTTTGGTTTAGGGTTTGGGTAGATATTTAATATTCACTGCAATCTTGGGGAATAAGTCTGTAGGTACTTAAGGTGTGCTATTTTTGGGGTAAGTTCCTAGATGTGAGTCAATGTGAGTTTTTAGAATTGAATACAGTGGGAATAGGAGATACCCAGTCTTAGCTAAAATGTTCTGCTATTTTTATTTCACAAGGTGTTTCTTCTTGTTTTCCAGTTTTGATCTCTTCCCTCTTTCCCTTCTGCTCTCTGGGTCCCTCAGTGCTTTTACATTCTTTCTACCATCACTCTCTTTTTCTGCCTCCCTGCATGTTCATTTTTCATTTCTTTTACCTCACCTGGTTTTCTGTTTCTGTGTGACTCTGGTAACTCTTTCTGGTCACAGAACACTCCCTCCAGCAGCAGCATCTTTAAGGTTGAGGCAATAGACAAAGACACGGGTTCTGGAGGAAGCATCACCTACTTCTTGCAGGTAAAGCATTGTCAGTACCCTCACTGTTGGAACTCAGGGCATCCCTTTGGGAGTCTGGAGTTGCCGGGACCCTTGCCAGGGGGCTCAGAGACCCTGGCACAGAGCCCAGGATGCCTGTGGTTTG
>JAYDZK010000271.1:7962941-7978253 GCA_034509185.1 Euphonia xanthogaster | reverse complement strand
CAGGGAGAGAGATAAGGAGAATTGCCCACTTGACACATGACAACTGCCATACAGATGGTGATAGAATACATCCTGCCGTGCAATCTGGAACAAAAACTAATACCAAATTTGCATGCCTGGATGCTGAGGCTTGAGGGGAGCCCAAGCAGGATGGCAAGAGGAAAATGCTGACAGTGGCCCATAAGGGAAGGACTCCACTGAGCTGTTCCTAGGGGAGGAAGCCCTTTTAGGCCCTCATCTGTGTTTTCATCTCAGACCAGCCATAGAAATGCTCCATTTTTGAAGAGTGGCTTCAGATCTGCTGATACATATGGATACACAAATGGACAAAGGTGTGCTTAGTGAGGTGTAGAGTTGATTGTTCAAAGGAAGAAAGTGTGGCGTGTAACCAGAGCATCTTGGTTTCATTGCAGGAAGTGAAGGTTCATTTGAAATCAGCAACACAACTGGAGCCATTTCTGTGATAAAAAGCCCAAATCAGCTCAAGAAAGAAGTGTATGAACTAAAAGTTAAGGTAGGTACTGTGGCCACTTTTAGACTACTGGTCTAAAATGCCATGAGTAGGCACGATTGACCAAAATTGTTCCATTTATAGCTGACTTTAACTGTTTCAGAAACTACCTCCCATATTTGAGCAGAGTGCCAGATAGTATAAAGCAGCACTAATTGCTGATGTTAGGATATTATTGTTGGGATATTTAGTAGCTCAAATTATTTATTTCAAATGAAATCATCTTGTCCTAATTTCATCTCTGAGGCTAGAGAATCAATGTCCTTTACAGTCCATAGATACCTGTTCTGTGTTTCCAGATTTTATTGCTAAACTGGGAATTAATGTCTTGAAACTTCCATGTTATGAGATAGGTAACAGTCAACAGATTTGACTGTTACCTATCTCATAACATGGAAGTAATAGGAGTAATTAGTAATAGGAGTGGGCCAGATCATGCATGTCAGCACCCACTCCTGGGGCACTCTTCAGCCACACACAAATACATGCTCACACCTTGATGAGCCAGCACCTCGATGAGCCACTACTCATGTGCCAGGCTGTGTTATTTTAAGCAGTTTCTAAAGAAAAAGTGTTTAAAAATGCAGAATTAAATCGTGAGGACTGTATGAGTTTTCTCCAGCACGTTGGAACTGCCCATTATTGTTGTGATAAGGACAAGACTGGCCTAAAGGCAGCTTTGAGGAGTTGCACACTGCCAGAACCAGTGTGCAGCACCCCCAAGGGCACTTGCTGGCTCCTGGGCTCAAGCAGGGCAGGTACAGCTGCAGCTGCCTGGGAGAGCACAGAGCTCTCATGGGCTCAGTTAAACTCAGGCACCATTTCTTCCTCTGTCAGCTCTGCTTCCCTGCATCCTGCTACCATTCCCCAGATGCAGAATGGGTTAAAGCCTTGCAAGCTTTTCTGACCTCCGAATTATGTGTGTGGTGACCCAGAGCTCATGCAGGTTGCCAGAGCTTCTAGAGGAACCAAAAGTGTGTTATATTACCCAGCAAACACAGTGACAGGCACCTCAGTTGCCAGACTAGTGTCTTTGGAGTAAGTGCCTTTGGTTTTGAGCCCTTTGAGCAAAAAGGCATGTTAGATATAGCTGCTGGGCCAAAAAGATCAGCCAGTTTCTGTCCTGGCAGAAGAAATGTCTTAGGTTCAATCCAGTGAATCAGGATGCATGTTGCAGTTGTTGAAACCCAAACAGATTTGATTTTATGGTTGAGAAATATACCTAGGTTTGCCTGTCTGCCTAAACTATATCCACCTTAAATTAAGCTCATCTAAACACCACAGCAGAATTTTGAATTGGAGACTAAATCTCAAAAAAAAAAACAAAAACCCATCCATGCACTTTTTCAAATATTTACCTAAATGCCACAAGTACAGTTTTTTCTCACAGTATTAAAGGCTGAAGTCCTTGCAGCAATAAGACAATGAACTGTCTGTGGTACCACAGCAAATTTAAACATTGTCTTCCTTTTCTATTCTATCAACACTTAAGGCAAGCAATTACCTTGCCTCTATTGGATTGCTTTTAAAGAACTGTTTTCACCCAGAGTGAGTTACTAAGGTGACAAAATTAGAGGAAGAATCAACTGGGGCTCTACTGGGACTGGTTTATTACCATAATCTTCTAATCATCATAAACTTCAGTGTGAAATGGACTGAGGTTTTAGAGAAATATAAGTCTATGAATCTTCCTACAAGTTAGAGTGCTTTGTACATGTGGAATAATGCCTGAACATGAATCTGAAGAAGGAGAAAACTGTTTCATCATTCTTCTCTCCCTCTTGCCTGCTGCAGGCATCAGAAGTCAGTCAGGAAGGTGACATCTCTGAGCACACATTTGCCATGGTGACCATACGGGTGGTGGACCTCAACAACCACCCACCAACCTTCTATGGAGAAAATGGTGCCCAGAACAGGTTTGAGCTGACCATGTACGAGCACCCCCCAGAGGGTGAGATCTTACGGGGGTTGAAGATTACAGTCAATGACTCAGATCAGGTAAATGCAGACCTTGCAGACTTTCAGTTTTCCTAAAGATCAGAAAGAGCTCTCGGACGGAGAAATGTCATTTTAGAAACTCAGCTGTTTCACCTGCATTCCCTGAAAGCCTAGGACAGACAAAGTAGTGGTAGGCAGTAGTGGTAACACAGAGAGACTGGACCCAGGAGTTCAGTTAGTCTGTCATGCACTGTTATGCCAATGGGCAGGGTGGTCCTGAGCCTGCAGCCCAGGTCGTGTGGCAACAGAAGCTGAACAATCCTTATGAACTTCCCTAACTGCTGGTTGTGCTCATTGTTGCCAGTGCATTGTCTGAGAACATACTCCCTTTGAAGATTTTCTTGGAGGTTCCAAGCCCTTTAGTAACTTCAGGTGCAATTACTGTCTGCATCTTCTTCTGGCCCTTATGTTACAGTCAGGGTCTGCAGTGCATGCTTTGATTAATCATTCCCACTGGAATGATATTTTTAGGTAGTCTTAAAAAATTATGCCTGAGCCAAACTCTTACCAGATCAAGGAAAAGGAAAGAAGATTCCATCCATCTCAGCCTGCTGTCTAACTGACCTGGGATACCTCTAGGCACTGTGGCAGTGGTTGCTATAGGGACCCCTAAGCTAAATACTGTATGAATGGCATCCATCTGAGTTAGCCTCAGGTTAGGTAGTGACAAGAGGAAAGCTTAATGCATCTGACAATTGTATTACTATTGGAAAGAGCTCTCTCCTGTAACTGTGCTCAGTATTGTGCTGGTTTGATGGTATTGTACTTTATCAAACCCACTGGCTTCTTCCCCCTCCCTGCTGCTGCTGCTCTGCAGCGAGCAGATAAATGACTGCTTTCCAAGCAGTGCTGTGTCTATCCTGCTATTGTCATGGGGATGGTGCTGCAGAAGGGGAGAAACAAAACCCATCTCTTCTCTTTAGAGACAAAATATGTATCTAGGCTGACAAAATATTCAGGCTGCAAGTTAGGCTATAAAATAAGCAGAAAACACTGATAAATACACTGTATAGATTTCTCTGGAAGCTTCCCAGTATAGTGTAAGGCATCACTCTAAGGGGGATGGGTTGCTTTTCTTCTAAGGCAGAGAATGGAATGTTTTCCCTTCCATCCATGGCGATTCTGTAGAGAAGAAAATTAAACATGTGTCTGTCTCTGTCACAGCTGCTAGAGACTCTTTGTTTTGGGGGAGTGGATGATACAAGTGAGGAGGAGGAAGCTGTGGTTAAGGTCTGGTTTAGGCCTACAGATTGATGGAAATGCCATGCTTACTTGCAAGAAAATTATACAGAAATTTCTCTCCCAGACCTTTTCAGCGTGGCTTAGGACTCGGTGCTGCTGTTGCCTCAGTCATTCCTTCCCATTCCAGTCCCATGGCTGTCTGCTTGGAGCCATGCAGGAGCACGGCTGGCTCTGAGCAGATCTGGCTTCTGTGGGCACCAGTGGCAGAAATCACTCAGCTGCTGGAGGGAGGCAGATCCCTCCCTGTCCCATGCCACCCTTCTAGTCGTGTACAGTCCCACGTGCCACACACTTTGTATGACTTTACCTGACTTTGTGTTGTCAGACTGCCCACTCCTCCTGTCAGCACTATTTTCTATAGCCCAGCAGCTCTGGCTTTGTGTGTTTGGCTTTACCACCCAGCAAAAGAGAGCCCATTATCATCTCTGTAGGTGGGGGGTGGGTTTGTGTGACCAAACAACAGAGACCACTGAGTTTGGATCCAAGGTCATTCTGTTTCCTTTGAGGCACTCCTGCTGAATACTTTTTCTCTTGACATGAGCTAGGGCTGCTCAAGAACTGCTCATAACAAGCTCTCCAGGGATACAGCTGAAAGTAAAGTTGTCCTGTTTGAAAGTTATTATTAGAAATTCATCATCTCAAGATTCATGCTACAGGCAGAGCATGGCACCAGGCAGGCAGTGAATCTGGCTGTTTGTCACAGTGTAAACATGACACTGAGAAATTGGTGAACCCAGAGAATTTGGTGAGGTAGGCTCAGCTCATTTTCACATCTTCCCTGTAAGGCAGAAATATGAGGATCCCCCTTTCATCTTTTCTCTTACATGCTCCAGTTTGGTTTAAAAGAATAAACCTGGCCAGCTGGCTCTGGCTCCCTCTTCCCAACTTGCATACAAGTGATGATAACCTTTTAGATACTGCTGCTTCCCATGCTCTCTCTGGCTAGGTCTATCTGTGTAAGGGCATTTGCCTTCTCACTTCACCTGGAGCTGTCAAGTGTGTGTCAGATTTTGTCCTGCACAAGTCTTCTCTCTCCCCACAAATGCATCAACTTCCAAAAGATATGTTTTTTGCATCTCTGGGCCAGCTTAATCCAATCAGTGCAAAATGTGATACTCCACATCTGTTTGGAAATTGCCTGTCTTGGTGATTCTGCATCTTCATCATGCAGGATGCATGAAGAACAACTCACACAGCATGTGAGGTATTGGGACACAGGCTGGACATGGGAAGTGTTCAAGGCCAGGCTGGATGGGG
Organism: Euphonia xanthogaster; assembly: GCA_034509185.1. NCBI lineage: Eukaryota > Metazoa > Chordata > Aves > Passeriformes > Fringillidae > Euphonia > Euphonia xanthogaster. The sequence goes on along the minus strand of JAYDZK010000271.1, from coordinate 7,973,245 downwards.
CTCCGAGCCACCTGTCTAGTGGGAGGTGTCCCTGCCTATGGAAAGGGGGTTGAAATGTGGTGATGTCAAATGTCCCTTCCAACCCAAACCATTCTGTGAGGCTGGGTTTGTGAGGGTTGTGTTGTCCTTACTGGAGCAGTGCAGTTGTCTTTCCTTGGTAGGAAGCAGGAGGAGGCAGGACTTCCCTGCCAATATGCACGTGGTGTCACCTCTGTCCAGCTCCCAGCCTGTGGCACGAAACCCAAGGCTGCTTGCCACAAGATTCTTCTCTTAGCCAGGCCTGCTGCAGGGTTTTTCCATTATGACTGAAAGAATAACCAAGCTTGTCAAGCTATTTTAAGAAAAGCTGTGTCTGTCTTGTGACTAGGGCTGGAGGGATTATACAACTAAGCTTCTTAGTGATCTCCTGCCCAGGGGATGGGGAGCAGAGGGCTCTCAGCAATAAGGCTCATTCTCATTTTACGTAGTTTGAAGAAACAGAGCAATCTAGGCTGTCAGAAACGTGCCATTTCTGAAAACAATCAATGTCATGTCTGCTTTTATCAACAGGGAGCCAATGCTAAATTCAACCTCCGTCTTGTTGGACCTGGTGGCATCTTCCGAGTGGTTCCCCAAACTGTCCTGAACGAGGCTCAGGTTACAATCATAGTGGAAAATTCTGCTGCCATTGACTATGAAAGCTCCAAGGTGTTAACCTTCAAGGTACTTCTGCTTTCCAGGTCCTCTTCTTCAGTGTGCACAGTATGAGTATGATGGCTTTTGTGTCTGATGTGTGATTTAGCTTCTTAATCCACCCAGAGCTGTCTGATGCATTATCAGAGACATGATAGTCCATGTAAGGGAAACTCATTTCTGCTCCTGGTTCACCACCTTCACAAGGTTTAATGGATGCATCTGTGGACTGCTTTAGTCCAGTCAATGCAAAATGTTGATTTTTATGTCTCTCTGGAAACTGTTCATGTTGGTGGCTCTGAATCATTCTAGACTGAACCCTCAGGGTGTTATTTCTGCACTCACAATGATACATTCACAGGATGAAATCCTAATTTCTCTGCAGCAAGAACTTTACCTACTTAGTGCTAAGTAATTTGATTCATGATCATGCTTTTGGATGTTGGCAGCCTGAAGACCCCAGCTGACTGGAAGATAATTCCCCAGAATTGCTCACTGCCTTTGTCAGAATCTATCTCTCTATGTGGTCATTTGCAGGCTGACCTGAGGCTCACCCACGCTCTAAACCAGCCCTGCAAGAACCACTTTAATCCAAAAGCTGGAGCCTTGCATGATCACCTTCCCTGATGGATTCTTTGGCTCATCAACAACATAATTAAATAGTCTGGTTTTCTGTCAGCTGCCTCTGAACTTGAGTGTTGATGTTTCAGTTCTGACTGCAAAGAACTGCACAGACAATCCCTGTAATCATTTTAAAAACCTGCCAAAACAATCTAGCTGAGCATTAACATATGCTAGTTTTGTAATGTACAGAGAGGGGCATTTTTTGCACAGTCCAAAAGCCAAAATTCCACAATTTTCTTCTCCCCCTTGCTGTATGGTTTGCTTTGTGTCCTTAGCAAGTTTCACTTCAGTATGTCTCAGGCCTCTTGTAATGTTCCTAAGCCATTTTGAGCTTTATAGGTTATAGATGCTACAAAAATATGAGGCATCATTACTGCATTAAAGTGGAAGATTCTGAAAGGGCCATAAAGTGCTACTGAAACTAATTATAGCAAGCACTCATTTATTCAGGTTAAACTACCAAAAGACCAGTAAAGGAGTTACACATGGCCTCCTCATGAATGCCAATAGAAATCAAAGTAGTTAATGTGATTGCCATGAACACCAAAAGAATTAATTACCAGGAAAAAGGATATATATTTTTATAGCTTATGCAGTTATTCTTTTTTTTTTTTAATTATTTCTACTGGAGAAAGACTTTCCAAAATTATTTCCACTGGAGATATAAGATTTGGCTTAAAAAGTGCAGCCTTTTTCTGGATTCCAAATGGAGAAGGTGCAGATGGATGATATGGTAGCAATATATGGCAGCAAATACTTTATAAAGACCTCATTGCTGCCCTCACTTTCCTGCAAAGTTCAAATCACTTCCTACCCAGTTTTAGTTGTCAGTGTAGTCAATCTGGTTAGAATTTTGGATGAAATATATTTCTATTTAATGTGTATCTCACAACAGCTTTGAGAGGTTATCTTCAGGGTTTTGGTTTTTTTCTGTAAGCAATGATCCCTCTCCTTTAATTCATTTTTGAAGAATAAAATGCCAGAGAGTAATTAAAGCTAATTTGTCTGGGAGACACACTGAAAAACTTTCTGAAGCAAAGGCTGCTAGAGAAATCTCTCTTCCATTTAGTGCTGGCTCTTAAATGTAGGTGGTAGTCAGGAATTCATTTTCAGCTGTCTAAGAGCCCAAATGGGTTTCCCAGAGCATGGCAGCAGTGGTGATTCACACATCTCTGCAGTCCCTCTGCCACAGGGACAAGACATTGCTGTCCCACCTTGTTAGGGGCTGCCATGCTTTGGGGGAAAACCTCCTGCCTCCATCTCCTTCAGCTTAGAGCACATCCTTCCTGCCCTGGCAGGAGCCTGGATGTGCTGCAGACACTCACATCTACAGACTGGGACCAGGTGAGGCTGAAATTGTCTTCAGCTGCCAAAATCAAACTCTGTTTTAAAAATTTACCTACCACTTTTAAGACTGCATGTCAGTTTGCTCTTCTGGCACCTAAGTATGAGTTGTTGATATGTAGTCCTGTGAAGGAATAGTTTTACACTATTTTTTTTCTCTCTGCATGAAACAAACAATACAGGTCTGCATAAGACACTGCAGGCAAGTAAGCTGACAAAATTTCCTCCCTGAAGGAAGATGTTGTCAGCATGTTGACATAGCAGGACCATGGCTGCTTAAAGGAGAGGGAATAAAAAATGAATGTAGAAAACAAAGTAAAAATACTGAGCTTTCATAAGGTGTACTAAGATGGGCTGATTGCAGCAGCAAAGATGATTTAACTGCAGATGTTATAATTTACTAATAGCTCCATGTGCACAATCAGCACTAAGATTTTACCTCTGTACTGCTTTAGGAGCTGAGATTTCTCATTAGGAGGTTTTTATGCTGATGTCTGCATGGCTGTCCCTTCAAAAATTTCTTTTGCTGTAACACCACCTGAGACTCCCAAACACAAGAGCTAGCACAGCAATGGAGTGACCAGGCTCCCCTTTTGCAGCAGCAGTGTCCTGCAGGAATTGCAAGCCATCCTTCCAGGTTCATTTCTTTTTGTTTCCAAGCATTATGAATGCCCACACAGCAGGCACAGCTCTAGGAGATGACACTGAGATCACCTTTTCCCTGTCTACTCGAACAGCTCCCCACCCTCTGCTTTCACCTCGAGGTGACAGAAATTGTCCAAATCTGGCAGAGCAGAGCCTCGAGCCCAGCCTGTCCCCCAGGCAGCTGGGGGTGCCACTGCTGGGGAAGGATGAGCTCCCACAGCACCAGGGGAGCAGGGGATGCTGTGCCAGCCCTGCTGCTCCTGCCAGAGCTCCCTCAGGCACTGCCTCTTTGTGGGAGCTCCTGGGACACGTCTCCTAGCAATTAAAACCCCTGCAGCCAGATTTCTCAGCTGAGCCTCTTAGGTCTCAGTTCACGTCCTGCTCAGCAGTCTATTAGTGGTGTGCTGTCTTCTTAGAGCCCTCCTGCTTTGTGTTAACGATGTCTCTGCCCAAGCATGAAAAACAAACATTAGACCATTGTTTTTGGTGTTAGCCATTTGGGCTCAGCTGCCACAGAGCCAAGTGCTGATCCTGTGTGATGCAGACACCCGGGACAGACCCTGTGAAGGTCCCAGTGGCTCTCATTACCCACTGTTGAAACTGCTCTTTCTTGCTTACAGAACCACCACGACCACCTGAGCTTGCTGCTCTACCAGCTGAGGCATGCTACTGATGCTGCCCAAATCCAGCAGATTTTGCTCAGTGAGGAGCAGATAGATACAGTAAATACTCTGTTTATGTGATTGCCTCTCCTTTCAGATGAGCAGTGGTAAGAATGAGTGATGTCAGAGAACTCTGTTCTCCTCAGAGACAGTGAGGCAATTCAAAAGCCCTCATTTGATCTGATAAAGCCCTAATCAGCAAGAGGCAATGAGGGCAGAGGTGCCATGAAGTCAGTAGTAGCAGTCCTCACAATCTTTGGGAAATGGGAATGTGCTGTACATGCCTGACCATCCAGCATTTGGGGTGGGAGTAATGCTGCTTCAAAACAACTGGGTTTTTTACCCTGTTTGATGCAGTTTATTGTTCCTGACTTCCTTCTTGATGAAGAACTTCCTCTAGAAAAGATCTCAATTAAATTTATGCAGTTATTCAAAATAATTCAGTGCTTCTGTTTCCCAAAGTTCTAGGAGCTGCCCAGGGATGACTGACGACTTCTGTTTTGGTTTTTGGATGCATGTTGGTTAGTTATGACTAGTCACATCTGTCCCATGAAGTCTAACATGAATTGTTATGAACAAATATTAATGAATGCACAGCTTTGAAGGCCTCTCCCCACAGCTTGACTCCCCATCTCAAGCAAGCACAAACAAACAAGCCACACGCTGACCTGGCTCATCATCTCCCTGCTTCTGAGCTGTCTGCTCCAACCAGCCCAAAATGCACCAATGTGCCCTGGGTGGTGGAGGAAGCTCCTTTAAGAGAACTAATAGCTGCTTTGTAGTGATTTCTGGATTTTCCCTTCTTAGCTTCTTGCAATAGAGGTGAACACACCGGAGAAGTTCAGCTCGACGGCTGACGTGGTGATTCGCTTGCTGGACACCAATGACAATGTCCCCAAGTTCTCCTCTGACTACTACATTGCCAGGATCCCTGAGAACTCCCCAGGGGGCTCCAATGTAGTTGCTGTTACAGTAAGTTTCATTCACCTCCTAAGAAATGTTCTCTTTTCTGGGTGTCTGTACCTTAAAAATAGTGGACAGGGCAAATAGCAAATCTTCCTCAACATTTGACTTCTGGACCAAACTCCAATTCCTTTCCAGAATCAACTGGAAAAAAAAAAAAAAAACCACTTTGGGAAAAAATAAAGTTTTAGACAAATATTATTTAGAACAACAAGGGCGATCTGCTTTTAAGACAAATTGCATGGCCTTTGAGTATTAAGAAAGCCTCAGCCAAATCAGTGTCCAGTGGGAAGATTCAGTTATGGCTAAGTGGAATTGGATTTACTGGATTTGCTTGCTTAAGTATGAGTGAAAAGAAAACATGATGGCTGCCTAGCAGGTATTAGTCTCCTCCTCTTGGGAGGAACCTGGCTGCTAAAGGAATAATTAAACAGTTAATGAGGGCAATAATATAAAATTAAAGTGCTTAGGACTGGGAAAAAAAAGATCTCTATGTATGCATCTTCTCACAGTGGGAAAAATATGCCCATAGATTTTCCAGAATCGTGCATTTTCATACAAAGAAAGTCAGGGTTGTTACCTGGGCCCTGAGTGCTGGAGGAGCATTTCCAGCTGCCTCTCCCTAATGCAACTGCTGAGACTGGAAACAGCCCTCATGTCACAAAGCCAGGAAAGCTCCTGGCCACCTGGGCCTTGGTGGGGGATGCAAGTCACCTTGCAGAGGCCACACAGGTAAGGATGGTGGAGGCAGGTTGCCAGAGATCTCCAGCAGAAGCTGGCAACACGTAAGAAAGATGATTAAATAATCAGAATAATAAAGTGCTGAAGGCAGATTTTAGCAATGGAAGAATCAAGGAACTGAAAAATAAACAATAGAGAAAAGGTTATTGCATGAAACTAATAGGAAATCTATTAGAGACTCTTAAACATAACTATCTTTGAGGTAAGAGGAATAAAAAAATTCTAGGATGTGGACAGCAAAAAAAGAAGAGATTTAAAAAATGTTTGCAGAAGCAATAAAACTTCTGAGCTGAAGTGCACAGGAACGTGTAGCTGAAGGAGCCCATGTAAAATTTAGTCATGTGCTAACTCAGTACTTGACCCAGATTCACAACCATATGTGAAAAACTAAGATGTTTCAAGTACTCAGAACAGCAGTTCTGGAAGAAGTCCCAGGTATGCAGATGTTTTAAGTGAAGTTAGACAGTACTAAACTAGGCTGTGGTCAAAACCACGGGGTGAGAGAATCTGACAAGCTCATGTCAAAGAACAAAACTACATCCACCAGTACAGCTGCAGGTCTGCTATGTTAATCATGCAGGAATCAAAGACACTGTTCCAGTTCTCACATATTTAAACAGGTAGATGAACGAATCAACCAGCACCACCATGAATTCTGATGGCCAGATACAATGGCATAACACCTCCTCAGAGCTATCAGAGAAGCAGGAGCTTATGGAAATAGCTGCTGCCAAATCAATAGCTTTCCTAAGCCTGAGCTAAGAGAGGAAGCCAACAAGAGCATGAAACAAAGATATCATCTGGTAGTAGTGTTTGCATTATTAAAAGTCACACAGGCACAAGAGTGATTAAAAAACAAACACAGCTGAAATACAATGTATAGATTGAAACATTTGTTATTCATTACTATAAATTGACTTAATTAAACAAGCAGAAGCTTAAAAATACAATATATAAAGTAAATCATTTTGTCTAGGGAATATTCATTAATGTTTAACTGATAATTAGGAAGGTCTGAGAGCTGGCAGTGTGTTCATGTCATTGAGATCATCTCCATCAAAGGAGGAGGAGGTAACTGTGGATGGATGGGGCCATCTAGCGTCACCCTCCGTGCCAGAGCCCCCAGGCACAGGGACAGCATTCCAGGGGCTGGCAGGGACGTTCGGGTCGTGCACTTTCTAGGTGCATATTTGCTCATGTGGTTTCACACTACAAATGTGATGGCAAAGAGAGCGAAAAGCATTTGGGCCTGTTGTTAAAAGAAAAATGAAACAGTTCTTTTTCCATTTTAGTAAAGTAAAACTCTCTTTTTTCCTTTTCTTAAGGCTACAGATCCAGATTCAGGGCTTTGGGGAGAAATCAAGTACTCTATCTATGGAACAGGAGCAGATCTGTAAGTAACAAGTAAGCAAATAAAACTACACAAGTTCTAAATTGATTTTAAAACAAAGATAGCAAGCTCATTCTTGGTCTGCTCATTTCCAAGGGCATTTATGCCATGTTCTTTGTGAATTCTGTGAACTATTACTGTGAAGCTACTGTGATCATTAAACATCTACTTCATGAACCCAAGGAATTCTACCCACAAACCCCCAAAAAGATACAGGGCAGATAAAGTATCAATACACAGGATTTGTTCAATCACCATTTCAAAAACATTTGTAAGAGAAAGAGAGGTTTTGGTCTAGTTGTGAAAAGTCAGTTCTACAGAAAAATAATGTCTTGGTTTTTTTTCCCCTTCCCTTTCCATATGGCTTTACAAATAGCTCATGTCAAGATAAATCAAGTAAGACAAGATATTCAAGGATACACACTTCAGCTTTGGAGGTCAGCTGCACTGGGTGTTAAAAGCTTTTCATCTAAACATAATAGTCCTGCATCAGGAAAAAGGGAACCTGATGCTTACTGGACTTGGTAAAAATGCCTCCCTCCCTCTCCCTGTATTTGGGGACAGTGCTGGGGTAGAACATCTTGAAACACTGATTCCTTCACACCATGTCCATCCCAGCTCCCAGCCATGGCTGGGATCAGTGACATGGCTGTCACAGATATTCCTGCTGGAGCCTGCATTCTGCTGGACATGAATGAGCTTTTCAGGCACTCATCTCGAGAATCTTTTTTCCCCTGCACGTTATCCACCTGGAGCTGAAGCTGAACTCTTCTTGTTTAGGTGGAATCCGTTTAGGAGGCACAATCAAAGTCCAAAATCCAAGATGTTAAGGGTGAACCTCTTCTGTAGCCAGAAGGTTACACATTTGGGAGCATTTCCACGATGGATTACTTTGAGCTCTCCACTAAGTCTTTAAGCTAGCTGCTAACTGCACAGAGAAAAGCAAGAAAAGGTCATGTCATGCAGGCAGACCTCTTAGGTTTAGAATGTAGCAGCTGGTAGAAAGAAGCTTGAGAAGGTTGTTGACAAAGGATTTAGGGGGAAAAAAAATGTAAGCACAACTTTATTCTGATTGGCATTATGGGGCTGCTCATATTCACTGTTCTTATGCTGTTGAATGAAGAAATTATGATGTGAACTTTTCTTTTCCTTCTTAAGTATTTTTGTTCGTTTTCCTCCTGCCAGAATGGCATCACTCTGCAAGGCTGGATTGATTTTCTAGCCCTGGCGCCTCTAGCTGTGCTGAACACACAGTTTGATGCAGATAGGAGAATTTCAGCCAGAGGCACAATGCTTCTGTCTTGGATATTGCATCAGTGGGTGTGCAGTTGCGTGGGCAGAAAGACAGAAAGATGAGTTGTACTGGAGTAAGAGAAATAGTGTTAACTGTTGAAGATGAAACCAATCTGATGGCAATCCTACTTTTTGCCAGTGGGAGCACTTCTATTCTTCCCCTAAAATGGGAATGATGAGAGTCCTATCTGCATGGTTAGGCTGGGCTGGGTGCTGAGGAGGCAGCACAGGCACTGTCTCCTACACAGCTATTCCCACCTCTTGGATTTCATCAAAACTTGTATTTGTATTTAACAGGGACAATTGAAGATTCTAGATTGCTAAATGCCCCTTTTATAATCACTCTCAATTGCATTCACAGTTGGAATACAGAAGATATTTTGCTACCCTGTACATTGATCAAAGGAAATAGAAAAACCTTCATCTGTTAAAAGCACTACTGCTTGGAGCCTACAGTGGCAGTCCATTTTAAAAAGACACTTTTTTGGTATCTTCTCTATAAATCCAAACTTTGGGCTGACACTTTTGACAGTGTCTCTGTAGTAATTACAAATGTGTAAAACTGAACTTGCAACAGATAAATCTGAACACCCACTCCATCCCAGTGTCAGTCTATGCAAAAATGGTTATTTTTGGAAAAGATCATTTGCCCTGTAGTTTGGGAGATTTAAGAGCCGATTTTTTTCCTACCCATTCTGAGAAGTGAAGACCTTAAATATGATATGCATCACACTTCTTCTAGATATTTAGGTGACATAAATCAATCTTAATTTATGCAGGACATAATCTATTACACTGTACTTTTAAACTAAAAAGAAAAAAGTAAAAAAAAATAGGCTTAATGTTTTTCCTTTTAATGCAAGAAAATCACTCTGGGAGAAAGCCCTCACACTGAGCATTTACTGAGGACAAAGACTTTTAATGGAAAATGCAGCTAAAACGGCACAAGAGAGAGAAAACTATGAGACACTGATAGTTCTCTGGTTTGCAAGCCTAAAGGAACTAGACAAAAACCAGGTAGAGTGAAAGATTTGGAAACATCACGAGGAGAGGAATTAGGTGAAGAGTAACGGTGTCTGGGCACAGTATTTCCATCTTTACAGCTTGGAGCAAAGGTGGGATCTAAACACACATTAAATAACCAAAAGTCTTTTCTTGCTTCTTTTTCTTCCTTCTTTTCTTTCCAGGTTCCTAATCCACCCATCAACAGGTATAATTTACACCCAGCCCTGGGCTGTGCTCGATGCTGAAGTGAACTCAAAGTATAATTTCTATGTGAAAGCAGAGGACACAGATGGGAAATACAGCTTGGCTGAGGTGTTTATCACCGTGCTAGATGTCAATGACCACTCTCCAGAGTTCAATGAAAACATCCAGGAGAAGACCATGATCATTGGGTCACCGGTGAAGATAGAGGTGAGAGATGGCACCGTGTGGCACCAAGCAGAGTGCTTTGGAAAAGCCCTGGCTCTGCTGTTTACTCTCAGGGGTCATGATGAACGCCTGAAAGTTGCCTTTTCTTGCAGCTTTATTTTGTACATCCATTTGGATGTAACAAATGGATTAAAGTGTAGAATTATAGTATTTACTGACTGCTGGGAAGGAGAAATAAATTCTACAGGCAGAATATAAAGTCCTGTCACAGTATTTGAACAATCAGCTGGGGGACAGTCCTGGATTATACAGTGATCACAAGAAGCCCCAACAAGATCAGTGAATGAAAGTACAGGGTTTTGAACACGTAACCTTCCTGACACCCCTTTGTGTTCAACCACACAACTTAGTTCCCTTCGTCTTGAAGAACCTTATCCAATAATCCAGTGCAGAACAGAAGGTGAAAAAATGCAGTAACAATTCCCAGGCAGAATATCCTACGTTGCTGTCCTGGTTTGAGAGGAAGTGAGTTTTTTGGGATGCTGTGGTCAAACCAACAGGTGCTCAGATTTGAATATTGGCACCTGGTGTGGCCA
>JAYDZK010000271.1:7950349-7962841 GCA_034509185.1 Euphonia xanthogaster | reverse complement strand
GAGGAAGTGAGTTTTTTGGGATGCTGTGGTCAAACCAACAGGTGCTCAGATTTGAATATTGGCACCTGGTGTGGCCACTGAGGATATGGATACGCCTCTGAGAACACAGAGGGGTTAAAAGCAGAGAACTCCCAGGGGAAGCTCTCTTGGGTTCCCTCTGGGAAGGAGCTCAGAGCTGCCCTGGCCGGCTCTGGGCTGGATGCAGGGGAGGGGGAGCCACGAGGCCTGGGTGAGGCAGAGAAGGGAGGGGAAGGCCCCTGCAGGATGGAAGAGTGGAGGAGCCCTGAGAGACATCAGGCAGCCCCCCCAGCCCCCGAGGGACAGAGGGAGAGGGAGCCTGTGCCTGTGCTGGTGCCACCTTGAATTTGATAGCACAGCCTGGCCGAGAAGGAGAAAGGGGGAGTGCAGGGAGAAGGTGCCTGGCTAACCTTTAAATGCTCATCTGAAGCCTGATCACACCACACCTAATGTGAGAAGAATAAATACCACAGCACAGAAATTAAGGCAGCTATAGTTTATGGCATGGAGCTAATCCCATTGTTCTTTATCAGTTCACATTTGTCCCCCACTCTGGGTGAGAAGCTCCCAGCTGAGGACCATTTGCATTCTACGGATAGGTTACAGTTCAGTTTTTCCTCTGATTTTATTTCATCTCAAATAGAAGTAATTTATAAAGAAAGGAGCCTAGTCCTGCTGTTTTTCACTAGAAAATGTAGCCTAGCTTCCAAGATGAAATGAAAGCAGCCCAGTCATGGCACAGACACTATCAGAAGTGAGTGCTCAGAAGATGTTTGTCCTCAGGCAAAGATGCAAACACCAACACCTTTGTTTTTCACACTTCCCCTACCAGGCCATAGACCAAGATGCAGAAGAACCCAACAACATTGTGGATTATTCCATCATGCAAGCAGATCCAGCCAATGTGTTTGACATAGACCAGAGCACTGGGGAGATCAAGCTGAAATCCTACATCCGATCTCTGGACATCATCCACAACATCACAAACAATAAAGACTGCATTTGGTCATTGGTGGTCCAGGCCAAAGACCGAGGCTCCCCGTCCTTCAGCACCACAGCAGTTCTGAAGATTGATATCACAGAAGAGGTAAGCAAATGTTTGAGAAAAATCCCCATGGGAGGCAATCCCCGAAAGGCACTAAGCAGTAGACATTGTTTGCTCCATTTCTGAGACTGTCTTGCCAGCTCTGTTTGCAGAGTATTTCTGTAGCCTGGTGGTGAAGTTGGATTGTACAGCCACAAATGTGAAAGATATTTTGATCAGAAATATGGCAAAGGTACAAAGGTAGGAGCATAATGTAATTGGGAGGTGATTTTTTTTGTTAGAGGTTTTTAGATATGAATTAAGGTCTATAGACTTCTGAGAGTAAAGTTCTGCTAAACTTTACTACTAAAATTTACACTGCTAAACTACTGCTAAACTTTACAACTGCTAAAGTTCTGCTTTTTTATTTTCATCCAGGAGAAGGAAAAAAAAAAAAACTTTTTCCCTTACAAAAAGTGAGTGGAAAACAGCCGGGGTCAGAACGAAATAAATCAGAGAAATCAACCTAAGTGACATAGGAAAAGTGAGAAAAAACTTTACAGAAATGCTTTAAAGTACATAGAACTTTGGATGGGAGTTCAATAATTGCAGTATTATTAGCAGATGAAACAAGAAGATTCTAAAACAGTCTTGCACATGTAGGTTGAGGTTTTCCTTAGTCCAGCTTTTAAGTCAGCTGGAGAACAAGCAGTGATTTATGGTGTGCAGCAGGCACTTGCACAATTCTTAATTATTGTAACTGCCTTGCCATGCCTTTAACTAGGCACCAGCAGGGAGGAGATGGGCTTTAAAGCTGATGAGAAGCACATCATTAGCCTGACAGTCTCTGGACCACACACACGAACTGGGCAAAGATGCAAATCTCATCCTACAGATAGCAGCTGGCCTTCTCTTTGTTTGGTCACTGTGCTCCCACTGCTCTTAGGTCTGTTATAATCTCTCTCTGTTTACTCCATCTCCTCTTATTCCACTGATACTCCACATGAGGCACATTCACATGATAGTTTGTGCACACAGTTCAGAGCCTGCTGGACTGCCAGGGGACTTGGGTCTGCCCTAGCAGGGCAGTGCCTGGCATGGGGCTGCCTTTTGGGGGCAGCCAGCCCTGTGAGCGTGGCTCTGCCATGGGGAGCTGGGGGACCCTGCATGCAGGGTGTCTGTGGTAAGTCTAGAGATTTAGCTGTTCTTACAGATGCAAAGGAAATGCACTGTTGAACACTTGGATTTCTCATGGAAATTAAGTTTTGGTGGGTTTTATACAACAAACAAGAATTGCTACCCACAGCCAAGAGTGGGAGTACTTGCCCTCTCTGCCTTGCTTCCAGGCTCCTCACAGGCTGCACATTTCAGGAGTGCATGGCAGCAGGCAGACCCAGGCCCAGTCCTCAGGCATGTCCCTGCTGATGGCCACCAGCCTCCCCTTCCCCCCTGGATGAGCTGGAAACCTCCCTGTCAGCATGTGGGGCTGATGGGTGTGAGTAGAGGGAGGGTGTCCCACACCTCCCTGCTGGGGGACAGCATGTTCCTGAACCAGCTGAAGAAGGACAGCTGGAAGGAAAACAAAAGTAGCTGATACTTTGGGATAAGGACTTTCCTGAATTTCCCTCTAGTGCTTGAAGCAATAGCAGTACCTGATGAAAGATGGTGTCTTGTATGAAGTCCCCTGTCTGCTCCCTTCTCTCCCCCTCCAGGGCTACATATTTGGCACAATATGAGGGAGAGCTCTCCTCATAAAGTCTAAAGGGGAAGCCGAGAGCATGTGATGACATGGATTTCCTCACACACAGTTCTTTTCCTTCTTGCCATGCTCTTCTTGATGCCAAGTCCCAACAGAGAGGCTGAGATAGCAACAGAATCTTCTTCCTTTGAGTAGGTTTCTTCAGGAGGATCTGGGCTACTAACCTAGTGCCACATCCTCCATAACCTTTTGTACATGTCTCTATTACTTTTTCCATGGCTTGTAACGATTTGGGTTGGTTGGGTTGGGGGATTTTTTTATCCCATAGCATCCCATCTTTTTTGCAGAAACAGATTTCAGTGTGCAGGTACATGAGGTGCAGTGCCAGTGTCCCAAACCCTTGGTCACTGACTGGGTCCCAGGGACAGCACAGTCACTGCTAACACTTTATGAAGAAAACAATCTCTTGGTGTAGGCATATTGCATACACTCACTCTCTCTCTCTTTCTCTGGGGCTGTTAGAAATGTGCATTTCATCCCTCTGTGCTCCAGCTGTACAAAGGCTCTTATTTCACTGTTTGATGGGCATTTGTGTATTACTGATTTTGGATAAGGAGGATATTTTTGAATGCATCCTCTAGAGGTTTCCTGCAGTGTTAATCACAGTAAGTAATTAAACAGGCATATTTTCTGATTAACGTTTACCATTGCAATTAGCACAAGTCTGTGCCCTTCGAGATGGATGCCTTGTGGCTAAGTTCAGCAGTACTGCACATCAAAAGGACCTTCTCTTGGAATAATACAGTGCTAAAAGAATCCAAAGGCCTTTTAATTTAACTGAGTCTGATTTTATGGAAATTGGTATTGAGGGGCATCTGTTAATATCCTATCCTTTCACAATAAATAAAAAATAACCTTTCACAGAATAAAAACCATATGCTGGAAAAGCCAGTCTTTCTCCATCCATATGTCTCACTCAGAAATCTATTCCTGCCTGATACTTTCAGAGAAGGCTGATTCCCACTCCTGTTCCTGAAAGTTGGCCTGATGGGGGCATCCCTTGGCCTCTTGATGACTCCACTGAGGTTCTGCAAATGTAGAGGGGACGTTTATTTACACCTCCTCACAGACTGAGGCTTAAGCCCATATTTAGACAGCATAATCTGTAGTTCTTAATAGCTTTGACCACTCATTTAGACTTCTAAATATAGCTGGTGAGTGTCAGTTTTAGATTCTCTTAACTGAAAAGTTCGACAAAAATCTTTGAAGTAACATTGAGGTCTTCTCTCTCCTACTAATGGCAACCATGGGAGCTGTGGCTGCTGGCACTGAACAGCCCTTGCCACATTTGCAGAGCAGTTAGCCTCTTCTTTCCACAGTTTCATGGACTTGAAAAAAATACTGGTTTGATTTGAGAAGTCTTGCTTCATGCTGGTGCGTGTGTTGTGAAGTGATGCAAACACAGCCTTCATGTACAGTGATAGCACTGAGCTTTGGGATAAGCACTGCAGGGGCAGCTGGTGCTCTACCTCGGATCAGGAGTCACTTCTGAAGCAAATCATCCCACATGCTGTGGGGTGGCCTGTGCCTCACATAGCTCCAAGCACACAAGGTGGAATTCTTTCAGAGGAAAATGTGTTTTGGGAGCACACCTAGTGTGCCTGGGCACCAACAGGCAGTCCCTCCCTGAAACCAGGCCAGAACAAAACCCCAGAAACACTAAATGTGTGGAAGTGGGCTCCTCAGACGCAGCTGGTTCATTGCACAGATTGTACAGATCCACTTGTTTAAGTCAACACAGCCCGAGTTGTCTGTAACACAATCATTGAACCAAACAATTACAATCGAGTCCAACTCCAGCACTGCCAAGTCCATCACAAAACCATGTCCCTTAAGTGCCACATCTACAAATAATCTGCAATAGCTTGGGCTCTTAACAGGTTTGCCTACTTACTTAGACTCCTAAATATAGCTGGTGAGCCTTAGCTGCTCTTGTGATTGAAGAGCTCAACCACGTTCCTTCTGGGTCCAGCTTCTGGATACTTGGCCCATGTGCTCTGCTCACTGCAACCCATGCATTAGGAAAGGCTCTTGAGAAGTTGCCACAGCCAAAAAAACCCCAAAAACCAGCAGAGCACTGTCTTCTGTGAGCAGTGGCATTTTGGTATTTTAACTCCCTTGGCGACTGTTGAGGAGTGTTTATTCCATGTCCTGGCTCACAGAGATATGACAGCTTTCATTTAATCATGTATCTGCCTTTATTTTATGTGCACCAGAAAAACCAGCACCCTTCAAAGTGCAGCATGCCTTTTAGGAAAAAACAACAGCTTCAGCAATGCAACAAATAGTGGCCACAAATGAGCTGGCTACATGGCACTGCTGGTAATCAACACAGGGATTGATGTTTTAAATGTGCACTTCCCATAAGTCTCTATGCAGCCTGGCTAAGATTATGACATTCCTGGCCTGTATTGCAAGTTATTCCTTCTATTTATCCTGCCAGTGTCATGGCCATGACAAACAGAAACTCTGCCATTGTGTGCTTACAAAATGTCTGATGTTTTTATGCAGAACAGTTGTTGTCCAAGGCTAATTCCAGGCAAAGCTTTGTATAGTAGAGGTCAAGTAACTAAAATAGAGGCTGAACCAGCTAGCTGTTAATGGGTTTAGTTTTGGTATTAATCATCTCTTCATCACTGGAAGCTCTGAACAGATGCCAGATTTTCTGAGACCAGGTGACTGAACGAAGCCAAATGTCAAAACTCTCCACTCTCTACAATTTTTTTATCAGTTCTTACCTCTGCAGATGTAGTACATGTTGCCCATGTACTGTCTAATCTCATTTATTCAAGGTTTTCAAATACCTAGTCAAATTCTCTTCAGCCATCAGTGCCTTCCTATAAAATAGATCTTGACAAAACTCGTAACAGGTGGACTCAGGTCACATGCTACTTAGCAGGGTTTATCTGACACTTAATTTATCTGACTTTCACATGAAGTTAAGTAAGCCAGGCTAGAATTTCTATCTGATGGGATTTAAGTACAAAAAATCCATGTAATGCAGAACAGCAAAGCTGATGTGAATCTAAGCTCCACCAAAGTCACAGGCTGCTTTGCTTTTAGCTTCTAGTTCAGGTCCACTCCTAATTAAGTACTGGAAGAATTCTCTGTACAGCAAAGTGATGAAAATTATCCCTACCTGCCCAGTGACATGGTCTGTGAGTTTCACTAGCATTTCTTTGCTACTTTCTTGTTGGCAATGGGACACATTCAGGGTAGGAGAAGAGTAGGCTTGATAATGTGTTTGAGATAGGTTACGAAAAAACAGAAATTAAGACAAGGAGGTGTTTATTAGCTAATTTACATGCCCCGAGTTTATGGCTGTGACATCGATGACAAGAGGTATTCTGAAGCACACCCTGGGATACTCTTAGTCATCTTCCCCCACAGACTGGAGAGGGCAAAGAGATGGGCATCCTGGACTACAGTCACACGGGGAAATCCATCCGATCTACAAGTCAGAGGTTTGAGTCCAAGCTGCTGACAAGGTTCTCCTTACACACACTGTCTTCCATACCTATTTTAGCATATGGTGACTACTGCTCCAGAGGGGTCCTTTTCTCCTCATTGCCCAAAAGCTGGGAGCTCAGACCTCTAACTAAAACACAGCTCACTAGACATGCAAAGTTTGGGTGAGGATTCCCTCATGTAGTCAAAGACAGGGGACTAGAGCACAGTGGACAGCCCTGTGTTTCTGCAGCCACACATCACTTTATGACCAACTCTCAGTAACCAAACCTGCGTGTGAATGTGCCATTTCTGAAGGCTCTCCTGGCCTTACATAGCACCACTGTGTGTTCAGACACCACCTGTATTCACGATGAACTCCTGGAAATGCAGTCCAAGGATAGGCTATCACACCCTGAGTAAGGGTGATCTATGTGCCATGCCTCTAGCCTTTATTCCCCAATCAGCCAGGTGTTTATATGTGCTTCCTAACTTCTTTTACTGTCTCTGGATTAACTTTGACATCACTGCAACTGCCTCCTCTCCTGTGCCTAGCTCAACACTTAGCTCCCTTTATTTTATAGGTTCTCTATCCTGTGCACATTTCAGCCTAGTTCCCCAGCTGTATTTATAATAGATACTGGCCTCTTTCAAATATGACCATGTGAGGGTTGACCATTTCTCTTATTTTTGATATTTCCAGATCAAGTCCAGGGTAAAATCCTATATTTTAGGCCTCAAGAAGCGTCCATGGACAATATATGGAATATGCATGAGTGGCGTCCTTTCCACCATTTCTGTTACAATGGTGATCTCCACCATCATGTACTGGAAAAGTGTGAAAAGATCCAAGCTCCACCCGCAGGGCAAAATCCGCAAAATTATACGGGGACCTCCAAGACGCACAGTGTGCTGAGCTGGAAAGTGAACTGGCCATTCATTTGTCCTTAATATGCCATATGTAGCTTATGTCATTGCTGATTTCTTTTCTTTCTATAAACAAAGCTCTTTAGCTCCACTTATCTCCCCTACCTCAAAGAGTTTTGTTATGTCTGTAAAAGAGTACTTGAAAACAGAATGCAGCACATATCTGCTAACTACTCATTTGTACACTGACGTTTTATAAGCAGAAGCTTCCTCCTAATCCTTTTCAATGCCATGCTCAGTAATTGAGCCAATCATTTTCTTGCTCCATTCTTGCAAGTTAAACACTATGGTGACATGCAGGAACCTGCCCTAATTTGGTGGAAGTACTTCTGTAAGCTTTTCTGTTCCAGTCATCTACCTCACAGTACTATAATGTTTACTCAGTCTCCAGCCCCATCTAAATTCTCCACCCCTGGACTGGACTGGCTGTGTGACTCTCATATTTTTTTTTTTTTAGAGAATACTTCCATCAATCAGCTCTACTTGTAACATATTTTGGACAAATGAAATTTCTGGGTCACTGTCTGTCCCCTGGAGTAAGTCATGTGTTTTCTTTGTACTCCTTTACAGACTCTTCACAAAGGGCCTATGGCCGCCTTTTTGATGCAAACTAAAGATAACCCCATGAAAGCCTTAGGAGTGCTAGCTGGTGTCATGGGCATAATGGTGCTGATAACTATCATGATCTCTACTGCCATGTTCTGGCGCAACAAGCGGTCCAACAAAGTCATGCCGGTGAGAAGGATCATAAAAAAGAGACAGGTGCCGCCATCCCGGACAGTCAGGATGGAGTGGCTGAAGTTCAAGAGGCCCAGCAACGCTGCAGAGAAGTTTGTGGTTGAGGAGGACGTGAAGAGCCTGCACAATGAGAACAGCAACAATAACGTCCAGGCTGTCCCGGTGCCGCCGGCAGCCCCCCTGCCCCCGCCACCCCCTGCCCTGGCTCCCCGAGGCGATGGCCCAGGGTGGCGGGTGCCAACCGTGTCCGGCTCCCTCACTCCCAAGCATGTCATCAAGCCACCGAAGAAGAAAGGTCACAGCAGCACCCACAACGCCCTCGTGTCAGAGCTCAAAATGAGGTTTGAGAAGAGGAACGCAGCTTTCGGGGAGCCCCACATCTAGGTGCTCTCAGCAGCCCCAGAGACTGCAGACTGTGGCTGGGCATGGATGTTTTTGCTTGCTGTCTCTTCCCTGTGTCTGTCAGCACCCTGTGAACCAGAGCAGCTTCTCGCTGTGATAGCCACCCCTCACCTTCTGCAAGCACCATGGTGACTGCTGTTCCCTCGGCCGTGTCCCACGGGCCCTCCCTGCAGCTGTGTCTGACCACGGTGCTGAGTGTGCCAGCCACAGTCTCCCCAGGTGGCCAGGGACTCAGGTTGCCCCTGGTTTGGAGGTTTCTACCCAGAGCCTGGGTTTTCAAACAAGATGCTCTGCAGCCAAGGCCCCGGTGGATGCTGCTTCTGACCTGGTCTGGCAGGTGGGTTTGAGGTGTGTGAAAATCCATCACTTCAAATCCCAGACCCGTTTTTGAAGATGTTGGCTCAGCAGCACTGAGTGGAGTGCAGGTCTCCTGCAGCAGTGGCTCTGTCCTGTGCACAGTGTGCTTTGCAGCAGCTGGCGGAGCGATGCGCTCCTGGCCTGAGTACCCTCATTCCCAGAAGGTAAGCGGGCAGGCTTGGAGAAGTTCTTCCTTTTCCTGCAGCTTACTCTGGGTTTTGCCAGAGCACATTGACATGATGCTTCTGCCCTGGACTTGCCCTGCTGGGGAGAGATGGGAGGGTCACCTCAGCCTTCTCTGGACCAGCAGGGGCAAGATTTGAGCATGGAAGTTCAATAGCAGCACTCACTCAGCACTGCCTCCTTCTGACACTGCGCCCCAAAAGAGCAGGAGCCCAGCAGGAGGACATGAATAAAAACACTGGGAAGACAAGGCAAAACTGAGAGGCAAGTGATAAGTGGAAGACGGAGACAAGTGCTGGAAAGTTGCATATGTTGGTCAGGGAAGTGTCTGGAAAGATCATGTGGTGTTATACACTGCTGGCAGAAGGTGTCAAGGAATATATTTCATCACCTCTCCTGGCTTGTTGCAGGGACTGGTGTGTGCAAAAGGAGGTTTCCATAAAATATTCAGGTTTTTCTTACCAGTATTTTTGAGTGAATTAAACAACATTTAATGGGAGGGGACTGGCAGGGCAGCTGAAAGGGTTTTTTTCCTGTTACATAACAGTAGAAAGGCACCAAGAGCAGAGCACTTTTTTCACTGGATCTACCCCACAGACTCCCCCTGAGGTTTGTTTCTGAGGAGATGTTTTTCAGCTGGGCCTGGCTGTTTACCATCCCCTGGGGAGAAGGCAGCACCGACTGACCGAGCTGGCCGGGGAGCAGCACCCTGCACCCTCTCTCTGAGACCCAGCCCTGCAGAGAAGCTGGGCTGTCATGGTACCAGGAACATCAAGGTGGGGAGCACACCGTGTTAATTCAAGGGGTTCATGAGAGTCCTCCAGCTGTCATTTCAGTTGAACCAGCAGACCTCCTGGACCTCCAAGGCCCTCAGGATCTCCTCCCACTCCAGCAGCTGAAATAATTCCCCTTTTTGCACCAGGACTTCATCAGTTTAGGAGATAGCTGGTTGAATATGAAATTATGCACTTACAAGGAAAATCTTGTATTTTTTTAACTTCAGTTCAATCTGCCTAGAAGCCACAGTGTTCGTGGCTCATGTCACCCATGAGCTGAGCCAGCAGCTGTAGCCAAGAGATCCAGGAGAGTCCCAGCTGGGGGCCATGGCAGGAGCGCTGCTCCCAGAGCCTCTCCTGTCACAGCTCTCCTTTTCTCTACTGTTTGCTTGCTTATCCCTCCTCCTGGGGCACTGTGATGTGAGGCCAAGTTCTCACCTGTCCCATCACCTCATCCTTGTCCCCTGGCCATAAATAGGCCAGAGGGAGGGGACATGCAGCCCCTGACCCCACTCTTGCTGCCCTGTGCAAGCACCTGCCTTCTGCTGGCTGGGTGTCTGCAGGTTCTGCAATGTTCCCCCAAGTTCCTGATTTATTCCCC
Organism: Euphonia xanthogaster; assembly: GCA_034509185.1. Lineage (NCBI taxonomy): Eukaryota > Metazoa > Chordata > Aves > Passeriformes > Fringillidae > Euphonia > Euphonia xanthogaster. The sequence continues at coordinate 7,952,609 of JAYDZK010000271.1, read as the reverse complement.
ATTCCACTGTCTTCCCAGTGTTGTGTTATTGCCAGTATTCAGTGTTCATTCTCTAATGAGGAAAGCCTATAAAGACCATTCAATTAAGTCAGATTTAACAGGAATTACAGGCTTATAGTCTTAGAGATTATATTTAAGAGGCAATAAAGATGTTTTATTACTACATTGTGAGACTCTTTCCCAGTTACTCTGTATTTCAACTTCAAGAGGTTTTTTTTAATAAATAAATTTTTAAAAAATCTTCAAAAGGTGCTTCTGTGCTTGGTGTGCTTCTGCTGGCAACGATGCCTTGTGGTCACCTGTTACATTACCAGGCAGCCACAGGCAGCCAGGCTGCTTTTTAGGATGACCAAATGGACCCTTCTGTGGGCTGTGAGTCAGGAGTGGGGGCTGTGTGGTTTTTGGACAACCCCAGGCTGGAAGGAGGGGAGGTGAGAAGCAGGATGCCATTGGCACAGGCCATGGGCAGGGTCCCAGAGAGCCCTGGCCGAGTTGCTGTGGTGCAGAGCACTGCAGCATGCTCCCAGGGGCAGGGAGGCAGCACGCTCAGTCTGTGCCAGTGCCCAGGGTCTGCAATTTGTTAGGAACAAATCCACATGGTCAGGGGATGTTTTGTCTTTCCTTGGCTGCTTCCTCAGTGATTCAGCAGCTCCCTCCAGTCTCTACAGTGTGCTGCTGTCCCTCCCTGCTGACTGGGCTGGAAGAAGGCCGGTCATTACTGGCAGTGCTTTGTTATTTACTCCCCCTCACCCACAGCCCCACACTGGTCTGCAACCAGCATCAGCTCGTGGCTCACTCTGCACTAGCCGTGCCTGTGGGTGGCTTTCCCAGGACAAGGTTTTCCTGCTTGGCCAACTGCTGCTGCCCCTTCCTCGCCACTCCAGACCCCTGTGACTTGTACTGAAGCTGCCTGGCCTCCTCCATCCCTGCAGCCAAACCCCAGGGCTCCTTGGAATCCAGGTTTCCTTGCAGTTTGTAACTGTAAAAGGCCAGAGATGAAGCAGAGGACCTCTGTGTATTCTGAAAATCGGTCGTGTTTATTGCTTTGACACTAAAAGACTGACAAGACTGGGAAGTCCTGTGAAGTATTAACGAGAGTCAGCAATGACAAAACAGAGCTCTGTTCAAAAGCTGTGCAGTACAGTACAGCAGGAGGAGGTGCTGGGGGAGTAATTAAAGGGCCGGAGGAGAGACAGCATGGAAAACACACACCAAAAACCAAAATACAATTAGAAAGCCAAGCTACCACAGCATGAAGCTCACAACAGCTGGGGTGTCTACTCTAGATTTTTCTTTCGAGATGATCTATAACACATATAACAAGTGCTGTGGGTCTATGGGCCATGTGCTTTGGTTGTGCTGGAAAGCAGGAGGTCAAAAAAAGAAAAACAGTAAGTCACATGTCCTCAGACCTCCGGGAATCACAGCAGTGAGCTGCTTCACGAGCAGGTGGCAGTTGCTTTTACATGCATCTTTGGGCTTTTTTGCCTCTAGCAAAGGGGCAAGCTTTGGTTTCAAAGCAGCAGGATAGGCAGGCACCTGTCTGCATTTAGGGAATGTGCCTGGCTTGCATCTTCAGCTCCCAACCCCATCCTCCACTATATTCTCTGCCCCTATCCACTTGTCCCACTAGCCAGGTTCAAGCACTTGCACTTTTCCTGTTTGTGGTACAACCAAAGCTGTGAATCTCTTAGGGCTGCGTAAACCTTAAGGAGGAGTAAGAAAAAGAAAAAAAAGAAAAAAAGAAAAACAAAAAAAACCCACCCCAAAACCAACACCTCTGGTCAAAATAATTTTGTTCCAACTAAAATAAAATATCTTCATCATGTTGACCCAATCCTCCCCACCGTTTGTTGTTGCTGGGCTGTGATGGCAGGCGTGCCCAGCTCCCCTGTCCGTTCCCAGGAGCTGGCACACAGGAGAAGCTGGCACCTGGCACTGGACAGAGCTGCGGGCACACAGAAATAAACACGCACCTGTGTGGGTGAGTGAGGGGACACTTCTGGCCTTTGGCCGCAAGCATTACTATTGGTTCGGGGTTTATTTTTGTTAGCGTTGTTTTTCTTGGCGTGTCAGTGTGCGTTGCTCCATGACAGTGCTGCAGTGACAGCCCGGGGATACGGAGGCGCAGCTGCACCCACACCCGCGGCCGGGCAGCCCGGGCACCTCCACTCCCAGGGCTCCCCGAGCCTGCCCACCGTGCCCGGGCAGCCCGGGCACCTCCATTCCCAGGGCTCCCCGAGCCTGCCCGCCGTGCCCG
>JAYDZK010000271.1:7925639-7944648 GCA_034509185.1 Euphonia xanthogaster | reverse complement strand
TATATTATATTATATTATATTATATTATATTATATTATATTATATTATATATTATTCAATATAATATAACAGGAGAGGGAGATATTGGAATGCAAGTCCCTCCAGGCACAGGCCCAGAGGGAAATCCAGGCACAGGGGCTGAACAGAAACCCCTGGAGAAACTGAGATATATGAGGCACAAAGTGAAATAAAAATATAGATTTAGAATATAGATTTTAGCTTTTAGTAGAAACTTACACTATGTGCCTTGAGCATATAAAAAGCTACTATAATTAATATAATATAACATAACATAATACTATATAATACTATATAATATATATAAGATATATGATATAATATAATAAATATAATATAATCATATAGCATAATAATGTCATAATAATATAATTTTACTATAATAAAATAATACTATTTTCCCCTTTACAACAGGCAGTAACAGTAACAAACTATTTCTGATGTAGTTAGTTAGAAAACTCCTGGGTGTCAGGAGCAAGCCCTGGAGTTTGCCCATGTGTGAACTGCAGGGCCTGGGAGCAGAAAGCCATGCTCAGTCAGGCTGGACAGGTGGGAGCCACGAGGGATGGAGGCACCAGGGAGGCTCTGGGGTGGGATGCTTTGGCTGTGCCAGTGGCACCACGAGGGACAGCTGCAGGGATTCACCACTTTTAAGGCCCAAAACCTCCTTTGCTTGAAAGGAAGAGCCCTGCCTTGCCACCTTCCCACCCCTCCTCCGTGGCCCATGGGGAGGGTCTTACAGTTTGCAGCAGCTTAGTCATGTCTCAAAAAAATCTTTCATGAAAAGTGAAGTGTTATTTATTTACAGGTTTATAAACTACTGGAGTTTCCCTCCAGGTACCTCTTCAGGCACAGAAGGTGCACAATGCCCAGTGTCCAGGGATGCAGGAAGCAAAACGATATCCAGGGTTCTCTGTTAGAAAGACCTTATTTTAAATAAATGAATTGCTTAACAGAAAAAACAATAAAGAAGAATGGCAGTTGTTTTCCTTTTCCCCCATGAGAATTCCTGCCAGTCCAGCCTATCTTCTTCAGGACTGGAAAATGGCCTTTCAAAGAGTGGTGTTAGTACCATGGGCCAGGGCTGGCTGTGTTCAGGCTGATATTTATTTGCTGCTTGAGGGGCCATTTATCTAAGTATATCCCAACCCCAGGTGTACTCAGAAGGTTCAGTATTAACCCGAGAGTCCAGTTGGATGAATTAGGGTAGAGAGAAGAGGGGGAGGGGGAAGTAAGGGAAATAAATCCCCCAGTGTTAGCTACAGTCATTATGCTTATGTTCCCTACTGGACTGGGATTTTGCTGCCTTTTTAATTCAGCCCAGTTCATGCCTGCTTGTAAATGTAATGGTCACTGTTGTGACAGCAGATGTCCACTCAGTTCAGCTGCTCTTTAACATCATGTGGCATCCTGGCTGAAGCCAAAATGCAGAACAAGCTGTCTAAAACTCAAGCTGTCAGAATAAATCCCCACAGAGAGAGTGTCTGTGGGAAGTGGAGTTTAGGAGACTGCGCTGATTGCCAAAGCAAATGCCAAGAAATCACCCACTGTGTGCTGCCAGCTATGGCCAGGGAGTCCAACTCCATCTTGCAATGACATTTCTTCTTGTAAGAAATCAAGTCTGGGCTGATGCTTTCCAATTAGTCCCTCTGCCACGGCTTTCAGTGTTAGAAATCACTGCTGGGCAGGATGTAAGCATTGAAAGCTACAGTTGGGTGTTTCAGACAGTGCTTGTATCAAAGTTTTTAAAAAATGAGTTGACGTAACACGGTTTAGTGGGCATGGCAATAGCCTGTCCAGCCTTGTTAAGGGGGAGTGCAATAGCAGATATTTGCTTTGGTTCTTGCAGCACATCTTGAGAATTGACTTTAATCAAAAAAGAAATGGTTTCCTCCTTACCTAGAGTTAAGATGAAACTAGGTGCCTAACAGCCTTTCCATGACAAACAGAAAATCCAGTGAGGTTCATCTTTACATGTCTGATACCTCTGAAGAGCTGACCCAGAGCATTGAAGTCACGTCAGCCTCCTTAATGGTTTGAAATTTCCCTCATAATTTAGCAAGTACAGGGTTTCTCCTCTGACCAATGCCAGACAAGACAGAGCTTGTGTAAGTTTGTACCTATTGCCTGTTTGTCTGAACCACCAGTGCAGTAGAGAAAGGCTTGTCTTGAACAGCAGCAGCTGAGATGATAAACTGCAATGCCTCAGCTGTGAGACAGTGAGAGAGGGCACAGGAATGAGAGAAGTCACATTCATTCTATTGGGGATCACTATTTATTCAAAGTACCAAAAATACCCAGTGGAGTCTGTAAGATGGAGCGCATCCACAGTGGATGTCCCAGGATGATCCCTCGATGCCCCACAAGCAGAGAGGGCCAGTGCTGGCCCAGCTGGTGCCTCCTCCACAGCCAGAGGCTCACAGCAGGTGAGGGCTGCTCCTCACGGGGCTGCTGCAGCAAATGGCCCAGCTCATGTCTTCAGTCAGCTGAAAAGTGAATTCTCCTGGTTCCAGTCAGCTCCTGACTTACAGCAAAGTCCTTGGGCAGTAGGTGCACTCTGTTCAACACAGGAAAACTTCAGGACAGCCTTGGTTCTTCAGGAGCTTACCCATCCAGGGCCATGGTAGGGAGAGTTCTGCACAGCCCAGTGCTCCTGCTGGACCCAGGCTTACAAACAGCAATCCTTGCAACTCAGCACAAAAACTGCTACATTTTTGTCATGACTCTAATATAATCAGGCTGGGACAAAAACTTTAAAACTTTTTATTAAACTTTATAGATAGGGAATATATCTATTGCATACCATTTTCAATCAGTTAATTTGTTGCATTAAAATATATAATTTTACAAAACTTTACTTGTAAACCTAAAAATCTGCACAGTCCAGTGATAGAAGTAGAATGAATTATTTTATACAGGGATTGACAAATTCTCCCAATACAAGAGAAGTTCCTTATCATTAATGCAAGTAATACAGGGAGTCCTGTCAGAAACTGTTGTGATGCATCCCTGTTGCTGGTATTTATGTTGAGATCAAATTGCTTTTTCCTTCAGGCCACGTAATCTAACATAAGTGAAACCCTTCTGTACAAGGAGGACTTGCAAAATCCATACAGGGCTCCATTCCAACCAGTGAGTTTTCTTAAGCCACACTGTACATACACATCCAGAATGTGAGTAGAAGTCCTTCCAAGAAATTTACAAACACATTTCAGAACAATTCAGCAAGCTTTATCCATTAGGATTTCAACTTGGCTGGATCTTTCCCATTCAGCATTTGGCAGAACATATATAATTTTCTTCATGAATAATATTTATTTCAAAGAGAAAAATGTTACATACAGTATTACTACATGGAGGACTCAAGTGGAAAATTACACATCTGGGAATTAGTTTGTGATAAGCACTCAGATTCAAATTCCAGTGAAGCTACAGAACTTAAATGACTGATCAGTTCACCCTGACTATGAAAGTACATTTAGATTAATATTAGACAGGTTTTTTTCAGGTTCCTTGAATTTGTAAAGCGTTTGAAACCCAAAAAGACAGCATTGAGCCTCTGCTACCACTGAGACCATAGTCAGGAATGGCTGATGTATGCATGGCCAGTGGTCTGACACCACATCACTGTCTCCTGCTCTGCACAGAGCACCTTTTTTCCATGACCACCTCACAAGTACCTGGCTGATCATGTGGGCCTTCACCATCAGTTTTGCCAGGAGCACAGGCAGCAGTGACAGAGCTGGTTTGGGAGATTCCTGCAAAACTGTCTAATGTAGGTTTTCCAGTGTGATTGCAAAGCATTACACCACCACACACAGTGTGCAAAGTAGGCTATTGTATGATTGTAATCTAGCACAGCTGGTATAAAACATATTCTACTAATTACAATACAGATACAAAATGGCAGCTAGGACTGATACTGAGAGACCTTTGCTATTGTTCCATATCTTTAGAACAGAGTTGAGGGCCAAAATGCAATCAGCAAATGCTCTCTCTTATGCATTCTTTGGAGTGGATTGGGTTTTGTCTCTTCATTTCTATCTCCTTTGCACATTTCTCTGAATTCACAGCATAGAGTTGTAATTATGTTTGACATATTAGAAAGGGTTGCTGTACATCTCTGTTTAGTGATCTGTTAAGCATCAAGCTGCATGTGTCATGCAAACATGGGGGATGTAAAAGGTGAGACTCTCAATCTTTGCCTTCATAAGCATTTTGATTAAAATTACTAAATGCCCCCCTGACTTGTCAACCAAAAGAACATCAAAAGAGCTGGGAATAAAATACGTAGCATATTGCAGTGCAGGTCCTAAACAATACCAAGCAGAGCACACTCAGAAATGTTCCTTAATGTCCTTACACTTAGTGTGCACACTTCATTTGACAGAAAAAAAAACCAAAAAAAACCTAAAAAAATGTGGTCCAGGAGAATGAGGCCATTATTAGAGAAGCTTTTGACTGGTTACAAAGCAGCCAACCCCAAGTGGTGTGAGCAGCATGTTTCTGTAAAGCTTGGGCACCCTCTACCCTCTTGCATCCTCTTCCAGACCACGTCACAGACGGAAGCACGAACAGGGTGGCGTGCAGTGCTGGAGCAGAGTCACGGGTAGAGCCACCCACCTCCCCCTGGGCGAGCTGACAGTCAGCCTCGGCACTGTCAGCAGAAGTATTCATTGGGCTGCCCCTCCATCTTTGGTATGGCTTCCGAGTCCACGCTGGAGCGGGCGGACAGCAGCCTGTTGGACTCGTCAGGGGTGTGCCTGGTCAGGTATTCTCCTTCCACGCCTTTGGCCTTGGCCCCGGGGGCCAGGCTTTCGAAGGTGACGTACGATTCCTGCACGTCCTTGGGCTTGCGCACGAAGCATTTTTTGCAGCGCCGTTTCAGGGCTCCACAGCAGACCACCAGGGTCAGGGGAACAGCAATGACACAGGCCACGCTGATGACAACCACGTTGATGAGCTTCTGCGTCCCTCCTGCGCTGACAACTTCATCTGTGGAAAATATGATGCACTGCTCCTTCCTGGGGATCAGCCCTTTCACACAGACGCACACGATGTATTTGGTCTTCGGCAGCAGCCCATAAAGAGTGACCTTGGTCTTCCCTGGCTCCACGTTGATCCGCCGCATGTCCCTCTCCCCAAAGACAGCATAAAGGACACTGAACACCGTGGTGTTCTTTGCCATGGGCGCCTTCCAGGCCAGGGTGATGCTCTGGTCGGTGTCCCCTATGACCCTGACAGACCTCACCATCCTCTCAGGCTCCTGCTGGCCCGTGGTGGGGCTCACCAGCAGGTTCTGGGGGTTGCTGTCTTGTGCCACGTCCGGGAGGAGCACGCTGTCTCCGGTGCCCGCCCCAGCCCCCAGCGTGGGCACGGTGGAGGTGGTGATAACGTACCTGGCCACCAGTTTGTCATTGTAGGCAGCTGCCTCCATCCCACTGGCCTTGCCATTCCATGTGCCTTTGGCACTAGAGTTAGGGTCATCCGTGCTTTCTGAGTCTGTGATGATGAGCGAGATGAACGCCTCTGTTGCCCCCAGGAAATTCTTTGCTTTACAGATGTACTCCCCGGAGTCAAGGTAAGAGACTACAGGCAAGCCCAGGATAGACCAGCTCATCCCATCACTGGAAATCTCTTGGTGAACTGCAAGGCAGGAAAAATGTTAAATAAACAGGCAGTAAGAAATGGAACTAATTCCATGTTCATAAAATATTAAGACTCCATCACCAAATACCTGCTTGATAAAGTATATGATAAAGAATCATCATTTCTGCTTGCCACCGAGAGCATTACAAAATCAAAGTAAACCTAAGGAAAGGACTTTATTTAGATTATGTCAGGATTTGAACTGATTCAAAATGAATATACGTGAAAAAGTTGATGCTGTTTCCTCCAAACTGATGTACAGCTTGCAAACATAGCAGAAAAGGTTCTTCCATTATAAATAAAAGCTTGGAAATTCTTATGTAGGTACAATACTTAAAAGAGTGGAAGGATCAGGCAGCAACATTATATATTCGAGCATTAGATGCAGACTGTGGAGGCAAAGAAAATACAAACAGTGGAGATTTTATTGTAATAAACACACATAGACTAGCCTGGAATATATGGAAAAATAGTTGAAAGATAATATCCCTTCTACTGCTCAATTATTGCAGGTGTTTATCCTTACACAGGTGTTCATTTGGTTACCACCAGATGATATGTACATAGCTGAGTGTTGATTTGCTAATGTGATTTACTTGCAGACTAAAACTAGCTTTTTTTGCCTTTTTCTATTGGTGCAGAGAAAAAAAAAAAGTGTTGGGTTCTTGTGGAAGATCCCTTGTCTCAGCCCTTTCCTGCTGAAAGGTAAACCAGGGAGATGGCTGAAAGGCAAAGGTAAGAGAATGGAAATTTCTCCCAAGCCCTCTTGGGGTCAGGATCCAGCCTTGGCAACCAGGGTCTCTTCCAATGGCAGCAAAATACAAGGTAACAGAAGTTACTTTTTCAGTTTAATTATTTACTGAATGAGTATTTTAAAAAACATAAAGCTGTGGGTCTACCTATGGCAATTACCTGTAGGTACAGGCTGTGGGCTGTTTCTCACTCCTTTCTGCTCAGAACAGCAGCATTTCAAATAGTCACATTATAGCATTGGCACAGAAGCTGCTGTTGCTGAGAATTAACCTGTCTTTCCAGCCAGCTTTTCATTGAAAGGTGCTAGCACCTGATTTAATGAGGCACAAAATACATCATTCTCAGTTGTAGCTCAAAGTAAACTCAACACAGGCCTCCAGGAAATCATCCCATTCTATTTTTTGTGGTGGCTCTCTTTCAGGTGCACATTACCACTATGAGGAGCAGCTCTGCTACATCCTGCACATCGTGCTCAACAGAGCAATGACTTGTGCAGATCCCAGGAAATGACACCTGTTACAAATGGTTCTACTGCTGTGAAAGAGAATTGCTCTCTTCCCTGTTCTGTGCACCAAGGAGCCCTGTAACCCTTTGAAGATCAGACCCAATACTTAGCAGTTTATCTGCTGGGTTTACATCCTCTATGAAAGTCAGGGCAGGACTAGGATACAGGAGTATTCAGGGCAGATTGGAGGCAGGAAGGTTCAGGTCCTGACTGAAAACTTCTAGGACAAAAAGTTAAGGACAACTGTCTTCAGCAGAGCAAAGGTTTCTTCCCTAAATTCCCCACAAATTAAAGCACCAGTGTTGCAATTACAGCTCCAGACTTCCTTGTGAATGGAAGTGAAATCACAATCAGTCACAAAACCAGTGTCTGTCTGAAGGCTTCCCCCAGGAGAGGTGCTCAGACCAGGTGGTCAGGGTTTCTACCACAGACCTTTATCCCCAGGAGAGCTTGTCAGTCTGTCAGAGGGAATGATTCCTTGGGGACATTCCCACTGGAGTATTGTATCCTTCTGCACTTCAGTGGGGTGTTTTGTCTTTTAATATATTAGCAATGCTGTATGTTTGCAACCTTTTCTTTCTTCTACAGCTGATCTGAATCCCAGCTGAATTCACATCAGACATCTCTCTGCCAGAGATGTTTGCTAATGGATTAGCAATACAATAGATTAGTAGAATATAGAATAATTCAGTGGGAAGCCTTTTCAGTCTCTGAATAACTAACTGAAAACAGCTAATTGCTACTGTTGGAAATACTTCATTTCTTTAGCTCCAACAGATTTCCAGAAAATCCCTTGACTTGTCTCACCACCACAATTGCTATGAAACAAAGCAAAACCAACTTTCTACACATGATAACACACATTTATCTGATAATACTAAGATCAGTATAGAAGTAATTTTAAAGTATAAAGAAAATCACAATGCAAGAGGGGATTGCACCTAGTACAGGTCTGTCTCACTCATTCCATGTGTGCAGAAAAGCATAAAGCAGACCCACCTGTGCCATTCAGCTGAGCCCCATCAGCTCTCCTCCAGCTGAGCTCAGGGATGGGCACGCCCGTGGTGCCGCAGCGCAGCAGCACCGTGCTGCCCAGGATGGTCTTCACCTTGGCTACAGACGTGTGCACCACGGGGCTCTGGCACTTCCTCAGCTCCACCTGGCTGAAGAAGACTCCTGCAAGGCTCCTGGGGGTGAAGCATTTCAGCCTGGGCTCAATGAAGGCTATGTTAGGAGACTGGAAATTTAGGAAATGCACCATTTCGTACAGACTGCAGTCACACACCCAAGGATTGTCTTGCAAACCTGTCAAAAAGAAATTAGGGTGCTAAGTCACTCCAACAGCACCTTTTGTTTCTGCCACTTCTGTTTCTATTTTTCAGCAGAAGAGCAGTGTGATAAGAGTCCCAGTCTGCTCTAGGAGAGCTGCCTGTGCACGAGCATGTGGGGTGGGGAGGGGTGTGTCCCCCCACTGCTGCTGGCTGGGTCTGATGGATCCCACATTTATTCCAATGTGACTTGCTAAAGCATCTCCAAATCTGCATCTGGAATCATATTCTTTAAGTTCAAAGCAGGATTATTGATACCATGAAAACATTGTGATTCTTGCACATAAAGAAGCAAAACAAGAATTTGTTATAAACACATTTTGTTCCAGGATGAAAAAGCCAAGTACTCCTGGGAGAAGGACTGTGGATTCTTTTGGTATGAGGAGACTGTAGTCTCTGACAGGCCAGAAAATTCTCACTGGACATTCCTAAAATACTAGCCAGATTGTCATGCCACTTTTCACACCTGCAAGAGCTGTGGCTGATCCTGCTTGCCTGTCATAGTTCTCTTCCAGCCCTGTTACTCTTAAGATATTTTCATTATTTTGGTAATCAGTTGCTTTTCCTGAAATGCTACTTTATACTGGATAATATGAAAGAAATGTTTTAAGGATTAAATTGAAGAGTATGCCTGTTATGGTACATAAAATATGTAGATAGACCATAACTATATTTAAGCTATACACACAGAAAGAGATATATTGAAAAACACGCTCCTGTTTCAGACTCTTGGAATGTTTCTCTTCTTTATTGTGCTCTCCTAGTTTGCACATACTGAATTCCAATTCTGAAAAAATTATGCATTATTAAAAATAGACCAGTGAAGATTGTACTGAAAAAGCAAATTTGGAACTGGAGCAATGCATATCCATGAACAGAAGTTGCTGCATTCTGATTAAATCTGTGTCATCCCATTTGCAAATGCTCACATCCAGCTGTGCTGTGGACAGGTTGTGGTCTCTGCTGATTTTAGCTAGCAGAACTGGCACGAGGGATATGAATATATTATAATATTATTAATGGCATCTAACCTCAGGCAGACATTTGAAGCCTAAACCAGGAGCATGGCTCCCAGGCCTCCTGCCTGCCACAGGGGTGAGCTCTGCTCCCTCTGAGGGGGCTGCACTCCTCCATGCACAGCCCAAGGACATGCCTGGGGGCTGGCACCTGAAAGGAAACAGTACTGATACTCCCTCACACTGTTTTAAAGATGCTGCGGGAAAATTCTCCTGAGTGCATTCCACAGCTTCTTCCCTGGGCTTAGAAGAGGATCTGGAAGCGATGGGTTTTGGCAGGAGGCCAGTTCTTGTAAATTAATATGTTAAAGTGAAGGGGGACTAAGTAAATGAGGAACATTCAGCTTGGCTTTGTTGTTTTGTGGCATTTTTCTGGCAGTTTCTAGTTCATGCACTAGATAGCAATTGATCCCAGGTTCCCTGGCAGGTGCCCCAGCTCCAGCTGAAGCAGCAGCACCACAGAGCCCAGTGAGGCCTCTGCTGCCCTGCACTGCAGAGTCCGTGGGCTCACGTGGGCAGGCCTCGTGGAAAAGCTTGCACCCTTGGCACAGACTATTAGCCAGCAACTTAGCAGAGGAATTACTTCTTCTTGAAGGAGTCTGCAAGCAGTGGCTCTGGAGTCCCAGTGATGCCCTGCAGACAAGGAATGGATTGGGCTGACTCTTTTTATTATTCATGATTTTTTTATGCCTCCATGAGAAGCAGTCATGAGCAGAGTGAAACAGAAACATGCAGCTGTGTTTTCCCAGCCTGCTCCTGTGAGGGACATACATTTCATCAACATGGTTCCTACGGATGTCCACAGGATAGGACCTAGAAGCTGGAGTGTCTGTACACCACTGCATTAATTTTAGCATTGTACTCATATGGCTGCATGAATTTTTTAGGATTCTGGCACAATCAACCTGAGCATAGCTGGGTACTACTCAGTTTGGCTATGTGCATCAAGGCATGATCTGTTCTTGACAAAACACTCTCCTAATCTATATTGAATGGAATAACATTTTTACACATAACTTGACTCCAAAAATAAAAAGGGAAAAGTATGATCTAAGCAATCTTGCCATGAATGAAATGGGCAATCCCAAACTGCCAATTTTGGCTTAAAGAACTTGTTACTGCATCTGGCAAACAGGATCATGAAAACACCTGCTCCTCTCCTGATGCTAGTGAAACCTTCAGCAACATCTGCTAAGGACACTAAAAGCTTTGTAGGTGGTATTTTGTGTCTTTTTTAAGTCTCATATCTCTTTCCACTGCAATCCTGTTCTAAAAACTTCACCTCCCTAACTTTATCAAGGGAACAAAGTGCAGCAGGTACTTGCCAGAGTGAGAGGAAACTTGCAGTGCCTCTGCTGAGATGATCAGCAGCTCCCTGAGCCCCCACCCCTGGTTGCAGAGGCTGTACATGCAGATGGCAACAACTCTGAGCTATCATCAACCTGCCGTGGATTTGAACAGTGGACAAGGGCTAAAAGACCATGTAATAGTCCCCTGAACTAGGAAATGTGCTCAAAACCTCACCTGGCATCCTGCAACTGAGAGTCAGCTGTGAGACAGCCTGACACAGACATGGATAATTGCCCCAAAGCCTCTAGGCTCTGGGGAGCCTGGAACTGCCACCAGAAAGGAGCTTCATAGCTGTCCTTCAATCTGTTCACACAGAATTAAAGACACACACAGACAGCAGCACTGTCTTGGTGTGTTTGGGTAGACTAGGGTTTAATTCTGTGTGAACAGATAAACAAGGCTCTGGGAAGAGACAAATTGGCAGCTCTGACCCAGATTTTATGCTCAGTTGTGGCATTATTCGTCTTTAATTTAGGGATAATAAATTATCCCTTCTTTTATTTAGTTCTGCTTCAAATGGGTCAATTCCAAACACAGTGTTCTTAGAAAAGAGCACACAAATGATGAAGAGCTGTAAACATTTGTATTTCTATCCAAAATGGCAGTGACAATAACTAAAAAAGCCTTGAGCAAGAGTCACCAATTTTGTGTTGCAAAGATCCAAGCAAGTAATCAAATTTATGGCATAATAAGATGGGGGTGTAATGAGCCTGTTAATATGCAAATGAATGTACACATATTATTTAGGGTATTCAATTGTATACATATAACAGCAGGGTACTTGCTATGGTAACCACAGTGGGTGAAAATGCTGCAAGGAGATGAGGAACTCTTAACATTTGTGTCCCCTGCAAAATCTCTTTTTCTCTGTCCCCTTCTCTTACCTAGGATGATCTTGGAGTTATCATTGGGGAAGTAGGGAACAGCCTGGAGGTTGGCCCAGGTGGCAATGAGAGCCTGAGGAAGAGTCATCAGCTTATTGCTAGACAGATCCAGGTATGTGAGATTCTTGACATAACGAGCAGCATCTGGAGGGATTGAGGTGAGTTCATTGTTCTGCAAATCCAGGAGCCTCAGCTGGGGCATGCCAGCCAGGCTCTCCCAGGGGAATGATATCAGGTTGTTCCCATCCAGCCTCAGCTCCTGCAGACGACGAAGGCCCTTGAAGGTGATGCTGCTGAGGCTGGCCAGGGAGTTATAGGGCATCCAGAGGTACTCCAGGTTGTGAAGCAGGTGGAAAGCCTCTCCTGGCACCCTGCGGATGGCTGTCTTTTCTATCCGAAGCTTGCTTGTATCAGCAGGGATGTTCACAGGAGGGAGGGTCATCTCTGGGTCATTACACAGCACTGTCCTGGTGGGGAAAGACAAGGACAAGCAAAGATGTGACTTTCTTTTATTTTGAAACTATTTGAAACCTTATTTTAATGCAAGATTTTGATCTGCCTTTCTATTTTCACGAGATTTCTTGTCATTTCTTTCTTGCTGCTGATCTCTGCATCCTCACCATAAATGCATCAACCTGCAATAATTCATATGTACCTTCTGACTGCAGAGATTACAGTGTTGTGCCTCTCCTGGAGAGGTGTGAGTCTGAATCTGGCCCATTTAGTGATCCTGCTGGGTTTTGCTATCAGTTTTTTTGATACCAGTGACAACATTCATGCACAACAGAGGATTCTAGTGCAAGTTAAAACAAAAGGATCCATAAATTGAACTATAAGAAGAAGCCTCATTGACATGTGGGAGGGTAAGAAGTTATATAGATTATATATGACAGAGGAACTCTGGTTTGAGAAATGAGGCTAAGAAAGCCATCTAACAACTCCTTGGAAGTACTCTGGAGTAAGCTCTGCGTTGCTGTGGAGGGCGTGTAAAGATGGTAGCAGTCACTGCACTGCAGGCACATCTAGTCCTGAGAGTGAAAGCACAGAAAATTAACTCTTTGGAAAATGCTATACTGAAAGCAAGGCAGATTTATGTGTTTTAATCATTCCTCCCCGTTTCTAATCTCTAAAGGTCAAAGCATGAAAAGCCTGTGCTGCATTTTGCAGCCTTCGTACAAAAATCTGTGACTTGGGATTGTAGAGAGCCATGAGAAATAAAGTGAGACAAAACAGGGCTCTCAGACTGAATTTTAATTTGCCTATCAGCAAGCAGGGGAAGGCAAGTTCTTAAGAAAACACCAAGCCAGCTGGAAAAGGTGAGAAGTTGGATGGGCATGTTCCAGTCCACTCACTGAACAAGACACCACAAGAAATGTAATGTGATCAGTCAAGTAATGTTTTCCTATCACACTGCCTCTATAAACAGAATATTACAAAGCTGTCAAAACCAGGCTGGCTTTGGCTGAAAGCAATTATTCCTCTACTATCAACAAAAATATATAACATTGCTGAACGCTCAGGCAGACTTCCCAGATTTAACTGCTGTTTGAGCCTACAGTTAAATTGTTAATTTATAATCAAAACACAGTACATTACTCTCACCCAGCACTTTCATTGTGGCATTAAATCCTGCTCACCCTCTGCTGAAAGTTGAGATTTTGAGGAAGATAAAAATCTACCAAATAAGAAAAAACAAGAAACCCACTTTAAATAAAACACTTTGTGTAGTTATGTCACAAAATGTTACTAATAGAAAGACAATGGCAGTAAAGCAGAATGCTTCTCATAGTGTCCCTAAATTATGTCAGTGAGCACTAAACATTTAATCTATGGGATAATCTCCTTCTAGTGAGAAATATGAATCGTAATGCAGATAAAAAGGGTGGCTCCTTAAGGGGCTAATGGATATTTGCTTCATTATGTATCTTACTAAAATGTACAACAGCTTTTTCCAGTCACTGAGAGGAAATTCCCCTGGGAACTGTGACATTTATGGAAAAATAATTGGCTCTCACGCTGTTGCACTTCCTTTTAGCAATTGCAGGTTACTTGTGTCTATACCACGCTTCTTCTTACTGTGAAAGTTTCTAGTATTAAATCTATAGCACCATAAAAGAGATAAGAAAGAGCTATTTCATGGGGTTCCAGAATATCTCATTTCAGTAATGAAAAAATATTTCAATCTAGAAGAAGTTTATTACAAAGGATTTTGCAAATCCTGTATTTCTGTCACAAAACCTCCTCTGCTGTAAACCACACCTTATGAAAATATGGGCTCTATTTTCTGTAAGTCAGATACTTTGTGCTTACCCTTCAGAAGGACTCTTTTATAACAGTCCTCCAGACAAATGTATGTTCAATGGCTTTGCATTCAAAGATGGGTGTCCTTCTGGTCTTGCCTTCTTTTTTAATGGCAAGTTTCCAGTCTGAGAATGAACTTCATTTATTATTTTTTTGTTGTTGTTACTGTCTGGTTTTTTAGTTCATTTTTGTCTGAAGTCTATTGCTATGCCTAAAATCACCAGCTGAAGGATTTTTAAAGTAAATTGTTGGGTTTGTACCACAACATGAATCAAATCTGGTCACACTTGAGCAACAAACCAGCAGAGCAGAATAAAAAACCTTTTAGAACCAGAATTTTCAGCAGAAAAGTAAAAACATATATATATTGTTTAAATTTTGTTCCCTTTTTGCCATTACACCGGCAATAATTATGTCACTTCTGTTCTCACAGAGGAGATGCCCAAACGCTTTCTCTGAAATCAGCTTACTGTGTTTTCCGAAGCTAATCCTCTGCAAATATAGCTAGAGCGTGGAGCAACTGGAAAAATAATGGCCACAAAGTGCAGGGACAATATTTTCTCCTGCGAGCATCCTCCGAGAGGAGCAGAGCCACCCCCCGAGCCCGCCGCCCGGCGTACCTGGCCTTGGTGCCGTCGCCGAGGCTGTGGAAGGCGCAGCTGCACTGCGAGGGGCAGGAGGCGGCGGCCCGGGGCAGCCCCGCCAGCGCCCAGCAGCACAGCAGAGTCACCGCCAGCCGCATGGCCACCCGGGCACCGGCACACCTGGCTCTAGGCAGAGTGCGGGGCTTCGTCTATTGTTCTGTCCATCGGCCCGGTCACATCTTGTTAACTCCCTTTTGTTTTCAGCCGCACTGTGATCTTCCAGCCCTCGCTGAGTCCATCAGATAAAAAAGGATAGGCAGGGATTAAGGATGGGGACTTGAGTTATTTTCATGAAGGTGCTTATTGCTTCCCGGAACCACTAACGGCATTTCTTCCTTCAGCAGCCCCTTCAAAACACCCTCCTCTGGCAGCCCGGAGCTCTCATGCAAGAAAAAAGCAAATATATTTTTGGGGGACATATATCACAGGCAAGAGAACTGTAATCTGACCAGGAATTAGCAATCATTTCCTTCCTCGCAGAGGTATCGGGAAGATTTAAAACAGTAATTTGTGCTAATGGAATGTAAGCCTTCTATCTAAAAACACTAAAATATATATTTAGTAGTGCTATTAAAAGGCTTTATTTTCTTTTAAAGACTCCTAGTTTGATAAAGGAATTATTGAACTGTTGGCAACAAGCCTGTTACTGATAAACAGTTAAAAACCCAGTAAATATGTACATATTTCAGTTTGTACCAGGGCTAGCACACACCTGCAGGGCTGACCACTGTGCTCTGACTGGCTGACACAGCTAAGCTCAGGTAAGGACCCTTCTGGGGAGTCCCACCTGATGCAGGAGTGGCAGGAATTCAGGAATGCTGAGAAAAGCTCAGCTCTCTCTGAAGGTCAGCTGAAGACACCTCACTTTTCCAGCATTCCTCCCTGTTGTGGTCCTGTTGTTTTCCTTTTGGGATACATCATGAGAAGTTACCACTCAGAAGTGCAGCAGTAACACACCTGTGTACAAACTGCCTGAGGGTTAATGACTGTGCTTACATCAGTGTTGCTCCTAACGAAGATTGCTCGCCGGGATTTCTGGAGTGGAGCTCTTCTCATGCAGAGTTCAACCTGTGTTCTTCACAATGAAATTATGCTGCTGATTTTTCAGTAATTCTGGGTAATGAACTTTCATTTTCAAGGTAATCTAGAGGTGGTTTGGTGCTAATTATTAAACAGGTATTTTATGGTGCCGTAGTTTCACATAAGCTTGTTTCACATGAGCTTGTTTCACAAGTTACTCCAATAATTAATTAAGGCTTGCAGAAATCATTTATTGAGAGGATGGTACAAAGGATTACTTTTCCCCTTGCTGTTTTCACATTCTACATTTACTGTTCAAAGAGAAATTCAAGTATCTTATTATTTATTTCTGAAGATATGAGAACATAATGCAGTGCTGCTCCTTTACTGTCCATAGTTGTTCTCTCATTGACTTCCATTAGGTCCCATTTCTAGATTTAATGATTTCTCAGTTCCCTTAATGATCTCCAAGCTAAGACCAAGTCTATTGTTTTTTTTAGTGTACTCATTGGTCAGCTTGCCTTGCTGCCCAGACTCTGCCTCAGGTCAATACTTACAACATTGACTGAAACATCTCAAGTTAAATTCTGCTTGAAAAGGCAATGCAACATAAAATTATCTCTTGTATCTGTTTTCTTTTTAATGCATCTGATAAAGCAGTTTCCCTCCATTGGAGCTCTTGGATAATAAACTTGTGGAAAGCAGAACTGTATTGTAAGGTTTGCTTTCATGAACCTCAATTTTGCCTCACTAATGAAACATTTAAGTGACCACTAAATGTCAGGAGCAGTAGAAGTAAACTTAATTTGTGAAAATCAACAGCAATCAATAAAGCATACCTTAGCAGCAGCTAATGCTCTGCACTTTGTCAAGAAAGCTGCTATTTACTTAACATGACAGAGTCACTTCTGAACAAGAAAGAGAAAGACCTGGAGGTAGGCCGAGAGATTAATAAAACCAGATAAATAAAGGAGCTAACATTAACAGGTTTCACATCTTGGAGTGTATTCACAAGTGTGTCTCTGGAAGGAGGAAAAGGGAGGGAGAAGGACTAGTCAACTATTAACCCAGCTATGTTTTATCAGCACTTACATGTTGGAGTTTTCCCTCCCTGTTGATTATTTTATAATCCTTCATCAACACATCTGCACCAAATGATGGGTTAACCATCAAGGCACAGATGCCATGTTTCATGGATCTGAATGGTCAGGAAAGTAAGTCTGCCCTCACCCTGCAGAAACTCAGTTCATCAGGAGGGGTGAAAACCAGCTCAGGTGGGCTTTGGGCATAAGGAACTGGAAGAGAAAGAAGTAGAGGAGGAAGGCTTTGGTGCACAGGGAGCAGATATATTCCCCTGGTTCACAGGCTGCATAGATCACAGCATCACACAATGGCTTGTTTTGCTTTGGAAGGGACCTTAAAGATCACCTAGTTCCAAACTTGTTGTAGTAGGCAGGGACACCTTCCACTACAACCAGTTTCTCCAAACCCCATCCAACCCGGCCTTGAGCACTTCCAGGAATGGGGCATCCACACTTTCTGTGGCCATTCTGTTCCAGTGCTTCACTGCTTCATAAACAGTAAACAATTTCTTCCTAATACATAATCTAAACCTTTCCTCTGCCAATTTAAAGTGATTCCCTCTTGTCATTACGTGTCCTTGTGCAAAAAGTCTCTGCAGCTTTCTTCTAAGCTCCTTTTAGGTACTGGGAGGCTGCTCCAAGGCCTCCCCAGAACCCTCTGTTCTCCACGCTGGACAACACCAATTTTCTCAGCTTGTCTTCATAGGAGACATGCTGCAGCCTCTGATCACCTTCATGACCCTCCTCTGGATTTGTTCCAGCAGGTCCAGGTCCTTCTCTTGTTGGGGTTCCCTGAACTGGATGCAGTACTCGAGGTGAAGTCTCAGACTGGAGCAGGCAGAAGAGAACAGAGAGAATCAGTGAAACAAAGGCAATGAAAAGAGATCCTTAAACTGTAAGAGCAGATGCCAGTACCTGCACTTCAAAGACTGCATGAGGCAGCATTGGTGAGTGAGCTGCAGCAAGATGCTGCTTCTGCTTACATTCGTGCTCTCTCCCTAATTCAGGCAGATGGAAGAAACAAAACTGGAAGGAAAATCTGATTGCTGTGTTCAACAGACTAGGAATTTGCTTCTCCACAAAATTCTGGTTTATCCTGAAGCACTGTTTGCAGTACAACAGCTTTCTAGATTTTCATGGTGTTTTTAAGGCTTGAGTGTATTATGTCCTCCCAACTACTGAACAGTTATTCACTCATTATGCTATCTAATGTAAAATGAACACTCATTAGATAATTTTCCTGTAAGTGCAGGTAATATTTATTTGAGACTTTAAAATCAATACCACATTTTGCAGTGCAGAGTAAAACCATTTTTTTTCATGGCAGACAATTCCATTCCATAATGAAGCTAGTGGGAGTTAGGCTCTTTACTTCCAGTTCTGCACTCCCCATCATAAAAATTGTGCTCCTTGCTGTTTCCTTAGGAAGGGAAGTAAACAGTGTCTTCTCTGCACCAAACTAAAAAATCAGTTGTAGGAAAAAACATACAAAGAAGCAGTCAGCAAGTGTCATTCATCTGAAGTGTAAGAATTTGTTTTGCATTCTCTGAGAAGAACCAGATCTCCCATTTATATTTTTGGTGTAAATAAATACAAAGCAAATGAGGTCAAAGTCTTCTGTCAGCAAAGTTCAGCTGTGTTCAGCCATGGCAATCTTTCTTAGGTGGGGTTATAATTCAGAGAAAAAAAAATTTGCTTTGTATTTAATAAGACTAAGTTCATTATTTGACATCATAGTTTATATTTTTCCCCCCAAAAAACAGAAATGTTTTATCAGAAGATTCTCTTCACAAACTCTACAGCTAAACCTGAGTGACAAACACAGCAAGCTCCACTAAGTCGCTCATTTTTAATATGGCAATTGGGCAGAATTTATTTCTTTTCTCCATATACTTACAAAAATATGGCATAAAGCAAATCAAACAGCATATATTAGCATAAATGAAAGCCACAAAATACCTTATCGTGATTTTGTACGAAAGATTTTATTAGCAGGCAACACAGGGCAGACACTAAATCAATTTCATTAGGTAAATGCACCTCCAAGAAGCTTCTGGCAGGGCACATGTGAAGTGGAAAATCCTTGCCACTGATGCAAGCCGAGTGCACGCTAATGCGTGACGTCACTGTAAATTGGATCTTCATTAATGCTGATGAAGGCAGCTCCTGCAGACCTGGAGCACCAAAGTCATTAGCAGAGCTCTGGACATGCTGAAGAAATAAAACAAGCCCACACAGCTTTTGGCGTGGCACATGACAAGCCCACCAGTGGTAGCTGTTTCATGTTCACCGTGGTTGTTAGAGCCAGTGCAGAAGAGCAGAGGTGAGGGGAGATAAACTCACACACCTCCCTCACTGCACCCGCTCCTGTCCATGCAGCAGGATAAACTCACACACCTCCCTCACTGCACCCGCTCCTGTCCATGCAGCAGGATAAACTCACACACCTCCCTCACTGC
>JAYDZK010000271.1:7900874-7925539 GCA_034509185.1 Euphonia xanthogaster | reverse complement strand
CCCACGCCTGTCCATGCAGCAGGATAAACTCACACACCTCCCTCACTGCACCCACTTCTGTCCATGCAGTAGGATAAACTCACACACCTCCCTCACTGCACCCGCTCCTGTCCATGCCCAGAAGCCACCACGAGGCCCCACTGTGGCTGCAGTGCCCAGCAGGGCAAAGCCTGGCAGAGGATGGAGGGGTGTAACCCAGCCTCCCCAGTGTCTCCTGTCTGCTCCCTCTGCACTCAGGCACCCACAGAGGCCTCACCCTGTGCAGGGCTGGGCAGAGCCTCCAGGTCCAATGGAGAATGAGCCCCTCAGCAGCCAGTGATATAAGCTGGACACAAACCCTTGCCTCACCTTAGGGAAGAGTGGGCCAGCCACCATGGCCATAGTTCTACTCTTCTTCTACAAAGGCTCCACAGCGACAGGAAAATTCCTCCAGGATTGGACATTCAGGGGCCCAGAGCAAAATTCTCTGGGCCAAACCCTTTGTGAACTCCTCTGCAGAGGGAAGGCAGCAGAGGAACTGATTATCAGCACCTAGAACAGCATAAATGTCTGTCCCGCAGCATCATTCTCGCTTATAAAAGTACTGTTCTCTGGGATGCCTCAGCCACATATGCACCCACAATAGTCCAGTGTAATGACTGCACATACCATGGTCATGATGTATTTTAAATGAGTGATGCTTTTCTAGGTTTATATTCCTGGTCCCTTATCTCTATTGTACCTTTATTGCCTAAAATCCACTGCAGTTCCCTCAGTTCCACAAAATCAGCTACCTTTGGGCTTGGCATCCTCAGCTGCATGACAGAGGGGCCCATGCAGTAACACTGCTGACTGCAGCCACCTTTTCTGATTTGGACCTTAATAGCATTAGTCTAAGCCCAGCAGAGTCACCTCTGCTTAGGAAACAGTGGCTGCTTTATTTTGCTTCTTCAGGCACGCAAGAACCTCCAGCACTGTTTTTCTGGCTCCTGAATGCAGATGGAGCACAGTGCTTTACAGTCACCCTCTGCCCCCTTGCCACTCTGACAGTCACTGCCTTTCTGACTGATTTACCTGAGTACAGCCCCGAGATTTTGCAGGCTGAGTACCTTTGGGGCAGTTCTAGTAAACTTCTTGGAAGCTGCAATGTTCTAGTAATTGTTTTCATTTTCTAGCCTGAGTGGATATACATATATTTATGAATTATATATTCCATTTATGGTGAATTAAGCTACCTGTCTCTCTCACCTGAGAGGTGAGTCAGACAGTAGAGGCAATGCTTCCCATCTCTACAGGAAGCTCTGGCTCTCAGAAAGACTGAGGTGCAGCAGCAGGCAGGAAAGCCAGTCCCAGTGCTGCCTGCTCCCAGGTGTTGCATCCTCATGGAGCCAATCACAGGGCTAATGTGTGATGTCTGGGGAGCAGGTGATGGATCTGTGTCCTTTTTTGAAGAGACTTTCACACAGCACAGCTCTGGCTCCGACTCTGAAGTTGCCCCTCCTGGCTTTCTTACTTCCCACCAAGTTTACAGCTCCTCCCTTTTTGCTGAGCATGGCCAAGGAGCTTTGCCCAGATATTATCCCTGACCTTGATGCTTTCTCTGTACTTGCAAGTGAGCCCTTTCCTCCACTTCCTCTGCACAGACAGCACCTCCACCCCTGGCCCCATCCTGGCCTGGGTCCCTCACACCCTCCCCACCACCCCTGGGACTGCCACACTCTCTCCCCAGAGCGCAGCACCCTTGGCCCTGCCCAAGCCTTCACCTCTGCATCCTCCTCCAACAGCTCTGAGACAACTGCAGAGAAAATCAGATTGAGCAGGGTGCCATACTGTGCTATACAGACTGTTGAGGAGAAGGGTTACTATGGGACTGCAGGCATTTCCAGAGGGCTGATGCCCATCCACACGCTGCTGTGATGACTTTTTCCCTGCATCATCCCTCCTAGGGCCAGCACCAGGTGCCTATTTGCAATCTGGGTCATATTCCCTACCACCCCTACCAAGCTGAAACAAATTTACACAACTGCGACTAGAAGGTCTCCAGACAATACACTTTCTGTTTCCACTTTGGCAAGGAGCCTTTCCCATGAGGACCAAGGTTACCACTCATTTCAGTGATACCAAACTGCAGTTCTGGGTGACTGCATTCCCAGCCTGCTTCTGCTGAAATGCTGCCATTTTTAATTTAAAGGCATATTCCAACATAAAAAGTCAAATTTGGCTAAACCTGAATCAGAAGAAAGGATTAGGAAGGCAGAGGAATAATAACACATCAATTTAGCAAAGTTCTTGCTGTGAATATAAAACACTGTGTCAGTAATCTGCATTGATTGCTTGAAGAAAATTCAGAGTGCATGAGCACTCTGTTATCTTTGCACTGCACCTTTTTCTCGTTGTGCATGTACCAATGCATATTTTACAAAGATTAATATGCTCCCACCAAATATATACAGTTCTATGAAATCCACAGGGACATCTGGCAACAACCTATCATATATTTTTTTTCTGTGTATTCCTTGCAAACAGCTTAGTAACCAGTGAAATATTCTTCAGCAAGAGGGTAAAAGGAAATGGATCTGTTATTGATGCAGAAAGGAGATCAGTGGAATTCAAATTATGAAGTTCTAGGATAACACCAGGTTGAGCAAAAGACCTTTCCCCCTCAATTTGGAAAGAGCAAGTAGCTATTGAAAGAGTGCATCAAATAGAAAGGCTTCACAAATAACTTCATCACTACAGAGTTAATGAGTGTCTTTGGCAAACCTGTTATCATTTGCATGTTTTCCCTGACTTCACAGGAATACACGATGTGAGGTTACCTCTTACATAAAAAGGACAGAAAGGAAATGAATGCAGCTTTGTTTTACCAACTGGAAAAAGAACTATCATGAGAAGATTCTATCAAAGTCACTAATTTATTCCTTATTTGCACCTCCTCTTTGCTTGAAGAAAACCATTTACAATCTGAACTTATAACTGAAGTTAGCAGCCATACTGGACCATATATCCATATATCATTCCATACTATCTCAGCATACCCTTAGAAAGCTTAACACAGCATCAGCAAAGGAGTTAAGAGGCTGATGCAGGAAGTTTCTGTTGACATGAATTTAGCTTGGGTCAGATGCTGAACTGCTGCTGGAAAGTTTGCCTATGACTGACTTGTGTAGTTAGACTCTGCACTGATAAATTAAATGAGATTTAGACATGGAAATTGTTAAGATACTTAAAGAAAAGCAGTCAACAAGTTAATAATAATCATTCTAATAAAGGTCTGTTAAATCCAAGGGGACTGGGGTAGCAGCCTGCTTTCACAGAATGCTATTGGAATGTGCAAAGTTTGCCCCACAGACTTTGATACACTCCGCAAAAACTCTCAGCAGTGTAACACATCTGGGAGATTTGCTTGGGGGCGAAGGTGAAGAACAGTGGCAGGCAACCAAAACTACCTGACAGGCCTCAGGAGGGCAGTTCAAATATCTGTGTCCTTTATCCCCAGTCTAGAAGGGCTGTGCAGCTTTCTGTTGACAAGCATTACAATGAGCCATCCATTTTCAGGACTATCATGCTAGGAAGATTTACAGCCCATTTACAAGATCTAGCACTAATTTTTTTGCAAGAACATACAATGGATCACTATTAAAACACAGGTTTATATCATTCATTTCCCATGCTAGGAAGCAGGACTGTCACCTTCTTTGTCATCAAGACATGTAGGTGAGTGAAAGGCAAACATAACAATGGATTTATGTGGTGCAATGTAATTTTACTCTGCTTAAACCAAATATCTGTATAGCCTAACAAATATCATACCCTCCTGAATTCTACTTCAAAATCTAAGAGCATATCCATCAAGGCAATTACCTACATCAAAAAGAGCTGTAAATTGAATACCAGAGATCAAAAAAACTCAGCAAGATGGTTTCACAACAGCCTTGAAGCTCTAATCAGTTCTGGGCACCACAGCCTTTAAGCACAGATTTCAGGAAAACTGCAAAAAATCCACCATCTTCAACCAGCAGCCCTGATTGTAAATGCAGCCCTGAAATGTGAACTTCACCATGCAGTCAGGAGCACTGAGCAAGCTCTGGTGACATCCGGGGTGAATTCACTCTGCCTGAGACCTCAGTCAGCAGGGAGCCAGCTCAGCACAGTGTGGGGCCTGAGCTGAGGGAAGCTCGTAGCCCCTGTGCTCATGTCCCTTTCTGCTCCCATTTTGCAGTAGGGTTATCAGAAAGTTACACATCAAAGAAGCAACTATCACGCTAGGGGCACCTTGTTAAGGCAGTGAGCTGGAGGCTGGACAAGCTGCAGGCTGCACATGCTCCAGAGCCACTGTGCACCCAGACTCCAGCCCCCAAACATCTCCAAAAGGACAGTGAGGTGATTGCTGTGAGTGCTCACCACTGAGCAACTCACTCACATCCTTGTTTAGGGTCCCAAATCCGTGATTTGTGTTTGTCTTTCATCAAGCTGTGCCAGTGTCCACATTAATTCAAGCCTCAGTTACAAAAGGGAAATATGTTAATATAGAGAACAGTCATTGCCAGAAAAATACACTGGCCAGTTTCTAAAAAAATGGGTGAGGGGAAGATCTACAAGCTGCAGAAATTATTGGTTCATACTTTTCCTCTAATTATCAACTCAATGAGTGCCCCTTTGTTTTTCAGGTCACTCCCCAATTACATGTTTCCTTTGTTCCACAACATTTAATTCTTTTCCAGTGTTGCAAAATTAACTGGACAGGTTTCTTAACCTTGTGTCTACAAAGAACTTGTTGTAATTGCCATGAATGCTTTCATTTTGCTGGTGTCTGAAATACGATTTGCAGGAGAAGGGGGAGTGCAGGCTGATGCTAGTCCCATCATTAATAACATTCTTGCAGGGATTGTAGAGGTGGGAGTAAAAGCCCCAAAGCTTTTATATAATAACAGCATGTGTTTGCACGTGAGCTGCTCCTTTAAGAAGCCTTGGGCTACTGGAAGTAGAGAGATCCAGAGAAAAGGCAGCCCCACAGCTATAACAGAGGGCAGAGGTTAAATCGTTTGGCATATTTACCATAAGAATGGTCACTGCACACCCTCTCCCTGAAGGCTTCACTGAAATTGAAGTGTTTGCCATTGGCACTGCTCTTCTGGTAGAAGGTAAGTTTGGTGTGGGACCTCAGCAGCAAGAAGATTTTTTTTCCTCCATTATTTCTGGTAAGAGGGGGGAAGGGAAAGTGAAGTGAGCAGCAGCATTTGTGGTATGCTGACCCTGATTGCTGTGGCTATGTCACCAGTACTTCTGGTGAGCAAATCAGGGTGGGCTGCAAGCTCTTTGCTGTGAAGATCTGCACTCTATGCATAGCTGTGGCAGTGAAGGACTTGCTACTCAGCTCTCTTCCAGGAATTTGGGATGTAATATTTTGTTGTTGACCTTTAAAGGCAAGTTTATCTTCGTCTAGGGAAAGAAGTTGGAATGACTGATAATCTCTCAATAAAACTGGACTGCTTGTCTTGTGGGTTGTGATGGCTGTCTTACAATCAAACATGATTGCTCAAAAAACCCCTGTAAACTGTTAGCATACAACCAGACTGCATTGGTAGCACTGCAAGTAATGGCTGCTGGGTAAAAGTAACAAACCATATCAATGTAATTTAGCCAGTGTGATCTTTTCTTAAGGCATATTCCACTTATTGAGAGACTGCAACAAAACTGAGAATTTATATCTGCCTGGCAGCCAGCAAAGGCTCATAGCTAGCACAATGTTGGTGTCAGTCCCAGGGCCTGGGATCCCATTCCTGCATAGTGCTGATCAGAGGGGGATGTGGGAACAGTGGGGCCCAGCAGCAGAGGAGGAGAAGCTGTGAGCACCCTCAGAGTGGGATAAATGCTCCTTAGCTCACCCCATGAACGGGGAGCTCACCTTTGCCTTGCACTCGAGCTCGTATCTGGCTGCAAAGGAAAGCTGGAAATGCTGTCAGACACTCTTCCTTGGAATAGAAGGGAAAAGCTTCTAACTCTTGCCCAGGGGCAGGCTGCTGCCTAAACAGGGCTAAGCCTGGCTGACTGGCAGTCCCTGAGCCATGTGCACAGCCTGGCTGGCAGTCCCTGAGCCATGTGCACAGCCTGGCTGGCAGTCCCTGAGCCATGTGCACAGCCTGGCTGGACCTGCACTCCCATCCCAAGGCGTGGGAAGCAGCAGCAGCACAGGGACAGTGCTGGGGCTGGCAGAGCTGGGTCCTGCTGGGGACCTGCTTGTGGCACCACGGCCCTACCAGCCCTGAGCTGTACCAGGGGCTGCAGCCTGCCAGGGTCCTGCAGCTCTGGAAGTTCCAGCAAAGAGTCCTCTGGTAGCCCTCATTAAAACTAGGTGTAGTCTAATACATTTATGGTTTACTAAACATAAGTATTTTCCATAGGGTTTTAGGCAGAATGTGCCCAGTAGATTGGCAGTAAAACTTTGTTATTGTCATCTGGGTTAGAAGACCAAGCCAAACAATCAGGGGTTAATTCACTTTCTGAAACACTCTGAGACAAAGGTGATGAAGATCTCTCCTTTTCTTATGGCAGCTTCTAAGTGCAGTTTGCAAAGAAAGGTTGTGGTGAAGAGTTGCATTCACTTTATTAAGTGAACATACTTGCTGATCTAAAAATGAAAATTCAACGCTTTTTTAAAAAAATTAGTTCTCTATTTGTACACTCCTGCTGACCTTCAAGAAAGCAGAATCTGGTAAAGCCTGAGGCTTCCAAAAAGAGGGAAAAGATAGAAAAAAATCTGATATAGTAATAACTCTTCAGCTCTACTCTAAATGTGCTCAGAACACATCTCTCCTAAAGGCTTCTCTGCATTTGAGAGAGTTGACAGCAGTTTTACCCTGTGGGTGGGAGGTAATCGGGCAGGGAGGAAATAAAAACAGCAGATCTCAAATGGCTCCAAATATTTCTCCTGGAAATATTTTGTTGTATGTTGTGCAATGATAGACACACATCAGCTGTTTCTATGGTTATGCCATCAGCCATTAATGCAATTAAGGTAGAAGCAGGATTTCTGACTAGAAAAAAATCATCCATCTTATGTAACTGCAGAATTAAGACAATAAGCATAAGTAACTACACTACTTTACAGAATTAGGGGATATGGATTTTTTATGTGCTGCAGCATTTCTTTTTCCAAGAAGAACACAAAGACATAGTGCCTCTCATCTAACTGAGACTTAGAGACTGGATGTTGAGTCAGATCCTCATCAGAGCTAAAATAATTCAGGTGGCCTTGAAAAGGGCACTAAAGGACAAAGCTTGAGTTTAAACTAGTGAAGGATGGGCTTCAGAGTGGCACAGCTCTGTGCTGGGTGAATAGCTCGGGTTGTTTGGATCCCTCCCTGAAGAACAACACAAATTTATTTTTTTAAATCTATCAGTGACTGCTTTTCCTAATTAGATTATTCCTTTCCATGTATAGTCTGTTGACGAGGGACAGTAATAAGATTGAGCTGGTGTAATTCAAGCACTGTGTGGGCTACCCTGAGACAGAAGCCCAAAGGGAGGCAGGCTGACTGAAACATGGCTGGGAGATTTCTGTGCTTAAACGAAAAGGAATGTTACAATGTTAAATACAAACCATTTTTCTAGCAAAGTCAGGCCTGGACATGTGTACCCCAGCAGCATGTGCTGCTGTCAGCTCTCTTGAAACTGCCTCCTCTGCATCTCACTTGCTCTGAACCCTGAACCACACATCCCTGCATGGAGCCTGACAATCCAGTTTCTCTTATTATAACAAAAGGCAGAATTACAAACAAGATCAAACTGCTTCTGCTCCATATGACTGAAGAAGTCTGAAGCACTGGCTTGAGCTGTCACCTTTGACTTCTCTTCTGAAAACCTTTGTAACTTGCGTGCAGACCGACCGCTACAGATCTATTCCCTGTGCATAAGATTCCCCTGCAATTATTGCTCTTCATCAAAGAAAACAACAGTATCATTGTGGTTATTTTCAATTTCCAATTGAATCACACCAAACAATTCTGCCTTTCAGCCCTGCTTGGTTTCTGTCTGAATGGCTTGACAATCATTTCTTTCCGCAAAATCAAAGAGCTGCGGACGCCCAGCAATCTGCTGGTGCTCAGCATCGCCCTGGCCGACTGCGGCATCTGCATCAACGCCTTCATTGCTGCCTTCTCCAGCTTCCTCAGGTATGGCACAAAGGTTTTCCTCGTGAGAGCCACATGAAAATTAGCACTTTAAGTTCTGAGAGGTCTAACTACTGAAATGGTTCTCTTTTTACCATAAGCCATAGCCAAACTGCTCATTCCCTCAATCCGAAACAACAAAACAAAACCCTACACGGCTCTACTGGGCAAGTAGAAAAGCAGATTTTACTGGAACTCATCACTGACAGATTATAAGACTGAGTAGAGAAGACATTTAGCCAGACAGCTTTACCAATAGAAGCTACTTGAATATCAAAATGTCACTTCACTAAACGTCTAGATTGAGCCTAAATTTGCCTGCACGTCTTACCTGTTTGTTGTGTTGCACTGACTTGCACACTGACAAATTGGATGAAATGTAGATTTCAAATTTAAAACCCCAACTTTTCAATACCCAGATGAAGGGTTATGTTTTCTTCTCAGTATTAAGAGTACAAATTGCTGTTGTACTGTAAGAGACACCACAGCAGGAAAAATGCTGGCAAATGCCTAAAAGCAAGCACAGTAACATTTTTCTCAGTGTTTCTTAGAGAGATTCTCAGGACAAGCACAGGCTGTCATTTTACCCTCTCTGTTAATGCAATTTCCAAACATGTCTTCACCTTTCTCTATCATTTCCTTAACATACTCCTTGTTTGTTGACAGATACTGGCCCTATGGCTCTGATGGCTGTCAGATCCATGGATTCCATGGCTTCCTGACAGCCCTGGCCAGCATCGGCTCCAGCGCAGCCGTCGCCTGGGACCGATACCATCACTACTGTACAAGTAAGGGCTCACAACCTCACCCACGTGCTGCAAGAGGCAGCTGGCTCAGGTTTCTGAGCATCAAAGCAAGCTTATACACACTTATTATTTGTGTCTCTTATATATGCTTGCTTTTCTTGCACACTACATACAGCAAATATAAACAGTTTCTCCAAAGGACCTCTTCCCATACAGGGAACAACCTTCAGGAGATATTTCCTTGTCCTGGTCACATCCATTTTGTGACCCTCTTGCCGTGCTTTCTTTAAATCCATAAGTAAACTTTAAAACAAAATCCCAAATAAAATCCAATTCCTCATATTGAAGAAAAATCTGTTCATCATGGGCTTTCATCCAACACCCTGCTGTGTACCAAAGAGATCATCATGTCCATGCAGAGTTTCCTAATGACAGATAAATTTGGTGTAGGCAGAGAGCTGCCTCTGCAGAGACAGTGGCTGGAACAGAGCCCGTGCAGAGGCATGACTGGGCAGACAGAGCTCAGAGCCCCTTTGTGCAACACACAGGCATTTTGGGGGGCAAGAGACTTTTTTTTGCCCACAGAGCCTCCACATGAGTCCAGCAGCAAATGGCAAAACACACCCAAAGCACACAGGGAATATGGGTCAGTCTGATGATCCTGTTGAGAAAAGGCTGCCAAAGTTTTTGTTCTGCAATTTTTGCAGGAATCCAGCTCAGGCAAAGAAATGTATTTTTTCATGTCTAGACAAAGGCCCCAAATAATGCAGGCTGTGAGCTAAATCCACACTAACACCCCTTGGACACTGAAATGCATGTGGAGCTGGAAGAGAAGCATCTGTATTTTTTACAAGAGAGAGCCTGAAAAGAAGCATCTCTGGGAAAGACATTTTACTCTCTGCCACATTGACGTTAATGCTTTTGTGTCATGCACTCCTCCAGTCAAGAACACACTCTACATTAAGAGGACAGAAGGACCCTAAGGGCACAAGCTTCTTTACTTTGCTCAAATTGTTACTTACTGATGGCCAGACATGGCTCCTAAAGCAAACATTTTGAACAACAAAACTAAAAACCCAGAAGGTGCTCATGCCCTGTGGTTATTCCAGGAAAACCAGCTCCTTCTAGTTCAATTCTCCACATGCTGATTGCAAGGAAGATTAAGTCATATTTCATAGATGTGCTACAGCAAGCCCACAGGCTATACTGTGTTCTCAATCCATACATTAAACTCCTGTTGACACTGGTGCATGTTGCATGCCTGTACAGAAGGTACAAAATACCTTTACCTAAAATACAAAGCTATCAGCCTTTTATCTTCATTCCCCAGCATCTGGTACTCATCCCCAGTTTTTTGTTACATCCTAACAGTTTCCCAAGAAAACCTTCATTGTGGCAGTCCTCAGCTTGGCACTTGATTATTCACTATCCCTATTTCTGGGAAGAAAGAGATGATGAGAATGTAAGAGATTGCTATGATGCTAGGATAACCTGGGACTTTACAACCATTCTGGATGCTAATATCACAAATTGTGAACACTGACCAGGTTTTTAGATTTGGAAGTCAGCACAGCCCTAAGTGCCAAAGCACTACCTTTAAAGTGTATTGATAACTAGACAAGTCACTCAGCAGAAATCAGGTTGATATTGCTTGGCATATGGAAAAAAATAGTGTTATCACCCCACGTGACAGAGAAGTCAGGATATTTTACTCTCCCCTCTCTTTTTTTTTTTTTTACTTCTAGTCAAGCACACTGGGCAACTCTCTCTTCATCCTCTCTGGGGTCTGTGAAATGCTACTTTCACAGCAAAGAGGAGAGAACTAGAGAAATAACCTAAAAGTATGCAATAAGAGGAGAGCTAGCAGGGGAGTCTGAAGGGTATCAATGTCAATCCCTAGCAAGATGGGAACAAAAAGATTTTACAATTTGATCATTAGGGGGAAAAGGAGAAAGCAGAAGTAGTTATATGTTAGTGCCTGACAGTGAGGAAAGGGGCAGATTCTGAGGAAGCTGTCACTCAGCAGCCAGATATTCAGGACAGAAGGGGACAGTTTAGATCAAGGCAGACATTGTCAGTTCCTCTCTGGCCATTCACACTGCCATTAGAAGTTTGGGAAGTGGGGAAGGATCCTGGTCAGTTCATAAGCACAGCATAAAGTTAGAGATTTAAAAGGAAAGAAAAAAATATAAATTTTAAACTTGCATTTCAGAATCAGGGGGAAACAGAAAATCTGAAGTGATTTATATCAGTACTTCTCTCAATATTATAAAAGAGAAGACAAACAAAACCAGCAGGGATTTCACAGCAGCATTCAATTTCTAAAAGCAGAATTACAGTGACTTTTATCTAATCCTTAACAACCAAGGTGGCCTGGGTTGTTATATCAGTATTCAAAGATTACCAAACTACCATTTGCTAAAATTGCAGCTGTCAGCTCTGTCAAATTAGGAGGAAGTCCTAAACTCCTGTCACACTGACTGCATTCCCTTCATCCAGCTTTGCACCTCTATCAGTTTTCCCTGACAAAATGTTGATGTTTTTACACATCTTGTGTTTTTCACTGAAGCAGGAGGTAATCACAAAGACAGTCTAAGATTATGGTGAACCACAGCAAAAGTTAAAAAAAAATTGAGTAAAAAAATCTCTTAATTAGATTATTTAAAGAGCTTTTTATAATGATATGCACAAAATAAGCTATTGCACATTACAGCTTTCTTATTCCTACAAAAATTGAATATTTGTGAGCACCAGTGACTGCTGCTTTTTGCACTGCAGATGAAGTAGGTGCTAACACCTATTTTATTTATGACTGATACATGTTTTTCCTTGTCAGATTTTCAGATATTTCTGTCTTTGACAAACGTAGCTAATTTTAAGTTATGCATGCCATTAAGTTTGGTACAAGTCATAAACTGTCCTGGTATACATTATAACCTAATATTATACTGCTATTATAACTTAACCATTTGCAAGAATGAGAAAAAGGGACTATTTTTCCTCTCCATCATAGAAAATCCTGTTGACCTTTTATTTCAGACACTCCTTTTGAACAGCAGACTGAAATCTAGCTGAAAGGTAGCCCAGTGTCAGAGATGTATTTTTCAGTCTGTGCAAATCAGCTAAATGTTTGAATAAATCATAAATCTTACAAAAATACATTCATAAATGTTTCCAAAAACTAAACCCCGAGATATAGTTATGATTATATCACTAAAAACTGGCTTTCATGATCAAAAGGATTAAGGTTCCATGCTCTATCTAGCACTTGCTAAAAGTTCACCTTTTGGCATTTTAGAAATCTTTGAATGATGAGGGAGCAGTCTTTCTGTCCCAAAGCAATTAGAGAAATCGTTTAAAATTCCCTGTATTACTATTTCACTGTGTGGGAAAGAGAGGCTTCCCTTCTGCTTTTCAAACAGAGAAAACCAAAGCACAGGAGTGATTTGACTTAATAGGACCAAACTGCCAGCACGGGGCCCTAATTAAGAATTATATCTGTAAGCATATGCTGAACCCCATACACATGCATTTAACTGAATTAGGACCTACACAGCTATTACATCAAATTCTATCAGGCCAAGAAAAGGCATTTAAGGTAAAGCAAGGGCCTGCTGTGCACAAAAACCACTGAACTGCTCTCAACTTGTGCTCTTGCTTTCAGCCTTCTCAGGGGAGGACATTTTTGCCACATGAGGACAGCACAATTTTTTAACTGTTCTTGTACCAAAAGTGTTTTTTCTGAGTAAAACTAAAATAATCTCAAGCTTGTTTAATTTTACACTCGTACATATTTAGCTACTTCTGCTGTGTGTGTAAATATTTCTGAAGGGTCAACCAGCAGCTGATTTCACCAGGTCTAAAAATAAATGCACATCCTCCCCAGTCCTTCACCTCTCAGGGACAGATCAGAATTGTCCTGAATCTTCCTGCCTGCTGTCATGATGCTGCTGTCTAAGGGCAGACAAAAAGATTGCCTCCCAACCTCAGTGAAAATGACCTCATTACTTGTCCCTAATGGGAGATTGGATTAGGAAGGAGTGCTGGGGCAAGTCACTGTTCTCCTTGCTGCTGCTGCTGGCGTCATGGGCTGCCCAGCGTGGCATGATGACAGACACTGGCCTCAGAAACAAAATTATCCTGATCTTTTCACATGCAAGCAGTGAGGATAGCACAATATCTTGCAGCAGCAAGGAAGCCTGCCTGCCTTCTCCATGAAGAACTACTTCCTGTGTCTTCTCAAGTCTCCAATCTTCCATTACATTCCTATAGTGTTTGATGGAACTGGATGAGATAGGCACAAGGGAACACTTTATTATAAAATTATCTCAAAATTACTAATGCTGAGTTTCACATTTCCTGTTATAGGCTAAGTGATGATCTTAAGGGCAAAATTACTTGTCTAGTAGTATTTTTAGAACAAGCTCTGGTCTCAGGTTGTACATATATATTGATGACCAGTAATTTTAGAACAGGGTATATGAGATATCCACACCCTCCTGGCCTGTCAGGATGGAAGAGGGCAGGGGCTGGGCAGGGTGTGCAAAGTCACATTTCTGACCTGCCCCACACTCTGCAATGGGACTCAGCTTCTTCACACACTGTTTATTACATCACCCTGTTCATTCTACTCGCTGCCTCATCTGTGTCTTTAAACACATTCCCAAAACACAAGTATATAATGTTTGTAACAGCAGCTGTACCTCCAGTGTGGTACAAAGCTGAGCAGCAATACAGCATTTTGTCTAAGTAAAACACACAAAAGGGAAGTACAGTTTGCTGTTTCCTAAAAGCTTCTTTCATATTTTATGGAAGACTGATTCCTCCAGACTCAGGTCAGCTTCAGGATACAAAGCATGAGCTGCTTGTTTCTGCCTGAGGCCCAAGGGCCTGACAGCTGTTTCCAGTGGTTTTGTTCGGGGCATGGAGACCCCCTTTCCTCTTCCCACAGGGAGCAGGCTGCAGTGGAGCACAGCTGCCTCCATGATGGTGTTTGCATGGCTGTTTGCTGCCTTCTGGTCCGTGATGCCCTTACTGGGCTGGGGAGAATACGACTACGAGCCCCTCCGAACCTGCTGCACCCTGGACTACAGCAAAGGGGACAGGTGAGGGCCAGGGCCAGCTCCCCACAGGAGCAGAGTGGAGGCTGCCATCCCCTAGGATGGCACACAGACCCCCCCAGCTGTGCCCAGCACTGTTCCTGGGGCACATGTCCCTCCCCTAGGATGGCCTTGGTGGCACACAGACCCCTCCAGCTGTGCCCAGCACTGTTCCTGGGGCACAGGTCCCTCCCCTAGGATGGCCTTGGTGGCACACAGACCCCTCCAGCTGTGCCCAGCACTGTTCCTGGGCATATGTCCCTCCCCTAGGATGGCCTTGGTGGCACACAGACCCCCCAGCTGTGCCCAGCACTGTTCCTGGGGCACAGGTCCCTCCCCAGCAGCTGGGACAAGGCAGGCACCATGCCAGGCTGCCTGGGCTCGCTGGTGGCACATGGAACAGCCAAAGTCAGCTCCCTCTGTGGGAGAGCCTGGTGCTCAGCTTTCTGCCACTCCCTCACTCATCCATACACTGCATCTTTCCTGGGTTTAGGGCTTGGAACTCTTTCAGAATGCTTTTGGCTTTATGCAGACCAGCACAGATGTCTGAGTAGTGATGTTTGGGTTTAGAATACAAATACCTGTTGTGATTTTCTGCAAGCCTGTCCATCCCACACACAAGAGCATGGCACAGCTTAACTGGCCTTCAGCAAATGCTGCAGCTGAAGCACATCGACAAAAGTGGGTTTAGCAATTTTTAAATTACAGTTTGGTAAATACTTACAGCAAGTTTACACAGATGCACTAGACTTGAATTAACACCCTCTTTTTTTCTTCCCTCCTCTCCTTTCCTAGAAACTATGTCACGTTCCTTTTTGCTCTGTCCACTTTCAACTTCATGATCCCAGGCTTCATCATGCTGACAGCCTATCAGTCCATACACCAAAAGTTCAGGAAAACTGGGCACTTTAAGGTAAGAAAGCTCCCTGAACCCCTGCAATCACTGTGACAAAATAGGGCTGTATTCAGCAGAGGCAAAGGCCTTGAAAAAAAAACTATTTCTTTCACAAAGACTTTGACTCAGCTCCTCCTGTCCTAACTCTCCGGTGCTACTTGAGTAGGAGGGTAGTGTGACACAGCATGGGGCCCTTCAGAAAGTTCATGGAAACACCAGCCTTGGAAATGTCAGCATTTTGCCAGATGGCCACATTTCCCCATCAAAGGGGAAGTTGTGCCAGTGATCCTGAAGATTTCCCTCCATCAACACTGGTCCAACTCTCCTCAAAAAACAAACACAGAGCATACAGAATATTTGCCAATAGCATATCCATTTTTATCCAGGGAAATTTATCTCAGGAAGGATTGTTATTTCCTGCTTTGCTACAGGCCTTTGTCTTATGGCTGAGGAAGTCAGACAGAGCTACAGCTCTGCAAGGAAACACACAGGCCCCCCATGGGGGGAGAAGGGCCTTCCCATACACATTGTGTTCACATTTGGCTGAGGAAAGTCAGAAATCTTTATGAGCTGGAAACAAAGGAATTGCTCCAGTGTGGCAGGCTTGTGGGAATCTGATGTGGTGATTATATGAGCTGTTTGCTGAGGTGCAGGCTGCACAGTCCGTGGCACTATGCATGGCTGGTGGGCACAGCCCAACCCCTGCACTCAGTAAAGACAGATCTCAAGAGAAATGTTATACTGACAGTCAGGCAGGCTTGTTTGTAGCTGACTGGAATAAATACTTGTGTCCTCTATATATTTCTTGAACAAATCTCAGTGTTCATTATGGCTGTTACTCTTTTCCAGGGAGTTTGTATGTGCTAGCATGTGATTTCTTTCTCACGATTCTCTGTAGCTGTGCAGACAGGTTACAATGTAGAATATTTAAGGATGAAATCATCACTTCCTTAGTCACTAATATTCATAAGATACTTGGGAACAGCTGGCCATGAACACCATGGATAGGCCCTAGCATAAAGGACAGAGAAATGCTCCTACCACAACACAGCTACTCCATCTGTACCAGCATAGCAGTGGCTTCACACAGTTTGTCTGCAAGACCATCTAGGAAGTCAGCAAAATGTCATTCCTTTTAATCTGCTTTTAAATTTTCACTTAATTTTCAATTGCTTTAATTTCACTTAAGTTTTCAACTGCTCTCTCCCCTCAGGAGAAGCTACTGACCATGGCTTCTATATCTAGCACACCCAGATTTCTCTGATCTACCATAAGGTGCTTTATCACCTCTGCCACTCCCCACCCACGCCCAGGATCAGGGCTTTGGTGCTGCTGCAGTGTTCTGTCCCATATCCTGCTGGCTGATCCTCTCCTGCTACTGAACACAAACCACAGGGCCTCTCCCACCCACTTGGTGCAGTGTGTGACTGTGAAACACAAACCTATTGCTCTTGTTTTCCAGTTTAACACTGGCCTGCCACTGAAGACACTGGTCATTTGCTGGGGTCCCTACTGCCTCCTGTGCTCCTATGCAGCAGTGGAGAATGTGATGTTCATTCCACCGAAATACCGCATGGTACGTGGGTGCTACCCCAGAGCCCAGAGTGGCATCTCCTCCCTGCCCTCCCCTCTCTCTGTCTCTGTGGAGCACTGCCAATTTACTCACTATTGGATCTATTTGAGAAAACATATCTAAGAAGTAGTCCCATTCCTCAAAGCACTCTGTTCATCTACCATTTTTAGGGAAACCAGGCAAGCGCAGTGATGTAACAGGCATTGCATTACTGCTTTGATCAAGCAAAAATTTAGGAGGTCAGGGGTATTTTTCTTCAGCAGTTAGTTAGGGGTGTGTGACCTGTACTGAAGCTGCACTGTTCTGTGCCATGTAGGAGCTTTTTGTGTCCTTCCCAGAGGGAGGTACTAGCTCAGAATTTTCAGTTTTAAA
Source organism: Euphonia xanthogaster (assembly GCA_034509185.1). Taxonomy (NCBI): domain Eukaryota; kingdom Metazoa; phylum Chordata; class Aves; order Passeriformes; family Fringillidae; genus Euphonia; species Euphonia xanthogaster. Next base: position 7,908,704 of record JAYDZK010000271.1, on the reverse strand, counting down.
GAGACTGGTTGTCTCATTCATATTTCTAATACTTCTCTCTCCTCAGGGAAGCTGTAATTGATCACTCCTAAGGCTCTGCTGCCTCCTTTTTCCCTTTTCTTCCATGAGACTTGGCTCCAGAGCCACTGCTGGGACTCAGTAATATCACACCAAACCTTTCAACTTTCATTCCATGCCCCAAAATCAGCCCAGTTTCAGGTCACCAAATGCATTACTGTATTCAGTATCCCACAATTAATGTGTTAGCAGCATCAGCCTGTTTATCCACCCAAAGGTGTCCATGGCACACCTTTCACTCCTCCTGAGTGTTTGTATTCACTCTCAACTGAATTATCCCTGTTTCAGGAAATGCCAGCCTAAACTCTTTCTCCTGGAAACTATCATTCCCTGAATAGGACTTCCCACCAGACAAATTGCTTTTACTTCTCCCCTCTCTGGGAGTAGCAAGCTAATGCTATTGGAGACAGGCTTTTTTTTGGTAAAGGGAAACTAAACATAGGCTGACATCAGCCCACTGGCTTCTCAGTGTTTTCCTAGTAATAAATGTTGTGTCTCATGACAGATTCCTGCTCTTCTTGCCAAGACTGTGCCAACGGTGGATGCCTTTGTATATGCCCTGGGAAATGAGAACTACAGAGGAGGAATATGGCAGTTCCTCACAGGACAGAAGATTGAGAAAGCAGAGGTTGATAACAAAACTAAATAACCCATTATGATATTAAAGAAAATTACTGCAGGTACACCACTGAAAGCAAAATTCAAGAGGAAACTGAGTGCATTCTCTGATATGTATGTGCAAAGGTGGTTCCACATTGGAAAGGCTGTGCATTGGCTGCAGACAATGAAATATGGAAACAAAGCCCTCCAGATAACTGTCCAAACCATCATGAGCTGCTTGTCAAACAAGCTGCCTTAAACCTGTGTCGATTGCCATCAGTCTCATTTTATATGTCACTGTGAATAAACTATGTGCTAGAAAGCATTTTTTTTCTCCTGATAAAAGCTAACATAAAAGCTCAGCAAATTAACTGGAGCAGGATATTCATTTACCCAGTGAGGCCTCATCAGATCAATCTGTGCAGGTTGTCCATATGGTAATGTCTGGATTACTAGAAGATTAAACCAGTATCCAGTATTGACCACATGTCTGCATAAATAGCTTGTTCATCTGAACAACTCATTTTGGGTGCACCCAAAACAGGCATTTCCAAATTTCCATCAAGAATCTGACATCCTAGTTCCATAAAAGCATTTTAGTGAGCATGTTAGCCCAGTGAGGAATATTGGCTTGGCTCCTATTCAGATGAGTTACTGCATGACATTCAGCTTTGTCACACACTAAACTGCATTGGATTTTGCAGCTGCTGCTTAGCAGGACAATCAAAAGCTTATAGTCCCTCATAAAAAACATCCATCTTTCTGTTGAACATTGAGCAAAAACTAAAGGGAGGTATGAGTCAGGTTCTGTTCAAAAATGTCATAAGAATAAAATTAACTTCACATCTTCCATTAAATTCCCCTATGTTCTACATAAGAGAGCAATCCCTGAATCAGTGGTGATTAAAGAGTCTGAGCAATTAAAAAGTCACTTTCATAATTGTCAGAATTTAAATGTATTTTAAACTCTCAGAAATGGCCATTTTAAACATTTGTGTTTGCTTTTGTTGCTCATATTGCCTATGGGATGAAAAACTGCCAGTTGATATTGCCTGTTATTACAAGATGTGTCTCAGAATTGCCCATTTGTAAAAAAATATGTGCACGACACAGATTAGGATAAATTTTGTGCACAAAAAAAAGCAAACCTAATTGATACTTACAGAGTAAGTATGGTTCATTTCCAAGCACTGACAGTGAACGTGGTTTTGAAACTAACCAAAGAAAAAGCTGATTGATCCTTTTGATGCCTTCCAACACACTAAAAGGGAAAGCAGTTGTTTATGAGATACAAAAGGGTAAATGGTACAATCCTGCAAGCTAAACAATCAGCAGGTAGAAGGAACATTCCTCTCATGTCTAGAGAGTGAATGAATGTCAGTTTGTCAGCAGTTAACCAGCAGGATCCCATTCAGAGATGTGCTTTGGGATTTCAGGAGGTTCAATCTGGTCACAAACTACCTGACAGAGCACTGAATAATGCCATGACAAAATTATGCAGAATAATAACATCTGATGCTGACAGCTAAGACTTACACCTTAGGTACACATAATATAAAGTGAGAAGATGACAAAATGTTTGCACTGATAATTTTGTGTCTGAGCACAAAATTACCTCTAAGTATGTATCTACAGTGACAGGCTCTGAATGTGCAATTATCTCTTTACCAGGAAAGAGGCCTGGGTGGGTCTTGCAATCACCAGCTCTATTGCCAGTGGGGTCACAAAGACAAATCCCAGCAGAATGCTAAAAAAGCACTAAAAAAGGAGTAGGTAACAAGACAGGACACAGCTGCACCATTTGAAAACCATTTATTCAGACTCAAGGTGCATAGTTTGGGTCAGTCCAACCCAGAGAGGATAAACTAGGAAAGGGCCACAGAGATGATAAACACAGGGAGAAGCTTGAACACAGTAGAGAGGAAATGAAGGCAAATTGGCTCAGAAGAGATGGCTGGTGAGGAGAACAGAGACAGCCTTATGGAACCAGGGACACAGGGCATGAGAGATGGAAGGATTGCTTGCTGCTCCCGGTAGCAGAAGAATGATTGGGCATACAGTAAAGTTAGTTTGAGATGTGCATTTTCTGAAGTTCATGGTTTGAGGAGTGTTCTTCATGTCTGCCTACTGAAACACATTATGGCTTACATAAAAACACTGTAATCACCTAATAAATAACAGCTAAAGACATTTGGATGGGGACTGAGTCCCTCTGGCTTAAAGGAAACATCCATCAGGAACTCATCTCAGACTTTGGCTCTTAGTCCATTTGCAGACTGACTTTTGACTTGCTCTTACTACAAACTTTCTCATGTGGGAGTAGAAAGCAGCAGAGCTGTTTCTTCATTCTGTTGGACAGCTACAAATCTAAATATGCCTCTGCTTAGGTTTATGCATTTTTTCATACTGATTACTGAGAAGTAGTGATGAGTAAAGCTGAATATCATGACTGAGCATAACATTGGTAAATGGTGTTCAAGCCTTGAGACAAATGGGGCCTCTGTCCCAAGCAGCAACCAAAGCTGTCCTCTGGAGACCCACTGAAGAAAAGCAAGGTAACAAAGCCACTGAAGCCCTTCAGACAATGCAAAACTTACAGATGGACTGCAAAGAGCACGAGGTGTGTTCATATGGCCCAGCACAGTGCCATAAGCCTGGGACTGAGCAGAGGCAGTAGAGTGCATTACTGTGAGGTGAGATGAGACCAGCCTGTCCCACCCAAGGGAGAGAGACACTTCAGATGGTTTCCTGTGCTCTCCCACTGGGTCAGAAATCCCTCCTGGTTTCACTGTGCACCTCTAAACCTAAAGATGTACACAAAACCTGAGTCATTCCTCCTGTCATTTATCTCCCCCCTAAACATCTTCAACAAATGCTTCTCAGCCATTCAGGCCCACAGCTGTCCCAGCCTGAGGGATCCTTCATACAAGTTACAAAAGCTCCTGACTGAGTGAAGAGAGGCCAACAAAGCACTTGAACAAACTATTCAAACTCTGGTTTATAGCCTTGGCTGCTGACTTCCGTCCAAAGAGGAGAGGAATTGAGGTTGCTCATGGCTCATTTATTGCATTATGGATACTTTCAGCAAAATAAGTTGAAACAAAAAGAGACATAAACATGAGAGTTTCCAGGGACTGGTCACCAAGATCTAGCAGTACCTGATAACTGGTCACTCTTCTGGCTATGGCTAGTTCTCCCCATGGGTTTATCCACATCAAGAAGTGGCTGATGACCACTAACAATGGCCCAAACAAGTGTGCTGTGCTTCAGGAAAATGTCTGAACGCAAACTGCTGTGCATCCAGAAGCCCAACACACACTTCCAGTCAATTTACACAGTTTACCCTTAGCACAGTCAGCCCTCACCACAATGTGCTGGCCCAGTGCCTCATGGCACTGCAGGTTGTCCAGGTCTTGCCAGTGGATATCTCTTACCATCCTGATAACACCTGTCACAACAAGGTGTGGTCTTGAGTAGTTTAGGCTGAAGCATACCAAATCCCATCATGTTTTTGCACTCTGGAGAGTCACAGATGGCCAGAAACAGGATTTACATTACCCTAACCACAGTACGGGCCAGGGGGTTACACAGGGGATGCAAGACACTCCTGTACACCTAGCATTCCACCTCTTCCCTAAAGAAAACTGCATAAGAACAAAAACATGGAGACTCAGCTTAAGCCAGTACAGCCAATATGAGCAGCAGTGATTAATACCTGTCCTGTCACTAATGATGAGAGAGACTACAACAACTGTGAGCCCACTGTTCAAAATAATTAAATGACACCTCAGGTTATGTCACATTAGCTACTGCAACCCTTTGTGGGGGAGATTTTGAACACAACCACAAATAGAAGTGGAAGGTGGGCCTCTCCTTTGGCTTCAATTACTTGATTCAGTATCCAACCCCTCTTAATGCCCAGTGATCTGCAGCATTATATCCAATATCACTTAAACACCCTCCCATCCCTCTCACAGGCAAACTAATTCTGCTCAGAGTGAGCACTCTGACACACTGATGAAAAACAGACTTTCAAAGAAAAAACAGAAGGCAATTTTTCCTCCTTATCTCTAGATACAAAGTGCAATTTCTTCAGGTTTTCTTTCAGCAGACATAAAAGCCTCACACCTCAAATAGCACTTCACACAGTTCTATTTTCAAGGTTATTAAACGCCCACAACTCCAAATGAAGTTACTGTGTCCTCAATAATGCTGCAAATCCTGATCTGGCTGACTCAGCTTTCCTGCACTGCCCACACTTACAAACACCCTGGAGTTCAATAAAAGGGAGTCAGGCTTTTCTGCAGTGCACATTCCTCATGTGCCTCACACACGTTGTGAGGTGTTTTTCCCAGCACCTGCAGGACAGCTGATGGGAGCATTACACAATTCAGCAATAGGGTCAGAGGAGGAATCTGCACTGTTCCCACTCTATCATCATGCCTCTTGGAACTGCATTACTGTAAAACAGGTCAGTGAGCTGGTTTTGTCATCACAGAGAAAAAAAGGACTGCCAAAATCTTAAACATGGACCCGTGTGCTAGTGATTGGTTTGGTTCAGCAGGATGGGATACAAAGACAAAAAGTGAAACATAAGAGCCTCATAGCATGATGAATGGCAAGTGTTGGTCACAAGTACTCATCCTTCCTGTCATGTCTCACTTAAATTTCCGTTCATGTTCCACCTGCAAGGATGACAAAGTAGAGGCTCACACCCCAGCCCATGATAGTGAGAGTTTGTGTGTTTGGGTTAAACTGCAAAAATACTTGGTACCATCTGCCTTTTTATACATACTCACATTTGAGATTGTGCATCAGAGGATTACAGCCAATGGTCTGTATGAGCTACCCTGGCCAGGCTAACACTGTAAACACTCTCAAGGCTTTGTTATGAAAACAGGCATTCCACTCTCTGCAGAGAAAAAAGGAGGGTGGGCCTCGTGCATTATTATTGTGTAAAATAATAAGAGTTTTCAAATGGTGAACACGCATGCCTACACATCTATATTAGGAGCTGTTTGGGAGCTTACTAATGTAAAGTAATCTTTTGTGTATATCATTAAAAGACAAAAGGATGCAGTAACAGCACTGAGAAGCACAAAAATGCTTCTCAATGAGATGCAAGTCTGAGTGATTATTAACACAATTGAAACTGTACATGCAAGATTTAAGATTTTTTTTTTAACACTGTGAGACCCTTGGACTTCTGCAGACCGAAATTTCCTCCAGTATTCACCATGTATGAAATTTTCCAAAGCAGGTTTTGTTCAGAGCAGAACATCAGACCACAGAACTGTCAGAAGAGAAGGGCTAGTGCTGTGTAAAGGGGCTGTGCTGGGCTGCAGGTTTTCCTTGCTCCAGAAGAAGCAGGAGACAAGCACAGGGCTCACTGGTTAGGAATAATACCCCTGAGCAGTGCCAGGGAGGTGAAGCAAAGGGAGCTGCAGAGAGCTGATACCTCCCTTGAGACTCTGACTCACAGAAATGGTCAAGACAATTAAGATTTTGCACTTTTGGCATTTTGACATTTGCAGATTTGGCATTTTTTACTAAATGCCAATTTAATGTATTTCAGATGCAAATTCAATTACCTGCTTTAAAGGAATCTAATTTTAATTAACCCAGGTCTCAGATTAATGTAAACTAATTAAACATTGTTTAGAACTATGTTTCAGAAGACAATACCTAGTTCAGTAGGTCTCTAATGGTTGAAAATGTGTTTTCTTTACCAACAATTTGTTCTTGATATTTAGAAAAATAATTGTGTAGCTATAAATCAAGGCCTAATACTTTTTTACAATTCTGTCAAAAGTCAAGTTTGAAAAATAATTCTAATTACTGTAGTACAAAAAATATGACTGCAGGAAGACAAACATTTGTATCCTACAAACATATATCTTTTTTTAAATGGAGACAGCAGTAGTTCACTCACATATAGGCCAAGTTGGATGGGGTTCTGAATAACCTGGTCTAGTTAAAGGTGTCATTGCTTAAGGCAGAGGGGCTGGAACTAGGCAGTCTTCAAGATCCTTTCCAAACCAAATCAAGCCATTCTCTGATTCTATGTTATAAAAAACAGAAAACAATATTATGTAAGTGGAAGCAGAGAGCAAGCTTGCAAGAGCTACAGCAAGAGTGCTAAGTTTTCAATGTGCTTTAGATCCTGACAGTGAAAACAAACTGTATTTTGACAGACAACAGTTGGAGGCTCGAATTGCTGGAGAAGCCACTCTTTTAATCTTCTTGGTGAACAGTGAGAAAACAGATTTTTTCATGGTGTTCATTGATTCGTGTCCACTGTCCCAATATTTCTTCCACTGAACTACACCATGAGGTGCTACAGCAACATTCTTGATTTCTCTATCAATAAGCTGACCCATAATTCAAAGACAACCAGTTTGCAAGCAAATTATATCACATTGGATGAGAAACCATTGTGCTGAAATCAGATGTAGAAGCAGCAGGTTAAGGATGCTATTAACTACAGATGGAGCAGGGAAAATGCCATCAAACTAAGAGAAGGAAGGCAAACACTGCTTTGGTGGCAATATTTGTCAGCTCTTTCACTACTGAACCAGAGCCAGCTGCAACTTTAAAGCTGACCAGCACCCTGCAGTTGTGCTTCTGCCTCAGCAGCTCATGGAGTGGCAGCATATCCTGGGTATCACATGGAACGGTGCCTCAGGCATGGATTAAACACTGCATTTCCCAGAGAACTCTGAAGCATTGCAATTACTAGGAAGGTTCACCTTACTTGAAATAGATAACAACCAAAAATCTTAATGGAGACAAGACAGTGGGCTGGTTCACTGATAGCCCTTTATCTACAGAGATTCTATGTACTGAGATTCTTGGCATCACAGTGTGACACATCAGCTCCTGGAGAATGGTCCCCAAGCCTGAGTTTGGTACATAAGATCTCACCAAAAGTGGAATCCACACAGAAAGTAAGGAAAAGCACCTATGGATCTGAAAAGAGGGGGAATTTTTGTTTCATGGCCTTTGACAGCACATTGAGACATTTCAACAGCCAACTTGGGCTGGTTTGAAAGTGCCAAGTGACTCCTGCAAACTGACACCAAGAATCTGGACTGGAGAGTTTTGTTTCCTAAGGAAAAGGCCTGGTGAGTTGTTCAGGGGCCTGAGGCCAAAAAAGGCCTCCTGCTGCCTATT
>JAYDZK010000271.1:7881626-7900774 GCA_034509185.1 Euphonia xanthogaster | reverse complement strand
CAGGGGCCTGAGGCCAAACAAGGCCTCCTGCTGCCTATTGGAATTCCATATCTCGCAGGATGCCTCCCAGACCTAAGCACGGCTTCAAAACCTTGGACTAGGCAACTTAGCATCATTGAATTATTTAAGCCAGAAAAGACCCTCCTAGAATCACATTCTTGTACTACCTATTAGTAAGAATTATTTTAATTAGTGGTTGGACCTGGTTTTGGCAACGGAATGAGAACGAGTATTTTGGAATTTATTTGACTTGACGAGATGTGAAAAAATTTATATCGTGATATTTTTTCCAGGATAAAATGCAAAGACTCATGTGTTCCTAGTGAAAACTTGAATTTCTCCAGGATACTTGTAAGGATAAGTAAAATACAGCCAATCAGACCTTTTATGGAATTACCACATAACATGTTCTATGAACTGAATACTAGGCTACTGGCAGCTCTTAAAAGACAGTTCATAGGTAGATACCACTGAATGGGGACATTTTAAAACCAGGGACTTTTATTTTTATTGACTCTTTGGTTTTGCTTCTCTACGCTATCGTCACATCTTCAGGTGGCATAAAACTGTGTGGAGTAGCAACTGACTGATAGATAGATGGGTAAGTGAGCCATCAGGGTAAATAGCTGTAACCTGCAAAAATGCACCTTGATAAGATCAAATGTTTGAGATCCAAGAATGGAAGTTGCTTATATTTACACGTTAGAAGACTTTGCTTTGAAAAACAGAGCTCAGAAAAGGATTTAGGGGTCATTTTAGATAATCGCCTCAATGTAAGCTGTCTGGGCAATGCTGTTGCAAAAAGGACTAATGAGATTCTTGAATATGGGTGGGGGAGAATAACATGAAGCAGAAATAATGAAGGATTTCAGCATCATTTGGCAGCACTGCCAAGACCATTACTAGGTTACTGAATGCTGTCCTAGTGTCTGCATTTTAAGAGGATTTGAAGACATTGGACAGAGTTCAAGTGAGTGTCACAAATGAATTCTCTGCTTTAAAAAAAAAGCCCATGCCTTCTGACATGATGGGTAGGAAGCTCAGCATATTCAGCTCACTGAAGAGAAAGTGTAGACATACCTTCATCACACTGCATAGGTAATTGCCCTTGGGGAAGACATACATTAGGAGCTTTCCAATCTGGCTGACAAAGACCCAATGAATGAAAGTTGAAGTGAGAAAAATTCAGCCTTGAAATAAGGGGAAATTTCCCAGCAACAAAGTAATGAAAGACAGAAACAGCTTTTCAGGGGAGCTAGCGAAACCACCATCACTTGCAAACCTTTTAGGCAAAGACAGACAGCTCTGAAGACACACTTTTGGCCTGGTTTCAGACTAGATGATTATGGTTGTCCTTCCTGGCACAGTAAGCCCTGACCCCTTAGTTTCCCTATGCACAGCTTTATTATCTCAGCCCTTGGTGAAACAGGACTGCCTGTACCGTAATCAAGCACTTGCAATGCTTCCATGGTGGCTCCAGTGATGCTACAGGGGCTATGACTGGCAAGGATGAAGGGTTAGCATGGTGGGGCCACATTGTCCTCATGGTCAGAGAGAAGGGGTAACCTCATGTCCTGTTCTGACATAGTCAGGTAAGGTTTTGATAGCAGTTGTTGGAGAGATCATAATCCATTCCTAAGGATGCAAATCAGGTGTAATATCTTCTTGGGTGGCAGTGGAGAGTGATCAACCCTTGTGAAGCAACTAATGCTTTCCTTTACATTATCTTGAAACATTCTCCCAGTTTCTCCAAACTCATCCACAGAGCACTTGGAAAGTGGAGCACATCACAGATACAGTCAGATCTGACCCCAGTGTGCTCACTGAAGGGAGTCACACTAGCCAGCTTCAGTGGTCTAAAAGTTTAGAAGACACCAGGTGCTTATTCAGAGGCAGGATCCTCCAGTGGAAACTGTAAACTGGAGAGCATTGCAGACAGACAGACAGACAGACACACCTGCTGTGGGATAAACAGGTGGGGAGAGCAGAGTATCAGCACCTCTGACACAACTTCCTAAAGATGCCATTTGAAATCAAATGTATGTAGCAGCCATACCTATAAATACAACACATGAAGCAGCAATGGCTTCAACCTGAAGCATCAGTGAAAAAACATGGTTCTTGGCTCCAGTGAAACCCCACCCAGCAGCTGGAATTAGAAACATTAATCCCATGGCATTGCCCATAATTAAAGACTCCATCTACCACCAAACAGCTGTGTAACTACTGCTGGCAGAACCTCAGTGCTTTGAAATAGGATTAGGAGGAAATGAGAAGAGAAGCAAGCATTGCATGCATCAGTAGGACAAGCAATACCGTTGTGTTACATGGACCAAATTATAAAATTGGTGGGTTTTTGCAGTTACTCTTTCTCAGAATTCATTCCCAGCAAAAATGAGAGTATTACAAACAAAACGAAGGGATTCAGGACTAGAGGCATGTCAGAATCCTATCACCCAACAGTCTCTGCTTACATTGAGCATTTATAAACTTCTTTTTGCTATAATATTTCAGAGGCCTGAACTTGCCACTTGTTCTGCTCTTGGCAGGGTCAGAATTAATTTTCTTCATGGCAGCTGGTGTACAGCAATATTTTGGATTTGGTGTTTATAATACAGTGATGTTTTCCTTATGGCTGATCAGCATTTACACAGAGCCAAGGCCTTTCCTGCTTCTCACCCCACCAGTGAGGAGGCTGGGGGTGCACAAGGAGTTGGAAGAGGACACAACCAGGACAGCTGGCCTCAGCTGACCTAAGGGATATTCCAGACTGTATTACATCATGCTCAGTAAATAAAGCTGGGAGAAGAAGGAAGTACTTCCCAAGCAACTGTTACATGTGAGGAAGCTCAGCATTCCTGGGGATGGCTGAACACCTGCCTGCCCATGGGATGTGCTGAATGAATTCCTTGGTTTGCTCAGCTTATGGACGTGGCTTTTGTCTTACCTATTAAACTGTCTTTATCTCCACCCATGAGTTTCCTCACTTTTACTCTTCCAATTCCTCCCCATCCACTGTGGGGGGAGTGAGTGGGCAGCTGCGTGGGGCTTAGTTGCCAACTGGGGGTTAAACCAGGACACCACTGAAATCTACTCCATTGATTTACCACCACAAGAGAACACAATGCCTCAGACAAAGATGTACAAATAACTACCCAAAGGGATGGTGTTCTCTCCTTGGATGTCTCTAAACAGTGCCCGTTGCTTTTCTGGCTGAAAACTATTTGTAGATATGGACAAATGACAGGATAGCAATAAGAAAGTGCCATCCTGTGAGAAAGGTGCCATATGGTACCCAAATCCCATTAAGAGGGCTTAATTGTTATTTAAAAGCCTACAGGCAAGCAGGAATAAAAGGGAAACCAGTTCAGGCATTCTCTGGATGATGATTTTACTTCTGTTTTAGTTACAGTCAGAATGCAAGATCCCTCCCTCCTCCTGCAGGGAGACATTAAACATGACTGGAAGAATGTGGAATATCCCCCAGTAAGCCTGTGCTGGGCACTGTATCTCACCAGGTCACCAGGCTCCTGCAGTGCCTTGGTGCCAGCAGCCAGTCCTTCCTCTGTTGCACTAACTCAGAGAAGCTGGTTCATCTATAATGCATGATGGGAATTCCATGGTTTAAAGTTTTTTCTGCCTCTTTTCAGAAGCAGCCCACCCTCCTGCCAGAGCCATGAAGCCATGTCTCCAAACAACATTATTTGTCACTAGTCTGTTTCTTTTTTTTCCTCAGGTGATGGAAAAGAAATTAACTGGGAGGTCTTTTCAGGTGAGGTGGCTGTACTGTGACCAAGGGGCAGTACCTGAGCTGCAGAGCTGCCATCTGCACTGGTTCCTCACATCCCAGGCTGGGCTTTCTTGGCACTGTCATGGAGGAAGGAATACAGACAAGGAGCTGGCTAACTGCTGCCTCCAGCAATCAAAAATCATGGCACAGAGCTGGCTTGCCAAGCTTCAGGCAGTAGAAAAAAAATGACCTCTGAAAATGTATCCTGGTTGTTCCATCAAGGGTAAAACTGAAGTGTCTAGTTTGATTTTATTAAATTGGTGTATGGAAATAGAACATAATTTAGAATCACAGGCTTTGGTTAAAGATATGATTGCAAGGTTTTTAGCAGGTCAGGGGCTCAATTAAAAAAATTAAGTCCACAAAATTTAATCTCTCTGTATCTTTATGTTTCAATGTGACTCTTGTTAACTCCCTAAAATTAGATTTTTAATCTCAGATTGGCACCCCATTCTCTGCCACTCAAGTAACACAAGCAGTGAGAAGATTATGTCCACTTATGTAGTATCTATTTTCCTATAATCCTTTTAGCACCATAATTGCTAAATATAGCATCCAGTTTAAATTAGCTTTAACCTCAAGTTGACTCCAGTTTATCATGCAGGAACAGTCAGAAGAAAAGAAAAACAAAACCAAAATCAAACCACACCCTAAAGAAAGCTAGAAAGAGGTAGAATTATTCCAACACTTAAAAAAAAATGTAGTAAGCTGTTCAGTGCATTTTAAGAGATGACTGCAATAGTGGTGAATTGTCAACACCTTTCTGAAAACGTGGGGCTTGTGAGCCCTTAGGCTGCCACACATGAGTAGATTGGTCACAGCACTCACCCTTCCAAACAGCCATCCCAAAAAGTACAAGGAGAATTTGGGGCTGCTCCTGCAGCTCCTTATTCCTGGCTAAATTTACAAATCATTAATACTGAACCTGGAGGCATTTCTGTGAATCAAACTCCCACCAGTTTTTCCAGCACAGTGCTTTGTAGGCATCATGACACCTTCACAAGGAAAACTGATACATCCCCTAATGTGGGGAGAACCACCATCATAAGTCAGGAGTGAAAAGAGCTGAAACAGGCTCAAAACCTAGAACAGGAATGACTTCAGTAAAACAACTGCAGAGAACCCTGCCTTTTGCCTGGCAGTTGCTTCAGGAAGAAATGAGTCCTCAGCACCAAAGCAGGGGTTTCAGGAGCCTCAGAGAGGGACACCAGTTCCTGCTGACCACAGCCAGCTGTACAGCTGCCAGGCCCAGATCCCTCCATGCATTTTTACCTGGGACATTGATAGGTCACACACTTTTGGCCTGCATGCTCTGTTTGTGCCTCTGCAACAACACTCACTCTGACCAGCTGCTTTAGCCAGTCTGCCTAAGGAGCATAACAGCAAACTAATCCCAAAACCAAATCATCCTGAAATAAACAACCACACACCATTAAAGTTAGAGGCTCATCTCAGAACTTAATACTAGATTTAATAAGGCTGCAAGTTTCTCCACTTCTTGCTTTTGCCCTTTTCAAACACCAAATGGAGACAAGGGAAGCCCACCCTCAGCCAGCCTGGCATTTTTTCATCCTCCAGAAACAGAATGACTGCCAAACCCTACTCTGGCATGGGAAACCTCACAGAGATGCAAATTAAAATATATCTGATTGTGTCTGCCTGTCCGTTTTGCTTCAGCTTGTTAGCAACAATCAAACAGATGCCTAACGCTGAGCAGTAAAATGAGTACCCAGGAACTCTTCCCACAGTTTTCCTCCTTCACTTGGAGGACTGCCACATACACAGATTGTGACATTCTCAAATGTTCACTATGGAGACACACTCATCTGTTAAACACAGATTAGAAGGGGAGGACAGGCAGAGCTGGTCAAAGGAGAAATAATGAATTAGGAAATGTCTGTACTGTCTGTACTGTCACAGCCACTACCAAAACATGCAGTGAGCTTCTGTTGGAAAAGCCATGAAACCTCAGCAAAATAAACAAACACATTGATGGAATGGAATTGGGGTTCTACATCAAAAGCAGAATCAAACTGGCTGTAGGCAGGAACTCCAGAGCCCACAGTACCCTTGTGCATAAAGTTTCCTTTACTTTTTGAAAGGGCTGTATAGTGGAAGTGTAAACAAAACATTTTCAACTACACCTGGCCACACAGCCAAGGAGCAATAAGACAGCAACCAGTATAGCTCATATCTGGGGGAAATATAAACTCCAGGTATTTATTTTGAGCCTCCTGAGGTTAGACTGAGCACCTCATGGACCACAGCAGGAGTATCACTGCCTGAGGAGCACTCATCTCCCTGAGACACGAGGGGAGCAGCAGCACCAGAGAGAGCCAGGGGACACAGTGGTGAAGGATGAGGACACAGTGGTAGAATCCCATATTTAGAGGGAAAATTTATTCAGTTTTGCAATATTGCACTTGCAAACCTATTCAACTCTTGACTTCAGCAATCTCTTTCACTCTGGACCAAACCCCTACAGCATGTGATGGACAAAGATCCCAAATAGGTTACACAAGAAGTTACCTGGCTTTCATAAACTGAGCCCTTTGGAATAAAATCTTTCTGATTACTTTCATTCTGCAGCGTTTTCAAAACTTACTCACTGGTACTTTTAAAGTGATTAGCAAGCTGAGCAAACATCTAAGCTATAATTTCCTCCTGAAATACAGGTTAGTTAAATCTTCTTGGGCTCTGCAATGGTACTATGGCACTCAGTTACAGTACAAAGAAGTCACTCCAGATGAAGGAGGCTGTTAAGGTTTTGCTCTCCTCTTTATTCTTAAAAACAAAAGCCAAAACCTCATCATAACATAAGAAAGGCCAGTCTTACAGAAATTGGAAGAAAGAGATTAAAGTCATTATGCTAGTGGGGCCATGGCCTGTAATAGTGAAGAGTCAGCATATCTTCTCTTTATTTAGTCCTGTGTTACCATCACCAGAGTACACTGAAAGGGAAAACTTCCCCCAGAGGGGAAAAATAAGTGACTCTATGCCAAGCCACCCCATCCTATGCCCACAGGCAGGAAAGATTCACAGCTGGGGCACACCTGAGGCTGCCTAATGACATTTCCCATCACTGCAGCAGCCTCAGTGGGCCCCAAAGAAACCTCAGCCAGTCCTTTTTGTTTTTTTTTCTTCTTAGTTAGCTCTTTTTCTGTCAGAAAAAAAAAAACTTCAAAACTGAAAGTGTAATGAAAAGATTATTTCTTTAATACTGCACTAAGATTTTAGGCTTGGCCAATGCTCAGGCATTTCCTAATGTCACCAGTGCTGCAAGGCCCCTGACGAGAGAACTGGACTTGTCTTCAGGTTTTTTTGGGGTGTTGTTTTGGTTTGGTTTTTTGTTTGTTTTATTTTTATTCTAATATTCCTTTTGGTTTGGTTTTAGGTTTTGTTGTTTTCTTGGGGTTTTTTTACCCTGGAATAGGGATGAATCAGTTTCACATTAGATTTTTCCTCACCCTCCCTTCAAGAGAGCATTGAAATCAAACTTATGTCAAAT
Organism: Euphonia xanthogaster; assembly: GCA_034509185.1. Classification (NCBI taxonomy): domain Eukaryota; kingdom Metazoa; phylum Chordata; class Aves; order Passeriformes; family Fringillidae; genus Euphonia; species Euphonia xanthogaster. The sequence continues at coordinate 7,893,476 of JAYDZK010000271.1, read as the reverse complement.
TGATTTTGTCATGAAACAACAGGTCTGTGTGTTGAGGAGTATTGGGTACTACTCCTCATATATAAATATATACTCATGTACAAATATGAGTGACTTGTTTAATTTCTGCAAGAGGCTGCCAGGTTCTGCTGGGGGTTCACAGCCTCTTCAGGCAGGAGGTACACAGCAGAGGCAAAAGGATTTGATTTGCTCAGCCTGTGACAACCTCACAGCCAGGAAAACAAAAATCACAGGGCATGTCTTGGTTCTGCTTTTTCTGAAAAGTCAATATTCCTGCAATATTATTTCTCCCTTGTTACAGAAAGAGAAATGCAAAGCCCACAGCCTCTGTGAACATGCTCATGCTCAGAGCACTCCAGGGTGCACACTCAGCTATAACCTGCCAAAGGTGTCAGCAAGCTCTTTCCCACAGCCCAGCAGGACAGGGACACCACACCTGGTGACAGGATTTGGGACTAGGGTCTATAAGGCACATCTTCATCTCAACAGCTGCAGGCCAGCCAGTGCCCCTGCTGCTGTTTGGGACCATCACTGTTTCTTTAGTGCAAGTGTCCAAGCAGCACTGGCCAAGTACACCTGGAGAAAAGCCCTTTTCTCCTACCATGGCATCCATGGAAGGGAAAGGCATTGGCAGTCTGTACTGCTGTTAGTTTTCCAGGCTGTCTCTCACTCCAGAAGCACATGCATGTAGGGATGGGAGCCAAAGACAGGGAATTACCTCCATTTGCTAGCAAGCACCATCCTCCCAGCCCTGGACATGTGTTAAAACCCTTAGGGACCTCTCTAACCAGATCTCTGTCATTACTTCCAAGTAATGACAAAACAGTTTCTCCAATAAACTGTTCCTAGTAAGAGTAGTGTTGGAGGGAGAAAACAGTCCCTGCATCTCTTGCTGAGGGGATCTGGTGTCCTGAGCACACACCAGGCCATTAAATGCAGTGACCTGTCTCCATTTACTGAATTGATTTGGCACATGAATGTTTACACTGCTGAGTGTATTTAAACTAATGGCTGCTAAAGCAGCTTATGTGACTTTTTAATCTAGCTTTTCCATAGAGTCATTTGTGGAATGACTGTTTGAAAGGGAAACAGACAAGAAATTGGGGCAAATCTTACGCTGACAGACACTGAAAATGGGATGAAGGGGCCCCAGCAGTTACACAGGCAGATTTGTGGCTCATTCATTACCACCAGACTGTTTCCCACAGCTGAGCTTTCCTACAAGCCAGCTGCCCAGAGGCACAGCCTGCTCCCTGTGAGCAGACCTCAGGCAAGCCCTGGACAGCCTGCACTTTACAAAATTAATTTCATCCTCTGAAGCAGAAAATACAAATTCCTCTTTGTCCCCAAGGAAAGAGGCTGGTGGAGACCATGACCAGCTAAGAGAGGCCCAGCTGGGTGCCTCATTCCCCTGTGCTCTCAAGGGCTTTGACTTAATGATCTCAAAGGTCTTTTCCAACCTAGCTGGTTTGGTGGTTCACACAATTGTTTATAGGATTCTGTGTGAATTACAGTGAACTCAAAAGTTGTCACAGATAATTCTGTGTGGCTGTCATTAAGCACTGAGGCAGAAGGACCACTGGTGACTGAAAGATGGTTTCAAGGGCCTGCTGCAATGTACAGAGACTAGCTCTGATCACAGGTTACCTGATTTATTGAGCAGGTATAATATTCTGTGTCACTATATGGTGGAAGTCTCTTTGTGCCATTTTCCCTTAGAGAACATAATGCTGATCTCTTACAAAACACTGAGAGCTGTTAGCAAATATATCCCTATCATACTATTTTCCTTTTCAAAGAATTCCAAGCCTTGTTATAGTAATTAAGCATGCTACATCAAAAATCAAATCTCTGCAAAATCATCCTGACACCCCAATATGTCAGACAACTCATCTTGTTTCAGCATATGATGGAAAAAGTGAATCAAGGGACAGAAAAGAGTCTTTGCAAGAGTAATAATTAGATTTACTTCTCCTAATTCTTTGCACATGATCTGATTTTCAATGCGGCCCTGCAGACAAGACAGGACCAAGTCTGGATATTCTAGATAACCCATAACTTCCTCACAGGCCCTCTTGTAGGCACTGCCACTGCTGTTTTAAATGTGACCAATAAATTGACATAATATCCATTTAAAAATGAGTATTGTCTAAACCTGCTATTCTGACACTGATATATCCCTACCAACACTTGGTACAAAGATTGCTTCAAAATTAGAGACAACAAGACCAAAAAACTCCTTCAAGAGGATTGGTGCCTGTCCCATCAAACATCTCCACCTGCAGGTGCCCCAGAGAGCCAGGAGCTGGGGCTGCTCTCACAATCACAGATCCCTGGTGACTGTCCCACTGCACTCACAACTCTGCTCAGAGCAGAGGGCTGGTGATCCAAGACACAGAAATAGGAAAATGAGATGGGAAAGGACACACAACACAATTATGGCTCCCATCTTTAGTTTCTTGAAAGAAACCCCATTCCATCAGTGTGACTCCAAAGGTGAAGAGTCAGTTCCTGTCACCTGTCACAGAAAAGAAGTCACCTTTGGGTAATCTCATCCTGGGGATAATCACGTCAGCCCCGCCTGACAGCTGCTGCAGATCTGTCAACAGGAGGAGCAGATGCAGCATGATGTGGCCAGCCCAGCTCTTTATGAAAGCCACCTTCACTCCTGCGTGGTTGAAGCCACACTCTGAGCAGAGCTTTCCCCTTTTTTGGGTATCCCACCTGCCCGCAGCAATGGCAGCCCCTGATTTTGCTGCAGCATCCAAAACTTCGGAAGGAAATGGCATGATCTCCTTGAACTGCAAGACCCACCTGGCAGTGGATTTCTGAGTGATTATCACATACCTCGGCTTGTCCCCACACTTCAATCACCTAAGAAGTGTGATAATCCCCAAAACACACGTCCTAGCGTGTCTTATCTGTGGCAAAAATCGCAGCGATGCATAAACAATGAGCTGTGCTTTCCACTGCGCGCCTGGCTCTGGCATGAATCCCAGGAGCCAGCTCGTGCCCTCTGCTGGGTCAAGTGTGGAAATCGCCTCTCTCCTTTCACCGCTGCTAGCTCAAAGGCACGCCACAAGGTCACCTCCAAGCACAGCTCTTTGCTGACTTGGATTCACAGCTGGGAAAGGGAAGGTCATTCAGCACCGTGCCTCCGCTCAAAAAACTGCATCACTCGGAAGAAAGCTGCGGAACCTACATGGTCAGTCCCAGACTGACAGCACAACGGGGCAGAAAGCCCAGCAATGAGAAGGGAAAGCCACAGGACTCTGTCATTATTACATCTTCAGTTGCAGAAATTGCTTTGATGTTCTCTCAACAGGGGATAGCTTCCATTTCCTTCAGTCTTTGCTGGAGCTTTAATACAAACATTGGCTGTTTCTGTTGGATTTTCAATCAGAAGTGGACTATACAATTTCCTGCAGAAACCAGGGTGTCCTCCCTCAGCACCCATTCAGACTGTATGAAAGAGAGAAGTAAGACCAGAACCAAAGGGGTGCCTGAAAATACAAAAAAGGTTCCTTGGAAGAAGGCAAAGACACGGAGGTGCATTCAGGCTGCAGCTACAAAACAGGGCAAAGCTCTAAAAGCCTGGCTGGCTCCTGCATTCAGCACCTTGTCTAAGGAGCATGGCCATAGCTCAGCTTGTGATTTGTTTTAGACTTCCAGGACAGAGCTGAGCGTGACGAGTTGGAGGAAGGTTCATGATCCGCCCTCTCCTGGCCACTGGCAGCACACACCTCCCTGCAGCTTAATCAGCCCCGAGAAGCCCAGGCAGCAGCTGCCATTTGCTTTGTGCTCCTGCATAAATGCTGTGGATTTTACTCTGAAATCTGGATTGGACAAACTGGGAACAAAGATAGCTGGCACCCAGGCATCTGAGCAGACTACCCTTAATGGAGAAGAACTCTGCCAGGAAGAAATTTGTTTCTTGCATTTTTTAAGATTTATGGTTTTGTTCGCTGTTCACCAAACAAATCATTTGAACAGTATTAACCTCCTACATTGTAACCCATCTTCACTGACATAATCTTAATGCATTACTGGAATTACAATGGCAAAAAATAAGAAAAAAACCCCAAAAGGCAATGTCACAAGTGAATTGAATGAATATTTGACCCACTGATCATAAACCAGAGTGCACACATCCTTGGAGAGAGGATGCTTTTATCAGGAGCCTCATGAAGTGTTTAGAGAGTACAAAACTATGACTTCCTCCTGCAAAATGCCTGTTAAAGTCAATAACTTTAAGGTAGCTCCTAAGCTGCTAAATGTTCTATCAAGCTTGAAGATAGCAGCATTTGTCAAGGAATGTTTTACTTTTTATGCTAAAAACACTGTCTTGTACTTTTTAATTCTTTCAAATAATTCTACCACTACATACATTCCATTACCCTATACATAATCAAGTGGAAATATATTCTCATTTCAGAAAAGCATGTTTTTTACATGCAAAAGGTGCCATCAGATCTTTGGGAAAAGAATGAAAAGGCAGAAGTTGTTCCATAGCTCAAACATAAAAATAAAATACTTTTCCCACAAAAAAAAAAAAAAAGACATGCAGAAGTGTTGTGTATTATTATTGTGTCAATAATAATAATAATACTCTCTAGAAAATAGAAATGACTTAGAGTAAATAGAAGGAACCCCATTCCCTGCCAGGCTGCATCTCCTGTAGCAGTTGGCATATGTGTAAAGTGAAATTAGATTTTATCAAATAATGCTTCTCCATCTGCTAACACTCTGCATTTTCTGTGTTCTTTGTCCTTTGTCATTAAAAACTTCCTTAAAGGCTAGGCACTAGATAAAGAGATGTGGGGCTGAGCTGAAGAAGAAAAGGGCTTTTTTTCCCCCAAAACACACGCTACCTTTGCACCCCCTGCCGGGGAAACAGCCACGAGCAAACAGCCTGATCTCACCACGGAGATCTTCCCATCACCCAGGTGTAAACACAGAGGAGCAGTTTTCATCTTAAACAGCCAATTTCTTCTAACCCCATCATATCCATTGGATTCTAATCGGAATCTCTACTGACTTTAGTTGGAGCCAGCAAAAAGTTTACAGACAGGACTAATGCATAGTAAGAGAAGCTCATGAAAATCCTTCATTTACCACATTCTTGCAAGGTAACTCAGTTTTGTTTATTTGTGGGGGTTTTTTTGTTTGTGGGTTTTTTGGTGTGTAGTTTTTGGGGTTTTTTTTTTGTTTTTTGTGTTTTTTTTTTTTTTTTGTTTTTGTTTGGGTTTTTTGTTTTGTTTGGTTTTTTGGATTTTTGTTTGTTTGTTTGTTGTTTGTTTGGGTTTTTTTTGTTTTTGGTTTTTTTTTTTTTTTTTTTTTGGTAAGGAAGGAGTCCCCTTGTGCTGACTAGAAAGACCATTTAAATAAAAAAAAAAAAAAAAAAGAAAAGACATATCACTAAATAACACGTCCAGAGGACAAACAGTCGCTAGCTACTGCAAATCGGACCTTTGCTATTGATACACAGAAAGGGCTGTGGCAGATTTTGTGTAGTGAGGCTGGCAAGCCCCTTTCCAGAACCCTCACTCTCTAAGGTAAGCAGCAGATTACAATACAATATTTTTGTTCTTATCCGCATTATATTTTAACTAATATAAACAGTAACCCAAGGGATAATTTTCATGTTACTTGGTATAAAAATGTGTTTAAATAAACTTATCCAAGAAAGCCGCCAAAGAAGTTATGTATTTGTTATCCCAGTTGATCAAAGACAGCAATAAACCCTTCAGGAGCAGCTCTGCTGTTACATTTACAACCAGAAGGTGGCATTGAATGGCCACGAATCTGCTCCCAGTGTCCTCAAGTGCTGCCTGCCGGAGCCGAGCAGGGAAGGGTCCTGGGCGATTCACTCAGCCTAAACCTGAAATTTAGGTTACCACTCGCATAAACTCCCTGGAACTACAGCGATGTAGTCAATAACTAATTCGTATTGCAGTAGGGAAAAAAATGCTTGATTTCTTCTCTCCTGTCTCTTCCCTTTGGGCAACCAGCCCATGGTCCAACTGCTCTGGCTTTTTTGAAGCCCACTGAAGGCATAGGACTCAGAAGGGCCCCATACCCGGCAGTGTGTGCAGTATGAGCAATACTTCCATGTGGAGCAGAGGAGCAGGATCTCAAAACCTCGGCAGAATTTCAGAGGAACGGGTTCCCATGATCCTTACCACTTATTCACATCATCTCCGAGGATGAAAGTGACATTAGAGAAACCGGGGGTGTGGCTGAATCCTCAGCTGGTTTCCAGCAATTCTGAAAGGCACTGCTGCCACCTTGCCTCTCCTACAGCGCTTCTGGGAGACTCCAGGGATGCGCTTCTATCGGCGGCCCAGGCAGCAGCTTGCCAGGTTTTACCTGGGACAAAGTCCTCTCGGGAGCTGGTGCACAGACAGGAGGGCTGCCCGAGCGCAAGGAAAGCTGCCCATGGAAAGCACCTCTCGCACAGCTGTAGTCTCAGGGAAAATCAATCCCCGCTGCGCCCGGACAGCAGGGAGAGCCCCCGAGGCGCGGTGTCCTGCCCGCGGCTCAGCAGAGCAGGAGCCCGGGTCCCTCCCGCACTGCCCCAGGTCTGCCCCGCTGCCCTCCCACCCTGGGGCCGGCGCCTCCCCGGCTGTCACGGCTGCAGAAGAGCCGTCCCGCGGCACGGAAAAAGCCGAGGCTCAGGCTTGCTGAGACTGCAATAAATGCGCTGCTGTGGAGCGGCCCCAGCCCTGCGCTGCCTGCAGAGCCAGCAGCGGGGCGGGCGCGCCGCGCTGGGGCCGCGCTGGCACTGCCACCTGGCCCCACGCCGCTCCTCGGCACAGCGGCAGCACTTCCAAGAGGACTGCAGCAAACAGCACAGCAGGGACAGAAGGGCCCTGCTGCCCTTGGTCCGCCACGTCCCCTCGTCAAGTTGCAGTCCTGCCAGCTCTCTGAAGGAAAGGACTTTGCTGTCACAGCTGCCAATCCATCACACTAACGGCAATGCACACACGTGATGCTCTGCCAGGAACAGTCGCTGGCTCAACACAGGCTCTCGTATACTGACAGAAAACAACTTAGAAACAAATTTAAAAATGAACTTTTTTTTTTACTTAGACAGCTTAGCATGGCTGTTTCATTTACCCTTTTTAGCGAGTTGATCATTTCTCCTTTTCAGTGAAGCCTTCTCTTATTTATTCTAATGTTATTCCCCAGCCCATCAAAAAGAACACATTTGGGAGAAAAAAATACCATTTACTAAAACAGTATGACGGGGAAAAAACAAAGAAAAGGCAAGCATCCAAAACTGCAAAATGGAAGGATCAACTATTCATGATATTTCAACGGAAACGCAGGATAAGGTGACAAGGTGAATACTGGGATTTCCTTCTTTCTGTAATCATTTACATGCAAATGCAAAAGGAGACTCTTGCAAGGAACAGCCCTGTTGTTGAAATCACTCTGTATCTACACAGAATAAGTAGCAATTATCTCAATGAGCTTTGACCTTATCTTGAACTTAATGTGTAGCTTTGCTTAGAAAATAAATAAAGATAAAAATAATATATTTTATTCCCATATATCAGATAAATAATTCAGAGGTTTCTGAGTTTTTGGACGTTTCTCTGTTTGGAAGAGAAGGGGCTCCAATGATGGACATTTAAAGAAGAGATCAGCTTTTTCAATCCTCATGGCAGCCCAGACAAAATGAATATATGCATGCAGAGGGAAAGCAGAGAAATAAAATTCAAGGTTGGAAGAAACCGTGCCATTTGGGCTGCCAGTCATCTGGCTCAGCAGAGCCTCCTGACAGCCTACAAATCTGCATTTCCTTTTCCTGGGGCTTGGTAGTTGAAGGACAGGCTGAGAGCAGCTCCCAGCACGACATGAGCTAGATGTGGTCCTGAGTCACACCTGGAAGTACAAGATAAACACGGTACAACAGAAACGTGAGTTCTGGGGGTGCTTGGGTGTGAGCCCTGTTACTGCTGCCTCGGAAAAGCTGCAGCAGGGGAAGGCCTGCAGTGAGCAGGCAGTGGCAGGTCGATCCAATCAAAAGCACAGTGATGCTCAGTTTGTAGCACATGGAACTGCTGAAAGATTGAGTGCTCAGAGAGACTGAGGGAAATGCAAACAGAGCCCCCGGAGGGGACCCATTTTTCAGCGGGTCACGAGCAAGCCAATAATGATTTCCACTTCATTTGTATGTGTGCTAAACATACTTGGCATTACTTCAGAGACTGGGGTCAAAAGTTCGATGATTGCTAAAGGCATTGTGCTAGAAGATGCAGCTGGATAGCTGCTAGGGGAGGGTAAAAGCCAGGTTTGCACTAACCCTTACTCCTGCTCTGTCCTGGTGGGGTTTCCCAGCTGAGATCCAGTATATATGCAACTGGCACACTGAAAAATGACCACAAAGTTCATCCTGCATGGTACCTCACTGCCAGGATGCTTCAAAACAGCAAGCAGAAAGCAGAGCAACCAGGGCCAGCATTCCTTTTGCATCTCTCAATGGCATTCCCATGCTGCTGGTCTCCTGGGCCAGCAAGAGCCTTTCTCTGCTCCTGACCCTCCTTAGCACACCCACCAAAACCACACCTAAGCACAACACACACACAAAAATCAAGTCACACACACATGATCTGGGGGAGCAGCTCCCTCAAACAACCATTGCCACAGCCCTCTGGCAATGAAGGACACTGCACACTAGCTGCTCACTGCTGGCTTTGCTGTAATGCAGCAGCAGAGTCACTCCCAGCACTACCTGATGTCCCTTGAGCCAAGACACACTTAGCAAGCAAAGGGCTGGACAGCCAATAACTTATTTTCTTGGAGACACCACTGGCATTTAGCCTCACTCTTCAGGCTTTGGTGATCTGGTGGACTCAGTGTCAGCATCACATGCTCTGAGATACATGGTAGAGTTTCCCCCCACCTCCAGAGAGCTCCATGACCTCCTCATGCTGCCCCTTATGGTCCCAGTAACACTTCAGGGTGCTGCCTGGGGATGAGTGGAAAAGAAAACTATTTGCAACCACAGGTTTCTCTGCCTGAGGATAACAAAGCTACAGCAAAAAAAAAAAAAAAAATAAAGAGGGTCAAGTACACAAACACAATGCTACAAGTGCCGCTTTCCACCACTTCTCCTTTTCTTCTTGACTCCTTTGCCTTTCCCTGAAACATACCTGTGTGACAGAAAGTCTCACAACTCCCTGAGTTTCAGCCCACAGTTTGATCTTCTTTGCATTTTACTGGCAGGAAAGGAGGAGATTTACATTGGTCCCAGGTACATTACATTGACTGTGTTTTCCAGGCACAAGGAGGCCCATGGAAAAGAAATCTTCCAAGGAAACAACAAGCAGACCCAAGGGAAATGGAGGAGCAGAGGCTTCCATTAACTCACACAGGGTGTGGCTGAACTGAATTCAGGTACTGAATATTGCCTGGGGGAGATAGAGGCTCATTTTTCAAAGACCCCTGTGCAACTGTCTTGACCTTGACTAGGAGCTTGCAATGCTTGCTCCAAGACTGTCAGTGTGACAGATATGAATTGTCAATTTGACTTTTCACGAGGTGGGGAGGAGTAAAGAAAACAAACCCATCTCTTTTTTTAGCAACTCTCCTCTGCCTTTTTCATAATTAAATTCACCATAATGACCACTGTACTAAATCTAATAAGAAGTCTGAGTTTCTGGTTTCCATTGGCAGTATTTGCACAGCTCAATTTAGGCAACTGACTAAAGCATAAGAACAGTATTGTAAGGCAACCTTCTTGAGTCAGTAAGTAAGAAGAAAAGCTTACCTAGACAGCATTAAATCACTAAAATTGATTGCACCCTATTGCTTATGCTCTGATTCCACTGGCAGGAAGGCTCTGAGCTGGCTTATTTACACATGCACTAGTGAACTCATTCACACACAGCTGCTTTCCACCTCAGAGCAATAAAAATTAATAATAAAAATAATTAAACCTCATCAGCCTTCAAGCATTTGGAAACCCCAGAGCCCCATTGCCAGATCCTCTGAAAATGCATCAGCCTTCCCATGAGAGAAACTGGGCTCCAATTCCTGCAAGGACTGGCTGCCAGAACTACCATGGTGCCTGGTCATCACACTCCAGCAACAGATTATTCCATGCTATCGACCCCCCTGCTCTGGGTTAATTCTTTTAATTGTCTCACCACATCTTTTCCCATTAGGCTGATGTAACTTGTTTAAGCACACACAGATTGATTTATGACAGCACTAGGGATGTTAATCTGATGCCTGCTCTCCAGTTAATGCACACACGGTGAGAGATGCAGGACAGCAGTCTCCCATGTGGGAGGGAGCTCCAGCCTTTTGCCTTGGAATCAAAGGCAGCCTCCCAGTGAGAGCAGAATTACAGCACTCCAAGAACAGTGCTTTCCACTGGCCTTATGGGTAAGGCAAGGTCACTGCGTCCTGCTCTCAATTCTCAAGTGCCATCCTCTTTAAATATAGCAGCAATCCAGGAAATGGAAAATCTCTTTAAAAGTTCACTGTTAGGAAATTACTGGAGCCCACCGAATTCCTAAAATCTTGTTAGGAGGTAAAGAGTTCCCCCAGTTTCCTTCACAGTGCATGTTCAACATCCTTTAGCTCATTGCTGCATGTCCCCTGCATTTCCCTTTCACTCAAGGGAAGTGCACATAGGACAGAAACCTGCACAGAGCAGCCTTCTTTTCCATACACACAGTTTAGGTCAAGAAATACACAGAATACATAATGCCTATGTACTATAAGTTGAAAAACAGAGTTCTTAACAGTACCAATAAAAACTTGGCAAAGCTTTGGGGGAAAAAAATAGGATACCCCACAGAACAAAAGTACTTTTCCATTCTGTTGCCATGTTCACAATTAAAACAATCGGGTAGATTAAAATAGAATTAAGTACATCTGCAGATGCCACCATCTAACTGAAAGTCAAAGAAAACTTGCCCCATAATTTTGTGTTTCTGGGACAAAAAAAAAAAAAACAAAAACAAAACACCCAAGGAAACAACAAAACCAAACAAAAAAACTCTCACATATTGACTGTGCCAAACTGCTTAAGAAAACTGAAATTCTGCTTCTGCATCTAACCTACATAACCAAGCATTCTTAGGGATTACAACTGGGACACCACCAGTCCCATCACATTTTGACAGCAAATCCCATGCAGTTTCCCACCTCCAGGAGGGCTCAGAACAGGAGCTCTCTCAAGTGTTTATCCCAGGTAAACTGTAACTGTTTCTTCTCCTGCTCCCCAGCTGGTCCTGCCTAGGTTAGTAGTAAATGCACTTCATCTCCTTGGATTTTCAAATCCTCCAGAGAGCTTCCAGTACAATTTCTAAACACAAACTTACTAGATGTGCTGTCAAATCTCACCCTTTTTAGGAAGTCTATTCCACTTATGATCTACTCTTCTCAGTTTGGGGGACGTAGACATGCTCAGGCTGAGACACTAACACTAATTCCCTGTGCTTCCAGCCCAAGCAGGGGAGCAATAGGAGGTGTTCCACCCCTGAGAGCAAGCCAGTGCAGTCCAGATTTCTAACATCAGGCACCTCATTCTTGCAGCAGCTTCTCTAAGAACAACCTTCATGCTAAGAACAACTTACAGTATTTTCAAACAAAAATAAGAGACAACTGTACAAGTGTCTCAGCACACACCACAGCTGAGGCAGCCACCATACACAGAGTGTCCCCCTACATTTTCAGAAGGCTTGAGGCATTCACCCACACACAGGAACACCTTGCCACATCAGAAGGCTTCAGGTGTCTGCCCACACACAGCAGCTCCATCCCACTCCAGAAGGCTGCCAGCATCTGCCCTTGTGGTTCTTCAGCCCAGCCTTTCACAGCCCTCATGCT
>JAYDZK010000271.1:7816408-7866005 GCA_034509185.1 Euphonia xanthogaster | reverse complement strand
GACGCTCTTCCGATCTAAAGTAAAAACAAAGAACCTATACTAAGTAAAAATAAATCAGATAATATATACAATTAGCAGCACATGAAAAATAGAATGGTGATTTAAAATAATGCATTATCAATTTCTTAAATACTGTACTATTCCTTAGACTCTGTAGTAATTGGCAAGGTTCATTTTTAAAGTGATTTTAAAGTGAGGGCTTGGAGGGTAAGCCCTCCAAGTTCACTTCAAAAGGAGGTTTAGCCATTATAGATCCAAATTTGGCAAGTCAGAATGATTTGAGTATAGTTTTGATGTAGAAAACACTTGGTTTTATTGGTATATTTCTCTGCTAGTTAAGGCTAGGACTTGGCCAGGCTGCAGGCTTTAACTGGAAGAGTCTCTTTAATATGTTTTAAAAACCTCTTAGTAATCATAGTTAGAAAAATAAAATATGTCTTATAAATAACTATACAACAACATGTGAAGGTTTGTATATCAGCTGGCTTTGTCATTCTATCTTTAGCTAAATAGTGGTAAAACAAAAAAAAAAGCATTAAACAGATCACAACTGATAGCAGTCATAATATGAAATTGTTACTCATTCTTCAGTACTACTTATAAAAATAAAATAGCAAAACTTGTTCTTATTTCTAGAAAAAATAGTTGTATTTTGTAATTTAAATTAGCAAATTTTGACAAAATTCATTTAGGCTTTATGTTATTCACTTGTATAGTGAAGGAATTGTATCTTATAATTTAAACAGGTATACTTCCAGAAAATTTAAAATCAACTTCACTAAAAATTAACTTCAGTAAAATATAACAAAAATATACTTAAAAGAACTTAAAGTTAACATCACTGAGACTAAACAAAAATTAATCTTAACAAGAATTAACTTATTTAAACTCTATTATTATAAAAAAGTTACTGAAAATTTGTCATATAACAGTTAAACATCAAGGTAAATAACATGTTCTGAAAAATTTACAATAAAATGACCTCACTGAAACTATGGAGTAAAAAGCAAGCACTTAATAAAGCTGACAGTGGAGTTTTATATACTAGTTCTAGTTAAGTCTCAAATAACTACTACAAATAAAGTTCAAAGTTTGTCTTGAAGGTGATCTAAAGAATCTTGAATTTATGACTTATCTAATTATTCGCAGTGAACTCTGCAGTTTTGCTGTTATTAATATGTAGGATGACACCACTTTTACACAAACACCTTTGAATTTTTCTAGCAACAACCCTGTTAAAAGTCACAAATCACAAGTTACTAAAATTAGATGGTAAATGTTAGCAGAGTTGGGCTAGTAGGTAGCATCAGTTGGTATTTTGATGTGCTTTAACTTCAGCATGCTGTGCAGGTTACACCGTGCTGGCTTGTGCCAGGCAGGGGGGCTGCACCCCCTGCAGCAGCTTCTAAAGATTGCTTGTATGACAGATTTAAGTTTGGCTTGAAAAAGGTAATGGGATATAAACACTGAAGGCTAAAACAATAAAAACTTTAGTTATATAATACTAATAGCTGTCCTGAAAATTAACAAGAAAATACATTGTTAAAAAGGCAAGTAACTGGAAATATAACTGGTTTGACTAAGGCGAGGTGTCCCTCAGGGCTTTAGGTCTGTATCAAGCGTCACCTTTGATAGCAGGCCTGCTCCTTCCAATGCTTGAAAGCATCTGGAGCACTTCAGCCATTGTGGGGGGGTGTTGAAGGTCCCAATGACTCCTATACAAAATCTGAATGCATAAAAATTCCCCACTGTGTCAACACATCCCTCCCCCACAAAACGGGGGGGACAGATAGCACAAAAGGTTCAGCTGTGGCAATCTGCCCATCAGGCCCTGTAAAGTGCACCAAGTGCTGTCTTTGCAAGCTCTGACTATTCCCCACCCACGAGAGCACTCGAGGCACAGACAGTAATGGCCAATCACTGGGCCATTGCCCTTTTGAGATAAGTCACATCTGCTCCAGTATCAAGGAGTCCTGTTAAAATTACATCCTTGCCTTTTGGAGTCGCTTTGCATTGGCATGTGGGATGCTGAGCTGTGATACCTTGTGTCCAAAAGATCTGCCTTGTGTCCAAAAGATCTGTGTTGTGTCCAAAAGATCTGCCTTGTGTCCAAGAGATCTGCCTTGTGTCCAAAAGATCCACGTGGCCCCTGTGGAACCAAATCCCCCTCTCCCCTCTGGTTCAGGTGGTGCAGACAGGGGTACTGCCAGAAAAAGTACGAGTTGGGGTATATGGCTCCCAGCCAGGACCACTCAGGGCAGCTGGGAGGTTCAAGCCCTGATCTTACTTTCCCCAACTGAGTCAGAGCCAATAGCCCCAGGGAGAACAAACAATCCTGTTATCCAGGTGGGGTGGATGATCTGCCCATGATCACAGCATGCACACGCTGTCCCAGTGGTCCAAAAACTCCTGTGGGAAGCAAATGAACAGATGAGTAATGTAACTGTGACATTGTTTGATATGCCCAGTCCTGTGCTGCCTGGGGTGGCTGCACGTAGGTCAGTGACACTTGTCTGGTGGGCAGGGGCAGGGCTGGTTGAAGTTGGCAGTTGCTCCTGGTTGCTGCATCAGCTGTGGGATTTGTGTCCTCATGCAGTGCTGCTCCACACTCCAGGATGAGTTTCCCTGTAAATGCTGGCCATTCTGGTGAAACTTAGAGCAGCATAGACCAGCAATGTGAGGGCCTTTCCAACAGCGAGGGCACATACCTGGGGCTTTGGCTTTCTGTGCTTTTTGGCAGTCTCTTTTAATGTGTCCAGACTCCCCACAGCCAAAACAAACCAGCTGCTTTCCAGGGGTTAATTTCAGGGCACCAAAAGCGTCCGCTATGCCTTGCCCCATGACTCAATAGGTGATTGCCATGCTGTGCTGTACTGTTCCCAGGAGGTTGCATGCTTGTATCATTTGGAGTAAAGTGGGTTCAGAAGGCAAAGATTTCAAAAGGTGACTACAATCCTCATTGGCATTTTCTATGGCCAATTTGAGGAATATAACTTCTCTTGCTTGATAACTTCTCTTGCTTCTCTTGCTCCAGTGTTTGTTTTAATCTGTCCACAAACTGCACATAGGGCTCTTGTGGACCTTGTTTGATATTTATGAAGGACTGTTTAGGGGTTTTCACATCAGGAACCTTAAGAAATGCCAAATGAGCTGCATCTGTGCTACCCTCTCGGGCTTCTCTTGGTAAGGCAGCTTGGCCCAAACGCGGCTCCCTCATCATCACGATCAGTTCCAGGGGCTCACTCTGACTGCAGCCAGATAGGCTGTTCCTTCTCCTCATGCAGAGCACCAATTATCAGCAATGGAGAGAGACAAGGAGACTGGGACCTGGTCAGAATCCAGATTGATTGTGGACTACATGTGCTTATATACTACTCTAGGATGGCTAGTAACTTTTTACCACAATGATTGGGTTAATCATCACATAAACAAACTGATACATTTTACACCATCTCTTACTTGCAGAAGTCTTGATGTAATTTTCTTTTTCGATAAGTCTTGATTCAGTTGGTCTTCATTAGTCAGTCTTGATTCAGTTAGTCTTCATTTAGTCTTGATTTAATCCTCAAAGTTCTGTTTGTTCTTGCCAAGGCACCTTGATGATCACATCTCTTATGCTAACCAGATCCAAAGTCTTGCATGTCCCAATAATTGCCCTGGCTTTTAAATGACTAATTACACTTCACTTGGTTAATTCCACATTTAAAAACAAAGGAAACTTAATTGCATGGACAGCATGGAGCTCTTTTCTTCCCAGATACTATTGCTCCAAACAGGGTAAGGGTAAAGGAAATGTAAATAAAAACATTTTATCAAGCCTTCCGGGGGGTTCCAGACTGACTGGCAGCAGAGGTTTGGCAGGGTAAAGTACAAGCTTATTGAGGACTGTACATAAGCAGTACTAATAAACAGGTAGACCTGCATGTTTTCTACTTCTATCATTGTATTACCATTCATATTACCAACCAGTATTACCCATGGTAATACCAAGTAATACATTGGTAATAGTAAGTATTCACCCATGGTTTTACTAACCAAAAGCTAATCACAACTTTACTAATGGAATACATTAAGATATTATTTTATTATTTTTTATGTATTTGCAGATTTCCTAGAGCTTAGCTCAGGGTATTTGCTTGCATCATGCCTCTTTGTCCTAGGATTTCTAGAATTTTTACCAAGGAATAGGGTCCTTGATAATTTTCCAGTAGTCCACTGCTCTATCCATTTGAAAGCCTACAAACAGTACATTTGTAGTAATCAGGCCTCTCAACTGCTAAAACAGAATAAATTCATTTTAAAAGGGATGTAACCTATTAATCAGCAACAAAAGAAAAAAAATAAGAAAACAAAAGAGGACAGATTGGAAACAAGTAGAATTACTCACCAATACATATTTCTTTTTAATGACTAGGAAGTGCCAAAACTTCCAGTTCCACCACTGCAACAGACCTTACACATGTACCTACAGTGCATGAAACACTTGGTGCCAGAGGAGCAATTTAAAAAGACCAAGGCCATCGTGGAGAAATTTGGAATAGCAGGAGGCCTGGGGGAATCCTTGCAGCAAATGCTTGAAGAAAGAAGTGAAAAGACAATAAACTGGGTAAGCAAATGTAGTAGAAAAAATAATCACTGGGTTTGATGATGTTTATTTACAAGTTCTTTCTGATGTTCTCTGTGCAATCACTGTTTTCTTTCAGCAGGATTCTGACAAAGGAATATTTCAGATGTAATAGGCTAGATTTTTAAAATTATATCAAAATCCATGTCACAGCCATCTACACAAAGTTCTGATCTGCTCCAATCATTCTGGAATGGAATACTTCATTATAGGAATCAGACTTTTAAAACTGAACTATTATTTGCCATTCATTGTCATGCTATACCAATGGAGTTACTTTGCCAACTATGCACATACATGTATATTCGTGTACATCTATCACACAGACCATGCTGAGACCTTTGCCTTTACAGAAGTTCAGCTTTCTGCTTCCCAAGGCAGCCACAGCCAAAGAAGATTTTACCATTCCACAAAGTCGCAGTTCATCCTGCCCTTATTAACCATGTTAGAATATGGCACTTGAAAATTAGTTTTATTGAAGTCCTTCCATTCCAACAAGGAAAATTATTCTAGGGATTCAGTGAAAACCTGCAGGCTTGTTACAGATGTCAGTGAATTGTGGTTCTCCCTGTTGTGTGACACACAAAAAACTCCATCGAATTGCTGCTACAGTTAGGGAGAAAAGGCTACAGTGCTGTCAGTGCTCTCATTTTAAAAGCAGTGCTTAATTTGTGAACAAAATGCTGCCCAATCTTATTTTCAGATTGTGATCACAGAACTTCATGGTGGCTAAACTAACCAGCATTTAAAAAGCACTCCTGATAAGAAATAATATTCCAGAAGACAACTGCTCATTTGAACACTTATAGCATGAAAATTACAGAGGAAGGATGCATAAGCATTTTCTGAAATCGTGACAGTTTTAAATACTGGCTATTAAAATAAATACCTGATTCTTAAGGTAAATTAGAAATGGTTTTATTTGGAATTTAACTTGCCAGGAGTATATCTCTAGCATGTTCCCCCAAAGACTCCAGAGACTGTGGGGGAAGCATCTGTTCTAACAGCAATGAAATATCTCAAAGGAAAACTTTTTCAACTGATGCATGCAGTTGTAATTATTTTTGCATAATTTTGTTGTTGTTTATAGTTACCATATGCAAAGCCTGCCCTCTAAGAAAGGCCATTTGATCTTTTTATGAAAGCCTCCATTTTCCAAATAATGATTCTTCAATCTCTGCTCAGACATAAAGGAATGCAGTTACTGTTCATATGTGTTTTCAATAAAAATGGTTAGAAATTTAATGTGTGTCTGTCTGGGTTAAGAGTCAGCAATCTGCATTTGTGTCAGTGGACACAAAGGGAATTCTCCAGGGGCCCTATCCACGTGCCACTCTCTGCAGGACTGAACCATTAGGCTTGGGAAATTCTTCTCCTGCTCTGTCTTGCTGCAGGACAATATCTGATGGTTAGCAATGGAACATCTTGGCATCATTCACAAATATTTGAGACCCCCTGAGAAAAGCCATCACTGGTAAAACCCTGGCCCTCTCTTAAACATATTCTAATTGCTGTGCAAGAGTTAAAATGTTGTATTCAAACATTTTCTGGTTGTAGAGAGAAGCAAACAAAAAAATACCCAAAGCACCACAATCTGGAGCTCGTGTAGTTTTTAATGGAACACACTGTAAATTGCCATTGATTGAGAAATAGGATTATGGAATTGCAGCTGACTTCTGCTCAGCTGAGGTCACAGAGCCCAGACTGAAAATGCTCAGCAGCTCCATTAATCAGAGCCCGTGGCTGACACCAGGAGCACCAGGCACTGTCCCCTCTCCCCAGACTGCTTTTCTTGCTTTTCTGGGTGCTGTTGGCAGCTTGAAGATGTTGTGTCCCCTTCCCTCAGGTGTTTAACTACTGGCTGGATGACATGTACCTCAACAACCGCCTGGCTCTTCCAGTCAACTCCAGCCCTGCAATTATCTTTGCTCGTCAGTATTTCAAGGATGTAAATGACCAGCTGAGGTAATGTGTTATGACTTTGCAGCTTTTGCTAAACGAAAGGGTATTTTAAATGTATGGCTTTTGCAAAAAGACAGTCTACTTTCATTAAAAAATAAGGGCTGGAGCCATTAAAGTGATTTCCTACGAGGCCAGCTGACTGAGGGCAGTGTTTCTGGGGTAACTCGTACTGATATTCAGAAAGAAAGATGTCATTACTCGTACATTCATTGCATGAAAAAAAAGCCAAAGGATTTATATTTTTAAAGAATATTTGCAAAGCTTTTTACTGTTCGTGATTCAAGTAAACCACTTTGTGATGAAAAAAATTAAATACTCATTTCTGACACACAGTTTCAAGGGAAATAATCTTTAACATGGCTTCACTATGACTCGTAGCCACCCTGCAAACTGAAAAGGCCACGCTGGCATTAAATTGTCCCTCTCAGATGCACAAAAGGGCACCAGAAACACAGGGGATCTAAGAATAAGAATTCAGAAATCATTCTTCCCCAAGAACACTGCTTCCTTCAGGCCCACCAGTCCCAGCTCTGAAATGATCTTTCTACTTTGAGCTGTTGTGGGCAATTACTATCATTTAAAAAGTGAGAAGGTAAGCACGTAGCCAAGCACAGAATATATCTCTCCAGACACCCTTAAAACAGGATTCCATTCTTCAGCCATTGCCAAAACATTCTTCCATTTAAAACAGTAAAAATCTACCTTCATATAGTGCAATTTTCCTCTTTGCTTTTAGCACTCTCTAGCTGCTCATTACTGAAATAATTAACTGCATGTGAATTTATGCTATTATAAAACAGCCAGAACCTTGAAACAAATATGCATTATTTTAACATTTGGTATAGACAGCTAATGTATCTTTTTACTTTACTTTAAACATAACTATAAATGCTTCCATTCATTACTGACTAAATTTATTGTGCACACAGCTTTCAAGAAACCTCCACTTTGCATTTTCTAATGCACGTGCTTTAACAAGGAAATATTTTTCTCAGAGCCTCCCATTCTGACACAGTGCAAATGGACAATGTCAGGGAAAAATACACCTGTCCACAGCTCTGCAAAAAGAATATCTGCTTAGGACAGGAAGTACTCTAATACTAGACAGGTTATGAGTATTGATATTGAAACCCATGTGAGGATTCTATTAAATATTCAGTCTCTGCTCCCATTCTCTAAATAAGCACTTTCAGGCTTCCTCCTGTGGTAGTCTGTTTAACCATTTGAAGGGACTGTCTCTAGGATTTCATATTTCTCTTGACATGAATTAATTTAGGTTTTGGGTGGGGGCAGGGAGCTCTTCTTGCCAAGCCAGAAGACTTTCTCTCCTTATGCCGTGTCATCAATCATTCAGGCTTTCCTCTGTCTCCCAGAAACAGCCCAGTGTTGCCAAATGACAAAAGACTGATGTCACTTCTCTCTGCTACTTGCAGGTTTGCTGCCAATCTCATTTCAGGAGTGCAAGACTACAAAGCTTTACTGGACACGTAAGTGGCTTGGAAGGAGAGCTTGAGTATCCACAGGGCTTCTGATTCAAGGCAGCTCTCAGCAAAGCTGGGCTGTATTGCACCTCTCCACCATGGGGAAAGGCTGGGGCTCCAGCATGCTTCAGGGCAAGTGCTTCAGCAGTTTTTTATGCCCTTTCTGCTGTATTTCTGCAGTGTAACAGGT
Organism: Euphonia xanthogaster; assembly: GCA_034509185.1. Classification (NCBI taxonomy): domain Eukaryota; kingdom Metazoa; phylum Chordata; class Aves; order Passeriformes; family Fringillidae; genus Euphonia; species Euphonia xanthogaster. Next base: position 7,857,748 of record JAYDZK010000271.1, on the reverse strand, counting down.
TGAAGAAGGATCCTTTTTGATGCTGGCAGTTGTCACTCTGGCAGGCACAGTGCAGCCCAAAAGGGCACAGACAATTTGCCTAACCAAGTTACTGAGAACACAAGAGGAAGCTTGTGCTCCCCACACCCAAAGGGCAGCAGCACTGGGGTTACACAGCCTGCACACCTTTCCTGGCACTCTCCACATACTGCACTCTCCACTTACAGCAACACTGTCCCACCTCCCTCCCCCATGAGAAACAACACATCCTAGCAGGGGAGGGGAGTCTTGCCACAGAAAGGCTGGCTCAATAGCTAGTAAAAATAAGCTACTTATGCTCTTGTTACTTTCAGAATAAAAACACAGAGGAAATACATGATTCTTCAAATCATGCATGTATTATGCACCTGTACAAGGAAATAAGTGATACAGAGAATTTGAGGGTTGGGAACTAAAGCGAATATCCCTGGTTTAGTACTACAACAGTTCTAAAGGCGTGCTTAACCAAGATAAACTATTACCCTTCATAAGCTGTATGAGAGTAAACCTCCTTGCCTGCTTTTTTACCTCTCCCCCTGGCAAGTTGGAAGCTTAGTCCTCTTTTGCAGAAGGAAAATCTCTGCACTGTAAGATTTTCTTCCTCCTGTGGTCTCTGCAGCCTCTCTCCTGACCAGCAGAACGATTATTTCCTGCTGCAGTGTCAGTGGGGTATTTTACAATCCATAATCATAATTGGGACTGTGATAATTCCTTTTTTCCCCCTGGCCACTAAAGAAGCTTTTAAAGAGATGCTGGTTTTACCTACCTCCCAAACAAAAAAAAATAATATGTTTTCAGCCCATATTACTCCATGGGTCTAAGTGAAAATTAGCAGAAAAGTGAGGACCTGTGGAAAACAGAAATTCCCACTGTATTGCCCAAGTCATTCCTGTTTGTCAGGCAAGGCCCTCTTACACACACTCTAACCAGTCAGCACAGGACATGACTGCTGTGGTTTGCAGGGAATTCCAGCAGTACCTTTCTTTGAGGTGCTGGTCTTTGCCAGCTGTTCTGCTGGCTTCTGTCCTGCCAGGTTTCCAGGGTCCCAGCTAGTCAGGCTTCCCATGCACATTGCAAAGCTGCTTGTGACCTGCTATTTCCATTTCCACTAGATGATAATGCAGTTGCTTAATGAATATGCATGAAGCTGCCAGGAATGATGTATTTAACTTTGGTATGGGAATTCATCTATTTCCCTTATACTGTAATCTCATTTTATTATTCAATTTGTGTTATACCTGATCTAATTGTAACAGAACAAAGGACAGATAAGATTTTTTTCCCTTTCTGTCTCTCTCCCCTCTTTTCCTCTGGCTTTGTTTTTCTCTTTCTCTGCAGCCATGCTTTACCTACTGACTTTTCTCGTGGACAGCTGTCTGGCCACCCTCTCTGCATGAAGCAATACTATGGACTCTTTTCTTCCTATCGTCTTCCAGGACTTACCAAAGATACCCTCGTGGCCCAGAAAAGCAATGTAATGCCAGAACCAGAGCACATCATTGTTGCTTGCAACAATCAGGTAAATTTGTTTTCTTTTTTCCTACCTTTCTATATTTCTTAATTTGCTTAAATTCACTCCAGAAGAGCCTAATCTAATCTCTGTTCAGAAACGCAATTAGTGTGCTATGTGTGAGCTCACTTCTTACCAAGCATTTGCAGCTGATATTTCTAAAAGATGCTTCTGCAGCATTTTTGTCCTTGGCCCACATTATGTTCCAAGTACAGTGATGCAGAAAGGAGGAATGTGGCAGAATTTATTTGCTTTTTCTTTCAAACAAAAATGTTTAATAAACAGTGAGGAAACCACAGAGAAAAAAGAATCTGGTTAGAGTGCATTTGCTGGAAATGCTCTTCTCTTGACAGTCAAGTATTGGCACAGTCAAGTTCATGGCAACTATACCACCATCACACCTAGGCATGGCATAGACACCATGCAGGGGCCCTAAGCTATGCTTGAAGAAGTTAGCACAGGTGCAGGCAGAAATCCTGAAGTGTTAGAGTGAATCTGTCCCAGCCAGTAATTACCAGAGAGCAGCAGAGTCTGTTCCCTGGGCACAGTACTTACAGCACAGCTTGACTATTTGCAGTACTGGAGCCATGCCTGTGGGCGCTCTTGGAATGAGGAAGTAGCTTCCAGTGAAGTGCTTTCTGCTTTTCCAGGAAGCACAGGAAATTTTCTAGATTCTCTAGGTTATGTTTAAACAAATAATACCATGAAAATTACTTACATACTGTCTGATTTTATCTCTACAAGGTTTTTAAAGCTTATTCAAATAGTGTGTATTTTATTTGAGTCCAACACACAATTTAAGTCCCCTATGGCAACTGGCCTTACATTGGTGTTAAAACACAGGAGAGGTGAGCCCTGGGCCCTTCATTCCCCAGTGGCTTTGTGGTGCATTGCATGCAGACCTGGCTCTCCAGGCAGGACTTCAGCATCTCAACACCTACCCAGGTGACAGCAAAATGTTGGAGCACAAAGGGTCCAACCCACCTCTGACTGATCTTCTGACTTGTGTAATTTTTTTGCAGTTTTTTGTTTTGGATGTTGTCATTAATTTCCGCCGTCTCAGTGAGGGAGATCTTTTCACTCAGTTACAAAAGATAGCAAAAATGGCAGAGAATGAAGAGGAAATGCTGCCTCCAATTGGCCTGCTGACAACAGACGGAAGAACAGAGTGGGCAGAGGCCAGGATGACCCTTATGAAAGGTTAGCTGCAGCAACCCCAGCTTTCTCTTCACCATCTTCCTCCTCACCATCACTGCCTTTCTTTGCTGAGAGCAAACATCACAGCAAACACGGGACTGAATGTGCAACCCCACTGCTGAATTGTTCCAGCAGTAGGAAACTCTATAAGATGTGTGTTGCCAGGGGAGCAGCAGAAATAGCTTGACCCTTTGGCTGTGTATGTTTAAGTGTTATGCCATGTAATAACTCTCACACCATTCCTTGTTTTTCATTGCATAAATTGCATTACGTCAGATTTTGTGATTTGTCTCTTTCTTTACATCCATTTTGTACCAATAAGAGTGATGTATCCTCTTAGCTTTTGGCAACTATTTGATATTATTGATCTTATCCAACAAAAGCAGCTGCAAGTTAAACACCTGTTGAATCTAATTGTGTACTCTCTCCAATCAATGGAGAAGGTACCAGGGCTGATTCAACCAATCCTTAACTATCTAGGAAAGGTGGCACCAGTTATTATCTGGGGACTGCCCTCTCTCTCTTTTCCAACAGGCAGCATTTAGCTGTCTCAGATTCTGGACTTGAATGTCAAACTTGGAAACAGATGAAAATAAAGGGTGGGGTTAGTGACCTCTACCACATCACATCACACCTTATGTATTTTACCCTGAGGCTAAGTGTTAAAAACACTCTTTTTTTGCCATTTTACACGTAATAAGTATTTACTTTTTCATCCAGAAGCAAACATTAACTCATTTCTTTATCTCCAGTTCAGCAATGCCACAGAAAATATTGCTGTTTTACTAATGCCCTGGGAATATACAAGAGTTGGCAATAATCTCAAAATAAATTTATCATCCTAAGGAAGATTTCCCTTTTCTTATTCAAGTTTATCTGTGGTTATAAAACTCAGTACAGATACACACACACAGAGTCCTGGTCATTATTTCAGCAATATTATGTAGCATTAGTCTCAGCTTTAAGCTTTCCCTTCCTCTTCCCAACATTTCTTTTTAAAGGAGGAGACAAAAAAATAACCTATTTTAATGAAAATTGAGGTGAACACCTAACCATTTATTTTCATGCTGTACTAAGTATCACAGCCAATGCCTTGAAACTTCCAGCAAAAATATCTTTGTTAACCTATATCATCCAAAACAAAAACAAAAAGAAAAATCAACAAAAACTAGCAAAACCTTCTTCATAGTGTTTTTAGATTGCCTGGCATTTCCCAAAATATTAGTTTTAATCACAAGGCAAACAACTCAGTTATGCAGCTGAAAAAAACCACATTCTGCACTAGTAACCCTCATAGCAGCATGATGTGAGCCTTCTCTAATCCAAGCAGGAATCCCTTCCCAGACCATTCATGTTAGCACAACCCCTCTGTGTGGGTGAATGCATTGCTGTTACACATGGATATGTGATCATTAGCAGCCCTTTCCTCTCTGATCTGTGATGGTTCCTGCAGCAATAAATAAGAGAACCTGGGAAGCAGTGTGGGTGAAAGGGTCACTGCACAGCTGGTCTGTGCTGGGCAGGGCAGGAGAGAATGCTTTGGGACAGAAAACCTGTGCAGTGCTTTGCAGAGGCTAGGAAGGAGTTAGATCCATGGGCCTGCACAGACCTGCAAGTAGACCACAGGTCTTCTAGGTGAGAAAATGTCCAAGATATAACAAACCCAGCCATCACTGACTTATAAACACACTCAGCATTGTAACTGCCTTCAGGCTGAGGAACTGGCTTGCTCTTCCTGAGTACAGGAAGTGAATTCTGTATGAAGTGACTGCCTACAGTCCCATGCATACTACATCTGAATTGGATTCCAAACTGCCTTCTCATGTTTTTCTTTCTAAGACTAAATTTTAAAAAACCCAACTAGCTCACAGTTGGCTGGCCAATTCAATGCAGCTGTGCATTAGAAAGGAAGAAATGTCTTGAAGGCTTTAGGCTTGGTCATACTTTCTTTTGTTTTAGCTCTTCCTGCAGATATTTTCAATCCCAAGTCATGGTTCATGAGTTCTCATGCAATTTATTGCCTGCTTCACATGATAATTTTTCAGTGTTTGATCAGCTCTCTGGATATGTCTGTTTCCTTCTGTAAAGGCATCTTTCTCCTGCTTCTCTGTTTCTGGCACAGCTTAATTTTATTCACTCTAATACCTAGACTCCAGATATCCTGAAGCCATATGTCAGACTAAGGGCTTCATATCTGTCAAAGATGTGAAGTAGCAGCCACAATGAAATACATATATACCTATCAAACAGCGGAAAGCAGAATGCTGAGCAAGCTGTGAGCAGTTTGTAAATCACTATCCAGGCTGTTTTTCCTCAAAGATGCCTGTCTGCAAGCACCAGAAGCTGATGTATACCAGGCAAGTTCCATTCACAAGGATCTTTTCAGCCTTTGTACTGATGCACACAGATCAATGAAAAAAATACCACAACTACAGTCAGCCCTGCAAGGGTGAGACACTAGAAAAGATTTACAGCCAAGTGGACAGGGATGTTTCTTCTCTCTTGTAAAGCTTCTGAATGCTTTTGAAGACACTCCCAAGAGACACTGGTGGTCAGGTTTTGCAGGGCAGCAACCTCTCTGCACGCCCCATCAAACACAATCTCTTGGCTCAAGCCTTTGTAGGAGCTGGCAGGTGCTCCAGCTGCTTTCCCCAGGACTCTTCTGTTGGCAAGGGGACACAACACACCCTGCACTCCCCCAGGGAGCCTGCAAGAAGTCAGACTGACCATGTCTGTCCCTTGGGCCCCAGCTGCTAATTGCTGCCAAACAGCAACAGGCAGTACCTTACCATCACCTGCACAAGGCCACAGCTCCCCTCTTCCTTCTCAGTCACTGCTATCACTCACCTCTCCTTCTCTTGACACATTTTTAATTTCTTGCATATTTGGTTTCTTGTTCAGCATCTGAAGAATGAACCTGGATGGTAACAAGTGTCTGGGTTTTTTCTAGCTCTTGACTAACCTGTGTTACTCCTTCTGGAAAGGTGCATTATTTCTTACTATGAAAAATGCTGCTCTTTCAGACAATCAAGCCACTTTACACACTTGCAAACCTTGAAAACATGCACATATTGAAATGGCCCCATATTTCAAATGCAAATCAGAGTTGTTTAATTTTAAATATTTTTCCATTCTTTCAGCTAAAATAGTTTTCTGAATTGAGCATGTATTTGTTGAACTTAGCCTAGACCTGAAAGAAGTTTCAATCAATCTGAATTGATATCTTTTGTTGAGAACATCCTGGAACAAGTTTACATTTACACTAAAATCTAGCAAAACCAGAGGATGAAAGCTGATCTGTTAAGAGCAAAAGGAATTTTATGTTGATGCTTTTTCCTTTGATCTTGTTGACAACCATATAACAGCAATTAATTATTTTATATGTTTTTAAATGAAACAAGTTCTTGTTATAGGTTGCACACTTCTAGCTTTTCAATGAGGAACTGTAAGAAGTGGTCACAATTAGATATTTCCTATGCTTCAAACTGGTCCTCAGAAGCAAACAAACCCTGAGCCTTTGTAATATTTCTGAGTTAGACAAAGAAACTGAGAAACCCAAAAATGTACCATAAAAAAGGAGGAAAGCACTGAGGACAAGGTAAAAATACCCCCAGTAGTCCAACCATATAAGAGTGTCAGGATAGGTAAAAGAAAGAGTTCCAGAAAAGCCCATTTTATTCAGCAGTACAGTAGTGACAGGAGAGCACTGTAACATGGCAAGCCATGGTTTTGGCAAAACCACATTCAAAACCTAAACCTCGAAACCTCATCCACAGATGTTTCCTCAAGTGATGTAGGCAATATAAGCTAGTGATCAGAGACAGCAGAGACAAGAGGGTTTTAATACAATAAGACAAAACCAACATAGACCCTGCTGTTCCTTGTTCTGAAAAGGGTTTTCATGGAGAACAACACAAAAACACTCTAAGCTCTGCTGTTCCAGAGCAGAATACTGCAGCAATAGCGTGAGCTCTGAAATTTTCTATTTTCCACCTGTCCTCTGTAACTGTTATTTGTAAAATAAGTAAGCAATGCTGGCTTTAAGAGTAAAATAGATCTATTTTGTAATATAATTACTTCAAGGAAATGAAAGGCAGAAAAAGAAAGTGGTTATTATTGAATCATGTGAGAGATACACAGAGTTACAAAAGTTAACACAGGAATTAATGCCTTGGTACAATGTTCCCTTACACTGAGATGATCTGCTGCTGAGAGAAGGTCTGCAGACACCAGCTCATTGCAGAGTCAGGGTCAGATCTCCAGTGCTCCCCAAGGCAGAGGGTTCCCCAGTCAGTGCTGTGCTCAGAGGTAAGAGGATGTGAACATTTCACTCTTCTATCCCCAGACTCCACCAACCGCGACTCCCTAGACATGATTGAACGCTGCATATGCCTGGTGTGCCTGGACAGCCCCAGTGGGGTGGAACTCAACAACACAAACATGGCATTTCAGATGCTGCATGGAGGGGGCTACCACAAAAACGGGGCCAATCGTTGGTATGACAAACCTATGCAGGTAAAAACCTCACAGCACCGTGACATCACTTGCACATTGCCTGGTGGTGGGGACCACTTAGAGTCAGGTGGGAGAAAGAGGGGAATGTGGTGCCAGCATCTGCCTGGGCAAGCTTGGTGTGAGCAAGGCTGTCCCCTGCAAAGCAGGGGAAGCAGGGACACTTCCACCTTTTCCAAAGCTGCCCTTTGCTCTTGAGATAACACAGATACTCAGATGTATGAGTAGGTAGACATTGGATATAAAAAAACAATGCATTTTTCTACACTGAGTCAAATGGAATGAAAATGCTGGCCTAGTATCCCAGAATGAAAAAAAAAAGCACAATATTTTTCTTTGTTTCCCCTTCTTACGTATTTTCCTGACATCCTAGAAATGCTACTACTTATAATTTGGCACATGTTTAAATCCTCACTTAACAGACTGTTTACTCATTTAATGGCATCCTTGTTGAGACTTCCTTTAAGTATTGTCTTCTCCAGCATTTTTCCCCATCAGATTTTGATCGTCATATTTTAAAGCGTTGCACTGTTATTTCCACACTTTGCAATAGACCCCGAGTGAAGTGATGTATTAATCTCCAACTGTCAACAATGTTGACACCTTATGAGAAATTGAAAAAACCCTGACTGATACACTGCTTGCATAATGCTTTTTGCTCTTGCCATATCTAAGAAGGGCAACATGAAAAGAGAAACCCCTAAAATAATTGCCACAACTGAGAGATGGGACTTTGAAGGAGGGATGCGAGAAGTCAAGGCAGAAAAGTCAAAGGTGCTTTATTGTCATCATGGATCAGTTTATATATTTTTGTGGCCCCAAGCAGTTACATCCTTAAGCAAGATTTTCCCACTAGTTACACAATCAGCCTGTATGTGTTACTTGGCAGCCTTACAAAACCACATAGCTTCAAAAAACTTGATAGCTGTATATGCTGTACTTCTCTAGTTCTTCTTTTCATATCTGGGGTTGCTTATCCCACAATCTGTACCTGACCAAGGCCAGAATATCTCAATCCATAAACTCAACTGTGCTCTCTGTTCTGTCTCCCATCTGTTCTCCCACTTGCACCAACTTACCCAAGAGCAAATACATTTCAGTAATCACCCCTGATCACTGTCACTGCAAATGACATTATTAGCAGACTCTTTTGAAGAACAAACCACTTGTCTTTAGAACAGTTAGAACCCTGTTATTTGCAGGGTCAAGTGTTGAGATATTTCAAGCAGATGAGAATAAACAACATTTTCTTTTTGTCTACTATCATAAGGCAGCAGAAAGCAAATAAAATTGCGTAAAGTGTGAGAGAGCTTAATCTGTCCAGATGTATTCAGGCCAAAGTAGTTCAAAGGTGAAGATAAATTCTTAGGGAAATAAGATCCTATTTCCTTTTATGCAAACACAGATTATGGAGGAAGCCATTCTCTCTATATTCTTCCTCACCTCTGCAGTAAGGCTTCAGAAAATGTCCAGGTGAGCTTTTTGCATCATGCCCACTCTCTGAAAACCTCATGGAAAGCAGGGAGGCAGGATGTGAGTCAAATGTGCAAGAGAGAGCTAAGTGAGGGAAGTCCAGCCAAATGCACTTCAAAACAAGTGTGGGGAAAAGCCCAGGAAAAGAGCAGGAAAACTGCAGTATTGGCCTAGACATTTGCTTTTGTATGAGGTGCAGAAGTTACAAATTGCATGGGTGTATCACAGAACTGGAGTGCAGCAGGGTGTCACCAGCAGTGCCATGTGTACACAATGAAATTAAGAATGAAGATAAATAAGAGGGAAATGGAATGAAGAAAGCATCTAAAAATAAAATGTGCAAAATAAGCTATGAGAAAGCTATCAAATAAGGATGAGCTTTGTAATAAAATGGGATCCTTAGGATTTCCCAGATACAGATGTTTTATTGTCCTCAAAAGTGGAAGGAGAACCCTGGCCTGTCTTTGCATCGATGGGTTTTGGGTACCATAAAGCAGATGCTAAATCAAAGTTTCAGATTCCATTGGGAATTGCTAACATTTACATTCTCACAGGATTCAGTCCCAAACAGCAGTGTGAAAGGAATTCACTGCAACACCTTTCACAGGACAAGCAAGCCTCCTGCAGTAAATCTGTAAGTCACCCACTGATCTGTAGGGCAAGGAAGGTCCTGATATGAGCAATACGAAAACCACAGGGGAACAATAACACCTTTGTCAGGTTTCCATCGTGGAAAACTTACCCAGAACACGATTTATTCCCTGTATATGTTGCACCTATTCTTCTCCTTGTTTAGTTTGTGGTAGGAAGAGACGGACTCTGCGGGACCGTGTGCGAGCACTCCCCGTTCGACGGCATTGTCATGGTGCAGTGTGCTGAATACCTGCTCAGGCACATGTGAGTTCCCCTCTGCACATTCCACACCCATTCCAGCCCCTGGGAAGCCTTTGCCAGTGGCAAATTTCCCCCGGTGAATGGGGGCACTAAGACACAAAAACAGTTGAAAAGCAGTAATTCAGCTGCTAAAAGAGCAGTGTTTAATAAATGGATTTTTCCTATGACTTTAATGACTCCTGTCTCACATACCAACAGGAAAGAAAGTTCCAAGAAATTAGTCCGAGCCGATTCAGTGAGCGAACTTCCTGCTCCACGGAGACTAAGATGGAAGTGTTCCCCTGATATTCAGACACATTTGGCATCAGCAGCAGAAAAACTCCAAAGGTAGAACAGATGCCTCATCTTTCTCAATCATAACTGCAAGCTGGGAACTACCCAGCACATTGCATGGGCTCCCTCCTTGGGGGCTCCTGCCTTCCTGCTCCTCCTCTTCTTCCCAAACTGCACATTCCTAGCATCTCTGGGCAGGATAGGACCCTCATGGGCTGGAGCTACTTGTCTGTATTCAGGAATTGCATTACCATTGTTTTCCTTCCATGTAAATGTTAGGAACTCTAAAAGCCACTGGGAAAACAGCTTGCCCGTATTTGCAGAGGATGCAAACAATGCAGGTCCTCTGTTTTTGTGTCTTATGGGTTTGAGCTGACTCAATCTGCAGCCAGGGCAATAGGGGTAGATATAGAGGACAGTAAAATGCAACTGGTTTGAATAAACAATTTGAATTTAGGAACATAATTTGTTTACATTCATATTGCTTCTACAAAGTCAAATTTTTCTGACTCTGTTTCCAGGCTGTCAAAGATTTGCATGATCTTTGGGGGTGGGGGCAGCAATGAGAATTTTTTCTCAACATTCAGGCCTGTGATCTCTTTGTAGAGAATTAACCCATTGTCTGCATGATCAGCTGTAAGCATGGCCAGTGTGGTTGCATTAGATAAGACCTCAAAGTGCCTATAAAGATACATATGAGTGAGAACATTCAGGATGCAGAATAACTCCTTTGTGTTTTTAAATAACACTAGTAGTCCTCTAAATTGAATCTTGCACGGAGCTTTGGGCCTTCATCAGGTACTAAATGCACCCAATTCTCACACCAGTAAATCTCTCAGAAATTTGTGAAGAACAAGGAGATCCTTGCTTAGGCTTCAGGAATGGAAACACTAAAGTTGCTGGATTTTGTTTCTTTTGTTTGTTTGCTTGTTTTTAAAAAGATGTCCTACTTAAGTGAACAGACTTGAGTGCTACAGTTATGGCTGCAGATAACAAGCCTGGTGTAAAATCTATATGAATAAAAGCTACTGACTAGGAACAAGTTACCAAAGGCCAGGATGGTCTGCAGAGCAGGAGAGCAGGAGACCACTCACCTCTAAGAGGGTACTGGCAGGAAAAGATCTCTGGGTTTTATTTGCAAACAGAAATGAGACAGAATATGGTTTAGTGGTGAGGAAGGTAGAGTAGGTTAATGGGTGGACTTGATGATCTAAGAGTTCTTTTCCAACTTCAACAATTCTATGAGATTTTTACATCCACCCCAGCAGTAACTGCCTTTTGCTTGCTTTCCAGGGCAGTGGAAAATCTGGATTTTATAGCCTACAAGTTTGAGCACTATGGAAAGGAATTCATTAAGAAACAGAAGATTAGCCCAGATGCCTACATTCAAGTAGCACTTCAGCTGGCATTCTACAGGTAAGGTTAGTTCAGTTCATGGGAACAAGATGCACAAGGTGCTGGGGTTTTATACAGAGGGTCCATTTTTAACTCAACATTTAAACAAATGCCTTCTGCATGAAAATGAGTGATCTTTCCTAATGACTGGAGGGCAGACAAGATAGAAACTGATACCTGGTTCTGGGAGAGTACTCCTTTTCTTCACTCCCTTTCCCTCTTCTTGCTCTGCCTTCCCATCCCTGTGTCCCACACATGCTATTCCCAGCCAGTACCCTCCTGACAGCTGTCCCTGTGCTTGGCACTAAGAAGGTGAGGGAATATGGCATGGATGTCTGGAGCAGCAGCAGCTGGGGAGCACAGGTCCCTGGGGCAGAAGCAGCACTGCCTTGCCTCGTGGGTGGCTTGGGAGGAACCATGGCAGTAACCACACACGCATCTCTGGCACAGGCTGAAAAGCATCCACTACAGCACTGCACCTCAGACTGGAGTTCCTACACAGAACAGTAACTACTGCTGTTCCCTTCTTCACCAGCATCCCAAGATTTGATAAGATCTCCTAATTTCCATGGTCTTACCAAAGTTAAAAGCTCCTTTCTACATTGCCAGAACTCCAAGGTAGAGATAGGTTGCATGGTTTCCTGCAGAACAGCCTATTACACAAATAATTCTTTATGATGTCAAATTAAATCCCAGAGTGGTCTTTACCTGGTCAAAACCAGGAATGCTTAACACATTTCATGTACTCCTTTAACATCTGTTGAACATCCATTTTGCATATTCCATTAATAAAACTTCAACAATGACCTAGCCCAAGATTTTCATCTGGATCCCAGCCATGATATAAATTCCATATTTGCCATAAAAACCTTAGAGAACACTTGTGTTCTGAGATCACCTGCTTCAACTGAAAGACACAGTCTGTCTCCTGAAGCAAGGAGTAGTGTCTATATACCTGGACCTAAATTAAATAACAATCTTCATAATCTGTTCTAATTGCTCTGAGGGTTTTCATTCCAGCTCACAAAAAACACCCTATTCCCCTTTTGGTTTTCTTCTTTTCACTCACACACTTGGTGCATTTTCTCTTGTTTTAAATAAAAAATATTTCAAGCCCATAAGTAAATGATTAATTACACAATTATTCTATGGTGCAGTAGAAATAAAACATTCCTTGAGATCTTTCAGTAAATTTTTGGTTTACAAGCCTTGTTTTTACATAACAAGCCATTTTTTACTGGCAATGCATAACTAAAACATATACAGCTGTATGCAGCTCTTCATATTAGAGACGAGTGAGCATCCATCTTTTTAAAGTTTCTTACAGAATTCCATCAACATTAAGATGAATACCGTGCAAGAAATAGAAGTGTGGCTGTAACAATAAAACGTACCAAGCCTATATTTCTCCTAGTCTTTATGACTCTCTGAAAATAATCCTTCTGTGTTTTTCTTCCTTCACTCTCTCAGGTGCCACAGGAGGCTTGTCCCAACCTATGAAAGCGCTTCCCTGCGCCGCTTTGACGAGGGCCGCGTTGAGAACATCAGGTCTGCTACCTCCGAAGCATTTGCTTTTGTCAAAGCCATGGCAGGTGACAAGGCAGCTGTGTCGGTAAGCTGGGCTGGCTCCCTCTGTCCTCTTTGCCAAAACACCAAGGAAATAATGCAGTCATGGTCCCCAGTCTCTCACTTTTTAACTCTTAACTGAGACCATCAAGGCGTAGGGCAGGGTAGCAAGCATTACAGGATTTTGCTTTTTGTACAGACCAACCATTAAGCTAAATATAAAAATTCCCTTTTTTTTTATTTAAGCATCCAAAAGATTCAGAGGTACCTAAATGTAATATTATAAGAAACATAATATCTGATTTTAGGCTTAGTACTGTCTTATGAATGTTCTATCATAAGATCCAAATTCAGTTCCCTGGAGAGATCTAGGCTGAACATGCAAAGTTCAGGATCATTAAACTGCCACACCAGGGGAATTGCCTGGCAGGTCTCCTGCAGTGGTTAGTTCTGCTGCAGCCTGCAATATGTGATGTAATTCCCATGCTTTCATTTCTGGATATATGGATATGTTCTGGCTGATCTTTTTTTGTTTTAAAGGGATGTTTCTATCAAATAGACTAAGTCTTATAGGGTGCTCAAGGGAGCTGAACCTTAACGATGAAAAGCTTTATCAAGCTAATCAAACAACTCTCCAAACTGTCCTGATACCATACTGCAAAAAGACAAATTTAAATTGCCTTTCTTTGGGCCACCACCATCTGTTTGCCAGAAGCATGAGTGCTGTACAGAGTAGATGGGGATGCTAAGAGGTGCAGCTGGGAGTAGAGTTGCACAAACAGCCCTGTGCACTGCCCTGCCCACCATCCCTGGAGAGCCCCCTCAACGTCTCTGCGCCACTTCCACCCACTGCCCTGTGCTGCTGTACAGGGAATTTCCAGGTGGCTGTTTAGATGCAAAATGCTGCCACCATACAGTTTATTTTTCACAGTAAGCCCATTCCAGTGGCAGCAGCCCACATGCCTGTTCTTTAGAATTTAGCATACATTGCTAGAAGCATTGCTGGGCTATAGATTAGGTGGAAATTAATGAAAAATTACAAAGCAAGATCTAACATCCCAGATGATTGTGAAAATTTGCCCAGATAAGCTCTCTCTTCATCCACAGCTTCTTCAATTTCCTTAAGGTTATTATGCCCAGAACTTAGCTCCTGATGGACAAAGCTCAAGTAAGTCCCATGGTAGAATAACTCAAAAAACCTGAAGAAACTCCCTCTGTTGGGTGGGTAATTCACAGCAGACCATGACCATACTACTGCACATAACAGTGACTACCACACAGCAGGCAAGAAGAGGCTGTTTCTATTTGCTACCAGTGTCCTGTCTGACAAGATGGTTCTCAATCACATTTCATCAGAAGCTCCTGTTTTCTGTGTGTTTTCCTCTCCCCACCTGGGCTCTCAGCATAGTCCAAGCCCATGCTGTGGCACACTGCCTGTGCTCCTGGCAGGGGCCAGCATGCTCCTGCCATGTTATTTCAATAGATCTTTCTAGCTCCTTGGAACTCTCTCTTCCTTCCTTCTTCCAGCACTTACTGACTCCTGCCACTCTCCCAGAGCTTCAGCATTTCTCACCTTTTTCCCACCCCCTAAACTGTCCTGTTTTACATAAGCAAGATGAAGAATGGCATGTGTGTCTAGATGAAGCTCAGCCTCAGCCCCCATATCTTTCTAGTGCATGCCTAGGCCATACAGAATAGGGGGAATAATGGTTTCATTTCCCCTGGAAAACCTGTAATCATAATGCAAACCAAGCATTAGTTTTCCTGGCCTCTCCACCAAGAGATAGGAAGGACACTTCTATTGGTCTGGGATTGTTCTTTCCAACAGACATTAATAAATCTTTGTTTTGATGTGAACATCTTCATCTTTCCATGCAAAACTACATATATATTAGTATCACAGAAACATTAGAAAATTAATTTAATACAACCCTATTCCAAGGAGATTTCCTTAGACCTATGCACTGCTCTGAATGTGAAGGGGTTAATTCTTTTTTTCTGGACAAAGAGATGCACAACCTGCTGTAAGTAGCCTTGAATTCCCCAAAATATTGTTTGTTAAGAGCCATTAATTCAAATCCAATTAAAAAACGTTTTTCTTCTGATACAAACAGAAATTATCCTCAAACGATAGCTTGAACAGTCACCAAAGATTGATTGAGTCAGATTGATTCTTCAGCAGGAGAAATATTTCATGCATTTGACACTTGCTGTAAAAGCAGCAGCTACTGACACTAGGGATTGCTTGAATAGCTGTAAATTAATCAGATTTAAAGACTGCATTTGATAATTTAATCTGTACAAGGGAACTAAGGCCTAGCTCTGGCCTTGTAAAAAAATATCAGACTTTGTATTTTGAAGGTCCCTGATGGTGACCTTGACTTGCTGCAAAAATGAATTCTTTGTTCAAAAGACCATTCATCGTCCATAGGAGCTGAAGGTCCCCTGTTTATCTGGAGACCCACTCATTTCTGGCTGTTTCAGGGTCTCCCAAAGTTGCAGTGTTGGACTTGATGTACAGCAAGTTAACACTTCTTAAGATCATTCCCTTAATATAAAAGGCTGCCATTTGACAGGAGTTCAAATTTACTAGCCTGTTATCTGAAATGTGAGGCATCTGCAGATGCAGCCTTGGAAAGTTCTAGATGCCCTTTCACACATGGGAGTAATTTTTGACTGGCTAGTAAAATATCAGTAAAAGCTTTCATTAATACCACTGTCATTGTCTAGATAAACCATTCTGGAGAAGGTATACTGCCTGTGTGTTTTGAAAATACTGAATTACACTAGGCAATTATTTTTCCCTACTTCAAACATAGTGATTCTATAATCTACACCCCCAAAATCCATGGAAGGAGTACACAAAAGGAACTGCAAACCTTTTCTTGACTTCAAACAACCCACCACCATAAAACCTGTTCTCCCCTTGCACAAGCAGGTGCTGGAGCTGATCAGGACATTGATCTCTGTGGTTTTTCATTTATCAGAGTACTTACACCTGAGCCAAGAGCAAAGGACATTGGGGTGCTTGCTATTTGGCTCTTGGTTAGTTGATGGAAGATGCTATTTCTTAGAGAGTTGATTCAATAATACATATATTCTGATTACCCCAACAGGATTCTGAGAAGATGCAGAAATTCAAGGATGCAATTGCAGCTCAGACTAATTACTCTGTTCTGGTGAGTAAAACACTGCCTGTCTGAATAAGAACTAGTCAGCTTTTTCAAGAAAAGTATGAAGACAGTCATTAGCTATTTAAATACTGGAAAAATTCAGGCATCTCCAAGCAGGAAAGTATCTGCTATGTCACACATAGGAACATTTCTAATGTCCCAAATAGCCACATTCAACTAACCTCAACTTAAAAAAACCTAAGCCTAATACTAACCATCTATGCATTTTCTTACATTTCTCTTCACTAGAGGATAGAGGTCCTTATCTGGAACCTGATCCTCAGATGGACTGGTATTCTGGAACATGTATTCTGGTATTCCAAACTGCCATTTCTAATAAAGATCATTAACAATGAGGGAGTGGTTATAGTAAGTTTTCTTTTAAAGACCTGAATGCAGTGTCTAACAAAAGGGAGAGATGCCCTCCAGTGAAGAAATCAGTTTAATAGCAAATACAACTCATTTTCTGTTGATTAAAAATGAGACAGTTCAATCTGGGTAATGCTTTACGTCCCACTGTGCCAAGACAAAGCACAGACTTATTCTATAAACAACTTAGTCTTCCCACTAATGATATTAATAAATATTAATAACCAGCTATAAGTGAATTTGCTGCCCATGGTTTTGACTCAGACCATTGCATATAAACCCATATTTTTGATTACTATTTGAATATTCATAATATTCAATAAATCATTCACCTTCAGAGGTGGTTTTAAAGGGATATTCTGAGCACCAAAGAGGCAAAGTGTTGTTTTCAGGCAGGACTGTGAAACAAAAGCAGGGAAGAAAAACAGTTCTGTGTTTCAAGCCTTGTGCTGAGAACCCACATCTTAGAATGTGAGACTTCACGTGTTGTGTAAGGCAAAGCCAAGTCTTACTTCAGAGCAGCTGCCTCCCCTGAACCATCCTAGGGTAACCTCATAATGAGCACAATCCACTGAAGGTCTACTGGGTCACAACCAATGGAAATTTTGTGCAACAGTTCTCAAAAAAAAACAAAACAAAACAAAAAACACAGCAAAAACACCCCAAAAACAAAAACGAGGAAAAAAAGAAAAACACGCATTAATTCTCCCCTCCAAATTATTTCAAATCCAGAAACTGTTATAAAATTCAGCCTCCAGTGTAGCTCATGGGAAAATATTAAAACTTCCACTAGAAAAATAATTTATCTTTACATTTAAAAAGCTCTCCAGGTATTTCTACTTAGCAAGGTCTCCCTCCTTTCTCAGAATAGCAGAATGTAATCTTTGGGGCTTTAAAGTCTGAGTAAGACTTAGATGGTCTGACTAAATTGTGCATAACAGACTGAAATGTAATAGCTCCTAAGAAAACAACAAAAAAAAATCTACTTCATAAAACAAAAAGCAATTTAATGATTTTATTTCCCCTTGTTAAGGCTTACTAGTAGCATTGCTATCTTAAAAGTGGAGCTCTAAAATTCAATTTAGCCCAGTTTTTTCCTATGCGTTGACTCACAGTTTATTTCGTTAGCCTGTCTCAGCCTCTCTTCAGACATGACATTGATCTATGTTGCAAAAATGTCATTGCTAACAGCCTTATAAATCTTGTGTGATAGCAAAATATTTCCTTTGATTATCAAGTCAGTTTCCCTGTATGGGAAAAAGAACATAAGCACAGCACTGATGTATGCTGCCTTTTTGCAAGCATCCTTCCTCTGTTTGGGCTGATGAACAAATAGCTCCTTTACCAATGGGTGCTTAGATCTTAATAAGCTAAACCAGGCTATGCACTCCCAACCCCATGTTTCAGGCACTTAGCAGTGGTTAAAATGATTCTTCTCATAATAGAACAAGAAACTTGCTCTTTTCTTTTATTTTTTTAAATCCTTAAGAGGAAAACCAAGCTCATGCTCTTTTTAAAAGCCTGCCTTCTCTCAGGCTGTTTGTTCCCCTTGTTACAAGGGTCCACAGGGATGTGCCACAGGGACTCAGCTCTGCTCTCAGGGCAGTACAATGTTCAGCATTCCCTTCCTACTTACCTCAGCCTGGGCCACGGAGGAGCTACAGCCCAGTCCACAAAACCAGTGCTTTCACCAGCAAGAACAAACCTGGACTGAGGATTTTGAACACACTTATTTATCTGAGGCAATTCCTGCCTACTTGGACCACATTTTGGTTTGGTTTCCTAAAGAAACAAAGCTCTGTAACTATGCTGTCTGCCAAGCCCCCAGGGATGAATTTTGATCCCATTAGCCATCTTCAATCACATTTACTGTAGGGCAAAGCTCTTGAAGCCAATAAATGCCTTAAGTCTGGAGCATTTAGCAGCTGGACAGAGCAGAGACCTGCGTAGGCAGCTGATGGCAGGGACTCACTGCAGGCTCAGCAGCAGCTCCTGGGAGCTGCCACCACTGCTTCTAACAGTCCCTAACTCCAGTTTTCCCAAGCACTGGGGTTTGCTCATAGATCTGCAATAGGTCACTGGCAAATCTATCTGTTATTCTTTTCAGCCTGCTGCAGACACCTACCAGCTCCTTGGATCTACATTCTATGGAGTGACATGTGCTTTAGCTGCCAGAGGGAGGTGCAGGCAGCAAGGTGATGGAAGACTTGTTCCAATTTGGAGGTGTTTTGGAGCCCTCCACCTTGAAACACAATCCAAATGATGCAGAGAAAATTCCAAAGCATGCTTAGAAATTTCTGCTGTCCCATATGCTCCCCTCAGCATCTTTAGAAGCCCAGCCCATGATATTCAGCTCTGAGAGACAATGAGCACAGAAATAACATCAGCACATAATACACATCAAGACTGTCTCCCTCCTAATGTGTAAATCTTCAGAGCACCACATGAATTTCTAGTTACTGATCTTCAGCAAAGTACATCCTCAGAGACATATCTGAACATTACAGGCTTTACATCACTCAAGCCAAGTTCAGCAGCTCTGACCAGAGCACTAGGCAGTAATAGTCCAAATGCCTCCAACCTCAGTTAAATGCTGTTGTCTTATCACAGGCTGTTACTGGGATGGCAATAGACAATCACCTGCTAGGGCTCAGAGAGGTGGCACGGGAACACTTCAAGGAGCTGCCAGAGATATTTACAGATGAGACTTATCTGACAAGCAATCGGTTCATCCTCTCCACCAGCCAGGTGAGTGTCTCCTGTTCACTGGTCTTGCCAAGCAAAGCATAGCTCATTTGTGTTCTGCCAGACCTTGTTGCTCACAATGAAAACAATGTAAAAAAGGCAAGCAAACAAAAGCAGTACCATCAAGTCCGCAAATTGCTCCACATTTTCAATCCTGTTTTGGTTCATCAGCGCAGTAAATACTGACTGCAGTTATCACTTCAAAGGCAACATTCCAAAGCCCTTTGCAGAAATTCTTGAAATGCACACAAACAAGCTAGTAAAATTCACATGAGGGCTCAGTTTCCAAACTATAAATACTCCCATTCCCCTTCTTTTCCTCCTTGCCCTGAGATGACAGCTCTAGTGAGCAGTCTTTAATCCAGTGACAGCATAGCCACAAGCCAGAAGGACTGCCACTCTGAGAAACAGCCAAGAGCCACAAGGAAATTTTACTCTTAAAAGTTGTTACATTTAAGATCTTTGAGAACCTTCTGTTGTTTGCTGTAGGACAGCAACCCCCATGCAGACATGCAACCAAAAACTTACATTTACAGATTTACAGTTATTTGCACAGACAAAGGTGCTGTAAGAGCCAATACTTCCTACATTTAATGTTCTGAATAAGGAAGCATCTTTACATCATACAGGCTAAAAATTAAATGTTTAATTGCATGTAGTAGCAGTCCTAATGAAAAAAGAAATCTCTATAGGAATTCATTAACTGAAACACTAAACCAGCTGCAACAGATTGGGACTATGCAACAAAAGAGACTTACAATAGCATGCTACAGCATAAAACCTTAATAAGTAATTTGATCTTGTCATAATGTTTGTAGGCTTTCAGACATGAGTGAATGTAACCAACATGCTACTACATAAATTCACCAAGAAACTATCCATGAGCAAAGAGTGCTTCTGAATAGCTTTATGGCCTTGGGCTGTTGCACAGCAAATTCATCTGACAATTCCATGGCTCTATTAGCAGGACTAATGGCCTGTTCTACACCATTAAAAAGGCAAATGTTGTTTGAGAAGGCCCATGAACACCAAGTCTGAAACATACAGATTTCTAACACCTTTTATTTTCTGCAGAACAAAGTGTTTCACTGCCATATTATGCCATGGTTAAATTGGGGTGAAATAGAATGCCTAGTTGCATTAAACTATTTCTGTAAGCGTCAAAATTATAAACAATTATTAGAAATGGACAATGCTAATTTCTCTAATTTAATGCAGTCTTAACATTACAAATTTAACACAGGCTTAAGAAATTAAAAACCTTAAAGAAGTTTTACATATTCATTTTATGTGCAAGGATTACGTAAAATTCCTATCAATAACAAATCTTCTAGCTTTCAAATATCTATATAAATTGAGCAAAGAAATGCATTATAGCCACCTCAAATTACACTAGTTTTTAAACCATGGCAAACAAACAGAGCAATGAGATTCTATACCGAGATCAGCTTTTGCCTTCCAAGGTGAATCTCCTCCAGGTCTGGACTTCTGAAGACAGTGATCCCCCACAAGGCTGGATTCACCACATTACCAGCATTTGTAGCATTTCTTTGTCTTTTTCCTAATTCCTAAGCAGCTGATTTTAGGTGACCTGATTAATCAGAGCTCACTCTTTTCCTTCTCCCTGTAACCAGGTTCCTACTACTATGGAATTGTTCTGCTGCTATGGGCCTGTGGTGCCCAATGGATATGGGGCATGTTATAACCCTCAGCCAGAGCATTTGTTATTTTGCATCTCAAGCTTTAAGGAATGTAAGGAAACCTCCTCGGGCATGTTTGCAAAAGCTGTGCAAGAAAGTCTCCTGGCAATGAGAGATCTGTGCAACAAATGCAGTTCTGCTACAGCAAAGCCACCTGCTAAACAAGATGCAGCCACCCAGCTGCAGAGTGACCACCAGCTCTAAGAGGCTGTGGGAATTATTCTCCTGAATCCACTCTAGGAAGAAACATGATGTAGCTGTTCAAAGGCAAGATAATACTGGTAATCTAATAGTGTAGAACCAAAGTGTCATTTGTTTCTCATTGTTGCCAACATTTACAACTCTGTGTATTAAATCTACCATTTCTTGCTTACGAGTCAGCAAAAAAGATTTGGTCTCACTGACTGAAATGAAGGAGGAAGTCATAAAAGTATGTGTTGTACTACCATTTCTAACCATAATTAACCTGTGCCATTTTATCACCTAAAAAATTGAGTCAATTATATGCATATGACATAAATTAAATGCTAAGGAACACCAATTAATTCATATCCCCTCCAAGTAGCTCTAAAATATTCACATCTATTACTACAAGATTTGCATGCAAAGAAAAAAAGAAATTTCCCCTAATGGGAATTTTGAGAGTAAAACTGTAAATAACAGGCTGATGCCATTATATCCTGAACTTTTGCATGAAGAGTATTTAATACCACTAGTCTATATACTATATAGGAAAAAATGATTATTTTTTAAAGAGTGGCCCCTGTGCATTTCCACAGAGTTTAGGAACATAACACAAGTGTTTGCATGTTTCCCCCAATTCAAAAATGCTGCAGAAATAATTTAGCTTTTATTCTGGTTTGCACTGGTCTCAAGCACAGTCCTGTTCTGAAAGCAGCATACTGGAGACATGATCCATCACAGAGAACTGGGAGAATTTTTGTCCCTAATGAATTGACTTAATTATTTCTATCAGTGAGCAAATCCAGCCTGACAGAGTGGCAAAGCACAAAACATAAGTACTATTCAATCCTACTCAACACCTTTTCTGTTTGCATTGGAATAAATTTAGTCACTGTGACTGGCAGGAGAGTGAATGCAACCACACAAAATCACAGAGCAATAATTAGAATGAAGAGGTAAATTTGCAATATAAGGAAGTCTTCAACTTAGAGTTATAAATCCCAGTACTGGTACTCCTATCAGCTTTGCATCATCCCGCTTGGAGGGGTTTATATTTTATATTTTTTAATAGCAGATGTAGGGTATCATATTCTGCAATATACAGTAAATTCAACCAGGAAAGTGGTAATATATAGTGTCTGGTAATTCCCATTTTATGGGAATGTTATCCTGAGGTTTTTCCAATTATCTTTTTCATTCCCTATAAATCCTTCCAGGGACTGATATTTCCAGTTACTTTCTGGTGAGGTCAAATATGCTGCCTTACTTAGAGGTGTTCAGTATCATTGTTAGAACACAACTTACTCAAGACACTCAATTCCAAACTCCAGCGCAGATCCTGTGCTGCACAAGCTGGAACACACTCTGAGGCCTGGCCAGGGATTGCTTCCTTGCCTGTGATGTTCTCTCTTCCTTTGTAGACCAAACAATCACATGTTTAAGCACTCTGAAGCCTAAAGAGAGAATGGATTTATTGCAATAACCTAGAGATGCAGATATGTTTCTATTGAAGAACTCTAGATACAAATTCAGGAGATGCTATACATCCATAATTATTTTACTGCCTCTTTGGAGGTGCATACCTGCAATTAAGCAGTCTGCTGGATAAAGGACATCCCAACCCCATATGTGAAAGCACAGTGGGCCTGATAATCAATGAGAGCAAGTAGCTATGTTGAAGTAAATCAACTATGATGATTTGCAGACATTAAGAGCTAGGCTAGTATTTTTTAAGTTATTATAGTTCACTGAAAAATATGTATGTTTTATTACTCTGTGAGCTGTGGTTCAAATCAAAGATTAAATCTGATTTTAAATTACATAAATAATAATATAGCATAAAAGCTGCCCCAAAGTTATCATAGAATGGTTTCGGTTGGAGGGGAGCTTAAAGATTCTCTTGTTCCCCCTTCCCTGCCATGGGTACACATGCCTTCCACTAGACCAGGTTGCTCCAAGCCCCATCCAACCTGGCCTTGAAAATTTCCAGGGATGGGGCATCCATAGCCTCTCTGGGCAACCTGCTCCAGTGCCTCACTGCTCTCACAGTAAAGAGCTTCTTCCTAACATCGAATCTAATTTAAAAGTTAAGATGTAAAAATGCATAAACAAAATCCAACAAAACTGTTGCCGAGACCAAAAGTTTGCTTAAAGAATACACGTTTCAAAATAAAGCTTTAAATTGTTCCTATACTATAATTATGAAACTTTCTTCAGAACATTTCCAGTAATTTTTCTTTGTATCATTTCACTACAAAAGCATTCTGCATTTCTAACATATATGTAGCACTTCATATTTTTTGTAGAATTATATGTTTAAAATTGTAGTCATATTTTAAGTGTATAAAAATACTGTGAATAGTTATTTGATAATTTATTAATTTTCTTCCAATTAAAGATATACTTTAATTTTGTAATCCTAGCTACATAAGTACCGATAGTTATTTGCAAATATTACCTGTTACTCATTTTACTTTTTTTGTCTGGAATCTTAACAGTAGCTCAGACACTGTGCTCAGCACAGCCATTGAGTACTCAGGAAGCACCTACACCCCCAGCTGCTACTTTATACCAATTTACCATGAAGAGCCCCTTAGTTGTCTACAGCTGCTGTAACAGGCGTTTTGCATTCTCCAGCTCTGGAAACCACTGGTGGTGGAAAATACTTGCACTATATTTTTACTTGAGGACCAGTGATCATACTTCCTATTTATTTAGCTAACCATTCTGTACTTGTATCTTACTGATCTGGTTTTAGTGTTCAGCCTGAATATCTGAAAGGAGCAGCCTTGATGTCCCTGCAGTCCCTGCAGACCCTGCAGAGAAGTTTTCTGTGTACACGGTCTACCTTTGCCACTACCTGTGCTAAAAGCACTATCTGCAAGGTACCTGACACGGTGCAGGAAGCTTCAGGCTCAGTTCAGGTCTGTTTAAATTGGAGGGTTCTGGTTAAATTACAGATGGCTAAAAATTCACAGGCATTACAGACTTCTCTGACAGCAGGAGCTTCGCAAGGGACTGTACTGCTTCTCAGTTAAGACAATTCCCTACACCTGTGTGGTGTGATCCCATGCTGTATCTATCAAGGATTTCAGGAAATAGGTTTTCTTAAGTTCTTATTTTGAATGATTTGTGTTATGCAAATGAAGTTCCTTTTTGAAGTTTAGAAATACACACCTTTATGCACTTATGGAAACCAAACATGAAGCTCTTAAAATGTTTCTAACCAGAATACTGTGGAATAGGTTGTTCGATATAAAAAGAGAGAAAATTTTGACTGACAAACAAGGTGTAATTACAGCAATGTAACAAGTGGCTGTGATTCAATGAGCCTCTTGGTGGGACCCGGGGCACACAGCTCCCTGCAAGAGAACTTTCAGAAGGTAATTGTTTTGCTCTCTCTGTAGGTGTACACCAATGTACATGCAGTGCTGGGGTGCAGAAATTAAAAAGAGAATTTTTTAATGAAATTCCGTGTTCACAGTGATCAAAAGCAAAAGACGTTCGATTTCAAAACAGGGGTGTTTCAAGGACGTAAGAGCCCGAGCTCGCTCTTTTGACAGGAGTGCTGCCAGAGCCCCTGTGCCACGGGTAATTTGGCAAGACACAGCTGTGACAACACAGCGTGAGTTGCAGAAGACAGAGAAATATTTTAGTGATACTTTTTATTTTTATAAAAAAGTATATATTTATGACAAATGTAAATGTGTATTTATAGCACATGTTCTTCCTGTTATGTTTTGTCTCTACTGAAATATATTTATCTGTCTATATCGATATGTACGCCCTGAAGTGTACGCTGGTAACGCGCATTCAGCTCGTCCACGGACGGAGCTCCGCACCGCAAATAAAAGCTATCAGAGGAAAGACCTTGTGGCTTCTTTGTGCCTTCAGCTTCGGGCCCTCGAAGCCTCAGGGGTCACCCCGTGTCCCACCCTGCGAGCCCCGCGGGGAGGGAGCCGGAGCCGGGACTGCACCGCCCGCGGCTGCCGGGCTCCCCGCGCCGCCCCTGCCCGGCCCGCCCGGGGCCGCGGCGGAATCCGCCCGGTCCCGCCCGGCCCGGGAGGAGGCGCGGGCTCCTGGCGTGCGATCGCGCACTATCGCCAAGGGAGGAACTCACAGGGCTCACTGGCTCCTGGCCCTGCACAGGACACCCCCAGCCGTCCCAGCATGTGCCCGGGAGCGTTGTCCAAACGCTTCTTCAGCTCTATCAGGCTGCTGCTATGACCACTGCTCTGGGGAGACGGTTCCAGTGCCCAGCCACCCTGTGGGTGAAGAGCCTTTTCCTGATACCCAGTCTCGAGCTCCCTGAGGCAGCTTCAGGCCGCTGCCTCGGGTCCCTGCTCGGATTGCCGGTGGCCGCACCGTACCGGAGGCTCTCGGTGCTCCAAAGCTGGCAGGCTGCGGAGGGGGCTCCAGCAGCTGTGCCACGTGTGAGGCCGGGGAAAGGGCTGTTCCTCAAACACGCCTCAGAAAGTACAAACGCCTCCATCCTTTGTGGTTGCTAGAATAAGCTTGCATTACAGTGTGCATATATTTTCCAGTTACACAAACCTCATTAAAAACACAGACTGAAATGAGCATAAACCAATGATGGAAACATTTAAACCCAAATGTAGTTATGAAGTACTTGGGAGTAGTTACGCTTGCTGCTCACAGCTCAGCTATTATTGCCAGCAACCAGCGCAAGGCAGGCAGCGGGAGCCCGCAGGCTCGGGTGCCACGTCTTGGAGCAGAGCTGCTCCGGCCTCCCACATGCACAGGTGAGGGACCGAGGCAGCTGCGCGGCTCGGGGCGCTGCTGCAGGGCTTGAAACGGCTCCACGGCAGCTCCGACAGAAGAGCAGTGCCTCGGGGCGTTACAGAGTTTGCAGGTGCTGCAGAACTTCACTAGCCGGGCTTAAAGTTGCAGTGATGGATAGATAGCCCACAGAGAAGGGTTGTAGCTACTTTTTCTCATTCATCTCATTATGGACTGCTGTAGTCTATTTCCTGTTTATGAGGGAATGAGCAACACTTTTCCTCTGCTCCAATGCTCTCCAGCTGTAATAACCATTTCTGCATAGCAAAATTCATCTAAGGTTTCAAGACAAATCAAATTGCATGCATGTGATCTCAAGTGTTCATATAAGTACAGTTTTGTGAATTTAAAGGCTTTAGATAATATAGAAGCACAAAAAAAAAAAAGAAAATAAAAAGAAAATAATAAGCTAAGTCTCAGACAAATCCTTATTTGCTTGACACTGAAAATTTACAAAAAGCATGAGTCAATGCAATAAGTGGGCAACTAATAACTCATTCCAAGTTTTCTCACTGGGGTTAGTAGATCATTGCAATGTACCTGTCATGGCCCTAACCTGGGAAAACTA
Organism: Euphonia xanthogaster; assembly: GCA_034509185.1. Taxonomy (NCBI): domain Eukaryota; kingdom Metazoa; phylum Chordata; class Aves; order Passeriformes; family Fringillidae; genus Euphonia; species Euphonia xanthogaster. Next base: position 7,831,372 of record JAYDZK010000271.1, on the reverse strand, counting down.
ATCAGGTGGGCTTTTAATTTAAAGCCCACAGTATAGATATGTCATCTCTCTCACCCATTTTATAAGTGTGAATTAATTGTCTGAGATTACCATCAAAGCTTCCTAGAGAGCAGTGAGAGCTGTCTGATGAAAATGGCAAAACAGCAGCAGAAGCTGAAAGCATGCTATTTTATGAAAGCCACTTCTCCTACTTTTTCAGTAAGCTGAATTAAAATACTGCAAACAGCCCTCACAGGTGGATGCAGTTAGGTTAAATGTTTGAGAAATGCTGACCCTTGCAAGTCATACAGCTACAGTGGAACTGGGACAGAGAAAATACCTCCACCTGCCAGAGAAGCTGAGGTGTCAGTACAGCCTTAACACAGCTGATAGAAGGTGAGACCCTGAACACTTGGCTATACAGGAATTTGCTTCTGCCTTTTAAAACAACTCAACAGAAAGTGATGAATTAAAACAAATTCAAATCTGGGGAGTGCCCAGGCAAGTACTTGGCATTTCTGTGTTCTTATTTCCCCAGTTCTGATTAATTTAACATTATACAATCTACCATAATAAACCTGAAAAGCACCTAATTCATCTCAAAAAATACATGGATCAAGAGATTATTTTGTCCATTCTGATTTGATTCTCAGCTTCACAAAAATCTCAAGTGTTTAATGTCCTGAGAAATTACTCTTTCAGTAGAAGAAAGATGAATTATGCGTCAATGAACAATTGGGTTATCAAGGTTGTTCACTAAATGTTCCAGCTGTTCTTTAACACCATCTTAATGCTTACTGGAGAATTCTTTTGAATTTAGTCTTATTCTGTGGTTCTTACAAATAAATGCTTTTTGTTTCTTACAGCTGCTCTGCCAGTTAATAGCAAATTCAAGTACAAATTAATTTCTTGCCTTTTACCCCTAGGCCTAGAAATGACAGAGGGTGGAGGCTTCATTCAAAGGAGATCCATTAATGTAATAATAGTGAAGATGGAGATTAAAGCTGATAGGCTTTGTGGGGAGTTTTTTACAGCACTTAACTACATTACCACTGGGTTTTTCTCATCTTCATAAGTGCTAGAACTTAGATATACTCAAAATTCACTGGGAACCAAGCAAATACAGTACTGGCCACAGCTTCTTTGCCCTTTTCCAGCTGGCCTGAAGGCAGATGGACATCACCTTATTCTGGAAGTGCTAACAAACTGGAATGCTGTAGACCTGGTGGTTGAGAGGGAGATGGCATTTCATTGCAACATCTATGGCCTGGATTTTGGTAACTCCTGAATTTTATTATTTGCAGTTTTTACAAAAGCACCTGCATTTTGAAATGAGCCCCTCCTAAGGCATAAACAGTCCAGGTTCTATCAACGTTTACACTTTTAAGCACTGTACTGCTTTATATTCAAGGCAGTTTGAAAGGCACAGTCAGGAACAGAGAATGGCTTGGGAGTTAAGGTCATGCTTGGGAGAGCACTGTCTGGGGCCATCCCACATGCACCAGCCCACAGCCACAAGAAAACCTGCTAGGTTTTGGTCCACAGAGGTATTAGGGCTTCCCTCTGCTTTCAAAATAGGAATTTTTATTTTTTGCTTGAGCTGAGTCCATCTCAGATTACTGAATTAACCACAGCAGAGCCAAACTGGGTCCAAATACTGTGAGGGGGAGCACAAGAAGTAGAAATGTAAAAGGTAAATACATTTACTTGCATATATTTTGTAAGTTGTAGTTTTCTCCTTTAGGAGGTGATGGCAAGTTAGATCCACTTTGTGAAGAAGCCAGAAAAGCAGTGTTAAATGCTTAACAATTTCCAGGGACACTTCCCCTTTAATCTTGGGTTTCTGTCAGGCAGTTTACTTGCATCACAAAGATTAGTTCTTCTCAGTTCTAGGTCTCCTAAGGAAAGGGATAATCTTGTTACACCCCCATGTCAACCAAATATGAATACATCACCTTTTCCAGAAATAGTTGTGTGTTACTACCCTGAATATTGCAAATTCGGGTAGAACTGGCTTGTATGGCATTTTAATAATTTGAATTAAATTAAAAGAAGACTGAAACTCTGGATATCTTTAATTCTTCCAACTTTATAAAGTTTCTTGTGTCAAAGATACTTTCAAAGTCATTAATAGCTGATAATACGTCTTTTTACAGTTATACAGGTTTACAGTTCAGTTCTTCTCTTGGCCATAAATATCTCAGAGAACATTTGTGCATCACTAGGGAGCCCAAAAGCAGAGAGAAAGAAGTTGGCATAGCCATAAGGACAGGATTAAAACTGACTGGGTGTTACCACAGCTGCTATTCCAGGTACCTCAAAAGTAACTAGAGTATGAAGCTTCTTTTTTGCTCCTTATTTGTCAACATACATTCAGCTTCAATTTTATTTTAAAAACTATTTACATTTAGGTAAATTCAGCAGTGTGAAAACAATCATATGCCAGAATGCTGGTGCCCTGAGCAATATTCAGTTTGGCCCATAATTAGTTATGAAAGAAGGAAGTGGTTAATCTTTGCATCCTAACAAAGGGGGTTGAGCCAAGAAACACAAGGATTTGCTGAGCCCAGGAACAGCAGGCAGCAAAGCTGCAGTTTCCAGCAGGGCTGCAGGAGAGCAGGCTGCCCAGCACAAGACTAAACCCCAAAGAAAACCTGTCACTCAGTATCTTCTACCAGCTGAAATCTGCAGGGAGACAGCAAACATTACATTTACACAAAAGTGTGTCAAAGTAGCACTATCACCATGTCCAGATTCAGTCTCCTTCCCTCGAGGTGACAGAGGCATTAAACCAATATTCTTTAATAAGAAAAACAATACTCATAGTTAAAGCTGAGCAAAGCAGGAATTGTATTGTTCCTTTAGAAGACTGAACCATTTTTGCTCTCTACCACTGTGATATAACAAGATTAGGAAGTGGGAACATCCAGACTGAGCTGGATTGAGAAAAGATCAATACAATGAAGCTTGGCAGGGGCACTTTTTGCAGGAAGCATTCCCACAGACAGCAAAGGGGGTTTGCAGCACCTGCCCTGGACAGAAGGAGTTTGTTCACACCTTGCTGTCACCCCGAGCCTCCCTGCCACTACTGAGCAGATTGTCCTGCCCATAGAGCAGCTCCAGTGCAGCTCTCAGCAGAGGCAGGGCTTTCTCCAGCACGCCTACCACATCCAGCACTGGGACACCAACAAATAGGTTTCTGCTCTGGCAGTAGATTGTTTATTGGCCTCTTAGGTAAATGCAAATTAATTAGACTAAATTAGTTTATATAAAGCTAGTTCTGGGCAGGATTTACTCCCAAAAATAGCAGAATGAACTCCCCAGATCTCTCGAGCATGGAAAACTGTGAACATCACTGGAAGCACAGCAAGCAGATGAGCTTACTACTGTGGCTAGTCTTGGGGTAGATTTTTTTGGTTTGTTATTTTGTTTGTTGGGTGGGTTAATTTTGCTGTGTTTGGTGCCCTCTTTAGCATCACTCTGAGGTCATATCTGACATACCTCCAAGTCAGAATTACAGCAGTTTTGTAGGGACATATTAGGCCTTAATAAATTCAACCTGTTTAACTGGAGTAAATACAAACAAGGTTTGAGGAACACAAAGCTGCAGGTTTGAAACAGCAAGCTTTCAAGACAAGCATGGGTGGGGAACAGCTGCTCTGACTTTGCTTTAGAGTAATATTATGACCAAAATGTGAGAGTGAGGCAAAAAATCAGCTGCAGCTAAAAGAGATCTCATAGCTCCAGATAGAGATCTCAGGCCCCACTACTGTGTTTTTGTCACAGAAGGAAGAAATAAATACAAATTTGCAGTAGCCCTTTCAGTCTGGTACCTGCCCCCAGACAATACCTGCAGTTAGTTGCCACAGCACTAGCAGGCAGCTGGATATTGAAAGGCACTACAGTAGCCACGTGGACAAAGGCATGCCATTTTTTTATAATGAAATATCCACTTTTTCCCCCTCACTTTTTTCCTCATTTATAAGGGAGTTATCTGCCCTGTGGATAATCATGGCCATTCAAAACTGAATTTAGCCTCCAAGTCTTCTCTGCAGCAACTTTCAGCCAGACTATCGTGACAAAGTCAAATCAGGAAGAAGCAAGCAGCCACAGCAAATTATTCCAGTAGTTACACCAACTAAATTGCTGTGCAGCTTTTATGGTTTGACTAATTGTCTCATTAAGGCACATTTCTGATCACTGAAATGGATCTCAAGTATTGTTAATCACTGAAAAAAGAGTACCACTAAGAGCCTCTCTCCCTCCTATCCTTGGCACTCCCTGCAAAGGAAAAGGCTCACAGACTCCTGTTGATTGGAGCCCCACTGCTGCACAGTTGGCATTCAAACATTACTAATGGCACAATAACCCAATATAACTAAAATAGTTATGCCTTTCACAGTAACAATCTCTTATAACATGATTAAGCTCCATCATGTGCATTTCCTTGTGTTTTGCAAATGGCTCAAAAAATCTGACAATTTTTCCAGTTCCTTCTTCAAAAGGAGAGGGAAAATATATATAAAATTCATTAGCTATCATGAAACAAATTTTAAAAACTCGATAAATTTTAGAATAATATGAAAACAACTACAGCAAGCATGGGCTGTGGCACCCAGTCCATTCCTCCTTGCAGAACACACGTCCTAAGACTGGCTTTGGCTCAGTTATTTACAGGCACTTCAGTGAACCTTAGTTTAGGGGCTGGATTGTCCTGGCTAGCTCTGTAACTGATGGAGAGAGACCCCTCCACAAAGCAGCTCAGATCTCTGTGTACAGACTGTACAGCATCTCTGGGCTCCTAACCTAGGTACTTCACTGGTGTGTGGTTTGAAACAATATTAGGAAAGATGAAGCTTCTTCCTCATATAAGGAGCCCATTTGAAAAGGAGCAAGCTGGCATTATCCAAGACACACTGATGGGCTCTCTTCATTCTCAGCAAACAGGAGGACTTTGCTCTTGGCCATCACTCCCAGGGGCTGCACAAGCCATACAGGACAGCTCCCCTCACCAGGAGAGGCCTTTAGATGTTTATCCCATGCATTATCATATTAAAGACAGCAGACACCTAATTTCCAGAAGTCTAATGCAAAAGTGGCACAGTTATTGCTGCAAGATATACAGACTTTCATGGTTACCAGTTTGATCAAGCAGAAAAGACCTGCAAAGGTCAGGGAGCTCTTGTGTGGAGATGGAAGTGGTACATGGGAAGGGAACTACAAAGGTAATCCTCAGTACAGGCTCCTTCAAGTGAGAGACAAGATGCATCACTAATTTAAAATGTATTTGAAATGCAGCCATTGCTTGCTACAGCTCTCAGTTTTGATCGGTTTTGCAAGGCAGTTTTAAGAAAAGACAGGGTTGTTCTGCACCAACACACAGGCACTTTCCAGGCACATAAATATTTGCTCACATATAGGTGTACATGCAAATGTGCCCAGCAGTGACCCACCGAGGCTGTATGAAGTACAGCCAGAAACATCACAAACAAGTGGGCTTTGTTGTAAGCTTTGGAATTAACTCTGGGGAACAGAGCCTGGCTAGAGAGATCTCCTTCCCTTTGGGCTTTGTTACAGAGACAGGTACCACAGAGTTGAAATCTGCATAAATCTGTTGAGCTCCTAAGCTGTGCAATATTATGCTCACTATAACAAATATTATTTTAATGATGAGTCTAATGAGGAAGCTCAGGGTCATGGTAAATGAAAACAAAATAAAAATGGAGGTAACAAAAATAATTGGTAGTGCCTAATTTTTTAATGGACATAAATATCAGAACAGCAATGCTGAAAAGAAGGAAAAAACATTAGATTTTTTTTTTCCTGGCAGTCCCTTCAGAAGCTATTTATGAGCAGTCATAAACTGACATGCACACTCAGATATATTTTCCTGAAGCCTGTAGAGTTTTGTCTAAGCAAAAGCTTCAGAATATGTGTGTGTAAATAAATTAAAGACTGTCTCGTTTATAATGAGAAGGGTGTATTGTGGTATAAATATTGCAGAGCACATTAAATAAACATGGTCACATATGACCAGGTATCTATTAAATGAGCACATCACAGGAGAAGTTAATTATCTGGGAGTGTAACTAGGAACCGTTTAGAATCACTGGAGATTAAGTTGGTTTATTTGTGTTTATCTTTCCTTCTGAATAGGCAGTAGGTCGTTGCAATGAAGAGTCCCTAAGCAACACAGAGCTCCAGCTCTTCATCAACTCTAAGATGACAGTTTGTCAACACCAGTTTGGAGTCAGGATAAACCCCAAATTTTATTCAATGTAATTTTGTGCAAAATGGGTTGGCACTAACCACTATTTTAAGATGCAAAAGTGCAAAATACTTACAGATACATTATGGTACTTTCAGGGGAAAGAGGAAAACTTTAATGCTAAGTATTTATTTGTCTCACAAACTGCAGCCTAAAAAAAGTATATAAGGACTTCTTCAAAACAGATTTGTAGCATCAGAGACTAGTATCCTGAGAGTAACATACCACTCTACCATAGTAATAGATGTTTTGAGACTTCAAAAGTTATTGTGTTTCAGTGCATGTGCAAAAACATCAGTGTTGGTGGAATTTGATTTTGCTTGGGTTGTGAAACTCACAAAGAAAGCTGTCCACTGTTCATCCTATACAAAATCACCAACATTGCAAACATGGACCAATTAAGGATATGTTTGGGCAAACTGCTGGAGCACAAAGAACAACTGATGAAGGAGGATTTAATCACATACAATTATTGAAAGCAAGATGAAACCAATCCCCTTAAACTACTTAAGTACTGCTTAAACCCTGTAATTAACATATAGTAATAAATATTTCATCTTTAACAAGCCTGCTGGGAGCAGTTTGTTAAACATTTATTTCTAGTCATGGGAAATTATGTACGGTCATTTTGTCACATTCTATATTAGAAAATTTTATTTTATCCCCTTTATTTTACCCCCAGCAGTGGATATGCTAATTTAGGGAAATATAATCATTCCTCCAGTGTATATGAAACATACTCTTCCTTCATATGTCTTTTGGCTTTTACTAATTAACTTTACCCTTGCAAAGTCTTGGCCAGCACACAGTGGCTGCTCATATCTACTTCCCAGCCTCTCCTGTGGAACTGACTCACTCCAGATAGGGGAGCTTTAGTGGGAACTCCAGGAAAACCACCCAGGGCATGACTGAGAAGTGACCTCACAGCCTGGGCAGGGCCACTTTGGGCAGCAGAGAGAAGAACCGGGTCTCCTCTATGGCACAGCCAAGCCCCAGACACAGGGTGGCAGGAGTGGGTTTCCAGGCAGCTTCTAGCACTGACCTGCACTTTTCCCTTCAGCCCAGGTAGCAGCACAGGTGCACAGGAATTCTGTGAGAGCACCAAATACCACTGCCCTTCAACCAGGTCTATCTCCAGACAGCTGTTACTCCACTGCAGGTGGAATTCCAGTGAAACTAAGCCACTTAAACCAGTACTAAAACAAAGCCATTATAGGGATAATCCAACAGCCACCCAAGGAACACACTGGAGAGCCAAGCTGTGCTCTCACACAGACCCCCTCCTCTTGTGGCAGGCTGAATGCACCCTGTCCTGGAGTGGAGGAGAATTTCACACTGGCTGTCTATGACACAGGCAGAAAGGGTCCATGTGCTCTTTTTGTAAGAGTATCAGTGAATTTGTGGGCTATTGAGCAGGAAGTAAAGACTTCTGAAATTATAATTCAGGGTTTCACACAGCATCTTTAGTGATGACTACAACTGTTTTCCCCTCTAAACAAATTAGATTGCCATTTGCCATTAATGACTGAATCACTTAAGTATCACAAAGGAACTGCCTGGTGCACTTATTAATAATTGAAAACTTTGAGGAAATCTGTGAAACATTTTCAATCAAAGCTAATAATTCTGTAAAACATTATTTTTCCTGAATAATTACTCCTTTTGTTCTTTTATTCCTTTTGGATAATAGGTAACATTTTAAATAAAGGCATTAAAAAACCCTGAAGCAACTGTTAAGAGGTATCTAAAACCAGAAGTGGTTTCAATGTTAAAAAGCACAAATTAGAAAACAAAAAATTTTAATCTGTTTCCTTCCAGCAAGTATGCTGAATTTCTATTTTAGACTGCATGCTGTTCCTTGATAACTTATACCAATGATTAGGAAAATGTACTCAATCTCTGTCCTCACTCTGTATAAACATGAAGAAAAACTTTCAATTGTGTTTTTGATTAGTAGAGGCCATGAAATCAAGATTTCCATTGCTACACAACTGGACTTTGGAGAACTTCTCAACAGTCAAAAGGAGCAAAGAAAGAAAAAACCCACCTTTTTTTTTTAATCAGACCTGATAGGAATCTTGAATGCCATATTGTAGTTACTCTACTCAGTAACCTTTACTATTCAAGAACAAGGGCAGAAAGATATATGCAAAATTACCCACATCTGCAAAGGTTTTTTTGGTGTCTAAAATGAACATCAGCACAGAAAAATTCGTGTGACAGGTACTGGCAAAATCTCCAAGACCTGCAAGTTTGTCCACAGGACACGGAAGGAGGGAGAAGTAGAGGTTCAGTGTTTGTCCATGCCAGCGGGTCTCACCTGGGGATGATAGCTGCAGCCTGGAAAAACCCAGGTGATTCTAGAGTTCTCCCCAGGAAAGGAGAATTAACTTTTTTTAAGTGTTCGGGTTTTTTTCTTTTTCCAACAAGAACAAAACGCATTTCCTTACCACCGGCAGGCCCCCTTGCTTTTCCCAGCCAGCCCCAGTGCCCTCACACCGCGAGCAGCAGCACTCACAGGCCGCTCACCGGCGGCTCCCCTCAGAGAGCCGCAGCCTTTCCTGCAGGAATCCAGCGCTCCCTTCACCCCAGAGCGGGACAACGCGGCCCCACCCAGCCCCCAGTCTCACCTACCCTTACGAAGTCCGGTATCTGGGAGCCTGAGGCCACTTCTCCCTCCGGAGCCTTTCCCAGCAGCCGCCCTCGGCCTTGCTCCCCTCTCCTTGCCTCCAGAGCTGCTTCTCGCTGCGGGAGCGGCGGCAGCGCCGCACAGCCACAGCCCTGCAGTCTGGGAACACCAGGTAAAATGCTTGAGAGATGGGCCAGCTGCGACCACAACCTGGGTTTAACCCCCACAGCACACAGCCCAGTCTCATCAGCCATAATTAATTAAGCCCACCTGGGGTTAATTAACCCCACTGGGCTGCTCGTTAGCCTGGCAGGGGCCCTGGCGCCCCTCAGCACATCCCAGAGCACAGTGCACCAACTTGAGGAGCTGCCTGGAAAATCAAAACATTCTGCATTCACTGAACCTCTATACAAGACAAGAGTGGACTCTTTTCTTCCATCTTTGACCAGAATTGTTAACTTTACGAATCTATTCTATCTGCTTTTACAGCCATTCTGGCTTTATGTGAGTCCTGAGTGTGCCTCTGGTTCATGTTTTAAACAACGTTCAACATCATCTATGCCAACAGCAATTAAAAGAAGAGATATATATACACACACATACATACATACATATATATATATATATATATATATATATGCATGTGTGAAAGCATAGAGTAGAGGATGCCAAGTTTTCATTTTGCTAATTCTTAGCAGCAGCGGGTATTCCCAGCTCTGTATCAGAGGCAGCACATCTGCTGCTTGTGCACCCAGGTAAGAGCTACCCAGAGCTCTTGGAACAGCAGCCAGAGAGTCTAGCAAGGGATACTTAAAACAAAACAAAGAAAAGAAACAGACAACACCCCCCAAGGCACACACTTTCATCTACTCAGTTCAAACAATGCACACGCATTCCTGGCTCTTGTCTAGTCTCACCCATTAATTTTTACCTCCTGGAACAAACAGAATGGTTTCTCTTCTGGAGAACAGGCTCCTCTGCTCTAGCACAGACCCTGACTGTACCATGGGCAGAGCAAGGGTTCCCATCAAGCACACTGCTGCTGTCTGTCAGGAGTGAAGAACACTGACAGAAGCTGATCATCTTAGCAAGTCTTGCTGCTGCGGGCATGCACAGCATGGTGTGTCCCCAGGTAGATGAAGTCAACTCACTCTCACATTTGCTGTTTCTTCCAAATTGCAAAGCTGTCATTTGAATTTCAGTGCCAACTTTTTTCACAAGAGGTCTATATAATACTTTAGTCCTTGTCAAGCATTATACAAAGATGAAACTTTTAATCATATACCATCTCAAAGCTGAAGACACATGTTTATAAATTAGAGATGTTGATTCCAGTCTAGTTCCAGTATTTTAAAAACCCTCCTTGAAATAAAAATGCATTAATGTGTTATTTCAAAAAATTAGCAAATAATAAAACAAAATGTTCTAATATAACCTCCATGTTATTGTCAATTTTGAGTCAATGGTTTTGAATAATTATCTTTTGCTAGTCCAAATAGCTACCTCACCGTGTCCATGTTTAAATAAGCCAACACTGAGGAAACAAATAGAGAACAGAAAAAATGAGCTAACTTAACACTTCTACAAATAGGATGTTAATGTTAATGTCCCCACTCAGAGGAGAAATTGTCAAAAAAGAACAGCCATAACAGAGAATTTTCTTCTTACGTACTTTTATTTTATTGAGGTTTTTTCATCTTTGATGGAATTTTTATGCAAGTATTATGCCACAATCTATGATACACAATGAGAGTGAAAGTCTGTCATTTACCATTTATATTTCTATGTTATTTTTGTTTTCTACCTCTGCATATACTGTGGGAAAAGTGCATTTATCATAATTCATGCAGCGCTGACTGCCTTATGCAAGCTGAGAATACAACAAACAGAGCCAGCAATATTTAGCTGCACTCAATTCCTGCTACAGAAACAAGCATTCATAAAAGCATTAAAATACTTTGGGTGATGGTTACTGTCTATCAGCTTAATGTTTTGAGCTATAGAAAGGGATAGGAAACAACATTTGTGGCTGTCAACTGCAGTACTTTCCAAGTTCATTAGGTTTTCAAGCACTGAATTAGCTTAAATGCTTCAGTGAGAGAAGCAGCCCAGGGCAACCAGCCTGATTTTAAAGGATGCTACAGAGTTTCACAAACATTGGACTATGTTCAGTTCTGGATTCCATGGTAAGGACCTTACCACATCAGTTCTTTGCTCTGACAGAAGGATTGTTTCTCCACCATCATGGTGTATCCAAGCCAAATGAAAGGACAATACAAGGCACACAGGCCTTTTTGGAAACATGCTTGGGTACGTAGTACCTGATCATAGCTAAAGCTTTTAATTACAGCTTTTTATTTTGATGAGACAAGAAGCTTTCCAGCATCACCCGACTCTTGGAATCAGACATAAAGTGCCATGCTTTGTTATGTCACAGCCCATACAGCAGCAGCAGGGCAAAGTACTCCCAGAGCAAAAGCATGTCCAAGGAGCAGGCTCAGGACAGGGAGGTGGAGATGAGGTGAATCCTCATCCCTGTGTTTTCCAGTCACTTGTTATGCTGTCTCCAGGTAGCTACAGGGGACATCCAGTCTGACCCTCAGGGCACTGCTGGGGCACAGGGCCTTTGTGCAGCTGCTTCCAGCTGCCTGCCTCAGCACAGGCATGGCCATCCCTCTGCACCACCGACACTCTCCCCTCACCATTCCCTCTGCCAGCCAGTACAAAGAGGGCAGAAAGCCTCCTGCCCCTACACAGGTTAGTGCTGCAGAAACCTGCAGTCACAAGGTCCACTCAGAGCCAAGTTCCCCTGGGCCAGAGGGAACATGACTTCTGACAATATTATGTCAAGAGGGGAGAGGAAAGCTGGGCTCCCTGCCTTCTAACACCATGGAGGAAGCACAAGCAATGCTTCTCAGACCATCCTGCCATGCAGTGCCTCCCCAGAAGCCAAGCACTAGTTCCCAGCAGGAGAAACAGCCCCTGCTGCTCTCTCCCCTCCAGCACTTGCTGTTCATCAGCCCCCTGACACAGAGCAGTTCTTGAGGTGGTTCACTTTTATGCCCATACTCAAAGTACATGGCAACTGAGATCCTAATTGACAGATAAACATAAGGGACCAAAAAAATCAATCACTACTTGTGCAAAACCACAGCATGTGCCTTTGGTAAATCCACAGCTGTTGCTTGCCCACCTTCCTCTAAAAAGAAGGGTAAGTAAATCAGGAATAGCCATTTCAGAGCTGAATTAGTATCAGCAAGGAGATGTGAGGTAGGGAATAGCACTGGACAAAGCAGAAAACCAACTGCTTGTTGCAAAAACAGAGATTTCTCATCCAAACACCATCTTGTAGTGGTCAAGGAAAAGCATATCTTAGTAGTATGGTGAGGGAAAGACTATTCATCCAAAACAAGGATGTTTACAGGACCCCACAGTTCCCTAATACCACACAGCATCAAAGCAGGCAGCCCAGGGAGCAGGAGCACCTCTTACTTTTGAAGTCATTTGATGCTGAATTCTCCTGGTGATCACCCACTGCTCTGTCAGCTGCAGTCTCATGTACCCTTCTTCCCTCTTCAAGTATCCCCAAACAACCTTTTCTTGGACCCTTTTACTTCTGCCTTCTTGACCTCATATCTAAGTGGTTTATGCTACTTTCTGTTATCCCCAGTTGAACAACTTTGTAATGTGACTCCCTGTTTCCAGCCTCCTCCTCCTCACACCTCCAGGTTACCTCACCATCTCATTCCAACAAACACAGCTGGTACATTTTTCTACCCAACTCATCTACCAACTCTGCTTTTCAGTTTCATTACTTTTCTCTGATATATAGACAGAAAGTAATTTCTTTTCCTTGTGGTAATGACTCTTGTGTGCATAACTATGGTGCTGTCCATGCCTGCTCTACTTACTTACAGTGCCCACAGACTGAGATAAGAGCCTCACCAAGCACACACTGCATTCTGAGACAGAAGCTTCTTGTGTCAAAGAGGCCCCAATTTAAATAGACAAGTGACAAAAAATGGTGGAAGGTAAGCTGGAAATTTTTTTCTCCTTATAAACTGGGAAGCAAGGTACAGAGTAATGAAGTCAGCTGCAGGATCCTTTTATTTGGTAAAGCAAAAATACATGTTTTCCAGTATTCTCCCCACTTTCCTTTTGGATGCAGTGTTTTGAGAGACTACCAGTCAGAGACAGGTCGGGGCCCTGCAGTTAGAATGTCTTTCCCTCAAAGGCCTCCAGGTTGAAAGCTGTATCCAAGAACCTTCTGAGTGACACCAGATGCATGTTCTTGTTGCCTGTGGCAGCTGCAGCAGCAGGCTCTCGGCCAACATACCTTCACGACAAAAAGAATTGGACAAACAGTGAGGTGAAGAGGCACTATGTTGACAATAACAAGCATGAGAACATGCTGTTAAATGCATTCAAGTCAGCTTGGTAGGTCTGGATATTTAGTCATCAATCTTTCTTAAATAAAAATCAATCTAAGTTGTACCAAGTTATAGCTACTGGTCAGCTTCCCTCTCTTTCCTCCCATCATTGTTAAGCTGTGTCTTCTCCCCATCCCTCCCAGGGCACCCAGATACACTGTCTCATAACTAGGTAACTTGCTTTTGGCAATGAAGACTCACATTCCTTTGACAGCTGCATGGGCAGATCTGAGAGTCAATCATCTAAAATAAATGCAAAAGTGCCTGAACTGAGCTCTTACAACAGCTGTTTCCTGCAGAAACCTAACATCTGGAATGAAATCCTTAAAATGGCAGAATCTTAGACAAAAGAGAGCTAAGTAGCAATAAATACAGACCTAGTTGTTACTGATCTTCTTTTAGATCTACAAGGAGGAGCAATATGTGCATCTTATATTTGAGAAATAGTAGTCTAGATTTTTCCCTCCTTCACCCAAGAACCAAGACTCAGAAGTTTTGATTTGTGAAGAACCTGACTTACCCATAAATACCTGAAAACAACCCCAACCAAATTTAAAAGCAAACACATCAGCCCAGGAGACAGAGCAGTTGTTTAAAGCCTCATACCAGATGGGTCGAGTGCGGTTCACAATAGTGCGGAAACGAGGTCTGACATAATCGTAATAGCCACTGTTTTTGTGCTCCTCCTGACACCAGACTAGATCAGCAGTTGGATACTTATCAAGTTCTTCTTTCAGCAAGTCAAAGGGGAATGGTGAGATCTGGAAAAGGAGGGTAATAGTTGTCAAGGCTTTCTCTTATGTGGTATGAGCCCATGGTGAGTCATTACTTTTCCATGGAGAGCGACTCATGTCTTTCTAATTGATTTAGTGCTCAGAAATGAGTACACAAGTATTTTATACTTGCATTAGTATGAACAGAAGTAGGTTGTAGTCCAGACCAGCTGCACTCCTATGGCTTTTTTAGTGAAGTAGCTGTAGCATGTCCTTAATCAATGAATGACAACATAGCTTCAAAATGCACTATTCAACATTTAACACTAGCAGACTGCATATACAAATTTAAGGTGCTATTATATTGTAATCTTAACTTGTCCAGAACAACATAAAGTGATCAAGTTTTCTGGATCTCATTGTCCAGTATGCTATGGATATGTCCCTCTCCACAAGGCCACAAAGGATTAGAATATGTAAGATGCTAAGTGCTAGAAAAATGCTATCACCATGCATTCTAGGAGAGAGCACAGGAACCCCCATCACCCTGTCTTCTGAGATCAGGGAGCTCACCTGTTCAAGTCTGGTTATAGCTACTTGTTTCTCCAGGTCTTGGTTCTTTCTCTCTTTCACAAGGTCATAGTAGACTTTTCCTGTGCAGAGAATCACTCGCTTGACCTCACGTGGTGCCTGAGCTGCTGGCCCATTCTCAGGAATCACACGTTGGAAAGTGGTACCTAGTTGGAGCACAAATTAGAAAAAGTGCCCTCAGTGGACCTGACATTTCAATAAAGCAGCCCAGGAAACAGTCCTTTAGTCCTTTACTGAGCAAGCAGCAGGTTGCAGTGATCGAGAGGGCTCTCCTGCCTCTCTGGTCCTACTTTTCACACTGGTAACTTGGCTAAAGTGACTTTCAGCCGTTCTGTTTCAAGAAGTTAGAAAACT
>JAYDZK010000271.1:7771109-7816399 GCA_034509185.1 Euphonia xanthogaster | reverse complement strand
CCAGTCTTTCACTAAACTTAATAGACAGAATCATATCAACAGTAGACTGCTTTTAAGCTTTGTGCTGTGCATTACATCTTTACTTTTAAATTGATTGGGCAGCTCAACTTTGCTTCCAGTTTGTTTTTGTTTTTTTTCAGAGAATCACTTGAAATATTCTTTCTTCTTTCCAAGATTATCTCAACCATGTGACATTAATACAGCTTTACAAATTTCAGAATACTCTATAAAAACAAAACACATATCTGTAATGCAACTAAATCTGGCAACTGCAGAAATACCCAAGTGCACACATTACTGCTGTATATTTGATTAAACTTCTGTTTGAGAGCTAAAACAGCAAGAGCCAAAGCAAGAATTAGCACAGAGCTGAGCCATATGTATAAATGCTAATGTACAAGTACCATTTTGGATGCATCTCTTCACTCCCAGGAGTACAATTTGCTTGGGATACTGGAAGAGGGACTTGATGGTCTAAAAGATTCTTTTCTTTGCCCTCGTATATGATTGAGTAGAACTATTTCCACATTAAACAACTGCAGGGTAGCAGAGAGCAGCTCAACCTCCTATTCAGCACACCCACTTACCAGGAGAATAAGCTCCTGTTTGAATCATTTATCTTGGGGAAGAAAAGAAAGAGCACAAACATATCAAAGAGGAACTGATTTATATCAGAATTATCCTGTCCCACTGAACAGCAGAATTCATCATTAAAAAAGACTGAATCTGTGCTTTATTGGGTCAGCTGGAGACAATCTTCCTCTCTCTCAGCTTTCTATTAAAAGCAGAGCAAAAAGGCTTAGCTGAGAGTCAGAAACACTTTACTACCTGCTGTCCTCTTCAGCAGAAACATGAAAGTATGCCAAAATCCAGCATTAATTTGGAGTTTTGCCACTACCGAGGTTAGCCTGAAATAGAGGGGACTCCCAAGACAAAGTGACAAATCCCAAAGCCTACAGAATTTCTAATCTGACCCATTCTACAGAGCTTTTAAACAGTAATAAAAATTGCAAATGCCTTTGCTCGAGAAGCAAATTTTACACAGTTACAAAAATAAGATAATGCCATATTACATGCACACTTATACAGTGTAAGTTACTTTGAAAAAACTGAGCAGCTGCTCTCTTCTGACAGCAGTCAAGACCCTCACTGGAGCTGGAGGTAGACCAGCTCACCTATGCCCACATTCTCACTCTGAACAGTCACTTGAATCCCTCACTCATCACATGTTACTGCATTTCCTGATGCCACTCCAACACAGTGTAACCAGTGCAAGGCAGGACAAAACCATGGCAGTGTTTGGCATTCCCCTTGCAGTCATTGTGCATCTCTTGGTGCTGATGGCATGCCAACAGCTCTGAACTCACTGATCTCACATCAGATCACTGGTGTGATACAGCAGCCCCAAACCAAGAATTGTAACAAGAACTGGGCACATTATTCTTCCAAATGTGCCCAGTATAATTACAACCTATCCCTCAGTCATGGGGGCAAGAGGCATGGGCTGTACAAAGAACTACATTTTTATATGAAGAGAAAGAGCAGAGGGACATGGTAGCCTCTTGAGGGGAAACTCCCTGAAGAAATGGGAATACACTTGCCATTGAGTTTAAGGGTTAAGGTTACAAGATAAACCTATCAAAATTAAGAACCTATATGTGAAAGCAAAGTTTTCAGCAAAAGTCCCTGCTAGTTCTCACTATGGCAGCTCCACAGGAATTATGCCAAAAGAAAAGACAAACTCTGCAGAACAGATTCAGAGTCTGACATGCAGCTTGGTATAGCTAATTATTTCCCCACAATACTTTGAGGTGACCTACCAGACACCATTTCATCAAAACTGGATTTAGCTTCTGGATGCCTCAGCAGTGACTTGGGTGTCAAAACAATCAGCTGTAAGACAAATTTTTCCAAGACTCAGGAGCTGCTTTATCTTCATTACACATGCAACATTTGTAACACTGTGCACACAAAACCCACAAACTGAATATGATATAGAATAAATTAGTATGAATAACAAACACAGTAATTTTTTTTCCCTGTTTTGAAAGCCATGAAAGTTTCAAAATTATTCAGAAGATTTAGGTAGCCTACTCCTTTTACAGGTTCTCAAAATTCACTGATTATGCTTTTTTTGACAATAAAATCAAATCACAGGTTATGAACCAGTAAAACATTTAACAGTTGTATCTTGGGTCTTTGAAATTCCAGCAATTAGACATGCAGATGATAGTTCTGCAACCTGTAAGCTACATCACTAATATCTTGACAAGCTCATCTGAAGATCTGCACAGCCAGATGGAAGAAAAGCTGAAAATCAAGTTTTAGAGCCATAGTAAATCAGAGCTGAGCTTCTTTCCATCAAACTGGCAACCACAACCTGTGCTCAGTTAAGGTTTTTCACCAGAAATCCTCATTCTTTTCAGCAGTGTGTCATATGCAAAGGCCAGTCCTTGCTTGATGGCTAATTTACCTGGAATAATCAAGTCCATTCAGGTAACCTTACCGGCTTTCTGAATGGCAGCAAGATCTGCCTTCGGAGGACGTGAAAGTAATTGGCTGGAGTCGAACAATTTACCACAATCCAGTTGCAGTCATACAGCTGGGAAACTTCAAACTGCTCAGTGAACTCCTGAGAGAAACATTAAAAGCATTAGAAAAATGTCTGAAAGATCAGATAAAAGGCTTGAAAACCATCCTTCTATTTCTGACTCTCAGCAACTCCCTTCCTCAAAAAATTTATTTATCAGCTCTCAGCTGAGATTGTTTCATTGGCTAGGGAAGCACCCCTTCAAATCATTCCTTTCTGTTTCTATTTCTTCCTAAAAATCTATGCAAATAAACATGAAAAGTTTCCATTAATTCAGAAAAGATGGGAAGTCCAGGAAGGAAGACTGAGGAGGACTAGGATATCAGCAGGTAGAAGAAACAAAATAGAACTGCTTTGAAAGAATGTTAAACTATAATTCATTTTTTCGGTGTACAGTTGGCTTTCACTCTCTTTCCCATCCAGTAGAGCTGTGTACTTTATCTGTAGAAGTGAATGACCAATCTATGAAAGTCTTAGCCCAATCAAAATTAGAAGTTGCTTATTTTCATGCTCCTAGCAGTACAATTCAGCTCCACTGCAAAGAGCCAGGCTAGTCTCACTTGACCTCCTTTAGAAATTGGCTAGAGACACCTATTTGCAGTACACACAGCAATATAAACAAGCAGGATCACTGGGCCCTGAGGAACAGCCATAAAAAGATCATGCTGCCAGAGATTAACTGTATGTGAGCTCAGCTTTGTAATGAGCAGCAATGCTGCATACTTCCATTACTGTCACTGGGACCAGGTTAAAGTCACACCAAGACTTGAAGCTGAATCCTAACCCGCTATACCTAGCTAAAAGGATACTACTAACAAAAAATCTCTGGGATGGGAAAAGCAAGAACAGGACAAAACGACTTACTGGATAGGCATCGGAATCATCATTGCTCATCTGCAGGAACCTCTCAGGCCTGGCTGATGAATGCTCTGGACCCTGGTAAAGGTATCATTTAAAACAATGTTAAAGAGCCAAATGAGCAGTTAGACATCAGCCTAGATCACTCACTGCATGAATACCTCCTGTCTCCTCTGCACCAGCTGCATACCTGCCCCCCAGCCAAAGGCATCAACAGCAGCAGTGGGAGAGAGGACACACCACAGGACAGAATTCCTCATCTTCTGCTTTCATAGGAGTTTGGGGTTCACTTGTATTTCCAACATTTCTACCAGCTGCAAGTGATTTCTACCCTCAGACTAGCTGCACAATGAAGATCACTGGAAAGGCAGTGGGTCCATGTGGGCACAACAATCACCTTGCTAATGCAGAGCAAACAGGAGCACAAGGAATGTCAGGAAGAGAAGCACTGGGGGCCTCAGAGAACTGCAGTGACTCACACTGTGTGCATTCTGAACAGGAGCAAACACAAAGTTAACTCATGACTGCTTTTGCTGTATTAGCAACAACAGCAGGCACAGGATCTGTCCTACTATTGTTCACTGTTCAGTACAGGACCAAATACTGAGATAAATGCTTTAGCTAAAATGGATCAAAATACACACATGCATTATCTGCCAGACTAACCTATGGTTAATTTCTGCCTCCTCAGGAGATATTTTATGTTCTGTCATTTCTGAACACTCCCATCCACTGTCTCACTAGCAGTACCCATGGCAATGACTTGAATTGCACAAATTCTGTTAACTCCATTTTACATTAGCAAAACATGCATGCTGGCCACAGAAATTATCAGGAATAAGGAATGTTGCAGAATCTGTAGTTTTTCCTTTTCATGTCCCTGTTTGTAAAGGATAAGAGAAAGCTGTGAGGAGTATGAGAATGCAACATGCTTTTTTATGTATAGCTATTGCTGACAGCCTTGGCTTGTTCAACTGACAGCTGCCCTTAGGAAAGGCTTTCATTTTGCACACAGCTGTTAAGTACTTTAACCCAAAGACAAACTATTACATCTCTCAACTCTCTACATGTCTCCTAAGTTACTAATGTTCATAAAGAGATTTCTTCTTTAAATGGCTATCTCCCATAGTAACTTCCTCTATTGAAATCTTAATTCATGAACTCCAAAATCAGTCATTATTCTGACAAATCCCCCTTGATTGAACATATCATCCTTCCTAATTCCAAGTGCAGGATTCCAGATCCATAGGAAGGACACAAAGGTGATCTGAGGACTGGGGCACCTCTCCTATGAAGACGGGCTATGAGTCAGGATGGTTCAGCCTGGGAAATATTTTACAGCACCTTACAGTACCTAAAGGGGACCTGCAAGAAAGCTGGAGGGCTACTTTTTACAAGGTCAAGTAGCAATAGAACAAGGGAGAATGGCTTTAGGCTGCAAGAGAGCAAGTATAGGTTTGATACAAGGAAGAAAATCTTTGCTGTGAGGGTGGTGAGGCACTGGCACGGGTTGCTCAGAGCAGCTGTAGATACCCCATCCCTGGAAGTGTTCAAGGCCAGCCTGGATGAGGCTTTGAGCAGCCTCAGGTCTAGTGAAAGGCTCCCTGCTATGGTGAGCAGGTTTGAACTAGATGGTCTTTACAGTCTTTCCCAACAAAAGCCATTCTATGACTCCATGATTCAGTCTGCTTCATGGACTAAGGGAATTCAAAGGAAAAAAAACATTCTGTTGGCAACAAAGGTATAACACAAACAGCCTAGAACTGTGCCTTGTATCATTGCTCCTTTGAATTCTGCCTCCACTATTGAGGTGCCAAACAATCTGGTCACAGACAGGAAAGGACTTGAGAGCAAGGGACAAAGCTGCACACAACTGTGGTGCACAGTAGCAGCCCAGTTTACTGTAGCACCTCTGCTGTTCACATCTGTTTGCTGTAAATCAATCCTGCAGTAAGCATGGCACACACAGCTCAAAATCCAGTGCTTCACAAGCACATTGCAGTCAGTACAGTGGGAACAGAGATGTTACCAGCAAACAATTACAGGAGAGGCAGGTGAGGCTTTCCCATCACTCACACACTGCCCCAGCAACAACCTCAGTCCAGAGCCTCAATGTTCACATCCATCTTCTCTTTCTGTGCTGACACCACCAATCAGACTGCCAGCAATACTGCGTGGGATGGGGTAGGGATTATCTCTACTGTGACCACCTATCCAGGGAGACCTATGCCAAATCCATTAGCTACTTTCAGATGAGTCCCCAAGGAGCCATTAGGCTGCAGAGTCTTTCAATCACAGCCAACTTGCCTGTGAATGCATGACCTAGAGGTGAAGGGATCCATATCCCATTAAGAATCCTTCCCCAAATCATCTTGTCCCCAACACTGTAGTTATAGAAAGACTAGTCCTCCTGTAATGAAAAGGTCCTCTGGGAAGAGAAAAAGATTTCAGCAGCCTGGTGGGATTCTTAATTATTCCAAAAGCAGTTGACACAAGTAGCAAAATAAGCATGTTTCAGAAGACCTGTGCAAATCTTCTCTGCCAAGTGGCTATGGGAAAAAAAAAAGATTAAATGTATTCTAAGAAGCAGAGAACCAGCCCCTTAAGCAGAGTGCTTCCCTGCAGAGGACCACAGCTCCTGCTGAGGGCTCATTCAGGTTGCCCCCTCAGGATACAGTTAAAAAAATTAATTTATCAAAACCCTTGTGAACAGCATCAGACCCATTATTCTTTAAGCATAATGGATGTGGAAAGCCATTCATGAGATATGAATGCACCCCAGTGTATCAGGACAGGATCATAATTGAATGGAAATAAACGAAATTGTTTGTGAGAATAGAAATGACACAGTTTGTGGTGAAAAGGTCCAAAGCATTTATACAGACAGAGATTGCCACTGTGGCACATACTATGCTTTTTTAAATAGAAAACTAGAAACATACATGCAAAAATTCATGAAGGTTAATGCATTTGAGGAGAAAATTAGCCTTGCCTGACATGATGCCTATGTAATCTTAAAAAGAATTTAAAATATTTGAAGAACAATTCCACTGCTGATATGAACTTTATGTATCTTTACACATAGGGTGTGCCCACGCCCTTTCCCTCTAAGACATTGCCTAGTTCCTCCTACTAGCCACCAAAGAAAAGACAGTCAACAGCTAGTAGAAACATTTTCCTTTCCAGAAAGATGAAGATTTCTTATTATATAAAAATTGACCAAGGTCAATGATTTTTGAAGAAGTTTTAAAGTTGTTGTATATCATTTCATAGCAAGAGAATTTAGCGCAGAGCTTACAGAGATATACTTTATGCAAAATAAAACCAAGCAAGCACTCTTAAGACATGATTATTTTTTTTTTCTTATTGTACAGTAAGAATGCAGCTTTCTGGGGAAAGAAAGCAGTGTCTTAGGGAAAGTTACCAAAAAAAAGAGAAAAAAAAGGAAAAAACTGGGGGCAAGCGGTACATGCCACTAACAAGGACACAAAGCTAAGAGCTCAGAAATATTTCTCAGGCTTTTTCTGGCTTTCACCAGTCAATCCATCTGAATTCTTCTCATAACACCGAGGCAGCCCCACATGCTTAAGAGTGCCTTCCTCCCCTGGGATGCCCAAGCCAGCTGAGGCTTTTCCAGCTGCAGAGAAGGCAGGGCAGGGAGCCCTCCCCAGCACTCACCATTCCTTCCATGCCGTGCGGCAGGAGCAGGACGATCCCGTTGTGCCGAACCCACTTGGCCTGGCCGGAGCTGATGAACTGGTCTATGATGCACTGAGCCGTGTTATGGAAGTCCCCAAACTGGGCTTCCCAGCACACCAGCGCATTGGGACTCGCCATCGCGAAGCCAAGCTCAAAACCTGACCAACAAACAAGGAGGAGAAATGGAAAAGAAACAGATTTCCTGAAAATTCTGTTCAAAAATAAAACAAACCCAAAATTAGAGCATAAACTGGAGTTTTGGGGCCCCATTATAAATCATGCAGTTTTCAACAGTACCATTTCCAAGACTGACTTCAATCCTTCAAACTTTTCCTCAAACACTTCAATATCACAGCAGTTTTTAAACAAATTAAACCCCCTCCTTCCTCTCCAACTTTAATGTTTCCCTAAAAGCTCACTACTATCTTCTTCTGTAAAAATGCACTTGCAGCCCAGTAAAGAGTTATTTATTAATTTTAATATTTCCACAGCCCTATACAACATTATCATCTGCATATGGAGGGGGAAAGAAAGACAAAGAAAATTACTGGTGACATCAATTTTCAGTCTACAGACATGATCCTAGTCTTCAGATCTTCCAAAAAATTGGAATATAACAGCTGCATGGCAACACATCTGGGACTTGGATAAAAAGTCCTTTCTGAGGCAGGGCTAAGGACCTTTAGGTTTCTGCTTCAGCATTAAAGTATTTGATCTCTGCTCATATTTTCCTTTGACCCTTTGATATAGCAGAGCCTGGAATGCTGAATGAATACCTGTACTGAGATTCTTCACCTATAGTTTACAGTGATTATAACCAAAAAGGTTAAAGCTCTCAGTAAAAAGCAGAGCTATGTATCAATGCTTTGGGTGTAGAGGTTCTGGCTGAGGCAAAACTGACTCAATACACACAGAGAATAAATATTTAATTGATAGATACATTTCATGTTGAAGCTCTACACAGAATATAATTACCTGGTTTCATGTACAGAACTCCAATATGGGAGCCCTCTCATTGAAGCTTACCCCAGTAGATAACTAACTTTTGGGCCTCCATAGTCTACTCCTTGGTAATTCCAACCCAGATTTTCATTTACCATCCCTATGGCAAGAAATCTTTGAGTTACTTGGCTTTTGGACTACTGATCTCTGAACAGTCTATCCATGACTCCAGCAGATGCTCATGGTCCCACCAAAAGGCAACTGATACATTAGAGGCCAAAAAAAGACTGCAAAGTCAGACAGACAGCCCTTTGTGAACGCCCATGACAGGTCATTACCAAAGAGAATGACTTTTGCTGGCCTTGCCTTTGGCCTGACTGCCTGAACAGCCCTTCCTTCAGCCTTTCCTCCATCTCTGGCCTCCTGGTTTGTGTAATTCCATGGTTCTTAACACAATGAAAACGAGGGAAAAATTTACACAACTCCGTCAATCATATTCCCAAAGGTATCTGAAAAATAGATTTCCCTAGATAGGCTTGAATCCCATTCTAATTTTACACAAGCATTAAGAGACCATTTCTACTGATTGGGTGACATGGTTGAGAAAATAGGCAATATGTTCAAGGCTTATTTGTGCATATGCTGCTCTCTGTAAGGGTGGGGTAATCTAGCTTTTAGAGAAGCACAAACTGAGGTCTTGACCACTCAAGAGTTATCAATAATCAGACAGTGCTTTTCAAAGAGTATGGAGCTCAGTGCATACTTAAAATTTGGTCACAGCACACATATAGTTCTACTTCATGTATGAAAGACCACCTCTAACATTTACATGGAAAAAGAAGTATAATCTCTCATTTCCTAAAAATGTTCTAGGTGAAGCTGCATCAAAACATGTGATCTTAACACAGATACCATTTGCAAGCTTTCTGACAGCTATAAAAATGCCTAGGAAAACATATCCAAATGTAATCTATACATTCTGATTAGTATTTTGAGAAAAATGTTGCTGAGACTACTATTTCATGGCACATGTGTCTGTGGTATACACATCTTTGGTATACCAGAACTCAGTTTTCCACCAGGGAAATGACAATGAGAGTTACTAAATTAAAACTATCCCAATCATGACTCTAGCAGTGGAATAGCTTTAACTCTTGACAGACTAAGGAGTCTGTGAAAAATTACTACTGCTACCTTCATGGGGAGAAAATTGCTTAAAGAACGAGATCTGAACTGCTAAATAAAAAAAAAGTGCTGGTGGAGAGAGATCTAGACAGAGGCAAGGTAAGCAGCCCAGGAGAGGGTGAGGAGTTCTCTTGAAAGGGAATTGTTTGGGCACCAGAGTCAAGATCAGGAATGTGACCCGAAGTAGAAAGTCTCCACTGTTCTAGAGATGGGACATGAACTGCAGGGGAGCAAGTTCCTACTCAAGTCCCTGATGAGGACTGAGCATGTCTTTGAAATCCTGTGCAAATATTGTGGGTTTAAAGGATTAACTCTCACACAGCTAAAAACAGAGAACAGGTTGAAGCTGTAAGGAAATCCAAATCCAGGCAGCAAAATAACTTTCAAAGAATGTCACCTAAGGAATCTGTACACCCAAAGGGTGTTGGAGAGCAACCAGCCAGCTCCAAACAGCAGGCAGCTGCTCAGGGCTCAGAGCACACCAGGGCACAGGGAACCAGGAACCAGCACAGCAGTTTGGAAAACTTCTACACTGAGGAGACAGAGGGAAGAGAAATACACAGCACTTGATTAAGGCTGCAAAGCTAATGTTTCAGTTGCTGGAGTTCATTATGGTCCCTGGATGACAGACCTAGCAGAAATGCTTGTTTCTATTAGTCCAGTGCCTGCTGTGCTCCCTCACTGTTCTTCTGTCACTCTGGCACAGAAGGAAGTGTTGTCAAGCCAAGTGGCAGCTTACACAGCATACTGTGCTGTGTTTTTCCCTACAGCGTTTTCATGATTGTCATAAGAATAGCTGGTTTTCAATTAATGTAAGTAAGGCTACAGCCATAACTTAATTCAGTATGATTTTAAAGTGACTTAGGGCATTAATGTCAACTAATGGTTAAAAGGGCTTATCAGTACAAGGATTTTATGTCAGAATGAAGAAAGGTTCAAAGACAGATTTTTGCTACCTGTAATAGAAATTTTAAGCACAGAGACTACAGAAGGATATGCATCCTTTCACAAACCAAAACACAGCTCAGGACAAAGTGAAGTTAGTACCTACCTGGTGGCTGACTCTATTGAACAGGACAATGATGCCTTCTCAGAACTCCATGCAGATGCCATTGATTACTGAAGTCTGTTCTAGTTCCTAACACAATTTCTGACAGATATTTGTATTTGCTACCCCTAACTTTAAAAAGACACTCTTCTGACTGAGCAGTAATACTACATAGTCCATCCTAGGTGTGTACTGCAAAAAAAAATTTACATTAATACCTGTCTTCTTCCTTTCATCTTTTGCTTAAAACTTGACTTTTTCCCGTGAAAAAACTGTACTCCAAGTCTCATGGTTCGGGAATTTCCTGAACTACACACACTTCCAAGTCTATCTTGCCTGATATTCCTTGAAAGGTCCCAGTATGGAATGTCCCAACCCAAGATCTCTTGAAGGCAGTATTGAATCTGACAAAGAACCTCACCTCTTGGATAGAGACTCAACACTACACAAGTCATTCTGAGGGCTGTAAAGAAAGACAGGAAATCCTTTCAAGTATTAAAAAAATGCTGAAGAGCTAAAATAGAGCATCTGTAAGTTACTTTTGTTTTTCTCCTCTATCCTTATCAGCAAATAAGTTCAGACAAACATCTTTTGCTTAAATGACTTCTCACGGCCCTCACTTACACTTCCAGATATTCAGTTTCAGTACAAGGGGAAAATGAGCAAGGCAAGTGGATGCACAACTAAATTATAATAATCTGGGTATAACTAAAAATAGTAGACATAGGATGTCAAACAAAATTATCAGAGGTCGTTAAATACTCTAAATTATCAGAGATTGTTAAGTACTCTGATTTAATGCCCAGCTTACACCCACTCCAGAGTTTCCTGCAGGCAAAACATAAGCAGTTGTCTGAAGTACAACTGAACAAGAGTGACTTCGTGTTCTTTCCAAGTGAAATCAGTCTTGCCAGAGTATCATTTTAATGGAGCAGTGGCTCCCCACGTGTTCCTAAATATTTTGACTATAACTTGGTGCAAAACTCACAGCTCTGAACAGATACCAGCTCTTGGCTTATATACCTGCCAAGGAAATAATCTGTAGTTATATCATACTGTGCTGTTTAATCAATTTTTATTTAGCTCTCCCTCACAGAAACTAAGGAAATTTCTAAAATCCTTCTGAGATGCTGCATGTTAACACAGCCATAAATAAATTCCTAACACTTTGTCACCATTTTTCCCCTTTATATTATTTCACAATTCTCCCTACAGCCACCAATTCTAAACTGTTTCTTTTAACAGAATTAGATAGTGGAAACAGCAGTTAGAGAACATAAAGTGTTCAGGGGTTTTGGTTCTCCTGAAGAAACAATTCCATGAACTGCAAGCCTGCACTTATTCTTCCATGTATTAAAAAGGAGACCCAGTGATGTTACCAGCCAAATAAATATAAATTCTGATAGCTCTTCTTTGGCTCAGAGCCTTAACTAGAAGAGACATGTTCACACGCTGCTGCTTATCCCAAAACTGTCTCTCTATGGAGGCAATACACAAGAGTAAACATGTTGGGAAAGGTCAATAAGCAAAAGCCAGCAAGAGAGAGAAAACTTCATTATAAAATCACTTCAACACAGAACTTGCCATTTTTAGTTAAAAAAAACCCCAACCAAACAAACACACAAAAAGCCACATCACTTATCAACTATTTGTACCAATTTAATCTCCTTTACTGTCAGAAAGCATCTCGGACATAAGGGATTTAAAGTTCTTGAAAATTAAAAGTATCAATATTATTAGTTTTGGAGAACCTGTCATGGCATCTGCTGAAGCAGAAGTGCACAGAAATGGTATTCATGTTTTCAGCATACAAACAAGACTCTATTTTACCCTATTGCTTGTTTTCAATGAATTTAATTAAATCAACTTTCCCTATCTTTTGCTGGGTGAGGTGGAAGGGCAATAGCAAGCAGCATGAGAAAGAGAAAGAGAGAGAGCCCACTTGGTTAGTTCTTTAAAGAATGCAATTGTGACAGAATTGCCTTCACACCACATCAACACTAGGCTTCCTATTGAAGTGTTATTTTTAAACAAAATCAGATTTCAACCATATCCAGACATTTGTCACTTCTTTTGGAATATAAAATAAAAAAACAGATCCAGAAACCTCTGACCCACTTACCCACAAGTTTTGCAGCAACACTGTAAACAGCCTCAAATTAAGAAACCCCAGAACACACGGAGAAACAACAGGAAATTAGAAAAAAAAATCATTCTCTGAAATTAAGTTCTTGAATTTTATCTATGCCAAATATTTTTCTTCTGTTTATACACATCCTTGCTTGCACTCTCCTATTTAGAGTTCACCATTACATGTTAGCAATACAAAAAATGTGGTTCTGTTCACACCAATTCTGCCACAGAGCCAGCAAAAATACCTAAAAAATCTGGTCTTCAGCCCATGCTCCAACTGTACAGTTTTATACCACTTTAATTTTAATATTATTAGCAATGGGCAATATGTAGTATTGCAAAAATGACTAAGTAACCAAATATTTCTGAACTTTGAAACAAGTAGCTATCAACTATCACCTTTATCTGCTTCAATGTTTCAAGCTTTTCCTTCACACGATATTTTATTATCCATAGAATCAGTAACACTTTTATTAGATGTATTTGTTTCGTGCTCCACATTCCTCTTGCCACCCTCATCATGTCAGAGTAAGGTTATCCATTCTCTGTGGCTGAAGGTAAAATAATCCACTATGATTTATGCTATCACTAAAAAGAATTTGTTTTCTTGAAATAGCACATTCAGAATAGCAGTTCAGATAAAGCCAGGATGGATTTTTTTTATATCTCTATGACAAAGTGTCTCTGGTTTTCTTGTCAGTTCCTCTTAAGAAAGCATCAGGTGCACATTCCAGCACTGCCAAGATCAACAATAGCAGATGGATGCTTTCAACTGAATCCCAAAACTATAAAATGTGGGTATGCTTGCTTAAGGATGCCAGAACCTGAGAGGCAGAGCTTTGATGCCTGTTTCATACATGACCATTTCCCAGCTTTTTTGCCCCCACATTCTTTTCCTTGCTGAGCTCTGCTTCCTGTCCAGCAGCCCTAGCAAAGCCCAGGCAGATCGAGACGTACCTAAGACCCCGTACTCGGAGAGGGAGCTGTTGCACACGGTGTAGGGGGCCTGCTGCTCCCACAGGTGATTCATGGGAACACAAATTCTCTTGTCAACTTCTTGATCATGAAGCACATGGTGACGATGGCTGCAAAGAGTTGTTGGAAGAGATTTATTAGCCAAGAATCTTTTTGGGCTTTAACAGAGCTATTTTCAAAGCTAAAGCATCAAAACTGTGGTCTGGAAAGCAAGCAAGCACCATGGTTACCTCTGCTACACACAACACCCTGGTCTGGTTGATGCCATGGGAAATGCAATCACATGTCTAAATACAATTGCTGCACTGTAAGGACTTTTACTGACTATCCAGGCTTCTCAAGCACAGAAACTGAAAATACCTTATCGCTAGTAGAACTGGGAAAAAGACAAAAGGATGGGGAAGTTGTTGCCATAAAATAAAATTATTAAAGAAATTCAAAGGAACAAAATTGTTATTAAAAACATTTCCTTCTGCCTTCCTCACAAATTCTAATATTTTCCATGAAATAATTTTTGTTTGTCTTTGGAAAAAAAAAAAAAGTGATCTTCTGCATTGAAACCTGAAGGAGCTGTATCCTCTTTCCTGCTATTTCCACTCCCATGCACCATTTACTGTTCTCTAGAACACCATTAATCAGCATTAGAATAGGACACCAAGGAATACTACCAAAACACAGATGACTGAAGTAATTACTGCAATCCATTAACTCTGAGCAGACTGAGTGAATCATAGCAATATGTCCAGCTTTACAACCACTAACATCAGGCCAGTTATTGTACTGGTAACAATACTGTGTGTTGTAGAGCTGCCAACCCTGAAGTCTGAATCTTTCTGCACTTCCCTTTGCTATAATGAATGCTAGCAAAAGAGCTCTGAAATTTATCTAGAGCTCAACAATGTAAAGCCAGGAAAAGACTGAACCCTTGAAAAGCAGCACTGGGATGGAAGTAGAGAAAAAGGGAAATCCACACACCAGACAGCTGTTTGGCAGAAATCAGTTTTGCCACTGTAATTTTGATTTTGTCATTAAGCCAATGACAGAAGACTAGCTGTTAAGCTTCTTGAGTACAAAGTTTTGTGTTTCCCTAGCAAAAGGTGATTAAGATGAGCATAGATGGCCAGCCAGAAATATACAGACATACAATTTGCACATGTGCAATTGTCAGATTTACTGACAACCCCCTTCCCTCCATCCTCAAGAGTTTGTCTCCAAGAGGAGAAGGGGTCTGGTGCTTCTGTCAGCAGCTTTATCTAACTTCTATCTATTGATAGTGTTGAGGACCGAAACAGGAAGAAAAGGAGCCATCACATGGAATATTGAAAGAAAGAACTATTTTCTAGACATCACTTTAGAAGCTCCAAAATAGTGAAAGCACCACACTGTGTTGTTTTATTACAGCAACACAGTATACTTAGTTCTTCCCAAATTCTAGCCAATGCTATACCAGAGAAGACAGGCACCAACATTTATTTCTCTCTTCTGCAAGCATTCACAATGAAGCACAGTGAAGCATTCATCCCAGGAATTGGCATCACTTCAAAGGTTTCAATTAAATACATCATTAACATTTTACTCTAGGGAAAATCAGGTAAGGCAGCAAACTGTACATATTTTACCAAGTGATGAGACCTGCTTTCACACATGCCCCACAGGCATTAAAAGTCTCAGCATAAAGGACCTTATTTCACTTTAAAAGCCTCACCAACTGGCAACATGTTTGTTCACAGGGTACACAAGTCCCAAGCAGCCACCACTGGAATTTAAGAGACTAAGGATCTGCTGCAGCAAGTATCCTCTCTTACTTCCCAGCAATTAGATGGAAGGCAACTGTATTTCTCATTAGAAATCAGGGGGAAAGATACATTTCTGCTTTTCAGCAAGAGAAGGTAAAAAGGGTCTAAAAATGTTTGTTCTGGCTTAAATATTATACTTTAAAATGCTGCTACAGATACACAGGACATTTGATTATTATTGACTGCAAGAACCTGTAACATTCAGATTAATGCTGAAGAAAGAGCCCCAGCTTCCCCCTCCCTTATTTTTTAAACAAATGCCAAGTTGTTTCTTTAAGTGTGGGACTTGAAGACTTTTAAGAACATTAAACAGTTGTTATCTCAGTACTGACCTGAAAGTACCCCTCTCCACATCCTGCCCACTTAGTCGGACGTGGATCCCTTCTTTGAGAACAGAGCCAAAAGCCATGTACTCTGCTAAGGCCCAGTCAACAAGCCTGTTCTGGGTCATTTCCGCGCGGGCTTTCAAAATCCGAGAGAGTCCTACATCGGAATAAAGATCACAAATGACTGGATCTATTGCAGAGAAATTCTCTGTTCACATTGTGTTCACCATTCTCCTTCCTCATTGCCTAGACTAAGCACAGATACCAAATCAGGTCTACAAACTGTTTTTCTAGAACTGAACTGCTAGCAAAACAAAACAACTTGCTTCCTAAGCAAACAGTTGTGTAATATTCAGGCCTTCTGTTTGAAGAAGTAAGATTGACTGTGTCAGAAACTACTGAGGACAATTAAAAAGACCCATGGTGAATTTCTTCTTCCTCAAGATTTATTTTCACATTTGTAACACCAAGTACTGTTTTATAGGAGACTGAAAATAGCAATTTGGTTTCTGAATTTTTGTTTTCCTTCCTTTCCTCATTTTTTCTCAGCATTTGGCTTATTGCACTTCTGGAGATGTTATACAGTGAAACAGGCTGGATTGATCAATACTATGAATATCATATAAATAGAAAAACTGTAGCAGCTGCCAATGGATTTTCAGGTGGCAACCAATGGCTGACTTTCCAGTGAAGATTTTATAACCTCGTGAGCCAAAACACAAGTTACAACACTGTCCCTTTCAAAGGGAACAAAACTTCACAGCTGCACACTGGTTCTTCGAGCTTTGAGGCCACAAGTCTCCTGTATTCACTGTCAACTGACAGCATCTTATTTTCACATCTGCACTGATGATTTTGGTAAGCTGTCCCATATGTTATGTTCCCATATTTCCCTTTCCTTACTTTCCACAATTTTACAGAAAAACACCCCACTTCCTTTCCACATAAAACTCCCATTGAAATTGCCTCATTTTAAGTAAAAAAAAATCTCAAAAGTTATCCCTGTAGAATATACCAAACATTTGATTAAAAAAATCTTCCCATTGTGTTTTGCAAGACTATATGACAATAAGCATTTTCATTCTAGTGAAAGGACAAAGTACTTAAAATTTCTGTTTCTCCCCAAATTCTCCCTCACAGCCTTTTAAAGTGCATAAAAGAATCTAGCATACCATAATTGTTCTGAACCATAAATATACCTTATGTACTGGCAAGTGTTCCCGAGTGTCAATGGTTAATCAACTTACTAACAAGAGACCAATTTACCTTTTTAAATAGAAAGTCTAATACTAAATTTTATTGGGCAACTACAATTTTTAATTTATTAGTGTCACAACAAAGTGCATAAATGTGTAGAAGAGTTAAATTTATCCATTAATTGTATCTGCTCAACAAGCCTGTAATTAATAACTGGGAATGCCCTACCATGATTACTCGTGTTTCATTTCCCAAAGGAATAGAAACACATAGAGTATTTACAGAAGACAAACTTTATTCTTTGATGGATGACTCCAGAGAGGATGAGCTTTCTCTGTTTAAAGATTTTAAAGAGAAAATAAAATCTCTTTATTCCTTATCCTTAGTATGTATACTACAAGTCAACAAAAGAAAAAATATTCCTAAACAAAGGGTCTCTGTGTTTCTCTATGGAATGAGCAGGTTATTGTTCCCAATAGTTGCTAGATTTCAACCTGCCCATAAAATAAAACTATCTCAGAACTCTGACACAGTGTTGGGGCTCCCCAGTGACACAGGCACTTATTGTAATAGATGCCAAAGCGAGGACTGAATCTTTTCAGAACAAAAGCTAAGACTTTTTTGGGGAAAAAAGCAAGGACTTGAAGACTGAAAGAAGTTATTAACTTAAGGTTGCAAAGAGACTTTACCTCCCTCAGAGGAAAATCTATTTTAATGAGGTATGAAACAGAAGTGGTGTGATACTGAAAGAATATTATGCTGAGAACAAGCAGCAGGAACTTAAATGTCACATTCTCCTCACCCATGGAGTGGAAGAGTCAAAGTAAAAAAAGTCACAGGCATTTTCCTCTTTGAGAAATGGCCCAAGAGTAACTTCTGTGCAGAAATACAAAAATGGAGCAGGACACAAAGCCAGGAGGAGACACAAAGCCTTCAGCTGACCTGAGTGTATTTTGAAGTCTTGCACTGGCACTGAACTAGCGACGTGGCCGATGTGAGTCAGCAGCTCTTCCGAGATGCCCGTCGGGGGGCAGGACATGCTCTTGGGCTCTCCGTCCGCGTTGAAGAAGCCTGCAAGGACAAGGCTGGTGAGATGTTCAAGGACTGCTGAGGATTGATGTATATTACCTATAATTTATTCAACAAGTGACATGCTAAGCAGCGGACTAAGCCTAGTTCTTTCCCTTTGGCTGGGAGCCAATAATTTTGACTGTCTGCATAACAACAGAAGCTGCTCTTACAGGCACGCAATGATCTATTTTGGTTCTGCTTTCACTCCCTGTGAAGTCCGACTATGTGGGCAGAGGCTGCCAATAAAAGGCATATGGCACCTCAATCCCTCAAATAAAACAAATAAATGAATAACTAACATGAGACACACTCCTTCTTCCTGACAGCCCAGACAGTTAACAGCACAGGAAAACCACTTCTCTGCTAAACTGGAAAATGGCTTTTTCAAAGTCACAGCTTACTTTGCACATTTTTAAACAAAAGCATTTATTTCAAGTTGATCTGGCAGAATGCTATATTTACTAGTAACAGGGGCAAATCAAAGGTCACATATTCCATTTTAAAGAAATGTTGTCTGATAAAATCTATTTAAATCCTAGATTTTGGACTCAAAATAAAAGCACATTTGAGTAACACTATAATAAGTGAAAGGACACTCCTTACCAGGCCAAGGTGAATCCAGCCAGTGCTTGATATGAAGGATCTTCTTATCCTTAGATCTAGTATATGCTTCTTCACATATTCTGTCATACTTTGCAATTTCTTCCTGTACAACAAAAAGGTTTTAAAATGGATAAACACCCTCATATCTTACTGATGACACCTCTCATTCAGTATGACAATACCAGCTATTTAACTCCATGAGAACATTTAGTTTCAATAATACAAACAAATAAAATTATTTTTATCTAGGATCAAACTGCCTTCTAGAAACATGCTTACACACATTACTCTAAATAAACAATTTCATTGGACAGGTGTTACAGAGGAGTGTACCAAGAGCTGAAGCTGCGAGCATTGCTCTTGAATGAGACAAAAGTGAAATACCTAATATAATTTACAGTCATACTTCTAAGATCAAAATCATCCAGCTCTCATACTCCTGGCTATGAAAGCCACTACAGTTTGGAAAAGAAGTTTCCAAAAAATTAGTCTGTCTGGCAGATTCTAGCAAAGAACCTGCTGGGCACACCTCTCAATGGTAACAGAGAATGCCACATTCCATAGAGGCAGAACACTTCTGCAATACCTGGGTTTCAACCCAGAATGACACTGAAGTTATTGAGCTAGCTAATCTTTAAAGGAATTAACAGCAAAGTTGAGCTCAGTCTTTGCAGCCAAACATCCATCCAGGATCCTAGATCCAGTCATCAAACCCCAGGGTGCCTCTACTGGCACACTCTTTCAATAAATGACTCAGAAAAGCTACTTCTGCATGAGCTGTGACGCTTCATACAGAATGCACCTACCCAAGCTGCTTATTCTCTTGATCTGCAATATCACATCACCACACCTTCTCAGAAGGTCTGTGAATGTTTCAAGGCTCCTCAGAAGGATCCATCTGCACTCTAAACACCAATTCCCAAAAAATTCAGGTAAAGACTTAACCAGTTTAATACAGATACCAGACTCTACACTTCACCATTCTGGAATACTTCAAAGGATCTCTGAACTTGGTTGAATTCTTGCAAGAAAATGAAAAGGTTAAATTGATTCTATTTCATCATTGCTGGACACAAGGCTGCCAAGGTTATCAATATGAAGCTATCAACAGGAGTGTTCAAATACTGTCTTGCTGCTGAATCAAGGTTTTAGAGATGAAGAACAGCTGACAAATGCTTCTATTTTCCAATGTTCTCATTTAATCATCTTCTCCCTTAGAACTGAAGCAATTTTTTATGAGCAATATATTTTAATTACTTCAGAGCAGTTCCAGTCCTTTTGCTACAACAATAGTATTTTACATGAAAATCCAAGCCAAACTGAATCACAAATTGGCAAAGGGTAAAGACTTATCACAGTAAGGAATTTTACAAGCAGGCAGCACACTGTGACAGTTGGGTCTTCCTCCTTACAACTCCTTAGATTCCCTCTAACTCTGCTGGCATGTACCTCAAACTCCTGCAATGTCACAGTCCCATCTGCAATCAGTTTGTCAGCATATTTCTTCAGCACTGGGACCTGCTTATGGATCTGCTTGTACATCAGAGGCTGGGTGAACATGGGCTCATCCATTTCATTGTGCCCTCTCCTACGGTAACAAACCTGCAAAGGGCAAGATTGCTTCTGTTATTAAGGAAAAATGTAAAATGGAATATTTCCACTTCATCATTTTACAGACATTTTGAGAGGTTTATTGTATAAAAACATCCATGGCTTTTAGTTGGCCTGTTTGTTCCTGGTTTTTTAAAATGAGGAAACTAAAGGCCTTTAAAATCAAATCTTTCTTGACTGGACCTTCTAAGCCACAAAAAAAGAAAGAGTACTACATGAGGCACAGAATGAAAAGTAAAGAAAACCAAGACTTACCAAGTCAACGACCACATCCTTGTTGAAAGTGTTCCGCCACTCTGCAGCTACGCTGCACACGTACATCACTGCCTCAGGGTCATCAGCATTCACGTGGAAAATGGGAGCGTTGACCACGCGAGCAACATCCGTGGGATAGGGAGATGAACGGGCCATACGGGGGTCCGTGGTGAAGCCAATCTAAAAATAACAGAACCTTCCATTAAATAATTTGAGCACCTCTCTCTACTCTGTTTTGAAGTTTGCATTTAGTAGCCATCCACACGGCAACAGCATCAGCTTTTCATTTTGGCTAGCTAGCTTCTTCTTGCTCCCTTAAAAACCAAAGCAAGGCTAATCCAATTAAGTACTACAAATTGAATGGAATACACGCAGGTGATAAAATATTATCCACTCAAGAGCTAGGATCATTTTCAGAAACATCTCAACCATTCTAATTTCCAGAGGGGGAAAGAAACCCAGTTAATAACAAACAATAAAAAGAGATAGATGGGCAAATATTCAGCAGAGAAGTTGATTGCAAAAGGCTGTACTTGTTACCTGGTTGTTGACCACAACGTGAATAGTGCCATTTGTGGTGTAGGATGGGAGGTCACTAAGATGAAATGTCTCATAAACCACTCCTTGTCCTGCAAAGGCAGCATCCCCATGTAATAATATGGACATAACCTAAGAGGGAGAATTGTACACACATATATTAGAAAGGAAAACTGCAATTTGAGCTTCTCAGCAGGATTTCTTGGCTCCATATTTTTGTAGTGCTTATAAAACAAAACAGCAATTTTATAATAAACCACAAGTTTCTCAGCATTCTGCTGCCTTTTCTCAGTTTGCAAAGGAACTAAGGTTTAAGTCTACTTCCCAAAGTTACCGTTGGGGTCTCATGTCAGGAGCCTTACTTAGTTCAACAGGTGATATATCCCTTTTGAAGGAGGAAAAGTGGAAGATTCTGTGATATGAAACTACTGGCAAACTAATTTTATTGGAAATGCCATGAAAATCTACCATTAAAAGTTACTATATTAAACAATCTTTACCTTTTTCCCTGCTGTATCTCCTCGATAAAACTGTTCAGCTTTTGTTTTGCCTTGCACAACAGGATCAACTGCTTCCAAGTGAGAAGGGTTAGCCATCAGGGACAGAGTGATTTTCTTGTTTGTTTTTCGGTTGATCCTCTCATGGTACATTCCCAGGTGATATTTCACATCCCCAGATCCCTGACAAGAAAGATGTAATCACATTTCAGGAATGTCATTCAGACCTGCTCAATCTGATTTACTAGGCCTAAAATTTGTGCTTCGGCCTGAAAACTGCATCTGGTTACCTGAACATCAGTGTGCACTATGGGTTTGACACCATAATTCCAAACTGGGACACTGTTCCTGTTCTATGATCTTACTATTGTCACCAAACATTAGATAAATACTTACAGCATATTAATACTCTGTTCATTCATATACAACAAAAAGAGATGCTTAAAGGTTAGGAACTCTGTCAAATTGAACTTATTTATCTACAATCACTCCTGAGAGACCTTCTGCATGTTAGAAGTATAATAAAATTTTTTCATTTGTTAAGAAATTTCACCAAATCATGTTCCTCAAACTAGAAAAGAAGGCATTGCAGCTGATAATGCTGTTTTCATAGTAACCATGACCAAAACAACTGAAAACTATCTTGAATGTTGACCTCTCCATACACCTCTAATGAAAAAGCATTTTACCTCATCAGCTGCTTCAAGTTTGGGATCAAACTGACAGAAGATCTGCTCCAGCTCTTTTCGGATTACATTAGCCAACACATTCAGCCGACCTCTAAGAAAATTCCAAACAGTTTTGTCTCAAACATGGTACTAACAGAGCCAACAGCATAAAACTTACAAAATCTGCAAACCACCCCGTAAGAAATTTGCAAATGTTCTCTTCAAACTTTTGAACTTGATTCAACCCTTCTTCCCATTCCAAAGTTCTTCCAATGCATTCCCTCAGACACTTTAGAACACCTTGTTACCCAAGTGAATTTTGTAACTATCTAGCAGTCTTCAAATAATCACATTATACATTAGTTAAGGCAGACTGCAAAAGTAAGTTCAAAACTACCTCACAAGCCTTCCCAGTTCTAGAGACTCTATGCAATGGCAGAGACACCATGGCTGCTGCCACATTTGCTTGCAGCTTCAAAGTGCACTAAGGAGAATTTCTCTATCATTTACTCATGAAACCTGTAGCCTCTTACTCATAGGCATTTGCGACAGTTCTGTGTTCCCAGTACTTGATATGACTGACCCTTCCTACCTCAGCTTCTCTAATATCAACTTCTAAATAAATTTCTAGAACCCAAAACTTGTCCCAGCACAGTAAGCCCATTTGTTGGGGTGTTTCCATTGGCATTACCTATGAGGCATTCCCATTATAACATATTCAATTCCCATTTCACTGGATTTATCAATGATGGTTTTAAGTGCAGGAATCATTACTTCACATCCTTCCAAACCAAATCTCTTTTCCGAAGACCACTTGCGAGCAAGGAAATCTTCAAATCTTTGCCAAAAAGAAACAAAAATAAACCAAGAGAAATTATTTGTACAGAGGTAATGTAGCAAATACAAGTTGTTTACCATCTTACAGCAAATAAAGTTACATTAAATTGTTTTAAAACATCCATGAATACAAGCTATACACCTCTGGAATTCAGTCATACACGAGGAGGGAAGCACAGGAGAGAATTCAGTCTTTTTCCCCATCTGAAAACTGTTTACTAGGACTTGGAAACAATTAAGGGTCCCTACCTCAAAAAACTCACTTCCCAAGTTAAACTCTGTTCTCATGTACACAAATCTGACCACTGGGAAGGCAGAGTGACAGCAAAGAAGTCTCTTCTATGAACTGAAGAAAATACAAGAGAGAACCTGTATTTTCTAATACTTGTAACAAAACCAGAGTAGAAAACACACCTATTCCATAGGTCACATTACACAGGAAGGCTCCTCAGACTGTGTGATGTAACACTTAGGAATGGGCCAGTAAGCAGGACACTGGTATCCCTGCCTCAGCTTCAGCAGCAGAATTATGTCAATCCCTGACAGCTCTAAGCTCTTTCATTCTTTAATGCATTTGGGCCAGAGGCAATGCGAGTGGTTAAAAAGTACCTTTTAACAAACACTGAAAGGATTATACATGGTAAAGCTTGGAGATAGGAAAGGCAAAGAAAATAGATCTTCATGAAGGTAACTGTAATGGTTACATCATCTGTGCAGTGCCTCCCTCACAACACTGCCATAATCCATTAATGCTCAGCTTATTCCTCACTTAGAATCCTGACATTTACCTCTTTAGACTGAAGTCCTAAATGCAGTGATATGAATTGTTGCCAAAATCTCTCCTAGCTCACCCATCAACACCTTACAATCAATCCAGCCATCTAAGCAACAAGGCAGACCCTCAACTGAGCCATTCTGCCAGAATTCCTGAGGGAAGTCTGTGGGGCTACGCCAGTTTCTAAACAAAGGGAAAGCAGTGTGCCACGTGAAGGTCCCACAGGGCAAAGGAAAGCAGTGCACACACTGATTGCTTCCTCTTTGCAGCAGCAAGTTCAGCCAGTACTGGACAAGCAGCAAGTTCATTACTTGAGACAAAGTGCCACCAAGAGTGCAGAGCTACAGAATTTCACAGGCACACCTTGCCAGTCCCCCACATGCCACTGGGAGTCACAGAGCCCCAGCCTCTGCCACTGCATGCATTCAGTATGCAGTGAAGAACACATCTGCTGAAAGCTGGCTGCTCTCAGAAGAGATCAATCTGGAAATGCTTGGCCCTGCCCAGATCAGGCTCCTCACCAGGGTCTAATAAGTTTACTAATGTATTACAAAGTAGCTCAGAAATATACAATGAGTATTTTACATAAGGAGGAGTTTAAAATGACTATTTGTTCAATAACCTATCAGTGAAAACCACAAGGGATAAAGCAATCTAACTTTAAAGTTCAGTTTCAAGTACCTGAACTCTGTAGTTCTTGGAATGAACATTTTTAAAAACAGTCTTGAGCAAAACAATGAAAACCTGCTTTACAAAGTCACAAACCTCAAGAGGACAAACAGTTTTCCACAAAATGAGACTTCTTTTCCTTGGTCATTTTCAAACAATAAAATAAAAAGTGCTCTAAAGATAGCTGGATAGGAATTTTTGTAAAAGTTTTTCCTTCCCCATTCAGCACACAGTTAATTTGGCAGAGGATGAACATTAGGCTCCTTCATGCCACTAGAAACCCCAGATCTTTCCACAGCTTAGGCAAGAATAAAAGTACAAATTCTTGTCTTAGGATAAATGGAGATGATTCACACTGAGCACCTGTTAAACAAACTTACTCAAGTGTAATATTCACTTGACCAGTGTCAGTTTTATTTCTGTTTAAATGAAACTTTTAATGAGAGATTATATCACTGGCAAAAAGATCTTTTAACACCTCCAATGAGCACTTCATTTTTAGAACTTCGAACATAGAAGCTTAACCAAAAAGTGTGCCTTTCCAAATCTGTGACTCTTGTGTTTAACAAAGGACATACACACTGTTTCAGACTGTAGGGACTGAAATAAATCTCGTGTCTGAGAAGCCTTGTTCCAGGAGTAAGAGGATAATTCATTCTCTGGGATCACAGTATTTCCACACAGATAGCCACAATGGGAGCAGTCAATAAGCTATTTCCAAATGTGTTTTCTTTTACTGTAGATACTAAAACTGCTGTTGCCAGTTCATGCAACAACAGCACAACACATCTTGGCACATCTCAAAATGAAAAGGGCAGAAAGGACTTGAAATCACACACCAAGATTGTTCTGACACTTATTTTCTGAAACAGGCTACAAATCTTTAACACAAATGATATAACTAGCGCGTTGAAACAACTTTTTCCTAGTTTACCTCCTCAAGCCAATGAAAACATTGCCAGGCATGCCACTAAATGCCTTTCAAGAAAACAGAATGCTAAGCCACAACACAGACCCCGACAGATTCCTGACAGCACACACCTCCCTTTGAGAAGGCAGCCAGGTTAACTACAGCCACTTGTACTGCAGCTGTCAGTGAGGCTGCTGCCCCCCCATCAGCAGCTCCCAGGCAGCAGGCACAGAGCAGCAGCCCAGCCCAGCCCAGCCCATCCCAGCCCAGCCCAGCCCATCCCAGCCCATCCCAGCCCAGCCCAGCCCAGCCCAGTGTACCTCATGGAGCGCACCAGCCTTGCCAGCAAGGTCCTCTTATCCTCGCTGCTGAACTTCATCACTCCAGGCGTCTCAAACTTCTGACGGATCCACTGGCACTGCTCCACGTCGTTGATGAACATAAACTCCAGGCCAATGTGTTGGCAGTAGGTATGCTAGCAAGGGAAAACACCAACAGAGAAGCTTCAGGACCTAGTGGGCCACAAAGAAACTAATATATTTTTTTAATTATATCCTCTGTTACTCTCCTGAAAGCTACCCTGTCTTCCTGTTTCACAACATCTTCCCCCAAAGTAATTCTATAAATGAATAAATTGTTTTACTGAATCTAGTTTTGTATCACAAAGCTTTCTCTACGAAGTAACATTTCAAAATTTTTAAATTGGAAGATTCTCATCTTATGCTACATTCAAAGTAGGCCAACAAATCTGCATTACACTGACTGGCACATTTCACCTAACTCAGTGCTTTTCTTACAGGCATAGTAGACTCTTCTTCAGATGCACTAGCAAAGATTTGAAGTAATTTATCAAAATTTGTGTACTTTATCACATCTTTTGCAAATGTAACCTTAAACGAAGAAATAAAGACAGTGAGAAGACAGCTATGAAGCCTAATGCAAATTATCTGATAACTGTCAAGTTTCAGAAACCTGGAAATGTGAAAAAAGATCCATGCAGCTGAGAGCAGAGAAAAGACAGGGAGAAATGCAAAGACACAGCAGTAATTTTATCTCTTTGTTAATATTTTAAACTTTCTTTTTCTTACTTTGAAAAGTGTATTTCATTAGAAAAAATATTTTCAAAATACAAGCCAACAGAAGTAAGACCTACTCTGAGTTTAAGACAAAACTACTCTCAACATAGTATGTGCTCTCTACTGCCTTTAAGGAGTTGAATGTTAACCTCTACTAAAAAAAATTAAATCCAAAGCTCTAGAGACAAGAGGAAAGAGGAGGGTTATTTCTCCTTAAGACAAATCAATTCCTTAAGGCTTTTATATTTTGCAATTGATTTTGTCCTTTTATTTGCATATTACAATTTTAAGGATTATTGCTACACAGATAAGCTAGAAGTGCAAAAAAAACAAAAAAAAAAAAACCCCAACCAAATATAGAGCTCAAATGAGCAACAAAGATAACGTGGTTTAACAATTTACCATGCCTCAGCTACGCCAACACAAAAGTCAACAACTGGGAATATCCAACAATGACTCACGCAGCAGCCTACAAATTCATTACCATTCCTATTTGCTGCTTTGCTATTTGGAGTGCGCCTCTAATTGTATTTATTCCTTCAAATTATGTTTTTCTTGGAATTATTTTAGTTTGATGACTTCCTATGGCATAAACCATGTCACCTGTCAGATAATGAAACTTTAGAAAAGAGACTGGGGATGGAAAACAAGGACCATCACAGTCTACAAGCTACAGCTGGGCTCTCATGAATTTGGTACCCAGCCTTCATATTTTCCTCAAGTAAAGGTCTCACTAGAGCTGGGGATCTGAAAGCAACCCCTGAATGTCCTGAACACTGTGTGCACAGGTGTTTTATCTGCGTTACAACACTTCCAAGACAATTTCTAAAGGCTCTTCTCCTTTTAAACAATATCAGTTCTTTCCAGAACAAGGGCTGGCATTAATATCCTACCATATTCACCTCTTTTATACTCATGCTTAATCTATGTATTTCTAATATCCAGCTAATTGCACCAGTAGTGCTGCAACCTCTAGAAATAGTACAAAGGTTATTTTTAATGTTGTTGGAATCCTTTACATGCTCTGTTAGTAACTGGCAAATGATAAGGGGGTTTTGTGACTGACACCTGGGAAAAGTTCACTTTGGTCTGAATGAGAACATGTCCCACTGACCTCCAGGCGTTTGATGATCTCTCGCAAAGACAGACTGTTCTCATTTCCTCCTATGAAGGTTGTTGTTGGCAGCTGAAAGACCTTGTCCAAATCTGATTCGTGCAAACCATAAAACCCTACAACAGGTACATTATTGATTTGCAAAGCAGAACAGCAGACAAAAAGGAAACCAGCATTGTTTTTCAAGCCATGGCAATTATATTTAATAAAGCAGTATTAAGAAAGAAGGTACCAGATTAAAAATTGAAAGTGTAAATATTCTGAAGGTATCCATTAGTAAAATAGACTTTATTCTGGATTTTAAAAAGAGTGTTTGAATTAAATAGTCATTACTCGATTCTTTCTTAAATGTTTAAATGAAACAGCTGGAATTAGAATCATTCTAGCCTTTTTTATATTTTACCATATTAAGACACACGTCATCAATTTTCCACACTACTTCTTACAGCTCACTGTTTACTAAAACAACTGACTATCAGGAGCAACAAATAAAAAGAATCCCTTCTCACCAACAGAACCACCTGGTTGGAAGCATTTTACATTAAGAGACACACCAAGAGAATGCACAACAGGTTCAATAAAATGCTGTACAAGCACTCTGGAGAACTTTCAAGGTATTTCTATTCACTCTCTCTTTTTAGTGAAATTAGTTTGAAATAGCCATGTAATGACCTGTACAGCTCTAGTTCCCAGGCAGTGACCCCTTATAAAACACACAGATTTCCACACCCCCACAATCCAACAAATGTTTAACCACATTGATCCATCTTGTTTTGGACACATCTAAACTTGTTCTGGCTGAGAATATTTTTTAAGAAAATATTAAACCTAACTATTATGCAGTTTCAAAAGCCAAAATACTCAATAGACATGACTGAAAGACTGGTATCAATGCAAGTTAAAGGCCAAGGTTAACTTAGACCTGTTAAATGAAGGAAGGAAAACCAGTTCCTTATAATTGTAAGAAGCAAAGGTAAAGCACTTACAATACACATCACCCACAGTTACAGAACCTTATATATACATTAAAACTGCATATGTTCCTACACATGTGAAAATATTTGAAGAATTAAAAGCACCTTCTCCATTTTTAATTTTGAACAATTTATCCTGGTTCCCGATAAGTTGTAGACATCCACTTTAGCAGTGATAAAACAGCATGCACATAACTCTTAAATCAATAAAGTGCTTAAATGTTAAGTGACTTTTCTGAAGATAAAAGCAAAGCAGCAAATTAAGGACAAAATAATGACAGCATTTAAGAGTTGAAGACAGGCCATAGGACTGCATTGCTACCACTTTTACTATACAGCACTGTCAGTAAAGAACACGGGTTTTGCTTTAAAAATAAGACACTTTAAAATGTTAATGTTGGTTTTAACAAAAATTTCAATAACATATTAAAATTTCAGCCCTGGAATGGCCAAAAAAAGCATAGGTACCATTACTTCTTTTTGGTATTGCAACAGGTTTTTTTCCCAGCAGGAGGGGAGAGTGACACGGGATGACAGGGCCTTTAGTGTCATTTGAAACAAAGCAGTGCATTTATTTCTTCACTTCTGCTGACTTTGCCTCAGACTGCAAAGGCTCTTGATGTCCTCTCATGCATAAAGCAGAACACGTACAGGAGTGATTTGGGCACACACAGAACATCTGTGCTCTGTACTACAGCACCACATATTTACTGAAGCATCACCTCGTGGTTAAAGATACACCCACACTGAAATCCTGAAAGCAGCTCTACACTGGGACCCACACAGTAGGTACACCTGTAACTGCCTGCATTTTCAAAAGCAACTCTCAGAAGAAATCTCCTACCACAAGGAAAAGAACACCCAGAAGATGGGACAAAGAAAATGCACAGAAAAAATAAAATATTAAAATACTTTCTGTCCTGCCAAAGACCTTTCAAAAGTTTCCTGCCTGGAACATTCAAGGATAGGATTTGAGATCTTCCTCTATTTTAGCTGTGCCAAGACTAGGTTAGAAATTTTGTTTCCCCTCACAAACTGAAATCTCCTCAGTTACACTCTCAAACACATCCCCCCATCTCATTCAGAGGTCTGGCATATTTTTCCTATGGGCATGAGGGCTTCAGTGGATGCCTTCTCATCAGCCACAACCCCCTGTACTAAATTATCTGTAGAGTGTAAAGAAATGTGTACTGACATGCCAGTAGTCACCCATGCTCCAAATTAATTATATTTGCTCAATAAATGTCTCGTGTTTTCTAGTAGGTACTTTTCTTTAATTAAAGCTGACAAACTTCAGAGAGAAGACCCAATTTGTGTAAGCACCTCTCTAGTCTTAGGCATCCATTTCCTTTATATGATCAGAACTGCTTCTTTCCCTACATCAGAAATAGAAAACAGGGCAGCAAAGAGTACATATGCTTATAGTAAAATTAGGCAGAGAGTGTTTTATTTACTTCCTGCACTATGTTTTATGTTTGATCGAAAAAGCTTCCCTACACATCAAAG
This sequence comes from Euphonia xanthogaster, assembly GCA_034509185.1. Classification (NCBI taxonomy): domain Eukaryota; kingdom Metazoa; phylum Chordata; class Aves; order Passeriformes; family Fringillidae; genus Euphonia; species Euphonia xanthogaster. The sequence continues at coordinate 7,786,547 of JAYDZK010000271.1, read as the reverse complement.
AAAAATTGATTCAGTGTCTTCATCAAGTAGAAAACCACATTTTAAACTAACCAGGTAGATTGAAGAGCAGAGAAAAATCAATCAGGTGTTTTTTTATTCAGGTAGAGAGAGGCAAAGAAATTGATCAGTGCCAATTTCTCAGACACAAGCCCTCCTAACAATGAGAACAACCTTTGCAAAAGCAGACCCTAGTGCACCCTCTTTTAGCAGTAAACTGAAGTTTATAATAGAAGATATAATCACCCTTGGCTTCTATCCACAGATAAAGAATTGTATGCTTTCCACGTTTTCTTCTGTTAACTTCAAAGACACTCCTTCAAGATATACATAAGGAATAAGAATTGGACATTAGACTCCAAATTTGGTATGAGATTTACACTAAGTTCCTCTCTCCAGTGCTTTCTTGATTGCCTGCAGCCTTCAGATGTCCCCAGTTCAAACAAGTATGAAGTGCAATGCTATAAGAGTAATTAAGATCACTCTTATAGATTACTCTTATCAGAATGTACTGGTTATTATTAATTTCTGGTGTGGTTCAAAAATCAAATATTTAGGTGGTTTATAGAGCATTTATAATAATCATTCATCAGAAGATGAATTCACAGGAACCTCACCTGTGAACCTCACCTCAGAGTAGCAATTCCTTCATCCTGAAATTTTATAGATGCTCAAAGCCTCTATGTCATGACACCAGCAAGCAGAAAAGGTAGAAGCATCCCTGAAATGTGGCATCCCTGCCCACAGAGAGGAGTTGGAACTAGGTGATCTTTAAGGTGTCTTCCAACTCAAGCCTTTCCATGAATCTGTGCAATGTCTATGAAATCACCTCAGTACAGGGATACACAAATGAGCATTTCAATTAGAAGGCACACAGCTTACACACCAAGTTTATCAATTGTGGTGATAAGGTCAGATGGAATAAAGGAATCCAAATCTGCATCCAGAATTCCAAGGGGATCTAGCTGAGCCACGTGATGGCCACGGATCTGAAAAAGGAGGAAAGCAGAGCAAAATGAAATCACACTAAAAGTCAGACAAAGGGAAAAAGTTAGTGATACCTCTCCATAATATCAGCCATAAAGCTGAACAAGCAAACACCACTAATGTGATGACAGGGTTACACACCCTCAAGTTTTCCCATAAGAACAAAAAAAAAGCATTATATCACTGATTACATATATACCTCTATCAAAAATTACACATCACAACATAATCTTCATTATGTTGTCTGACACACAATTAACTGGGATTACACTGGAGTTTTAGTGAAGAAGGCTACTAGAGAGCACACTCTCAGTCTCTGAGTAAAATAAAGTAACTATGAAGAGCCTAATAGATCACCATTTGCCAATTCAGTTATTTTGTATTTTTGCCTGAATCCTCCTTTCTGCACCTGCATTATATTGAAATACAGAATTGCTGACTTAAAACAGATTGGTGCTGAAGTAGTTTATATGGGAAGTGAAGGGATCACTCTCCCTGAGCTCTACTCCAAATCAGATAGCATCTGGCAGCATCTATTTTCATTCATGAAATTTCAGAAATTTGATCTGATATAATTCATATTCAAGACACTGAAGAACAGCAATTGAGTGAGGAATTTAGCCAGCTTTCAATGATCAGTGTGACTGGGGCTAATGCATGCCACAAGTTGCTATAAACCAGTGAATTATCATATAACATTGCTACAGAAGAAATAACTAATTGATCCCAGAGAGTCACAAATATAAAACCATTTTTAATATGCCTCTTATGTGTCACTGTAATATACCAAATTAACTCATTTAAAGATTTGTATAGATTAATATATTAATAATTTCTCCATATAATTTTTCTTTTTAACAACAAATTTGCATCCCTTGGGTAGAATTTCATTCACACTACTAGTATCCTAATAGTTCCTGAAAAAAACCCAAAATTATAAAGTGCAACATTAACAGTGAAGTACATCACACAGCAATAGAATATGATTACAGTGTGGTTCAGCAGGAAGGGTGTAAAAACACTGTTCAATTATTGTATATTTGCAGGAGAGTTTAGAACAAAATGGTTTCCAGTCATAAGAAACCAGAAATATGGCATCTTTTTTGGAACTACCAGCCCTGTAATCTCAGCCTGACTTCTGTGATTCTTTGCATCTCATGAATCACCAGTAATGAAACTCTGACAGGCCAAACGATGCCCACAGCAACATCTGTGCCATCTGACTGTTTACAGCAGCACTAAGTTTATCTGACTGGAACAAAGCAAACAATTCTGTCTCACAGGAAAGAATTCACCTGCCTAAGTTACATCTGCTCTTCAGTATTAACAGGAAGAGGAAGAAGATCAGCAGGAATGCCAAAACCCAGAAAGGCAGAGCAGTAAATGCTGTGCCATATTTTTCCAGGAGCAGTTTGGTCTTTCATTAAAAGACAGCATTTCCCTCAATATCCAGGCATTTTTAGTAAGTCCAACTACTTTCATTGCATACAGAAAATAATAACTGCAAAAATCAGAGATCAACCTTCTGAAAATACATACGTAGAAAATGTTCATTGATTGCCATGTGACTAAATGCAAGTACAGAGTACCAGAAACTAGACTTTGATTTCTCTGGCCTCATTTTTGTTAAGCACACACATTCCATTGAAAATGCTTCTTTCAGTGTGCCCAGTGCTCTCTGTTTGAACAAGTAATAGATTAACTGCCTTCTCAAAGTCCAGCTCAACAGACCACAAAGCAGTTTACCACAAAACCATAAAAACATCGACAGGTTTGAGAAATGAAAATTCTGTATCCTTCTCCATTTCATTTCATTATCAGGCAAAGGAAGGTCACAAATTATCATACCCCTTCAGCACCGAATTTACAGGGTACTAAATACCTTGTAAAAAGCAGACAGTTGCCTCAGGCAATCCTCTGTGACTGTTTGTTGCAGACACATGGGTGCCTGCCATTTCTACAGACATTTCTGTTCCATCACTTGACAGATACAGGGAGCAAAATGGCAATCCCTGCACTATTTTCAAGTAAATTGTGTCAAAGCTGCCTAACGTTCTCCAATTTTCTCTAATACTTCACCAAATTTTTACTGCAAAACTGGTTATTTTCTGCATATCTATTTCTAAGCAAATTTCACCTATTCTTTATATTCACAAACATTTCTACTCTTTGACAACAACCCTCCAACTCAATGGTGACAATGTGATGTGTACAAAAAAGGTCTTTTAAGAAGTTCCTCTTCTACTCATCTCAAGACACCAAGCAGGATTTAAAATACTTAGGGCAGGGAGGAACAGATCTGCTTAAATCAAACTGTAGGAAACTTCTTGGAAAGTCACTAATTTAAAAATACTTGTGGAATAATTTGCTAAACACAGATCTAGGGTTTTTTTACATCATTTGTAAGCCTTTTATTGAAACTAGGATACTAAATACAAGTCTAAACAAAAATATTTAAACTTGTTTTTCATTTGGAAAACATCTAACATAACCCATTGTCCTATTTCCAAATTCCTTCTTCTTTTAGAGGAAAAATAATGAAATTAGATTTAATTTCTTAATTTAATAAAAGGGTGAAAAATCAGAGTGTAAAACAAAATCAATTTTGATGAACAGCTGTCTAAAAGAATCCATCAAAGTTAACCCAAACTCAGTACTGTCAGCCTCCCAAAATTCACTTTCTGGTTAATTCATCATTTCTCCTCTCTCTTTTTACCTATAATCCTGCTCAAATCAGGAATCTCAAGATTCACCTTAGATGTATGATAAGGCAAGTACATACCATCATTTCCTAAAAAATGGCAGTAACATTCAGAACTGCAGTACAAACGTTCCCAGAGGTGAAGACAGACTTGCACAAACCACTGTCCCATAAAGTCCTTCTGGGCTAAGTCAGATGACCAGCATCAGGTCTGGGGGTAATCTGAATTATGAGTTTGCAAACCAGACAATCACCCCAGTCTGAACCCAACACTTGCTTGTTCAGACACTGTGCTGGAAAGAAAAGCTGTCTAGTTCAAGCCCTTTTGGATCAGAAGCAAGACAGTAGTTAAGACCAGAATACAATGAGCACACAAAAAGGAAGAAGGGTGTTTGCAGAGAAGAGGCTTTCCCACCCCTACCCCGGAATGCACTTACTTGGTATGCCCTTATCAAGGACTGCACAGCGAGGTGATCTTCAACAACCTTCTCAGCCGTGGCCGGCGTGGGGGCCAGGCCGTGGCTCTGCAGGAAGGACCCCTTTCCTTCCTGCTCAGCTGGCAGATGGGCTGCTTGGCCAGCGGCAGCACTCCGGAAAAACACATCCCAGGACTGGACACATGCACAGGGAAGAGAAATATTTATAACCTCAAACAAAAGTCTCATCCAAAGCAGCTCTTTCTAACTGCAAATGGAACCTCACTGCACTATAGTGCTAAACTCTCCTCACAGCAAAAAAAAAAGAGAACTGATGTGTCCCAGTCTCAGTAGAACTGTGTGGTTTATTTACACAGAACACTTTTCCTCTCATTTCTTACACCAAGCTTGCTCAGCAGAAAACTCTGCAGCACACAGGACTGTAAAGCATCTTCATATATTATCCAATCACACAGCTCTTTTTAATTGTGCTGTTTATTCAGGCAGCCAAGAATGGGTACAATAAAATGCTGCTGGTAAAGAGCTATCAAGCCTATGAAACAAAGAACCTTAATAAACTAAATCCATTCCTTTAATGATACTTGTAGAATTTATGGTACTTCAAGACACTCACTGATTATGCTAAACCAGAATCAGTCTGTAAGAGCTTTTCTTGAAGAAACTTTAAAAGCAATTAAAGCTTTTTTGAGTGAGATTTGTTCTAAGATCCTTTCCTAACCAGCTTAGGTTACCTTACCGTGAAAGAAATTATGGGCCTGGTTTCAGGTACAAGTCATAATTTTAGAAAAGTCCTTATTCAGAAACTGAATCACAACAAACAAGAGATCCTTTTATTTCCTTCTGTGCTCTTTCACACAAGCTGCTTCATTCACATAAGCCCCAATCTTGTTTTCCTTCTGATGAGGTGGTCACTGTGCTGGGTTAGAATGGTATCAGATATATGAATGCTAACAGAGAGCAGCAGATTGGGACAAAACATGTGAGACACTTCTACTCAGCAAAGAAGGAAGTCTGTGTAAAACACTTCCCTCAGCTAGCTAACTTCAGAAAACAAAAAGGAAGCTTTTTATAAACTAACATATCTTTGTGACTGGAATAGAAGAACTGCAAGAGATAAATTTCTGCAAGGCTGCTAGCCCTGCAGATATCCATTACATTTCAAAGAGCCAAGTGCCAGAAAAAAAAGAAAAAATAGTCCAAAGCACTTCTTTTTAAAAGACTACTTAATATATGCATTACAGAACCCACAAAAGAATCAAAATGACATAATACAAGCATGGCGTGACAGAAAAATATTTACAAAATCCTTTTTGCCTTCATTAACAAAAAGTCTTCATACTGAAATTTCTAAAAGCTTGAAGGTGTTCAGAAACACCACGAGAGGGGCAGCATAAAGGAGCTAAACATCACCCAACATTCCAAGCTCCAGTTGTGGAAGTGGGGGGATTCATTGAACCTGTGGGTAGGAACCTCACCATTAGCATGAGGCCTCTGCCCAAGAAACATTGTTTTAATGTTTCCCCCCCTTACTTCTTTATTCATAAAAAGCTGCATCAATACAAACACAGTAAACTTAATTCATCACCCTGCTCTTACACAGGCTTATCTAAACATAGCCTGGCTTTTATATGCCCTGACAAATTAAGGCAGACAGATCATGTGTGGTGGCCAGTTCCAGACACATTGATGAAGAATTCATTCCTTCTCCCTTCTCTTATTTATGTCTGTTTCCTATATTCTTCTTACCTTGACATCTTGGCAGCCACACTGAGATTAGAAGCCTGAATTTATATCCTACAAGTGGTCTACAAGAGCCTATTAGCATGACTGTATTTCACCTGTATTCTCTCTCCACACCTTCTTGGCCTGTGTTAGGAACAGTATTGTTATTCCATGCCTACACAGCACCCAGTCTGAGAGTCTGGAGACTCCTGACAGTGAAAAACAATCATAATCTCTTTTTTAACTACTGAAGCTACTTAGACTGGAGAAGTTATTTGGGCAGTACACAGTAACAAATTCTCACTAAACATTAAATTAGGAAATTCCTAACATACACTTGGATCCACGACATCTCTCACATTCGTAGTTTTAATAAAGAATTTGCTTTGCTTATGTTAAGGTTTCTTCCTTACTTTTTCTAAGACTATGACGCATACACAATGATAATAATAACATAACTAACATAACATTTTTTAAAAAGGATTTTTTTGAGTAAAACCTTTAATTTAAATATAAAAGCTATCACAGCACAGTCCCACAAAAAACTGAATGTGTTTTCAGACAAGTGCTCTGCTGAGAGAGCTGTTAACAAACTCAAAAAGGCTCGCCCAACAAGTGATCTGTTTAAGGAGAATCAGTATTGGGCTCTTTCTTCATGCAAACTTACAAATATAAAGAAAATGTTTCCATCTGAAGATGCAGCCAGGTGAGACAGAATGGACCCAGACTACTTTTTCCTATCACATTTTTGAACTTATTGATTTGTTGGACACGCTTGACATTTAATCAGAGGGGAGGGAAAATACATCATTTGGCTACAGAAAATTAGTTTTTACTAGATACACATCCATCAAAGCCTCTACAAATTTCTATAGTGTCTTTCAAGATTGATACCAGATTATAGTCCTCAAGTTCTGTGTATCAATGTCAGTCTTTGGCAACAGCACTTGCCATGTGACTGAACAGACAGAAGACCAGCTTGCTCTCACTGCAAACCTGCAGCTTCTCAAGTAAATTAGTAAAGTTCATCAAGAAAATGGTAGAAGAGATTTATAATACAGAAATACATTCACAAAAGAAAAAATACTACAGTGATAGATGATACATTTTCTTTCCTTCTGCCAGCAAATCTATATTGTAGTTAACCATTATTTTCTCAAGTAATATAACACAATTCAAGTGATTCAGTGGCAACATTTTAGTGTCATATAATAAACAGTGTTACAAATAGAATAACAAGTAACATATGCTTTATCCTGATGGTTTGGGTTTTTTCCTAGTGCCATCACAGTATTCATCAACTACAGTGAGAACAGTAAAGCCTTAGAAGACACACACTGAGCACCACTATATAATTTAAAAAAGAAAATAAAATGAAGTCAAAGCAAAACAATCCCCCAATTCTTTTCCTGGTCCATACACCAAGAAGGTGATTACACACTCACGGCAGAGCAGCTGCACACAGGATAACATGGCAGGCATTATGAACTCCATAGCAAACCATGCAGTTTTGTAATTAATCTTGTGATAGTAATAACTGAGCCTTGTCAAGCTTCTCTCTCATGATCTATGGCCCTGACACCAAGCTTCAAGGAGAAATAATGATGCCTTTTTCAGAGCACACGTCATTTGATTCTGATTGTAGTTTTGGCTACTCTGATGGTAGGAAATTCAAAAGGCAAGGAAAAGCAGGAAATCATCTGAAATGGACTTGTACAAAGAATAAAAACTCTTATACATATATAAAATATATATGCATATTCCTTGATACATAACCATGTATATATAGAAAGAAGAAAATCTTAGAAACACTTTGGAATGTGACTGCCATACTTCAAACAGCTCTGAATAAGCATACATGGGAAGACATGTCCAGTCAAACCTTCTGAGAGGGAAATCCGTTCAGGAGCCCTGATTAATTGGAGTTTCTAAGTAGAAGTGAAGAAAGTACGACTTTTAAAGCCCAGGAAAAATCAAGCTTTTCCATCTAATCAATAAGGAGGCACATCCCCTCTGAAAAAGGGTTATCTAAGAAGAAACATGAGGAGAAATAAGGTACAAAAAGGAAAATGAGGAAAGAGAATACGATGTCTAATGCACAAGCTGGATCTCTAAATCATGCTGGACATACAAAATAAAACAACAAAAATGAGTGGCCTGCAGAGAGCCAAACCATTAACAAAACCATAATCAACACCACGAGATGTCTCTTGACATTCTTTTCCAACACTTCCTCTCGTTTCCATACCTGAATGACAAATGCACAACTTTACAGTCAAAATCACAGCACAAATTGTTCTGTATTTTTAAGAAAACAGGGTGATTTCAATCTTTAACATTTTAAACTTGTTTTATGAAAGCTCAAATTGAACAATTTCTGTCTACAAAAATCTTGGGAAGGTACTTGCAGCTTTCAGCTAATGAAATGAGATGGTTTTCAAGAAACTAAAAATTAATTTTGCTGATGAAACAAAGTAAAATTAATTGGCATTCTTCTCCTTCTCCCCTTTTCTCACAGGCTGTGAAAAAACTAATAATTTAGGCAAGAATAGCTGTAATCCATTATTTCCATCCATCATATTCTTTCAAGCCTCATAAATCAGGGACACAGTGAATTTACTTCAGTTTGTTACTGTCACAAGTTTATTAAACACAGTTAACCTAGGAAAGAATTCACACAGTTTTATAATCATGATGGTTTGGGCTGGGGTAGTTAATTCACAGTAACTGGTTTGGCAATATAGAGAAATTTTTGTTATTGCTGAGCAGAGCTTACACAGTGTCAGGGCCTTTCTGCTCCTCATCCCACAAGTGAGGGGGCTGGGGGTGCACAAGGAGTTGGGAGGGACACAGCCAGGACAGCTGACCTCAGCTGATATCCCTCAAAGGAATATTCCCTCAAAGGGATGTTCCAAATCACATCATGCTCAGCCTGGGGAAAGATGCAGGAAGAGGGGACATTCAGAGTGATGGCATTTGTCTTCCCAAGTCTCTATTACACGTGCTGGAGCCCTGCTGTCCTGGGGATGGCTGAACACCTGCCTGCCCATGGGAACTGGTGAATGAATTCCTTGTTTTGTTCTGCTTCGCATGTGCATGCAGCTTTTGCTTCTCTATTAAACTGTCCTTATCTACATCCACAAGTTTTCTCACTTCCACCCTGCTAATTATTTCCCCCATTCATGCATGTGTGTGAGAGAGAAAGCACAAGTGGCTGTGTGGTTGCCAGATGAAGTTAAACCACGACAAAAATGCATCTTGAATCACCTGGGTTCCACTCCCTAGGCCACACCCTGCATGCCTCAGTCAACTCATTTATTGCTTGCTGTTCAACCCACAACCCGCATCACCTCAAGAGGGTCCATATCAGGCTGCGCCTGGACTGCCAGATGAGCTGGACGGCCTTTCGGCAGGATTTCTGGCATTTCTGCCTACCCCGAGCAGGCGCGCATCTCCCGGCCGCCTTGGTTCAGCACCCTGGCCAGCTCCGGGCGGAGCGCTCCAGCGCTGCCGCCCCGCGCCCGGCTGCGGCGGGCTCTGCACTCCCCTGCCCGCCCGAGGGGGAACCTCCCACCCACGAGACGCCTGCTGGGCTTCCCAGCAGCAAAATGCACCCCACTGCAAAGCGGCTGAACCAGGAATTCCATTGATCTAAAAGCAAAGAAGTTAGCCAGAAGCCAATATAATGTAAATACAATAAAAAACAAGATGTCACCTTGAAGTCACCACACACTCCTTATGCATGAGTTCATTCCTTCAGTATCGCCAGTACAAAAGGGCTGGTATCGATCTACAGCCTTGACACACCATGAGGGCTTGGCAGAAATTCCGTGCACCCACACAACGTGCTATCCCACCCCACACTGCTGGAGCTCAGCTGGCAGCTACAGGACAAGGGCTCAAAGTCAGATGAGAAAGAGCCATTCCTGGAGAAGGTTTCTCCATCCCAAGTTCAGGTGTAACATAGAAGACCCAGGGTCAATCTGCTACGTGAATAACAGTCAATCTTCAGGGTTGGCACTGCACATGTCATCTTTCAACAAGACTAAGTTCATACACAACATCCAAAGGAAAGAAAAAACAGCTACCATCCACCCTTTTTGGTTTCCTTTTCAGTTTCTGCCCTCGGCATGCGTCACTTCCTCACGCTCTAGACAGATTATCAGACTTAGAACAACAACTTCTAAGTGACATTTTGATATACGTGCCTTGAGAATAAGGGAACAGACAACCAATCTGGTAAACATTTTGGGCACAATTCACATTACTTTCTGGAAAATGACTTGTCTGTCTTAGAATTGATTGGACTTCTCATCAACTTCTTAAGTTACTATACATGTATCACCATAACAGAGCCCTCTTTGTCAGCAGAAAGCTTGCTAAAAAATAAGCCTATGTATTTTGTCCGCAAGAAAGGATTTGGGTAATAGAGCTTTTAGAAAAGCAAACAAATGTCTATTGCCTGGAGAGAGAAGGAAAGATGCAAAACAAAATACTTTTCAAGATACTTCAGAAGAATATTCTGACAATTTCAGAGTCAGTTTTAAGGTTACAACTTCCATAGTTTAATCCAAAGACAATTGAACATTTGCCTTCTTCAGACAGCTTAGAAGTATCAACATCAACACATTATTTAAATGTATTCTCTGATACAGCCTTACTATAAACCAAAAAATTAAATATATTTTATTATTGGATGTAACAAATTATTTAACTGACTGCTTGACCAGCATTCCCATGGAGAAATAAAGTTTCAGAGCAGCTGTCTGTTTCTGGTCTGTACTTATCCTTCTTTCTGCTCTGCTCACCATGCCCCTGCACTTTCATTGTGGCAATATCACATCTTACACCAATCAATAGGTGGGAAATTAATTTCATGTTTTTCATTTCACACAACACCTTTTCCTGAAATATTAATAAAAAGCAAGTGAAAAAGCAAAAGAAACCTATTCCACTTTTAACCCAGCATTACAGTCAAGTTTTGGACTTACCTTATGCACACTTCTAGGGTTTTCAAGCCATGCACAGTACATTTCCTCCACGTAATTGGAATTGCTCCCACTCAGGAATGGCTCTGAGGTTCCTGATGAAACATACCGTTGGCCATGTAAAAATGCCCTTCTGGCCATATCCTGAGTTTCCAGAAGTTTAAAGCCATGCCTCTTCAGCGTAGCTGCAAACAACTTCAGATGACTCATGTTTGTTTATTAGCCAGACGATGCAAGTCTATTAATAAAATAAAACCAAACTTAATCAGAAAAAGAGCCAATGAATTGTAGACACATTTCAGCCTCACAGCAAAAACTGAGCTTTCTGGCTACAGTGCCCTAATACAGAGCTCAGGCCTAGGCACGAAGCTCCCTTCAGAGCTAGAGCCACAGCAGTGGAGTGGCTGCTGCTGGCCGTCCCCACACAGCTCCTGCAGCTGGGAACACCACCCTGCTCCCTGCAGCCATCACCACTTGCACCGCCTGCCCCCCGGCCCAGCTCCCTGGAACAACTGGGGCTGCCAGTCACTGACCTCTCCAGAGCTCCTGGCAACCCCAGCTGCCTTCCCTCTGCTTGGAAAGCTGTGGCCTTTTACCCAGTCAGGCTGGGCTGGGGTCAGCAAACAGCGTCAGCCACACGTGCTGCAGAAAACAAAAAGCTGCTGCCTCAAACTTCTGCCACAAGGAATGGAGCTGACCAAATAATTAAAAGTGCTAGTTAACTGTTCATATTGACATTAGCCTTCAACCAAACAGTGAAACACTGAGAAAAGGCTCACTGTAATTTGTTTTCTTAACTGGCAACATTTATCTTGTGCTTCCAATGATCTCTTACGAGCTTTGTAACAAGGACAGCAGATTCCATGCAATTTTGAATTGAGAAATTCAATTTTCCAATTCAATTTCTCACAATAAGGGTTGAATCTTCTGAATGCTTGTCCTAGGTTGACAAGCGCGCAGTTTGTTTTCTTCTCTCCCCCTTCACTCTCAGGACAAGTCTTAAAGGTGCAGAACTTATTATTCAGCATAAACAGAACAAGACAATTGGGGATAAAAGCATCATACAGTCAACCTAGGACATTCCAGAACACATCAGCTCCAGTGCTAGCAAAGAGAGTCAGGGCTCATCTTCAAAATAAAAAAAGAACAAATGCATCTTGAAATTAGTCCCAAAATAATATAATCTTATGACTGAAATTGTTAAAACTGCAAAGAAAGAGCAATAGTGTGAAAAGAAATGATTAATTTTGTCTTCATTTTTTAAGTATTTAAAAAGCTACAATATCATGAAGGATAAGGTATTAATTTAGAAGAAGTAAAATTCAGATTTAACTCCAAAGTATCTCTCATTTGTTTAGCTGTCCATCTGGAGAAATTATGTATTTGGTCCAAGGTAAAACCCAAGGTCTTTTGTTATTTGGTGTGACTGAACAATTGCTAAAAACAAAAGTCATGAGCTGCCAAATGAAGTTCAAAGTTTTTTTTTAAAAACAACACTGTTATTTTGAGTAATAGAAAAAAATTAAATGTTACCTATTACATGTTAAGATTTCTTTACCTCTAATTCAAAAATAGATACTATAAAAAATCTTCATAAACATTTCTGTATTTAAATCCCATTAAATTATTTTCTCACTGTTTCTCCTCTTACAGCCTCTTTTTAAAAAAACAAAACACATGGTTATAAAATGCCTAATCTTTTAAGGATAGGAATAGCTATATTTTTCATCATCCAATTTAAAAGCTAATATTGATCCTAAAAAAAAGGAAAAAAGGGCTCCTGCTAAATAAAACAGTATTACTGCTTGTTCTTCTCTGGCATCACATTTTTAGCTCAACATCTATTTTAAAAGTTGATGACTAGATCCTCTTCTTAGCCACTACCTTTACCTAGCATCCCAGCAGTGAACTGTCCTTGATCATACCAGATTCCCTGGTCTACTCTTTCAAGGCTTCTGCAGCCTTTTCACTCTCACCCACCAGCAGACCTGAGCTGTAGCTCCTAAGAGCAGCAGCCATCATCCTCTTACTGGCTGCTCTAAACGGGCACTTGTCCACATTTTCCATGTGCCCAGACACGTGGAAAGTGCTCCTCCAAGGCAGCAGCACTGAAACTAGCACCCAGTCCTCATTTAAACCTATGAGCTCCTCAAAACCACACACTCTTCTCTCTCCACCTGGCATCTGCAGCAAACTGGAAACAGCTGGGCTACTGGCATGCTGATTCCCTACTCATTACTGCTATTTCCTACCTGCTTACACTCCCTTGTAATTTCTCACTTCACAGATTCAGAGCTTGTTATAACACCTGTGTCAACACCCATCTCTGACCAGGGCTCCTAGGCAATTGGAGGAACAGGAACATCAGCACCATTTTGGAAGCAGATTAAGTCTGCAAGAGCTCAGTGACTGCAAGAGCACTGACAGAAGTCATACACTGTCTGCATACATAATTCTCTGTAAGATTTGACAGCAAGCATTCATGATGTCATTTTGCAAAAGTGGGTGAGACTTCAACATGTCATAACAGTAAGGACAGAGAGGTCACCATGGTACTCACAACTTCATGTCTGTGTCCATTCTCATAGAAATTATTATTATTATTATTATTATTACTGCACCTGCCTTACAGCATGCAAATTTCACCCTCTGCCACAAAACCTTTGCACACATACACTCATTCCTAAGGGATTACCTATTCTCACTTAAAGTACTCTGTAAAGACTTGAGAGAGTAAGGAAAGAGAGGATCATTTTTCCCAGTTTATCATACTGCAGCAGCAAGCTTCTTAAGCACAGGTAATTTTACATTTTTTCTTCATCATATTTCTGCCTGAAGAATGTGTAGTTCTTTCTTCTAGAAGTTAATAAAGAACACATAACAGAATAAGAAAAAATTGTCAGGGAGATTGGAAAATGGGTGTAAATGACATAATATATATATAAAAAATAGCTTGTAAGTGGTACCAGTCACTTCCCTCTGGTGCCATTTAAATTTCAAAACAGGGTCAGAGCCATACTTCAAGCAGTATCTACTGAATATGCAATCTATAAAAGCATACAGGAGCTAAGTCATTCCAGCCAGATTTCAGTTACAGATTAATATGACTCAAAAGCCCTGACTTCTTCCTAGTTTCTCCTTCTGCACACATCACTCCTCAGCACAGATGTCAGCTGTCAGCAGCTGAACAAACCAGAGACCACCAGCGTGAGCACAGACCATCCCAGCCCACTCAGCCTTGAGACTGTCAGTCAGAAATCAGCACCCAGGACAGCGCACAGGAGCCAGGACGAGCTAGACCCGTTCCACTCCACTATGTTTCCCAAACCAACCCTGAAATGAAAACAGTGATTGGAAAGGGATCAAGCTGAGCTAAGAGTAATCTAAAAATGGAATTAATTAAATTTTTACCAGAGGTCAAAAATAAGAAAGTAGCAGTGAACCACAAGAACAACCTGATATTTAATGCACCACAGCACCCTCAAAATGGGGGAACCAAAGCCCTGAGTAGCTGAAAATTCCTGCTGCAGCTGTTCTATCTCAAACAACGACCTAGCTTTCACCTTGGCACTTCCACCTCTAGAAGTGCCCTAATGTCACAGACAGTCTTGGGAATTATTCCACCCAGGTTTCTAGAGGGTCATAGAAGCACATGGAAAACAGACAGCAGACACTTCTGATAATGAAGTTTTTATCCAGCTCTTTTCAAAATCACTTTCAGTATAAATACACTGCACATATGAATTAATATCCTCCTGGTATTGTCAGTACCATTACTGTTTCTCAATCCATGTGAAGACCTGCTGCTAATGTTCTTTATGCTCTGCAGAAGTGGTGGTTAAAAAATCTGTTCCATATTTCATAAAAATAGTTCTTCATCCACTATCATGGTAATTTCCCACAATATTCCCCACGTAGCTTACTCTTAAAGTTCTCATTAAGACTGAGTAATTCAAATAAAACAAGGCTGACATTGAAAAAAATGGATGAACATGATAAAGTTGATCACAGATAATTTAAATTACAGATACAGGGAATATCCTTATTAAATAAGGCTACTTCAGGGATACCTCCTGCACTACATGTTTCACTACATGCACTACATTTCACTACATTCACTACATGTGCACACATGCACTACATGTTTCTTTTCCCCCAGCACAGATATGCCGTGCTGTATGGAGAATCCCAACTCTCCACGCAGAAAGTTGACCTGCAGGAGGTTTTCCAGCGGCGCATTGGCCCCAAGGCACCCAAGGCGGGGGTCCCGGGCACTGGAGGCGTCTCGGTGCAATAAAACTTAACGGATTTATTACCCTGTCCTGAAAAACGCCTTCAGCAGGTACCCAGGGCTGACCCCACCACAGATTCCAGGCTACCAACAGAGCAGAGGGGAGGATCTGGGAGGGTCGGGTTTGTTCTCCGGCCCCTCCCCTCAACGCCAGGACGCGGTGTCCCGGTCACCCTGGCCACCGGGGGCCGGAGCCTGCCGGGCTGTCAAGGCGCTCCCGGCTGCGACGGGGTTGAGGCATCACCGGAGCCCGGGCCAGGACGGGCCGGCCTGCTCAGCCCACGCTCCGGGGCCCAGCCCGGCGGGGGGAGCGCG
>JAYDZK010000271.1:7723309-7770989 GCA_034509185.1 Euphonia xanthogaster | reverse complement strand
CCCCCTGCTCCCTCACAGCTGCCTCCCCTGCTCCCTCACAGCCCCCCCGGCTCCCTCACAGCTCTCCCGGTCCCTCACAGCCTCCCCGGCTCCCTCACAGCCTCCCCTGCTCCCTCACAGCCTCCCCTGCTCCCTCACAGCCCTCCCGGCCCCTCACAGCCTCCCCGGTCCCTCACAGCCTCCCCGGCCCCCTCACAGCCCTCCCGGCCCCTCACAGCCTCCCCTGCTCCCTCACAGCCTCCCCTGCTCCCTCACAGCCTCCCCGGCTCCCTCACAGCCTCCCCGGCTCCCTCACAGCCTCCCCGGCTCCCTCACAGCCTCCCCTGCTCCCTCACAGCCTCCCCTGCTCCCTCACAGCCTCCCCGGCTCCCTCACAGCCTCCCCTGCTCCCTCACAGCCTCCCCGCCCCGTCACAGCCCTGGCCCCGGCGCCATCGCGGGGTCGGTGGGCACAGAACGCGTTTGATGCTCCCGCCCCTCAGCCCTCACCAAACGGGTAAATGGCGGCGAGAGCACGGCGCCGGTGAGCACCTGCACCAGGGAACGCCTAAGGAATCCCGTCCCATGGAAGAGCTGCTCGCATGGCTCCTGTGGCAGGAGAAGGTTAGCGGGAAGAAGATGGGAAGTTTGACATACAAGTGTCCCAAGGACACACACGTTTGCTCTCCAAAAGTTGTACATAAAGTAGACTGAACGTAGTAGACCTTGACACAATGATAGTATCTGACCTATATGACCAAATATAAAATGCCAGATAATACAATTTCAAGTGTTCCTTTGCTAGTAGAATTCTCATTTACAACTTTCATGTTTTCTCCCAGTTGCCTTCGAATTACATGTCTGTCCATTTTCTCTCATAAATCAAAAATGACGTATTTTTTAATTTATCTGCTCTTAAATTATAATCAAGATCAAATGCCTATATATATATATATATGCAAAATTGGTACTTCAGATAACTATTGGCAGCATCACATACATTCCAATGTTTATTAACTTTCTGGATAACAAGATTGATGGGAAAACTGGACACACGTTAAAAGGAAGGAAGAAAGAGCTATAATTTGTTTTGTGCTAAGGATATAGTGCAAAAATGAGTATATCAAGGTCAGGTGGGCAGAAATGGAAAGGAAAAACCTTAGGAAGGAACCCAACAGGCTTTATCTGGGGTTTTGTCACCTAACAGTCACTCAGATTTTCTTAAGGCTTACTGGTTGATACAATTGTTGATTAGAGTAAAATTAATTTCTTCAAGATGAAAAAACCCTTAATGCTCACATAAAGACATCAAAAACCTTATTATCATCTCAGCAGTTTTCCCAGCAGCTGTGCACCTTCAGGGGACTGCAGAGCGAGGGTGTGAATGATGTGTTGGTGGTTTTGTGCTACACTGTTTAGTGCAGGGAACAGATGGAGCAGGGATGGGGCACAGGGAGCCCCCAGGACAGCCCATCCCTTGCTCAGTGCTCCCGGGGAGGGCAGCCCAGCCCCCCTGCAAAGGGAAAGGGGAGCTGAACTGATTCCTGCAACTGGCCAGATGCTGCTTGAGCCTTCTGGCAAGTGGTGAAACATTGTTAGATGCTGCAGCTACTAATTGAGTCTTAACCTTATTATGGGAAGACAGAAACCATCTTTAGAGCAATCATGTTATGCTGACTGAACATAAATTCAATTAAAAATTATAGTGAGGACAAGCAGACCTCCCCTCCACTTTAGAGGGAAACCCACATGTCAAATCTGACTGTGAATACCATTGCAGTCAGCAGAATAAATTAAATATGCTTGGATAGACACTAAGATATTACAGTATGTTTCAAGTGCTTATGTTGTTCCCAAAAGCTTTTGCCCAGTTCCACATTTATGTTATTTTTCTTTTCTTGCTTTTTTTAAATGCTTCACACAGTGGGAATTTGTATGCTTGAAACAGCAAGATTCTGGTTTATTTGGATTTGGAGCAGCTCCCAAATTCTCCAATATTTATTGTGACTTGGTTGTCCCACCAGCCTGCCCCAGCAGCTTTTGGTGTACTGAGCTATTGCTTTGCTGCTGCTGGCTTCTGGTGTCACTTTGTCACCAGTCTGCACCCCTGAGCAGCACCTGCTTGCCACTCATCCATCTGCTCTCCAATGAGACCATGGTGGACAATAAGCCATTTGCCCACAATTCCTATTTCAATCCTTAAAATTTCCATTTACAACTCACATTTACCTACTCATTTCTGTGTCCACTTGTATACTTACCTCTCCCTCTGGCCAGCCAAAGGGAGATCTACACACTGGCTATGCTTCCTGCTAAACCATCACACTTCAAAATTGGCTGGAATGGAAATCCATCAGCAGAATGAAAACTTTGAACAAAATTGCAATTTCCTAGCACACACAGAGTCAGGCGTGGCAGCTTGCTTCACGTGGTTCTCGTGCCAGCTCTGCAGTGAGGAAATGTTATGTGTTAGAAAAGTTTTGTACTGGATAAAATGTACAGCACAGGATAGTCACAACAGCACCCCTGTGCTGTCAGAGGTGAAACTGCCTGCTGTGCTGAAAGACACACTGCCTCACCACGATTTATTTTTGTATTTATCCTTATGTCCTGTAGCACCAGTGTGAATCTAACAAGTTTGCTTACCTATTTCTGCCTCATTTCTGTCTTAACTCAGGTATGAGTTAACAAAACTAGATCCAACCTGTTTAAACAACCCAAAGCATGTTTTAACAAAACTAGAACCCAGCTGGTTTTGGAAACTCACCGTGCTGCCCACTGAGGGTTCAATGTGCTTGTTCCAGGGTAGGGTGCTGCGCACCCCTCCAATGCCTTGCTCCTGTCTTCTCCTGGGCTTGGTACGAGGGTTTTCCTTGGCGGATCAGCAGCCACTTGCAATCAGCACTGAGTTCCTGCAGTTAATTGCTCCACGCAAATCTCTCTCCAACACAGCACGACTTCTCAGTGGGCTTGTTTTTTCAAAGGGTAATCTCATAGGAGGTGGCCGGGGTACAGGATCACTCACAGAAGGACAATCTCATTAATAGCTTCCCCTCCTGAGATAGATACATTTATGTATTTTTGGCAACTCTTCATTGTTGTTGGTAATGTAATTCCTCTAGAGAAAATCTTGACCAGAAGTTCTCTTTAAGCCAAGCCAGAAACTCCATTTGCCTTTTTTTTCCCATGGGTTTATTACACACAGACTACAAACTAACAGAGGTTCAAATCTAAAGCACCATCTCTTCTCAAAGCAAGGCAATTTGGAAACTGTAAAACCTGCTCTCACTTTGAGCCTAACGTGGATGTCACACAGGACTCTGGTCATTATGTTTGTCTAACATTTAAATCTGAGACCTAAAAACCTTAGAGCCCAGACCAAACAGCTGCGACAAATGATTCAGTCAGTTTTCAAAGGAAAGGCTTTGGGGGGTTTCCTAGGTAGACATTTCAAATATGTGCTAAAACCCTTTTTTAATCCCTTTTTTTGTCAACAAATAATTTATCAAGCTTTTCTCCCTCCCCAATCCTAGGTAAGAGAAGTATTTTAATTACATCTGACACCTTCCTGCAGAAAATGTCACATGAGGAATTTCACATGGGTTATTTCTGAGCCCTTTGCTTTCTGAAACCTCAGCTCTGTGTGCCATAAGCTTCAGTAATATCCCTGACTTCCATGAATAAACTTCCCGTGGTATAGGAGATGTGCTGCTGGATGTCTGAAGGACAGAAAAGTCAGTCCCAGTTTCACACAGCTCCTTGCTTTGGGCAGGTTAAATGTGAGGCAGCAGGGAAAGCCAAGAGCATGCTGGGCTGTGCCAACTGAAGCACAGCCAGGAGCTGGGGGGAAGCAATGACTGCCCTTTCCTCAGACCTGGGTGGGGAGGGAGTTCAGCAGGAAGGCAGAGCCAGCAAAGCCAGGCTCTTCACAGCGCTGCATGGCAGGAGGATGAGATGGTGAAATAGAAATGGTTCCAGCTAGAAATGAGGAAAACAGTGTTCACTCAGAGGATAAAAAACATCACAACAGGGACCCAGAAACGTGATGCCATCTTTGGAGGCATCTGGACGCAGCTGAAAAAAGCCCTGGACAGCCTGGTGTGACCCCAGTGTTGATCCTGCTTTGAGCCCTGGATGACCTCCAAGCTTCTTCCCAAGCTAGCACCTATGACCTGTACCAGTTTCACAAGAGAAGTCATGTCAAACCTAAGGGTAAGCAGGCCATCATCATCATCTGGTCAACAGACAAACTCATATCGATAGCTTTATCTGAATAACAGCTGTCTTGGGTTTACTTACTCTCTAAAATGTCAGGCTGTGATGCTCTGGAGAAAACAGGTACAAGTACAGGGTGTTTTATTGGAAGACCAGTAACACCCAAGACTGCTCCCTGATGGATTTTGGCCAATAGATTATTTTTAAATTATTTTATTCTCCAAACATATTTCTGGATAGAATCAAACTGCAGGAGCCCATTTGTCTGGCCACAGATCTGTTAGAGAGAGACAAGCTAGACAACAGAGCTGATTGAAAATCAGGAAAACACAACTTCTACTTGGTTTTCCAAGCCTTTCCTAATAAACTAGCCCATTATAGCTACAAGAACAAAAGCAAGAGTTGATGTAATTATTTCTTGGATACCTCATTGTATTTTCATTAAATTCTTAGAGTAAACAATTAACTACAGAATATACAAAGCAGTGAGTGAGCCAGAAAGATACGTAGGTTAAGGAGGAACTCTGGCATACATTTATTATAGCTGCCAAATAATGAATTCATCGGGAAATTAGCAAGAGCACTCAACTTAATTTGTCCCACTATTTTAATGGGAGGTTAGTACAATGGCAGGCAAATCAGCAAAAGTCTTCCCACTAACTGTGGAAACAGATCACCACTGACACTGCAAAAGAGCCTGCCAGTATTTGGCACGATGACAATGAACAAAGCACTGCCAACTGCCCCTGCCTTAACCAAGAAAGAATTGAAAACTTCATCTTCTTCTATTTGTGGATTAGGAGAAAACTGCTAGAAATTTTTTTCAGTATCTGCAGGCGTTTCATTAGAGTATCCTAACAAAAATAGAAAAAAGAATTCTTTTTGATATCTTTCTTTCGGCTACATCTAATACACACTGCATTTTGTTAGATTGTTGCTTTAGGTAGCAATAAAATTTTAAGGTGCCCTGACTTCATCATATTCAACTGGAAAATTATCCTCATCTCTTCTGAACTATACCACTGGCTGTGTTTTCTTCAGGAGGATCTATTTTGATTTTTAATACTATTTATCCAGATGAAGGAATATGTAATTATCTTTCATTTGGAAGAAAATAAATAAGGGAGGACAGTTCTCCAACAGCTAAAACTTCTGGGGTATCTGAGATTTACAGCTCCCACTAGGAGCAGGGTTTGCTAATGAAGCTTTTGAAGCCACAGTGGCAGTGTCTGATTGTAATTGCTGAAAGGTGACTCTTGAAGAGCTTTATTTGCACTAATCAACACCACGTTGTGCCTCAAAGCTAGAGTTCCCTCAGAAGCACTGTCCCTACTGAGTTATTCTGCAATAACTAAACAGGCTTTTCTGTTTACTTCTGTTTTTCAGCAGTAAAAACTTAGCTATGTTTTTCAGTGGGATCCTTTGGAGTTGCACTCCAAACCTGTTGTACTGTTTAAACATCATCATTTCTTTCTAACATTTTCCTCTGGCATTCCCAAGGCTTTCTCTTCTGGTGCCAGAGCCATAGGGACCATCTGCAAAAGTATTAATGTAAAATACCCAAGGGCTCAGGGGTGGCCTGGGAATATCAAATCTATTTGATGGAGAGCCACAATAATTTCTTATTTTCCTGATGGTGGTTATTTGGAAACATTACTTTCACAGGGCTGAACTCAGCTGGACAGTATTCAAGAGTGCTTCTGCTTCACAGCTGAAACAGCTCTGTGCTTCCTTTATGTTTAGCTGCCAACAAACTGTTCAATTGTTTTCCTATAAAGAGGAAACATCTAAACTGAGCAGACCTGTGAGCATCTCAGTTACCAAGGTGAGCTTACTGTTCATGCTTGATGGGGAACTCTTGATCCACTAGCAGCCACCCTATCACCAAATGCATTTTCAGAAAAATTATGTTGGTGCCACAGAAAAATGCAACAACTCACCCCAAACTTGCCCCCAGTATGGAGTTTTGGGCTTGTTTTATCGTCATGGAATAAACTGTTCTAACATTGCTCTAAATCCCTTTCAGAGCAGTTTGCTGTGCAGTCTGTGCTGTCACATTACAGATCCCCCTGTTTCACAAGCTCCTCACCTACAAGACAGAGCTCCCAGAATGGTTCTAATGGTGCTTAACAGGAGGCAGCTGTGGGGCTCAGCACACAGCACCTGGCAGTGTCCAGCTCTCCAGTCTCTGCAGGCCAGCTCCCAGTGGTGTCTGTGCTTGTGTCAAGTATGTAGAAAGAGTATCCCTACAGCTGCATTTGAAGGCATTTTGAGCTGCAAGAAATCCTGGCCTGATGAATCATAGTATCACCCTCAATGCACAGAGCGCTACATGAAGAACAACATCATCGAGTGAAAGGCAGGACCCACAGTGGGATGACTTTTGGCTGTAATGATGCTAGGTTTGGAGTTTTAGTGCTATTGCTGTGGCAGCCTAGGGCAATTGCAGATGTTGCCTTAACAAACAGACCTTTCCTGCATAGACCCATTCCCTGGATGAGTATACTGCCTGTGGGAGGCTGTCATTGAAGCCAATTATAGAAAAATATTGAAAAGTCTGTAAAGGTGTCTGGCAAGTGAGAAATAAATCCCACCTGTCACTTCTTACTCAATTCCTCTAGCGAATCGTAATCCTCAGTCATCAGCACCTCGGAGCCTGTAGCACGGGAAGGCTGTAGCTGCGAGGAGCAAGGATTGCCCGTCACTTTGGGGACCGTGATTAGCCCAAGCCTTCGGTAAATAAGTGTGGCTCTGTCACTTCAGGCAATACTCTAAAGGCACCGTGCATGGCGGTCCCCAGCGGCGCTCCGCCTGCCACAGCGGCTTAGCGGGAGCGAGCCCCGAGGCTGAATTACGGCTCCTCCCGGAGCCAGGGTGAAGCTCTGGGGCGAGGCTGAGCTCATCGGCCAGACGCTGCTGAGGAGCCATCTGCCCAGAACACGAATAGAAGGCAAGCACTTCAGTAAACAAAGAGGCCTTTGCAAGAAATGACAATTTCTCTAGAGCGGGACAAAAGGCACCCGGCTCTCAGCCACAGGACTGCACTGACGGCAGCGTGTTTGACCTCAGTGAGGAAAAGGAGCTGCCTGGCTTTGCTGGGCACTGCCTGAGCAGGGGATAAGCGACATAGGGACACTCACGGGGTCCCTCACTTCCCCCTGGCTCATTCCTTCCTTCAGCCCACTTCAGAGAATTCCCCTCACCTGGGTGTATTACCAATATTTGGTTTTGGAAAGGCTGTAAGACACAAACTACCAAAGCCAACATTACAATACTTGGGCCAGCAGTTGCTGCCTGTGTTATGTCTCTCAGCCCCAGAGAAATATTAAGGCAGCAGAGAGTATCTGGAGTTATCTGACCTAGAGATCAGAATTCGAAGTTGGATTTAATTCCCTTAAGACACAGTTCTGTCAGGTCATTGCCACATGAATTTTCAGAACGGCAAAGCCTTCCCCTGTTCATTTAAGTATACAAATGCCTTATTTTGGTCATAGATTAAGCATTTCTCATGGGTACAATTTTACCTTGGACTGTAACAAAAACCAATTTCAGAGGAATTTATTAACATTTTGAGGCTCTCTGAAGGTCATATCTAATCAAGATTTGAGGCAAAAAGAAGGGGATGCTTGTCTAAAGCAAACAGAAATTTGATTAGCCTTGAAACCCTTCAAATTACTGAGGCCAAAGCCTTTCCTAGCAGGCAAAGGAGGTTCCTGATGTAAGCCAGGGTAACAAACCCCTTCCAAAACTTGCATGCAGAAGGTGCAGGTTCATCTGAGTGTTTCCAGGTCTCATGCCAATGACTGGAAACAATTTTAAGACTTCAAAAATTTTAGAACAAAAGCAACCCAAAAAAATTCAGTCAAAAGATTTAGAGCCAGAGAGGCTGAAGCCATATGACTTTAGGAGGTATTTAGTTGTCATTAGAAACATCTCATCCACATGATTGCTCACAATCAAGTAGTCCAATTTCAGATAAGAAAAAAAAAAACAGCTCCAAATCTGTTGCATTTTAAATTCAATATGCTGGCTTTGGCTGCTGGTTTTTGTGTACATGGAGTTGGCAGAATGAGGAAGGAGTGGGCTCAATCAATCAGTAGGTCTTCTTTTTTCATCTGAATGCTCAGGGAATTACCATCACCAACTGTAAAGTCTAACTGGCACTTAGCTGAGATTTACAACGTGGATGAATTAGAAACCTCCTTTTCTCAAAGTTGTGGTATGTTCAATCCATCTCCAGAAGACACTGATTGCATTTTTTCTCACCTTTCTCCTCAAAATGCAAACGTTTTGATTTTCCACAGAATGTAAAAATCAAACATCCCTTCACTCCTGACCTACATTTGCTGCAGGTCATTTAATTATGAATGAAAATGCCACTTTGTTTATATGAGTTCAATTTATGACAGAGATTAAGTTACTGAATTTGTTCTCCTGGCATCTTATTAATACTGCTCTGCTGTAAAATTCCTCAGGCAACAGGCAAAATAATGACTTAAAACTGCAATGATATAATTACCTAACAATGCAGGCATTTTGAAGATGGACATAATTCTGGATTTGAAAATACAATTTTTAGGACCTTATCCTTTACATAAAAGGGTGCGAAACACTTACAATTACTTTAATTTATTTTCATGTCATTTTGGTTTAGATCCAATCAATTCCTACTACATTAAAGAAAATTTTGTCATTATTCAATAACAGGATTTTAGCTATTCACAGCAATTTTCTTAACCTTTAATTTTGAAAAGATAAGTCTTCAAATCTTGGCAAAATTAACTTTGTGCCATGATGAAACACTTTTGATCTATACAGTGCCTATATTGCATCTGGTATGCCAAGATGCTTTGATGAATGAACAAAAAGAGCAAATTCAGCACTTCCCATCAACTTCCAGCTGGAAGGCAGTTCTGTATGTGCAGAGGAGCCAAGTCCTCACTGATGCAAGGCCATGCAGGAGGATTCTTCTGAAGCATCTCTAAATCAGATGTCATAAACTACATCTAAATCTTAAGTGGACAAAAATAATTGGTTTGATTTAGCTCCCTCCCCTTTCAAATGGAAGTAAGCAAAACTTCTCTCTCCTCAGTGATATTTCACACAGTTCAGGATCATGAACTTTCCTAAATGTCCCTTTTTAGGCAACACCTGATGTAGAACTAGCACAAGAGATTCATCCACAAGAGTGGAGTGGGTTTAACTCCTGGGAAGAGATCTTTAATAGGATGCTTTTCCCCCTGGTCCCTTCTGCAAGGCCCTGCTTTCTCTACATGTGGATCCAGTTCCTCACTGGCCTGGTTATTCACTGTCACAAAAGAGGACCCCATTAATATGGGAGCCTTGTTACTGGTGAAGATGCACAAGCCCACAGAAACAGGAAAACCTACTCTCTGGTGTTCCAGGTACACAAAGCAAAACAGCTTCAACCAACCAGGCAGCCTGGAGAAAATTTTCCATATTTTTCTTATTCCAATTCTAAACTTGCAAGATTCTAGACATGTAAGGTGCTTAACTTTGTCATTTCCCCACACAGCTCCAAAACAGACATGACTTACAGGGACACTTATGGTCAGAGCTCACACTGGTGTTTCCAGAGAAACATCACCCTTGTGGCCTTTCTCCCCTGTAAGCAAAGCAAGATTACTGTCAGGATCCAGTCAGGACAATCTTTCACAAATGAAAAACATCAATCAAACAGGTACCAAAGGAAACCTCTACAGGTGTTCCTGCTTGGACACCAACACATGGCAGACAGCAACCCAGCAAATGGGAACACAGAAACAAAAATCAACTGCCTCCTGAAAGTGTTTTCTGTCTTTTTTTTTTGCAAAGACCTGCAAACTTTGAAACGAAAGGCTAGTTGGGAACATACATCCCCACCCCCTTATAGCTGCTCTTGATGATGATTTCTGAGAGCATCACATTTAGAGAGCATGACTATAGAATATTACTGTAAGAAATGTGAAGACATTGGACTTTGCCCCTGATTCTGTCTTTGCTTTCCTGGTTTATTTTTTTAACAAATACTATTAGCAATTTCTGAGAATAAATATAACAGTTATCCACAATCAAAATAATTCTCTATCTCCATCAAGAGAGTGTAAAAGAAAGGTGAAAGCACTGTCTTTGAGCAAAAAGACTGCAGTTTTCCCCTGTAGCCTCCTAGCACACTCCACCACCCTGAGAAGATTTCAAATGCTCAAAAGCCATTACAGAGCCCATCCAGACAGGATTTCCAGGCGTTTAATTCCTTATGCACTCCAGGTGTTTTCCTGAGTGTAAATTACAGTTTATAAAAGCTAGCAAACATTGTCCTTCCAGGCAAAACCACCCACAATAGCTGTACCATTTAGCTAAGGTCAGATATATAACAGTGATGACATATGGATATACTAAAACAAACCGTTTGTAATTTGTCATTACTGCCTTCCTACAAAAATAGCCTTGGAATGAAGTTCAGGATTTGCATAGGGACAGTGATTAGATGCTAACACACATACAGATGTCTTGGATCCAAAGTGGCAACATCATGTGTGGCACTGCATTATTGTTTCTTGTTAACTCTAAACATGGACTTTTAAAACAATCCTGCTTCACTGGTCCAAAGGTCCTTTTGCCCTTCCTATTTAGCAAATACAGCTTTTATCTGTGCAGAATCTCACTCTGATCATATTAATTACAAAAGGAAGCAGCTGTAGTAGGCATAACAATTCCAATCATTTACAGAGGCATCTCTAAAAAGCAAACAAAAAAGATGGACCTTCCAAGTGAAAACCACTGAGAGCAGAATAGAGAAAGCCTCTGTGGTAAGTTCTGCACAGAGAAAGTAGGTCCTTATCTGCATGTCACATGGATTTTCCAAGAGGAGATTTACACAAAGCAAGGTTTATCACTTGGGCAGAAGGAGATGAGGCTTTTCAGTAACGTTTGCCCAGCCAGGCATACTCTGACTGTTTTACACCCAATGGAGCAATGCCTTCATTGTATTCCATTTCTTTAAAAATTGGAACATCAAAGTGGTTCTCTTAGCTATTCAACAATTAAAAATAAAGGGGAAAACCCCTCATCTTTCATATCACCTGTTCAATTTACTATTAATTAATGAATAAAAACCACAGAAAAAAAATCAGCACAAGAACTTGTCATTTTTAGGCACATCAGCTATGCAGTTTTCAATAGTCCATCAGAGAGAGAAGACTGCAAAAGGCTGAGGTGTGTGAACTGTGGACACAGAGAGCCAGCAAGCACAGCCAGCTTGTAAAGACAGTGCAACCTCTCTCTAGGTTCCTGTCCCCTGCTTTCCAGATTCACAGCTGATGAGCTACACAGCAATGATCCCCGCTCCAGCAGTTCATGGCAGCTTCTTTAAAGCTTTTTCACTGTGTGTGCACACACCCAGACACGTCCCACAGTGTCACCTAGAGGACTTGGAACACACCAGTGCCTCCTTTAGCTGCAGACCAAGTGCCACTTAGCAGCAGCACGCAATGAAAGCCTGCCTGACAGCTCAGCTCAGCACAAATTGATGGTATTGCTGTAATGGAGTTATCAGTGACAAATCCCTCCTATGCAACTTCCAGGTCACGCTCACTTAAGCAATGATAAATGAGCATGAAACACTGTTAGCACAAAACAAGATCATAAATACTCAATTCTAAGCTTAAAAAACCTAACCAGTTCAGACAGCTGTTGCACCTTGCAGTCTCCATGATTTTATGGATGTTCTCACTCTTGTCACAGAGGTGCCACAAAACAGCAGAAGATGACTTTAAGCAGATATTAAAAAGAAAAAAAATAAAAAGAAAGAAAAAACCCAAGTCATCCATCCAGAGTGAACATTGCATCACCCTACATTGGCTAATATACAATTACCTCAGTGAACCTGACAGAGCTTGTAACAGCTTTTGGAATCCCAAAGTCTGACATCCATCTGTCCATCCTTCTGTCATAGAAGGCTGCTCAGGATGCAGGGGATGCAGACTGTGAACGCAAATATAAAAAGTTGTGAAATTCAGGTGCCTGGGATTCCTTTGTCCAAACACTGACATAGGTGGGAACACAATGGAGAAAACCAGAAGTCCATGGTGAAGCAGCCCTTGCAATTGTGCTTTATCCCCAGGGTTATCTCCACAGGCTATGGCTGCTTTTAAAAGTGTATTCATGAGGGAATTTACTGATTACAGTGAGATCAGTGACAGCTTGGGACAGACTGGCAGCTGCTCCTGCACTGCAGCAGCACAGTGGGAGCACCTTCTGCCTCCCCTGCACCTGGGATTTCCAAGGTACAGCATGAAGGCATCAACCCTTCTCTACCTTCCCAGCTGTCACGCAAGCAAAGCCCAGCAGCCCCAGCCCATCCAGGACTCAGCCAAACACTGGGTGAAAATGGGATCCCTTTGGCCATCCCTGTGAGCAGCTACCTGGGCACAGTGCAGGAAGCTCCCTGCTCAGCCAGCACCCACCTGCTCATTCCTGCTCCCCCAGATGTGTCTGTCACCATCTTTGCTTCCATTGCTGCTGTCTGATGGACAAAATCCTTTAGTATCAACACTGCAAACTTCATAAGCACAGCTACAGATAAGACCTTGGGAGCAAGCAAATTATATTTTTATCCTAATTTCCTGTGATGCTAAAAAATTAATTCCTTAAAACAACATTTTGGAAAAAGTTTGAAATTATTTTATTTAGAAGGATCTCAGCCCCACTCTTACAAACCATAAAAACCCCTATAAACATGTTAATTATTTATATATTTTAGGGGGTTATTTGCTTTTATTTAGTGAGATTTCCTTCACGAAGTTCAACAAATAATCCAACATCTACTTGCTTACCAAAAGCTTGGAAACATCAGAATATCTGCATATGGCCATACACATGGATGAAACCTCACAGTCACACTGACACTCTCCCAGTTTACAGCAGCTAATTGTGCTTTTCAGTGCTATGCAGACAGAAGCAACTACCACAAAACTGTACAGGAAGAATAAATTCCTCAGCTCTGTGCTATGTGTCAGTTTACTGCTAGAACTACCTGCAGTATTATGCCCCAAATGTGCTGGAATTCTTCTGTCCTGGAAAGTCTATTAAGTGACAAATTACACAACATGGCTTCAGTTGGAATTTTTTTAATTGTATTCCTACAAAATTCTGTAAACATTAGCATACAGATCCAGAAAAATCAATACAATATAATGGTGCATAAACTGTAAGTTCAGAAGAATGTCAGGAACACTTCAACAGTTTATAAATTAATATATACAGTATTGGATACTCCTCATTGGATAAGGAAACATCAAAACTGAGCAATTTAGGTGCAAGAGCTGTAGAACAACAGAAGTGCTCAGACACCAAACTTGACCATGAGGCAACATTGCAATCCACATGACTGCCTGTTGTTGTTTCATATTAAGCATTCAATTTAGCTGCTAAAAAGTAGAGAACAAAAGTTTTGGTAGGAAGTTAATTTTTATTGGAAATCACATAGCAAACATCCCGAAAATAATAAAAAATCCCAAACCTAGAATACTCCATCACCAGGTTTCTGGAAGAGTGAACCTGAAGCTTTCTAGGCTGCACAGGGAGATCACTGGCATCTCCATTCCACACGACTTCCCCCAGAGCACCAAAGGCAGTGCCAGCTAAAGGAAACATTTCAGGGAGTTTGGAAATGGGGAGTGCTGGGTGGGGAGAGAAAGAAAGATGCAGAGCACACATTGGGCTGACACGCAGCAATCTGGGCAGTTCAGCTCTTTACTGAACTAGAACATCATGGGAATGTAACACCACTGCTAACTAATTCTGGGCTATTCTGCTTTAAAAAAAACCAACAAAACAAACAACAACAACAAAACAATCTTCAGCCTGTCTGTGATCAAAATCATATTCAAAACATTCTTATAATGTTGCCCTTTTATAATCTTCAGCCTGTCTGTGATCAAAATCATATTCAAAACATTCTTATATTGCAACATTCTTATAACGAGATCAGGAACACAACAGAATCTGGGATATATCACTCTTTTTCAGACAACACATAAAATGAAAAAGAAGTTATTTTCGTTTGTTCCTGTCCATACAAGCATAATTCACTAGAGAAAAAGGTATGGTAAACATCTCCTAATGAATGATCTCAAACAACAGGCATTCTTCCCAATATTAGAAAATGCTCAGTATCACTGAAACTACAGACTGCATAAAGAGACAAGGATCATCCTGGAAGCACTTGACACTGCAAGAACTCTTTTAACTGCATACCTATAATATGATCATCAGAGAATATCTCCAAAGTTAATTTTTTCTGTTTCTAGAGTTGAAGTAGAATTTCATTCCATCATATTTTGGAACATTTTTCATACTTGACCAATCACTTCTCACAATGACTACACTGCACTAAAGAAGTATTTATATATAATAAAAGGGAGGTCATTTCTAGCCATCTAAAGCTTTTTGTTGTATTTTTTCCAGTTGTTTAGGAACAAATTCTGTTCATCTCTTCTATATGAGATCCTGAGTAGTAAGGTGAAAAAGGTTTGGCTGATAGCACCAGTTTTTCATCACTTGTCATAATTCCCAGGGTACATCTATCATCAGCAATGCATCTAGAAGCACTATCATACCTGAACCTAAATGCTCAAATAAGAGCTAATAAAACAGTTATTCCTATTGCCAGAATCTGAGCCAACACTGAAACACCAGGAGCAGGAGAAAATATTTCTGCTAAATCTGAGGACACAGATTGCAAACCCAGAAAAAAGCCTGAAATTCTAGCCAAAATGTTTTTCTCAAAATGGATGGGGGTGGAGAAAACCACACCTGGTGGGAAGAACTGGAAGAAACCTCTGTGTCCATCACTTCCCAAGTAACACACCTGCAAGCTGCCCCCTTAGAATTCATGCCAAGGTACAACTCCCTGAAGGTATTTATAAATGACCCAGACTCCTTCCCCTTGCTTCTCCCAGAGCAGATCAAGCAGTGAGTGATTTATTCTAAGCCAGACTGCCAACAGCTTCCAGCATTTAATTACCATGGTGTGTTTGAGGCTTGGAGAGTTTTATCTGACATAACTCAAAAGGATTCATTGATTAAGAAACTTAGGTCACTGCATTTCCTGCTGCAGATTTTACCTGTATTGCTAACTTGTAATAGCAACTCTGACAGACAATAAAAATTGAACACAGAAGAGATTAAACTTAGGAATCTGGGCTGAAACTTAAACTGGGCTTAAATACAAATAGAAAAAAGTCTCACTGGATTTGCCCTGTACATAGACCTGAAAAAGTTTTCTCACAGATGTATCTGCAGTTTTGTGTAAACTATTAATGTACTACAGCAACACTAATTTGGTATTCACAGACAGTAAAAGCACGGGTTTTAAAATGTTTTGCCAACACTTCATTGTTACTCCCATGTCTGAAATGACACAGGCAGAAATCCCTAACACGACCTCATGTTCTTTTCTGTAGCCTGCAGACTTTCCTCCCACTGATATGTGATTTGTTTCCTCACTCACATACCCCATGGGGATCTCATACTCACATATATGCACACTGAGAGAAGGGAGAATTGACATGACAATATGAACACAACTAGCACACCTTGACTCAAATATTGCCAGCAGCAGTGAACCTTGAGAAACTTCCAACAGACTAAAACCTTGTTCAATGCAGTAACAGATAGCACCAACAAAATGGTATTGAAGAGTTTAGTATCAGAATCTTTCCCTCTGCTTCCTGCTTTGGTCACATTTCTCATTTTCCCACTCCCATTGCTCTTTCCCTACTTTATGGTAACTTTTATGTGTAATTTGCAGTTGTGAAATGCATTCTTGGCTCCCCCAGAACATTTCAATTTCTAAACATTTATTAAAAGAATTAATTAGACCCAGGACATTTTAAGTTCAACAAATGAAAACTTTGGTAAGAACACCAACGGTACCTTGGCACTCGTAAGGATTATGATAATTTTCAGTAAGAACAATCATTAAAATGCTTCTCTCTAACATCATCTGAGGAGTTACATGGCTGTCTGTACTCCAGCTGTAAGCCTCCATGAGAAATCTACATAAGAGCTCTGAAAAATAAAGGCAAAGGAGGACAGGGAAATCTGAAGATTTTTAGCAATCTCAAGTGAAATGTACCAAAATATTCTACTTAACAAGGTATAACACAAACCAGACTTACCAAAGAATTTTTTTCTGTACACACATGAACAAGGTTTTCATGTATCAAACCATCAAACAAATAAATCACGTCTCTCAAAGGTGTTGGTGGGGATTTTTGTTTGGGTGTATACATAACTACCAATGCAGTCAATATAAATTAAGCCAGCTCATTCATTATGTCCAGCAATTCAAACAATATATCAGTGGGAGGAGATAAACATTATTCTGATCAGATACATTTATTTTAATCTTCAAAACACAACCCTTTTTCTTCATCCTCCTCCTCATCATCAGTAGAATGTGCATAGGTCTCAAGGGTGTTGTATATGAAAGAGTACAGCTTGACATCTGGTCCTGAAGTAGAACAGTTTCTGCATTGTTCATTGTAGTATCTCAGCAACAGCCTGTAAATGTCCCCTTCAAAAACCAAAAAGAAGTCATTAAACACCATGTAAGAAGATGCCAAATGAGCAATGCACGATTGCAAAGGAAGGCTG
The DNA here is from genome assembly GCA_034509185.1 of Euphonia xanthogaster. Lineage (NCBI taxonomy): Eukaryota > Metazoa > Chordata > Aves > Passeriformes > Fringillidae > Euphonia > Euphonia xanthogaster. Next base: position 7,754,136 of record JAYDZK010000271.1, on the reverse strand, counting down.
GGAATGCACATGCACACTGAGACAGTGGCCAGGAACACCTCTAAATGAGCAGTGACAGAGGAGGCAGAAGACTGTGTAAATGGGAATGTCTGCAGGCTGTCCAGAACATAGGATGGGCTCCCACAGCTTCCTGCACAAGCTGTCCTAACATTAGGCTTGCATACACATGACTTACAAAGGTATTGCCAATTACCCAGCTTTGTGCTTCTGGTCCAGAAATTAAAAGACACATAACAATTACAATAGGGCAATGGATACACTGCTTTTCTTGTATTGCAACTGAATAACACATCAGACCACATCCTGCAGGATCAAGGCACAACCACTAGAAGAAAAACCTATATCAAGAATGCCTAAGCAGATTTTCCCTTTTCAAAGCTTTACTGAGTTATACCAAAAGCTTTTGCAAATCTTCTACCTACCAAATGTGTCTCTGTTTTTCAGCATAACTCCTAAGTGAAGCAGAAAAGCATCTAGAAGTCTTCTAAACTGATTAGCACTGTGCAGTAGATCCCAAAACAGAAGAGTTGCCCATTCTGGAAACAGGGACAAATAAACCCAGACCCATTTGCTTGTGTTCAGGACTTAGTGGCAAGAACTCATATTGGAAAATTTCTACTTAGAGAGATGGTTATGTCTCTTTTGTGCACACAAAGATTTCTTTTTGCTCACCAATAGTTTGGCCCTTCTCACAGAGAAAAGTATGCATGCTGTAAATGTCCCGCATCAGCTCCACATCTCCAAAGGTAAAATACACAATATCACGTCCAGCCTCTGCAGCTGCCAACATCTGAATTAAGGCTGAAACAAGGAAAAAAGATTGCACATGAACACAGGAGAAAACAATTTGCTGAAGGAGAACCACAGCTTAAGCTTACAGCAAGCAACCACAGCACCCATTTCCATGTGGATGCTGCAAAACACTACAACCAATGGGTAGGTAAATACTACTTCCATTTTTAATAAAGAATGCTGGGCACTGCAGGTCAAGAGCGTTGGAGCATGTTGCTACAGCTGTTGGTGACATCCATCCTTACTCCCACATAAACAATGTGCTTAAAACTGAGAGGGGTTTATTTTGGTCCACGTCTGCCCCTAAGCAGCATGCAGCCATTAATTCACCAATAAAAGCCTGTGGCAGCATAAGGCAACTCCCATCCTGGTATGAGCTGCCCATGCAGCCACAGACAGTGGGGTAAAAAGCATCCACGAGCACTTGGCAAGTTCCATTCTGTGCCACCTGTAAGGAGGAATGGAGCCAATCCTTTCACTTGGTAAGCTATGCAAAGTGAAAGCTGACCCAACTTTTAACTCCAAGAAAAGCACAATGGTTCTGCAGCCTCTTCCTGCATAATTTAAGGTGTCCATCCCACCTACAATAGAAGTATGGAGCAAGGAATATGATGGCTTATTCTGACCTGTGAGGGTCAGCAATGCAATTCATGTTACTTAACTCCCAGCTTTCTGTCAAACTCACTGGCCCAAGCTGCATCCCAAGTTCTGCCAACAGCTAACATTACAATATAGACAGACTTTGTTCCTCTATATGCAAACAAAAGAAAAATGTTTCCTATCTGGGGACAGTTTTTTGAAGATTCACCTTGAGAAATCATCTGGATCAGTAGTGCTGCTGAGCCAAGCTAATGACCCAATGCAATTGGAGCAAGTAGCTCTGGTCCACCTCTCACCCAGCTCATGACTTTTCTGCAGCTCTCTGGTGCTCAGCAGACATCACTGTCCCACTTCCATTCACGAAACTGGCAGAAAATTATGGATGAAGAATAAAAGCTGATTGTTTTCTGCTAGAACAGCAGTTGAACTGGCAGAGTGAAAGGTTTGCTAAGAGCCAGAGCTGAGGCAAGGGAGGGCACCAGACCACAGAGCCAGGAACAACAAAGGGGGAGAAGAAACAATGAGGGGGAGAAGAAAACCAGGACCCTTTTAGGCAGCACAAAACTTAGAAGAGTGCAGCTTTCTCATCAGCCAGCACTGCCAGGCTGGAGTGCCACAGCAGCGTGCACTCAATCACAGGCTCATTTCAGAGGACTACAACATCCTACCAATGGAGCCCAGCAAATTTCACCTGCTGCAGCCTGCCTTCCTTCAGAGCCTCGTGGTGAAGCTCTGATATTAATTCCTCCTTTTTCTACCCAGTAAGTAGAGTTAATTAAAATGTGATTAATATTGTCTTTGTAAAGATTAATTTTAAATAAAACAGTGTACATAAAGCATTACCACCTGCTAGTGGAAGCTAAATAGAAAGCTGTTCAGAGCTCAGCTCAATAATCTTTCACATTTTTAAACAGAGACCTATTAAAACACTGCATTCCTCAATCAAAAAAAACCTCCTCTTGTAAACCCATAGCCAAAATTATAAATTACACGATTCACATGTGAAATTAATCTCAATCTGGGAACAATATTTTAATTAAACCACTGAACCAGCTGTGGATTTAGTAAAGCCTCAGTAGTTTAGCTTTTAAAGAGTCTAATTAACTAGCTTGCATAGGGAACAGAACCTAATGAATCTTATTATTCATTCCAAACTGCAGTTTCACTTCACAAGACGTTAAAATACCCTACTGCTTATTTTGAATTGCTATAGATCTTATGAAACAAGGAGAAAAATTTCTGTCAAGAGTCAGACTGCACAATCCTCTGGACATTAATGACACACAATACCACTGGAAATTTCCATGTTACTGGTACAGAAAGAAGCACACAGGAAGAGCAACAGAGCCTGTGGTACTGGGCTCTGGAGGGATCTGAGCTCTCCTGGCCCTTGCACCCAGCTGATGTGATCCCACTTAACTTCTGGACCTGCAGCTGAAGCAATGGCTGTACTGACATCCCTTCTCCTACTTTAAGAAAACATTCATGGGATATTACAGGTCAGATCCAAGATCTTATGCAAATTGAAGTACTTGTTAAACCTTCCTTACATAAATCAAGCATGCTCACATCCTACAGTGAATACTAGTCCTGGTATTGATAAGATATGCATTTGGCAGCCTGTTTTAGCTAATGGAAATAAAAAAAACAACTGCCAGGAACTCCATGAGCATTGAGAAAAAAATAAATGCCTTATGAATTAGGCACATTAAAAAAGAAATGAAACTGGTAGACTGATGACTGTCTCACTGCAGCTACCTAAAGCTGTTCTGAAAAGCAAATTTGAAATACTCTTCAAATGCTTGGAAACAACAATGAGATGTAAATTTCTATTTAGAATTATATGAATTTATATGTCAGGATCTATCAGTTCTTGAATTGATGGAAAAGGTCTTAAATGAATGTAGGCATGTGCTATCTGCTGCATTACAAATACTCTAATTAAATATAAAAGAACATGAGAAAGTGAGTGATATAGCAGGCAAGTCAGGAAAGAAAGCAGCATGACTGAGTGACTGGAAACCTCTCTGGCATACAGCAATATATTAAGGGATAAAACTAAACATTAACCATTGCCAGCAAATTTGTGAAGCCTTACAAATTACCAGGTACCTTAAACAGCTTTGCAGAGATATGAATTTTAGGCAGAATCTGAAAAGACTGCTCCAGAAAGGTCAACTGATTTATATGACTGAAAACTGCAGTGAACACATTGTTCTGTGAACTAAAGCTGCACGTTTGTGTTTTGGAAGGTTTCAGTGCTCCAAGTCCTTGCAAACCCAGCATTTCACCATCATGGGCTTGCCCCAAACATAAAACTGACAAGAGCATAACAGTCTACATCACAAAGGATAGAGTGGAATGCTCTTTGATTGTTTAAGGCCACATTACTCCCAGCCTAAAGATCAGCACTAATGTACCAACTCTATCAATGCCATTTCTTGGCCAACACGTATTAATTAGAACAAAAGCAAAAACTGTACTTGATCAAGAACACGTGGCCCAGGATGAAAATGGAAGTGATTTGATAACCCTGGACATGAACGAATTGCTGTGATTCACCTTTTAATCGGGAGTCCCCTCCAAAGGCACCACATCCCCAGTTTCCCGTGGCCACTGCAGAGAGGTGTTGAGGTGGAACGTTGGGTCGAGAGAAGCCACAGTAGGCCTGCATGCACACAAGAGCCAGAGATGGATTTGAGAGGCAGCCTGGGGCAAGACTTTCAAACAATAAAATGATAACAAAAATCAGTGTTGTCTTCTAGCAAGACCAAGTTCAAACTACTTCAATACACCATTAGGCTTCCTTGAAATTCAACATCAATAACAAAAAAATTTAAGGCAGGAAGACTTTTGCCTTATTTGGCCCAAGTTAAAAATTATGATACAGGTCCTGAGTCCCAGGCATTTCATCACAGCTACAGGAAGCTTTTCAGGATAAAGACTTAATTTTTTTTTTTAAATACCAATCAGTTCTCATAAAAAAAACCTGCCAAACCTCATAAACACTGCAGTGATTTACCATGATTCATTTTAAAAATCCAAACCAAATCAATACACCGAAAATTGTAGGCAGATCACAAATTCACTGATGTAGGTAATTACAATTTTGTACTAAGATATCAATGAGGTTTACAAACTCTACTTAGATGTCTTTTTTAGGGATAATTTCATTACCAACCATGAAGAAACAAGCTGATGAATGTTACTTTAGTCAAGATGCTAAGGTTTCACAACTCATTTAAATTAGTCCTTCAGCAGTGTACATCATTTCAAGAGGGAGTATTCCCTTTGCAGCTGAGAATTAGGGTGGTGTGTTCCTATGTTTGAATTTATTTAAAACATAGGAATTTATGGATATTATTTATTTCATATTATCCTATAATATTCTATACCCTCCATACTGCAGAAAGCAGGAAGCTTTAACAACAGTAGCATTGAGGTCTCATATTCAACACCCATTCAGTGCATCTGTAAATGCAGAATCACACTAAGGAGACTCATCAGCACCTTTTGATCCCAAAAACTGGCCCACTGGCAGAGCATAACTGAATCTGCATTCTTGTACTCCACTCCCAGTAAAACCAGCATGGCCACTGCCAGAACAGGCCACACACCTCTCACCACCTGTGCCTTACACTGGCCAGGCAAGGCCCTAATTCTTGCCTATTAACCCTGTTATTAACTTAGGAGAATCTGCTTTGTGAACTGGACACTGATTCCAGACACAGCATGTCAGCAGGTAAAGTTTGTGCATGGGATAACAGCAAAGGCCTTGGAAAGCTAAGGTCCCACAACCACAATCAGCTCACTGATGGCAATCATTGATCCCTGTCAAAGTACAACCTTAAAAGCTGGGAAAAGACTGCTTTAGCTTCAACAAAAAGAGCAGCAGCACAACAAGAAGAAAAACAAATGACAGGAAAACTTTGGCTATGCAGATGATAAAGCACCTGCCACAGCTCGGGAAAGTAACCCAATGTTCTCAACATTATGTTTGGGAATCCATGGCAGACACCAAGGACTGGGAAACATTTCAAATATCTTACTTAAGGAGAAGATGCCAAATTAGGGGTAGCAAAGGAGAGAAAAAAAAAGATGTCCACCACAGTTCCAGCTTCCCGTGTCAAAGACCTCTTCAGCCTGGGAACTTCGATGTGTGAGATCATCAAGGACCACAGTCACTGCAAAATGCAGTTTTAACACACACAGCTGACTCAGGGCAGGGTCAAGGACTTAAAACTTTGAATAAATACTGATAATGATTAATAATGTGCAAGAATTATTAGTAGGAAGCATGCTAGTTCTGAATGTCAGCCCAGAAGCTCTGTTTAAGGGATTAAAACTGGCCTGCATTGTCAGTCTTCTTGAAGACTGGAAGCTTTGACTGGCATGTATGCACACATATGTAGTTACAACAGACCTTACAGCTATTGTGAAAATAAAGAGGATTTATGAACAATCTCAAGAAAACATCAATATTGGAAAAGGTAAACTCCCAGGCAGTATGTCAATACCCCAAGAGCAAAGAAGAAAGGTGGAAGAAAGGCAAGTGGCACCATATTTATGAACTGCCCTATGTTAAAGCATGAGGCACCTCCTTTTCCACCTTGACTGCACAGCTGAGTAGGATTCAACAGCACAAATCAGAGGGAAAGAACTTAGACTCATAATTTAGAGTCATAGAAGAGCTTGAGTTGGAAGGGATCTTAAAGATAGCCTCATTCCAACCTGCCTGCCACGGCCTGGGATGCCGTTCACTAGCTCAGGTTGTTCAGGGCCCCATCCAACCTGGGACTGAACATTCCCAGGGATGGGGCACCCACAGGTTCCCTTGGCAACCTGTTCCAGTGCCTCACCCCCCTCACAGCAAGGAATTTCTTCCTAATACCTAACTTAAACCTGTCCTCTGTCAGTTTAAACCACTGGCCCTTGTACTGTCACTATCTGCCCCTATTAAAAGTCCCTCCCTGAAGCCTTCTCTTCTCCATGATGAACAACCCCAGCTCTCAGCCCATCATCTGGAAGCAGGACAGGGAAAAACTAACAAAATCTATATCCAAATTTCATTTACATTTTTGAAAGTTATATAAAACACACCTTTGAACAGCACATCAAAGACAAGAAACACACGTGACAATCTTTTGCTTTAACATTGGCCAGCAAATCCCCATCATATGAGACAAAACCAAGCAAGAACTTCCTTAGAGGAAGACAACAACACAAAAATACTTGAAAAGGCTCTATAAACATTAGACTGCAGGCTGTTGTAAGAAGTTACTGGCCTTGTTGAGCTCTCTTCTAATTTTATCCGGACCAAATTGATCAAGGAAACGTCTGAAGTGAAATGCATCTATAGCAACAATTTCAGTGTAGCGCCGTTGCCATTCATCCCTAAAATTGGAGGGGGGAGAAAAGTAGATGACATCAGTTGTTTAATACCAGCCATATAACCCCAATTCAAAATGAGCAATTCCCTTCAGAGCTTCTCTGTTGGAAGCAGCTGAAAAGGTGAACTCAACAGACAATGGAATACTCTTTCTTTGTGGGTTGGGAATGAAAGCAGCATCAGAAATGAGACAGGCCTCCCCATAAATTTAGAAATACCCTGGCTAGACTTTGAGCATGAACGTGAAACAAATCTAATTACACAGCACTATTTATCAAGTATGTAAGAACATTGCAAGGTCAGTGTTTCTCTGTCTTCCTCCAACACTTAAATGAGAGTACACCGTGTATGTTTCTCTACCAAATGAGTAATTTTCTGTATATACTCTAATGACACTGCTGGAGAAATAAATTCAAGAGCTCACAGCCTTCTACTCAGGTTTATGGTATTGATTCTGATTTTGGCACACATCAGCTGCATTGTGGCATCTGAGGTATCACTGTCAAACTTCTTGTGACATTGCAAACCATAGTCCAGTCAGTACCTTGGCAAAAATGTGCCTTAAATACATATATCTTTAAACTGTAAAAGATGTTGGTCTAAGAACCAACATAAGGGCAGGTACCACTTACTAGCATTAGTATGGCATTACTAATATGACACAACTTTCTTAGTTTGTTGGCTCTGCTGAAGAGAACAACATCAAGCCCATATCCTATTAAGGCAAATGCTAGGAAAAAAGTTTTCAAATTTCTAACATTTCTTTCTTCCTTCACTTAGAATACTTATGTGGAACTTTACCTAGGTGTCTTATCCTCGTGGCTCCTTGCCCAGCGGTAAGTCTCTGCATAGCCTGTGTACTCACTGTACTGCTCAGTACCTGAAACAAATCATTTTCCAGATTACATATAAAATATGTACCTTTTTTTTTTCACTTCACAAATCTTTGATAGGAATTACTGCTTCTCCAAAAGAACACGCAGCTCTCAGAAGCAATGGGAAACAGAGAATTTGTGTTTGCACCACAAATCCAAGATTTCCTTGTAAAGCTCCCTTCCACAGGTGACCAGCAGCACCACCACAGAACATCACGAGTGCAGATCTACTTATGCTGCCCAGTATACAATGAGAATGGTTTTTAGTGCTGACCCTTAGTCTGGAACATACTTGGCTGCTCTTGAAAAGGCCCAGAAGAGGATCTTGGCAAGTATTAAAGGCTGTCAGAAAGCAGCTCCTTAAGGCCACCAGTAATTTTAGCTGCTATGCTCTGCTACACCAAATCCTTTTCAAAGGTTTATCCCAAGACAGAGTGTATCTTAGCTGAGAACAAGGATCATAACCTTTCAAAAGGCTGCCTTTCACCTCATTTCATAGAGCTTCAGGACCTTGCTTCAAAACCTGGGCATTGCACAAATGCTTCAGAGAAATACTCCTGAAGTAATGCCCCAGCAAAATCACACCTTTTCCCCATTCTGAGCCCACAATAGCTGAGTTCCAGAAGCAATCACAGAACCATAGGAGGGGCTGGAAGGGGCCCCCAAGGATGCTGAGCCCAACTCTTCAGGGAACTCACTGCCTTGGTGTTATGGGCACCATGCTCTGAGCAGCTGAGCTGACTCCTTTGCAGCTTCATGCAGGTAGAGTTTGGCACAATTGCAAACAGGAAGAGTAAGAGAAGTGTTTAGCAATCCCTTAATCTGTGATACCAGCTGTGTCTATAAACAGAATGGGGAGAAATAGCTTTTAAGGAAGTGCAAGCTGACAGCACAAAATGTCTGATTACTAAGACAAGAGCACTGCCTAACTATTGCACAGATCAGCAACACCCTGAGAATACAAATGTTTAAATTTAATCTGAGTTTTCTAATCTCTAAATAAAAATGCAATTGAAGTTGAACAATCAAAACCAAAAAACAATTCACTTTAAACCTCACTGACAAGGAAACTTGAATGTTTACCTCCAGCAGCCTCAAGCATGGGAAACAAGCTGTTAAAAACTGTTTACAATGATGCATATATGTCAAGATACTTTCCCCATTTACCCATATTAATTTTAACTGACAAGACTTATCAATGCTCATTTAATTCATCTGCCCTGTTACCCACTCATTATTTATTTAGTCTAGAACATTCATCATTCTGAAGGCCCACAAATCTCACTTAAGGCTATTTTGAAAAGCTGCTATGCAAAATGAGTGGGATGGTAAGAGATTCCTCACTGAGTTCACTTCCTGATTAAAAAATCATCTGAAAAATGTGGATAACAAAATATGCCTATGTATTCACACACATTCATGCCCTCAGACAAAGGACAACCACAAGCAGCTTCCATATTCTGAAATCAGTCTTCTAATTGAATTGCAGGCTCTCAGCCTTCACTAAGACTTTTCCTGACATGAGTAAAATTCAGTTCTCTTGATAGGTAGGTGAAAGTGTCTAAGCACAGAGCAAGAAAAGACAGGTAAGGAAAGCATGTGACTCTTTTGAGAGCTCTGCTTAGAGGACAAACTAGCAAAACTTCCAGCTTGAAAAAGGAAGCATTTCCTTTGGTGTCTAAGGTGGGGAAAGAACACTCTAGGTCATCGAGATATTGCACCAGGATAAAGTATCAGGCTGACTTTTTCAGGGTTCATTGTTTTCATTAATTTTTATGGAAGTCTGGTGTCTGATGACAAAAGCACCAGGAAACAAACAACCAAGCAAACAGAGCCATGTACACACATATAGCCACTTGAAAAAAAAGAAAAAAAATCAATACTGGGGAAACTCAAGGAAATCACACAGACTCTAAAGTCATGTCCCAGAAACCTGAAGTTAATGAAAATCAATGAGTTTTCATAAGCGAAGCTCTGGAAATTTGTCAGACAAAAATGATTATTCAACTGGCAATACTTCTGCCTGTGAACTACTGGGATACAAACTTCTGTGTCTGGGAGAACAGAAGCAGTATGGGATGAGCTAGATATGTTAATGTTTCTGGTGAATCTTTTTGCTTCCCATTAAAAAAAAAAATAAAGCAGTAAAAAAAGGCAAACCACAAATGAAGTTCCACCAGAATTTTAAAAACAAGCTGCAAAACCTACAACAGCCTACCTAAAGTCAAAAGAATGTATGTAAAAGTACCATTCAAAAATCTATCCTTTGTGAAACTTGTAAAAGAAGTTACAGCATCAGACAAAAAGTGAAATTGCCAGCCAAGTGTTGGTGTTTATGGGACCTCACCAATTTAGACAGCTTTGCAATTATTATTAGAAATAAATAAACCTTTCTCAGCCTCCATGGTCTAGCTTTACATTTGCATATGATCTGTACAGCATGATAATGTTTCCAGCTGGGAAAAATCCCACCATGGTGTTCCTCTAGTATTTCTAACGAGCTAGAAATTATACCCCTGAGGAGGCAGGACCACTAGCACTAAATAAAAAGTAGATATGAAAATTGCAAGAGTTCAGTTTTATAGTCACCAACACAAAGGCACATTTAGTGTCACAAGTGAGAGGAAGGTTCTTCTCTCCCTATCAATCAGCTTTGCCAATCCTTATCTTGTACCACCATTAGTCTTTGGCTCTCCCAACACTGGCACAAGCAGCCTGCTAAATCCAGCTGAAAACCAATTTTCCTCTCTGAGTAAATTTTCAGCCAAACCAATGATCTCATCTCATCTCATCTCATTTGCTGCCTGGCTGATGTGGTCAGAAGCCTCAGAAGCTGCCCTGCTAAGATGTAGTCCCTACTGGCCATTGATAGATCTGTAAATTTAAAGCAAACAAGGAACACAGCTTCATCTGCTCTTAGCACTGCCTGAGGATGTGAGAGCTCAAACAGGAGGGAAAAAAGAAAGAAAGAAAGAAATCTGAATGAAAACCACTCACACTTATTCACAGCTCTACCAGAAATGCAGCTGCAGGAATCTCTGGTGTTGCTGCTGACATTTCTGTAGGCAGATGTCTGTGCTGAAGAACTCGACTGCTTGCATGACCATTTTCATAGCCATTACAGCAGTGATCTTAACCAGATACTGTAAAATCACAACAAATTTAATTTATCTCCCAATTTCTTGGGCTCCACTGCAAATTTAAGATACACAGTTATACCCATTAGGCCTCCGAGTCAAGATGCATCACGAAGAATGTAATTTATCAAGAGGATCATGACACAGAGGAGACTTGGCTAAGAACCAAGGTGGAAAAGCTCCAGGGATTAAATAAAAATGATGGAATGGATATTTCCATTAGAGAAGAACTCCATATCCCAAATACTAATTGCAAACCACTGGAAGATAAAATATCAAGAAAGACAAAACATTGCTGCAATGAAAAAAACATTGTCACCTTTACTTGTCCATGCCAAATCATCATTTTTTGCAGGGGAATGGAAGGTCTTTCAAAACACTAATTTAGTGTTTCCTCCTAATCAGTTATTACCCAGACTGACAGCTGTGCTCTGTTTTTCCCCTTCCCAAAAAAGTCTCTCCCAGAGGACAGGGCTTAAAATATGTTAACACAGCATCACATCCAAAATACAGAACAGAAGTCTCTGATGGCCAGGAACTTCTTTTCTGACTCATTTTTTAAAAATGTAATCACAAAAGCCAATTTATCAGAAACTTTTCACAGAAAAGGCATTAATTCTGGCAGAGTGGAAAAACAAAATAAAACACTGTCTTAACAAGATTGCCAAGCATAAGACTGAAAACAAAAGATACTCTGCCCAGTACAATCAATAGCTCAGGACAGAGTAAGACCTGCAAGATTTAAGCTCAAATTTCTACTGTGCATGCATGTGAGAGAAAGAAGTGCTATTGATGGATTTTTCCAAGGAATGTCTTCTAATGCCTACAGAAACTCTTGACTTTCCAGACAGCTCAGGTAACTAAACCCAACATTTTTGCTACAGCAGACTGAAAAATATAAACATATAGTTTATTATGATATTTACCCAGAGGATCTCTCTGGGTAAATGTATTTTTTCTTTATAGTTGGTCGTTAGTGTAAATAAAGTCATATTATAGCATCATTTTATTTCTTCAGTCCTGAAAAATGCTCATTCCTGTATAGAACTGAGACATGCAGCATGACCTGGGCTGCTCCAGTTCTTAACAGTGACATTTGGGTTTTGATGCTGTTTAATCCAGTGGATAATAAAACAATCCAAGCTCTATGACAGAGTGAGAAGCCAAAGAAAAAACCCTTTTAGCTAAGCTCTCACAGACAGGATGTTTCCACACACAACCCCTCAGCAACCTACTGGAAAACCAGGTTATTTTTGATGTAATTAGGAACCCATAACTAACCTACAAGTAACAGAAACACATGTGAAACAAGATCAAAATCCTTCAGAGACAGTTCCTAGCTTTCTACCCTCTCCTAATGGATGCAGATTTTCTACTCTTCTTCCTCCCCTTAAATCAGAAGGTAGCTCCTCTTCTCAAGAGTGTTCAGTCCCACTGATCACATCAAAAGTTACAAATTCAGGAGAGGAACAAAACCCCCAGATCCTTTAACACAAGAGAAGCAATATCAGCTAAAAGCTGGAAATGGTGGCTCTTATCTATATTGCCCATCAGCAATCTTTAGCTCAAGACACCAAGTCCTCAAACACATTTACAAAGGATAAAATAAATTCTTCTGCTTGCTGTCACTTATTTTTTCTCCTTTCACAAAACATGTATGGAACAGCATCCTTGTGGGGTTAGCTGGGATGAAGCAGGAGGCTCTTTGTCAAATGAGGATTAACTTTTCTTCCCCTTTTTTTTTTTAAATTCTTACAGCATTTAAACATACTAAACTTCAACTTGAAATGTATTCTGTATATATAAAACCAGAATTTGATGTGAAACATTTTCTGCAAACTAACCTGTGATGATAAGACATTCATTGTGATCCAAGACTTCAGTGATGAGCCTTGATACAATCAGCTCTGGATTGATTAAAAACCGAATTTCCTCTTGCACGAGTCCTGCCCCGGTCACACCACCTCCAACAAAACGGTTTGCAAAATCCACCTGCCAAAAATGCATTCAGGAGGGTTATGAAAGTTAAAAAAAAAATCCTTTAATTACCAAATTAAATAAAATCCTGCACAAATTTCAATTCTTGTGTTGAAATCTGCTGCTATCACTTAGAACTCCAAGCAGAGGAACTGATTAACATGATCATGCCTGCCTCTTTTTTTCCATTCAACTTCTCAGAAAACTTACAACAAATGAGACATTGCACAGCAAAAGAAATTCTGCATCTCAAACGCTCCAAATCCAAGTTGTGCGTGCTTCCCTTGAAGAACCACATATTCCAGAATAAAACACATTTCAGTAAATGTGACAGATGAAAACAGCATTCTTTTCAGGGCCATTGAAACATCATTAGTTTGTCCTTTGGAAAGCATTCTGCCCCAACTGCCCACACAGAAGTGCAAATCTTTAGGTTAGCACTGCTCCTGTAATAGTTCTGCACCCAAAAAACCCTCTAACGAATTCTTCTTGAAATGTACTAAAAATCTGTTATGATTTGTCCTTGAAATGCACTTGAACAAGGCAAATACTTTTGACTCTAAAGGTTTCTGCCTGAAATAGAGAAGCTCTGGGCTATTTTTTGCTGCAATAATACATATTTTGCAAATTACATTTTCATACAGACAACAGTTTTAAAAGGAGCTTGTTTATTCAATAAAGTAATTACTATTCACTCAAATTAACTGCCCATATAAATTTATAATTTTAAAAAGCTACTTCATCTTCTAAATACTATTAGCTTAATCTTACTGATGGTTACTTAGGTAGCTGATGAGAGCACAGGTACAGGAGGGGGACAGAAGTTGCTGGGGTGACATGAACACCTGTGTAGATTACAAACTGAGCCAGGAGGCAGAGTCCAAAGCACACCAAGAGCCAGCCACTACAGCAGCATGTGTTCCTCTAGTCTGTCCTGGAAATACCAACACATTTCAGTTGTTTAAGATTTGCTAAACTGGACTATGATAAAAAAAGTGATATGAAAACCACTCAGATGCACCAGGGCCCCAGAGCACTGTAACTGTGCTGGGCAGCCTCCCCTGGGCCCAAGCTTGTCCTGAACCTCACCTGAGACACATCACCTGGGGCCAGGCCCAGCCCTGCTGCTGCCCACGAGCTCAGCAGGCATCTCTCACTGTCCCTGCTGCCCTGACTCCCACCTTGCCTTTCTCTGCTGCCACAGCCAGCCAGCAGGGGCTGTGACTGCCACCCCCCTGCCCACTGAGGCTGGGGTCACTGGACTCCTGCACTCTCCTGCCTTGGCCATCATGCTCCCTGCTGAGCAGAGGTATTTTGTTTGATAAGATTTGAAATAGCCAAGAGCAAAAATATCACATCCTAGGCAATACCCCCTTATACAGAGCACAACACTAGAAAAATGGTCACTATGGAGCAATTGCTGAACTCTTCATAATTTCAGCACACATTTGAGGGCTCCAGTTTCATAAAGTTAAGAGACATTTTAAAGTCTGAGCAACAAGCATTGCAGAAAAAAATTCTCCTTCTCTCCTTCCTCCTCTTCCAATGCAGTATTTGTTCCTGGCTAAAAAAGTTCTAATTTTTACTTTTTTTTTGGTAAAAGAATTCTAGAAGGCAGACTTTTTTTTTCCTTAAAGAAAAGCAGAAAGCAAACAACTAATTTGAAAACTCAAATGTGTTCCTTCCTATAGATATGGACAGGACATCCTCCTTATGAATTTCTTTTGCTGACTGCCTCCCAGACTGGAACAGCAAGAAAGCCTCCTGGGTCACTGACCTGGTCACTGTCTGGGGCACAAGATTATTTTTTGAAAAATAAACTGAAACCCTTGACAAGTCATCAAGATCACAGCCTGAATCTTTTGTCTTGTCAATCTTTGATCCTGGCTTGAACCAGAAGACCTGAAGCTGTCCAGGACTGTGATTTTCTGTCAGCCCCTCCTGTAACAGGTACATGTGCTACCTAGATGAGCTGGGGAACACTGACAGTACTAACACTGCCCATGGAATTAATTGTGATAAGTTTTTTTATGCTGCATAACATCTTGTCATTGAAGTCAACTGAGGATAAACAAGGAACTTTGTTAGGCTGGCAGACCAGAAAGTATGACAAAAACATGAGATCCACATGAACTTATTTGCACTTACCTGCAGCATACCTTGTCCATTGCTTTCAATGGTGCCTTCATAGGTAACATGCAATCTAGAGAGTTTTTTCTGAGATCTACCATTGAGGAAAAATAGTGTACAGAAAGGATCATTTCAGAACCCCCACAAAAAACCATTCATCTTAAAACAAAATTCACCCAAACCCCAGCTGTTTACACAGCTTAAACATACATGGTAAAAAAAATTAAAAAAAAAAACCAAAAAAACCACTGATGGATTAAAAAAAAATTGCCTTGCAGAAACAATGTGGAAAAGTTTAACACAGTCATTTGCTCAGTTTCTCCACCTTTTACCATAAAACCCCATAAAACCCCTATCTAGACATCTGAAGTTTTAACTTTTCCTTGCTCCCCAGCAATGATGCTTAAGTACTTGTGCTCATGCTGATCATCCCCCATAGTTCATTACACTACCTGTCATTTCTTAAATCAAGCAATGATTGATAAGATAATTCCTCCCTTCCCCCCCCAAACAAGAGCATCAAAGATATGTTACTGTTTTAAAACTTCAACTAATACTTGTTTGCTTTACAGACAAACACATGGGAAAACTCAGGACACAAACTACTTGTGCCAATTCAGCCACTGCCCTCTGTACTGCTTCCTGCAACAGTCCAGAGCAAAGACTGTTTTCTGTAGTACTTCTGGACCTGAATCAACTCCCAATGAATGACACTCAGCTCCTGTGGACTTAAGGAACCTCTTACATGAACGGGATGTTTGACTTACCTCTCCCAGTCTGGGAACTCCTGGAGACACTGCCTGGTGAACGTCACCAATCCCGTAGGTTCTACAGGCAAACCAACCCCAAAGGAAAGGGTGTTAAGTGTGGGAGCTTAGCCCTCAGATTATCTGAACTGGCAATCTTTGAAAACTACAAACATCATCCTTGGTCGGTACCAAGAGCTGAACTTTGCTCAAGAGTGACTCTGATTTTTCCCCTGACAGCCCATGCTCTAACTGAACCCAAATGACATGAATACCCAAACATTACTTCTCTTCCCACTTTGCAGTTTGAGTATTTGAGTTTTTCCAGATCTAGGAAAAACTATTTCTTATGTAATTTTCACTTAAACAACACTCAACACTATTAGAAAGATCTAGCAGTTGAAATAAAATATGCTGCTTTAGAGAAAAAGAGATTGTGAACCTTTAAAATCAACAACTGCTCAGTGCTAGAGAGAATTCAACCCATGGAGGGAGGAAACAGCAGCTCCTATTTCCAAGGAAGTCCAACTAGGTCAATAAGCATGCAGTGCTAGCAGAGTCTAAATCAGGCAGTTTTTAACCCTGCCAGGATGCCAGTGAAATTCACTGTATCCCAGCAGAGAAAAGACTCCTGCCCTTGAGGGAAAAGAGAAGCTGGTGCTCATTGCAGGAAGGAATGCAGGATCATCTTTTCTCCTTATTTCACTCAAAAAAGTTCAGCTTTGCAACAGAAAGAAAATATCAACCTTTTATTAGGTGATATCATCTTAATAAAATCTTCAATTAAGAATTATTTCTCTGCTACAGTAAATCTACTGTGATTGATGAAAACATTGAGAACACTACATAAAGCACAAATGCATCCTTCTAAAAAAGCCTTAAGTAGTTCAATGCTTTACTTTAAAATTTAGGTGAAAAAAAAGGTTACTTTCTCTGAAAAAAGTGCATGAATTCAAGCATAATAATCAAGTGCTCTTTCCCAAGGGAATTCTGCTATCAGTTGTGGTATTCTGCAAATCAAGAATTCACCTTTTGAGCACAAAGTCTTCAGTTTCCAGTGTTCTTTTAAGGAGACCTCAATTATTATTTACAATAAAATGATGTACAAAATTACTACAGTAACTTATAGAGCTAAGTTACCTCAGCCTTACTAATTCCTGGGACAAAAAGAAAAGAATTAGAAATGGGGTATTTTAAAGGTATGATAGGACTTTTAATTCAAGAAAAGAGCACTCAAGAATCTCATTAAATATTATTTAAAGTTATAATGTTAGGAAATCTAACATGGTAGTTTCATAAAGCATGTTCCCATCAGATTTCATATTCTCAGGGGCTCAGGGACAGCTGCATCAATTCAGGATTTGGTTTGCACAAAAACATTATAACTCAGGTATTAAAAAAGCTGGTACAATGCATCTCTTCTCAGTCCTGCACACAGATCACAAGTTCCTTTTTACCTCTGAGATCTACTTCTATTGATATTGCCTAAAGTCTGACAGCTGAAATGGGATATAGCTGCATTTATTTTGTGGTGAATTAAAATGATGAAGATGGTCTGGAGCAAGTAAGGGGCTTTTATATTTAATAGCTTAAATCTGTTTGCTTTTTTTTAAACAAACCCTTCTGAGAAAGTATGAAGTCAATAGTAAAATGCTGACATGTAAAGAAAAAGTTCTTAAAAAAAGGCTATTGTAAGGGTATTGCTGCAGATCTGATGTATGCTACTAGAGTAAAATCTTTCTCCCCAAAAATGCAATATATAAGCTATGGTAGTTAGCACAAAAATAGAAAGCTGATGCAAATGTTCAAATCTGTGGTAATAACAGAAGATCTGACTGTGCATTAAATTCTCCAAGAGCAGGAGATATCTCATGTCCTGCTATAATTTGTTTTATTTGAACTGGGCAAACCTAAAACCAGCTTTGCTTTGGAACCATAGAAGGGAAAAACCTGAAATATCAACACAAGTAGGGGAAAATCCCTCAGATCTCCAAACATTATAGCCAAAAGACTAAATATGCATTCTGCAGGAAAAGTGAAGCTTGACTCAAAATCTTTAAGCCTGTGATTTTAATGGCTCTAATGGTGCCAAGTTCCCTCTACATCCTCCCTTGGATATGGGGATGGAAGGGGCTGCATATATTACTAGCATTTTATATATACATACATACATATATATATATATATTTAGATCTACACCATGATATACACACATTTTTTACACACACACACAGATATATATAAATATATTTCTGTATTTCACACACACCCCATATATATTTATATATATTTATTAAAAAAATCAAAGAGAATGAGCTCTGGGCAAATAATTTGCTTGCATGCATCATACACATGGTGAGATGTGCCATTAGCATGAAAATCAGTGTACTTTGCAAGCTGTCTTTTGTTAAATACTTCCATCATGGCTGTGTAGCCACTTCTAAATTGAAGGGGATTAAATTTTGCATCTATCTGCTTTGCAGCTCAAAAAAAGAATAAAGGATATACTTTTTTCTGTGACTCTTCTAAAATAGCAGAAAAGGGTCTTAAGTTTCTCAGGCTTTCTTGGTGACCTCCCTTCAAACAACCTGAAAAACAGGAAATAGAAACAAACAATTAGATTTCGGGGACACAGTGCAGAGCTATTAGTGCTACTGACTAATTGCAATTTGATTTTTTGCAATTATTATGCACACATTTCATCAGCTTTGCATTTAAGTACTGGACTGTAGAAAGAACACTCTAGACAGCCCCTTGGTAATTCAAGATTTTAGCACTAATGAGTTGATTGACTTGCTATATTTCTGATGAAGATGCCAAGTGAATGCTTCTCTCACTTGTACCAATTTTCTAATACCAAGAATGTAATTTCCAAATGAACATTTTGGAAAGCTACTAGCTTTATTTGCAACAAATTGAAATGTTTACCAGGTCATGAAGTGACCGAGGGGTGAAAACATGGATGTTGAGTACTCCAAGATCCAAATGTCCCCCTCCTTTCAGCTCAGTGAGCTGCTCAGAAGAATTAATGCACTGCACCAGCAGCATTTCTAAAAAGAACCTTCTCCCAACAGAAATGGCTCCATCCACTGGGCTGTTACAGCCATTCTAACAGACATCTGTAAAACCCTAAGCATTAAAAGGAAGGATCCTTTTTTCAGCCATTAGTGAATGTATTCTTTTAAGGTTAGCTGAAATACTTTCACTGCATCATCTGTCTTCCAGCAACTTGAACACGCATCACTTAATTTCACTTCCAGCAGAGTGACAAGGCATTGTTATTGGCAACACATAATGGAATTTATCTGGAAGGAAGAACAGCAGTGACTTCAGAAAGAATACCCTTTGAATAGGAAGTTCACTAAAAGATGTCTGATCCACTAAAAGGCCTGAGGATATAAGATTCCCCCCAGATAAACAGCCTAAGTAAAGCAATGACACAACATTATTCATTTGTTTCTGGGTAGTGGAATGACAATCTGCCTTTAAAACCAGAATGCTGAGAGGTGAATTAAACTAGATGCAGCAAGGAAGTGAACTAGATTTTTTTCAGCATTTCAAAATCCTTATGATGTACACAGGCTGAAGAGATCAATTGCATGTGAAATCTACAGGAAGTCACAGAGGTGAATTTTATTAGCACTTCATTCTTTGAGCTGTGAATCAGGACTTCAGGAAGGTAAACTCCAGCCTTTTAGAGCCTACTCTAACATGGGCCTATATGCAAGTTCTATCAAGGCCTTGAGCTTGCACAGGTAAAAAGGGGTTTATAAAAGGTGTCAATGTGTGCATGTGTGTGCAGGTGTTGCCTAAATTACCCCCAACCTCTTATCTGGAAGTCTCAATTCATATGAAGCCTTTAAATTGGTTCATTTATCTGTCAGCCTGATCATGCCTTTACTCATTTTTTTGCCTCTTCACAGCAAAATGACTTCTTGCTTACATGGCAAACTCTGAGGCCAGAGTTCTCCATGTCACAAAGGCAGGGTGTGATCCAGCATAAAAGCTGGGCAGGAAAGGTGCAGAACTATGCCTGAAGTAAGTCAGATCATTAAACCAGTCATATTTGTGAATGCAACAGGAAAAGCAAGTGATATTTATATGATTCAAAAATGGCCTTGTCCTACCCCATTAACTTCAGTGTAACTTGCCATCACATGGCAAAGTTACAAACATTTTAACCTTGAACCTTATTTCTGAAATAATCAATTGGGTAAAATAATGAACATTTCCTTTTTGAAGCAAATACTTTAAAGGATAGAGCTATGTGAAGGCATCACTAAGATATTAAATAACATTATTCTTCAAGTGCTGCAACGCAGATCCTACTAAAAATCCACCCAAAAATCAAAGTGGAAACCACATAATTTCCTGACAGAACCACCTAGGGCCAAAACCCATTAATTTCAATTAAAGCACTCATGCAGATGAAGTGCACTGTAAATCAAAGGCAAAGCACTGCAAGTCCACTTCCAGGTGAAGTAATTCAAACCTCAGTGGCAACTGCAGACGTAAGCTTTGTACAGGATGTTCTCACTGCCATGCAGTAACTTCAATTTATCAGCTCCAGGAGCTGAGGAAGCCCCAGGACTGATCACCAAATTCATCTCTGGCTCTCCAGCCACGCCAGGGGAGTTGCAATGTTAATCAAACAGAAAACCTCCCCAGAGATACAGTCAGGTATTCAAGGCCAGAGATTTTAAACCATAAGAAAGTAGATGTGTGAACTTTGTGCTTATGACTTTGGAGATTGTTGAAGTCATTGTGGCTAAATGAAAAATCTTTCCTAGCAAATATCCAGACATTTAACTGTTCTGAAGAGAAATACAACACATGAGAAATAAAATGCTAAAAAGAGTAAGAACTATTATTGAATGAATACTAAGTGAAGTAAGCATACATTAAAGTGTGCTTACTTCACTCAGGAACTGTCAGCAAGCACACAGTAAAGCTGCAAGGCAACAGTTCATACCATTGCAACAATTATTACAAAAATATGTACAAGCCTTTTCAAACAAATTCCAGGGTGGAAAAAGAAGCATTTTTAAAAGTGCAATCAATATTCTGGGTTTTGTAGCCTTGACTGTCAACTCAAAACTGTCACATTTGCAACCAACATTTCCACCTTCTAAAGCTGGAGTCAAAAGCTCCAAAGAACCTATTCCCACTCCTTCCTTGCTGAGGCAAATACACTTTAAACTTGCAAAGAACTTCAAAGGGTGCACTGAAAATAACACATGAGAAAAATGATTTAAGAACATTAAGAGCTTCACAAAAGTGACCTTGGCTTGCATGGAGTTTACTGGGGAGAATTTGAACCACCTTAAGTAAACAGTTCCCAAATACACTGTTTCTGATTAAGGTAAAATTAAAATACACTATTTACCTGTAAAATTTAATTTCCAGAATTGCTCCCCCGGTGTTACTCTAAGAACTGGCTCCAGCAGGAGCCATTACAATCATGTGATTTAATCTCCCAGTTCACTAATTTCCTAATGATATTTCCATACCCAGGCTGGGCTTCCTCTGAATGTTTCTTTTCAAAGAGAATAGTCATGTCTTTACATTGAAGTTGGAACCACCCAGAAAGGTGGACACGCTGTAGCAATATGCAAAAATTTGCAGCATGGATCCCATTCATAAATCCATGGCATTCCCATTCACAAATCCATGGCATTCCATGGGTACTCTTTGCAGAAGTGTGGATACACAATTTTGTACTTGTGACCCCTACAATTAACCATGTGTGCTGTTTCCTCCACTACAAACAGGCACTAAAAAGTGTCTTTGTCTTTACTACTGGACTTAAAGAAACTTAAAGTTGTTTGTTTATTGTGTTGTTTCTTATATTTTAGTGTGATCTCACTAAAGATAACAGAACATCTGAACAAGTACAAAACCTTCAACTAAAACCTGATCTTCTCCTACAAACAGAAGTCAAAGAAGGACATACACAGAAGTCATATGGGTAGATGAATTCCACCCAGTAAAGGGACTGAGCAGGGGGAAGGATGGACAGTTAAGGCAGAAATGAAAATACTGGATGGATGTTTCCTTCCACCTCAAGAACACAGTTAATCACTAAACAGTTTTAGTCTAAGGCACTGGATGACAAAATGCTTGGGAAAGAGAATAAACCAAATATCTTGCTTTTTCTATGCAGCTCCATTTCCAGCCTGTGTACCTGATGTATATTCATGTAGGGGTGGAAATAACATACTTGAAGTGTGTTACTGTCAAACTTTATTACCCTCCATATGATTGAGGGCTATTTTGATTAAGTGGCTGAGCATCCTCAATAGGAAGCACTGAAATTTCAGGTTGATACACAGCACCCTAAAGGAGAAACTAATGTAGTGCTGAATGGTCCAATAACCCCATCATTTAGGACTGCATTAGTTGCACTGGGGAGCACATAAGAAGCATCTCTTCCATCTTTCTCCTGCAATTCCCAACCTCTTGGAATAAAAAAAGTGGAGCTCCAGCAACAAACAAGAAATACAAAATTCTCTTTTTCAAAACCAGTATGATTTTTCTAATGAAGTATTTTTTGAGCTTTGACTTCTAACACTAAGCACAGCTTATCAAATCCTTTTCTAAAGGATTCTCTCTCAGTATGATTTGACATTTTTTACTCAATTGTGCTCAAGGCAACCTTAGTCTCATCCACATTAAGGACTGCCTATAGATATTAGTGCATCAAAGGTCAGGCAAAGCTGTGTGCATCAATGTGCACAGAGAGAAAGGAGCCCACCATGTAGGATTTGGAATGTGTCTAAAATTAGTGTGCTTCTCACACTATTGCATGGGACAGACCACAATTGCATTCTCTAAATACATGAAAGCAAACCTGTTTATCACACAGGAGTAACTGAAATTACATTCATTACCCATATCCTCGGCCTCAAGTGTTTTCTGAGAATGCTGTTTTGTTGATTCTTTGTTGGGTGGGGTTCCTCCCATCCAGAAACATGTATCTGCCTTTTAAAATGGAGTTTTAAATCTCTAAAGCCTCACTTCAGCAAATGAGACAGGAGATAGGACCAGTCAAGGACTTCTCATGAAGAATGGAGCTGCAACAAGTGTTTCATTGCTCTAATTTGTGCTTCTCTTCCCAAGGAAAGCAAACTACACTATATTTTGGGAACAGCAATACCCCAGAGACCCACTCTGGTCTCCAAAGTACCCCAGGGGGTGTGCAAAACAATCCACTAGGCTGAGGGAAGAATAGATTTTGTCTCATTCATTAAATAAAAAAAAAACCTTTTGAAGTAGTGGGTATTATATCTTTATCTCATCCTTTTTGATTTTTTTTCATGTTTTATAATGCAATTTATAAGTAAAATAGCACATGCATATAACTCCTAAGTAAATAACTACAAATACCTTGGGGTCCATGCTCAAAAATGTTTTACTCATAAGTGTGTGTGATCAAAAACATTTGGAGACCACTGCCCTAGGCAGCTTTAAATATAAATACCTAAACATAAATTAGATAATGCAAGATGAAGAAACCTTAGCAAATTGAAAATGGGACATTCTTATATCCAATATAAAACATAAACCCTTACTAGAAAGTCCTGCAGTCACTAAAAATATTTTAAGTGAGAATTAGAAGGAAAACTATTCAGTAAATTACAACTTTACTTCATGAAATTTGGACTTAATGGAAATGAAAAGCAGAATAATCCAAACGAGAAAGGTCTTCCAGAGAGATGAAAGGCAGGCAAACTGACCATCCCTCTGACAAAACAGAGAGAAATGCCACTGTCCACATCTTGCATTTCCTGACAGAAAAACAGAGCACAACCTCCCACAAGTCAGGTACAGCAACCTCAGTTCTTTTGTGGTGCCTGGTGTGTGCCTGTTCCACCCAACATGAATTCCATCTGCCTGGACTAAAACTGCCTTCCTTCTCTGGGCTTATACAGGACATCATTCTAGAGCCCTCTAATTTCCTTCATACCAAGCAGGAGAAAAAAAACATTCAATACTTCAGCCTCATGGGCAATTTCTTCTTTACTGTGATGTGTTACAGGTACAAGCTGTCGTCATCTGAGAAGTTATTTAAGAACACTGCACTATTCAATAACCTTCTGTTGAGTTAGAATTTCATCTCTAGATAAATAATGACTTTAAAGATGTGTGCAAACAAAAAAATGGAGCAGTGTAAATTTTTTGGGAAACCTAGATGCAAAAAACTATCTTTCATCTCAGACACTCTTATATACTCACACGTCTCTGTGCTTTTCATTTTGTCATTCTGTTTATTGTGGCAAGCTACTTGGTGCATTATAAATCTGTTTTAACAAAAGGTTTTGGTGATTTATGAGTCTTAAAATGCATCAGGTTGATATCTGACCTTGATGAAATGATAAATGCTAAC
Source organism: Euphonia xanthogaster (assembly GCA_034509185.1). Taxonomy (NCBI): domain Eukaryota; kingdom Metazoa; phylum Chordata; class Aves; order Passeriformes; family Fringillidae; genus Euphonia; species Euphonia xanthogaster. Next base: position 7,730,104 of record JAYDZK010000271.1, on the reverse strand, counting down.
TGCAAGTACTCAACACCAGAGAATAGTGGGGTAAAATGTTTTACCCTGGGGAATCTAAAACAAGGGACAACCAACAGCATGGTACAACGAAGTTCTGGACTACATGACTGTATTTACTGAGCTAAAAAACATTCAGATTCAGTACTGTTTTAATCACTATAGCAAAGTAATTATGCCAGGTTTATAAAAATAGTGTCCTTTTGAAGTTGTCTGTTTAAAGAGTGTTTCCACATTTACCAAACACAAATGTTGATTTTAATTTTATACAGAAAATGATACTTGACTTAAAGTAAAACACCCAGGGCTAACCACTTCACATGCCCAAAGCAGGCAAAACAGAATGAGTTTTGTAGGATCAGTGTCCTTTAACTCAGAAAACCTAGAGCCACTTATCAGAGGAGCAATCCATCTCAGTCCCAAACAAGCTCTCTCAAAGTCATTAGATAATCTATTCCCAAGAGAATATTCATTAGTGGCATGAAATTGATGTTGTTTATGGAGAGATAATTGCATTACTGGTAAATTAGATTTCAATTCTCTTGCATAAATGCACCATACAGTTTCCCATTTCCTTTCATATATTATATATTCCATAAAAGAAATACATCTTAACTAGTGTGTTTTTCTCCTCATTTCCAATCACCTGAAATTACTTTAAAGGTTTGTTTGATAAAGATGAAGAAATTCAGTCCCAGTGGAATACTGGTGGTTTCAGACCACAGCATGCACTAAGATATGTGCCAGAAGATTTACCAGGCTCATGCTGCCTTCAGTTATGAATTCCAGCCCAGTGCTTTTAACAGGAGCTATTGCATCTTCAGTTTAACCACAGAGTTTCTGAACAAGGAAAATGGAAGAGTTCTTCTAACTTGACACAGCAGCTAAAAGAGATCTGCAGCAGGTCAAAGACACAGCAAAAGCAAAGCAGGTCCTTGGCAAACCTGTGTCATTTCCATACATTTTTCCTCACATTTTGCTTTCATATATAACCAAACTAGAGTGTTTCCTAAATTACCAAATTCTATAGTGTAATTACAACCATCACCACAATCAACTATTTTAAACTCTGCAACCAACATCACAATGTAGAGAGTCAATGCAATTCAGGCTCTACATTCAACCAGAATGCAACTTCCAAGAAAAATACATCAATAAGGTAAATAAAATGGCCAATTCAATTATTTCTTTCTTTTGTGAGGGGTTATTTTGGAATAAAGCTGCCCAATCTAATGTCATCACATATATTATACTAGTGGTTTTAAAAAGGAGAATTGAACACTCTAAATTTAGCTTGATCTTTTGAACAGAAGCAATGTTTTATGCTATTTAGTAAGATCTAGTGTTTGGCCACTGAATGGATGTCATTCTACCTACTCAAATTCATAAATATTAAAGCTCTTATGAATTCCTTTTTTTTATCAACTACATTTGAAATGAATTATCTTATTAATAACTTAAGCCTCATAATAGGCTCATCCCTGCCAAGCAAAAAAGGGAAGAATTCAATTCAAATACTGAGTATTTAATTATACACAGGTGACTTTCAGTCTGTAGCAAGATAAGGAATCAAAATGGACAGTCAGTGTCAACACAACCATTAAACCAAGTGCTTCTATGTCAGGAGGAATGGCCACACTGATTCTCCTCTCATTTGGCAAGACTAACAGCAGGAGAGAAGTAAAGCACAGATGATGTGTTAATAGTAACACATATAACAGCCTTCCTCACAATCAGCTGCACTCATGTCTCTATGAGTCTTAAATTTTAAACGATCTTGCAGTGACTGTCTTGTTTTGTCACAAACAGATTTGTACCTTGGGAGGAGCAGGGGTAGAACTTACAATATGATAGTTAGCAGCACATAAAAACCTAAAGCAGGGAGAAGACCAGGAGGAAAAAGGAAAATATCAGCATTTAAATGTAAAAATCATAACTATTTTATAGTGTATAAAAAGGTACTAATGTTTAAGTCTGCATAAAGTGAGCTGACAAAAGACTGCAGTGTAAAACCAAAACCAAGAAAACATACACAATTGTGTTTCTAGCTTAGAAGTTGCAAATTTCAGTTTTCCAGTCTCAGAGATTTGAGAGGAAGAGTGGGAGCCTTTTGTACAAATGTAGACAGGTCATGGATAAAGGAATGGAGGAACATCACCTTTTCTAAAGAAAAGCCCTCAAATGCTAGCATCCATGCACTCAGTAGTTTGGCTTTGTTAGGGAACAGCAGCAGATTATTTTTGATACCTTAAGAACAAAGTCATTCATTCACAGTCACGTAGCAAATGAATTATGCTGAGGAAAGAGCTAAGTCTGAAAAAAGCAACAGACCATAATACTGTGGGGACAAAAGGTTGATTTGTGAACAATCTGTTATGCCCATCCCTAAGCAGACAGAGCAGAGCAGCAGCCTCCAAAGCCTTTACATCAAAACATTTTTATAAGCAGCAAAAAGAGTCACAAATATTTAACTTCAGTCCTTGCCTACTGCCTTTTGAGTACATCCAGCTTCCCAAAATGCTTTTTTAAAGAAGCTGAAAACACACACTGCAGTGAACCAAATCCTGTCATCTTTACCAGTCTGAAACAATAGCTGAAATCATGACTGTTCACTCTGTCCTTGCTACTAAAGAGTAACTTTGCAGGGCAGGAAAATACAGGGTAGACAGCAAGGAAAAAAAACCCACAAGATACTATCTATCCTCCTCCTCCCCTCTCATTTTAGATTTTAACTAAATCAGGTTATGTACAGTAGCAAAAACCTGCACAGTCTTGTAGTACCCTCTCCCTTTTGCTTTTATCCCACCACTCTCCCACTCTCACCAACACATTTTCTCAAATTTTATCCACTGCCTGCCACACTTTGTATTCTACTTCACTGATCTGCTTATTAACAAATTCAAACTACAGGGGGTGTAGGAGTGTGGATTTGGTGCAACAAATGGTTAAGCAAAAAAAGGAATGGAGAAGGAAACTGCACTTATCTAACAAATGCATGAATTGGCAAACTCTGAGGAAGAGACACTTTTAATCCTTAATAACCAGAGGACATTAGCTTCCCTTTTTTTCTCCAGTTTGGCAACAATGTTGAAATAAAAATGGCATTCTCCCCTGTGTGACTTGAGGCTGGGGATTGCCTTATGCATAATGCAAAAGGAAGACCTGAAGGTTGTCTGCTCTATTCCCCCTCTAAACAACATTGTGGGACCTTACCATGATATCACCAGGCAGCCAAGTCAGAAAACAATGCTGGACTGACTGGAACAGAGCAGAAAATTCTGAATGCTTAATATTTTATACTGGTCATTCTTTGAGCCCACAGCAGGGAAATATTTACCTAATAATTTGCCAAAGTTTTTTATTTAAAAGTATTTTGCAGTACTATGCCCTGAGTCAACCACAACTAGTGCACTCTAATCCTATCACCTTACATTGCTCTGCAATTCTCATAGAGGAGCACATAAATTTACTCCAGTTATTTAACATCACTTTATTCTATAGTTGCTAAGAAATTACCCAACTTGCAAAATTTAACTGCTTGGTTTATAAAATGTTTAAAGTACAACAAAAACCAGTAGCTTAAAGTTCTTCAAAAATACCACAAAATACAGCTAGAAGTGTGCAGTCAAAGAGAACTCCTTCCAGACCTTTCACTCTCCTCTTTCAATGCTCTGAACATCAGTATCTTTAATGCACCAATGGTACTTTTCATTGACTTGTTCTTAGGACTACTGGTAGAAAAATACATGGAATTGTACAGCATGATAAGGACTGTCCACCCACTCTTCTGTAACCCACTGCACTCTGGGGACAACCACCCAGACAGGGACCCTGGTCTCTCCTCTGAAATACACAATATGGACAAACCTGTGACAGCCCTTAAAGGCAGCAGCTGCCAAAACCATCCTTAGTGCATTGGCATGCCTGACAATTTATCCTGATTAGTCCTAGTCCAATACAGCTCTCACAATACATGCAGCCAAGTGGGCTGGATCACAGGCAGCCCTGGTTCTGTATTTCATCTCAGCTGTCACAGCACATACACTCATCTGGTGACAGTGAGGAATAAGAAAAACCTCTAGATCAATAATCTATCCAAGCCTCAGCCTAATAAACTTAAGGTTGATCTACACTTGTATGCAAGTGCCAAAAAATGATGAACTCCTATTTCTAATCTACAAGTCCATGTGAATCATAATATTCTGCAGCAGAAAATGCCTCCATCTTCTTCCCTCATTTAAAATTGAAATAAGCATATTTAAATTATAAAAAAGATGTGAAGAAAAATTTATATTCAAATCTGTTTGTAAGTTAGCACTAAGAAAAAAAGAATAAATGCCTGCTTAGAAGCAAATTCTTATTGGGGCCTTCTTAGACTAACTTGTAGCAAAAAGAAAAAGTTAATTTTAATATGCAGTTCTACAACTGCCATAAAATAGTGGTATGGATGCTGAAGAATGAAGTCCTAGTGACACAACTTAATGTGCAAATCACCACTGATGACACAGGAGACCACAGAAACGTGGCTGGGGAAACACCAACCTTTAATTTAAACACACACAGAACACTTGAAGCACAACTAAGGTATAACATTTGCAGATGATTGGCTTATGAGGAGGCAGCAAATTGTATCAATCTAATTAGGCCAGAGCAAGAGTGTGTCTGTGCATGCTCATGCACGAAAGAAAATCTGGAATATTGATCATATCTTCCTGTGCAAAGGATCCTTTCTTATGTAGATGCACAGTTTTCTTTCCCTTAGAGGTGATAGGAGAAAAAAGACAAAAAGCAAACTAGTGAATTCAGTGACAGAAACATGAAACTAATGAGCTTCTCCCCTAAAGGACAATAATATTTCCACGGCAGGGTTACCAGGCTCATTTCCTGCTGAGTGCCATACCTGTTGAAGTTAATGTCTGGATAACTGGAATACTCAGACTTCATCTTCGCATTGCGACGGGGAAAAGTACAGAAGAAAGCATTGGCCAGAAAGCTGGAGATCTGCTCCTGGGACATGGTGATGGAGTGATTCATCTTTTGTTTCAGCAGAGGTATTGGCTACCAACAAAAGAAATGAGGGGGAGGAAGGGGCAGGGGAGAAAGGAGGGAAGGAGAGAGAAGAATAATTAGCTTACCCTTTTTGAAAGAAAAAACAGAAGTACTAAATGATATTTGTTATATTAGAGCAAGAGTAATTTAGGCCATTGGTAAAGCCTTTAATCAGCAGCACCCTTAAAGTCAAGATCAGTTTATTCAAGACAATTCAGAAAGGGCTTGCCTGGCAAACTGCAGATTTCTAATCAATAATAAAAAGATCAGGAAAGCACAACTTATCAAACAAAACCATCAGGAATGCAGAGGGGAAAAAAAGAGATGGCATGTTGCAAATCCTGGGCAATGTTAAAAATGGAAATAAAAATCCACTTTCAATAGCTGTATAGTTAAGACCCCTCAGGGAATGCTTTCAGCTACAATAAGCTTGCTTTGGACTTCATAAAGAAACAAGGAAGTCATGCTACAGATCATAACGCTGACTTGCTTTGAATTTTTTTCCATTCTACTTGAAGAAGTAACACTGATGGTATTTGTAGAAAGGGTGATTATTCATTCTTTTTTAATTAGAATGAACAAAAAGCTGAGCTTCACTTTGGTCTTCAGTTTGAAGTTTTATTTAACTCTGGTCAGTGTTTCCTTAATATAAGAGGAAATAAATGGCCAGAGGGAAGAAAGAACTCCCCAACTTGAAGCATTATACATCTTTCATTTTATCAGGCATTAGCCTTCTGATTTTGAGCTTTGGCTCACAACATTCATGGTATTTTATTTTTTTAATTATGTGTTAACATGGAGCATGGCAGGGGCACATCCTTCTGACTGCTGAGCCCAGTAACCATTACAATAAACCCACCTGACAGGAGAAAGAGAACAGTTTTCACCTGCTTCCAAAATTCTCAGCATCATCATTAGCCTAGCACCAGTACAGCAACATTTTCATCCTTCTAGCTGTGAATACAGAAACTGCTGCTGATTTAGACTGTTGAATAGCCAGCCCTGTTTACTCCAGAAAACAAACAAGTATCCTTTCATTCTTATAACTACTACATTCACTGAATCTCATTCTGTCTTCTGGCTATTTAATTAACAAGCTTTATTATGATGTCTGAAGTCACACAGCTAGAGGGGGAAAAAAGCCTGAGAAGCTCACTCTAATAATTTCTACAAACCTATAAAACCAGAATAGTTTGGCTAGTGTTATATTGGAACAAATTTATCTTTATGTCTAGCCAAAAAAAATGAGTCTGACAGAGATCTTCACAATTTACATTGCCTAGCAGTACATGAGCTCTAACAGTCTTGCAAGTCTTGTGCTTGACTGGTGTTCAGAAACCTCATAGCATTTTCAAACAACTTCCCTCATCGAGTTACCAGCAAAAAAAAAAAGGAAGTAACATTCATAGCTTGAAGTTATGTATGTACTTCAGGACTCTTGCAGCATAAAAAAGTAGGGAAAGATTTTTTCTGCTTATTCCCAAGAGAATAAATTCAGAAAATAGTAACAAAGAAGTTTACAAATTGTTGTCACCCTACTAATATGTTACCTACCATACATGCTCACTTGAGCAGCCCCACTCACTTTTATCAGCTTTGCTCCTTACTAATTCCATAGCATTAATACAGAATTAGTTAAGGTTTGTATGTCTGCAAGCTCTAAACAGAATAAAGTGTGTTCCCAAATAAATGAAAGCTTCAGGAAAATACCACTTCTAAGATTAAAAAAAAATCTAAAATAAAAAATTA
>JAYDZK010000271.1:7703713-7723209 GCA_034509185.1 Euphonia xanthogaster | reverse complement strand
ACTTCTAAGATAAAAAAAAAAATCTAAAATAAAAAATTAGATTGGATTGAAATAAAATATTGCATCAAATTATTCAGTTGTTCCAGTTTCTAAGGCTGATTTTACAACCTGACTTGTTGTGTGGTCATTTAATTTAAGAAATGCAAGAAGCAACATAGAAAGGAAAGGGTTACTGAAGTTCAGGCTAAAACTCTGACAGTGAGATTTACTTGTTTTTGCATTCTATTACATAATTGCAGATGTGTATTGTCCATTCTGCTCCTTAGGTCTCATCTGCCTTCAGCACCATGCCCCTGATGTTTTGACCTCAGCCATCAGCTGCAGGGTGCAGAGAAGTGCTCTGCCACAGAGCACCTGCCAGCTGGGTTTGTTACCTGGGTGCAGATACTAGGGAGACACAGTGCCAGCTTGACCATATCAGGAAGAATGGACTGGAACAGATGTTGAGCCTCTGCATCTTCAAGAATCTGTTAAAAAAATAAGAAGGAAAAAAAAGCTTTTTACCTCAGAAATAACAATTGAATTAGAAGTTTGTGAAAATAGGACCCATGCAAAAGAAACAAGAAAAAACCAGGTCCTCTTAGCTTCATGCCAAATCTGTAAGACTTTCACAGCAGTGCCTCACTGAATTTACCTTGCAATAATGCACTGAGATACAGAAACAAGTCTCCAAAGTTGCAGCTAAGAAAACATGTCACTAAATGCCCTTTAAGGAAAGCTTGAGTAAGTTATCATTTTATTCTTTCCAAGGCAATGAACCAAATTTTCATCTGAAAAAATCTTCCTAACCACAGAGGTACTGGAATAATTTACTCAAATTTCATATTCGGGTCATAGTCCAAGACAAGCACCTGTGACATCCTCCTGCAAAGGACAGATAAAATGCACTCCTGGCTCAGATCAGTGGGCCTCTGCAGCAGCAACAGGAAATCCCATGCAAGAGGATGCAATCCTGGCATTTTCTGCCATCCATCCTCACCATGCTCCCTCAAGAATTCCAGCCACTGTCACAAAACAGGGGCAGCCTGCCAGGCCCCACAGACTGAAGCTGCAACTTGTTGACTGACACTACAACTATTTCAGCTGCCTCACCCTCTCTTCTAACAAACTTTCTGAGAAGGGGAGACCAGAACTGACAACACTGAAAACAAATGGGCACACCCATGCTTCACAAGTCCAGGAAGCCACCCACATGTATCACACACCTATTTTTTCTAAGATGCAAACATTTCTTTAAGGTGGGCAATGCCCTTCTAAGAAAGGCTAGGATAAGAGGTTAGAAAAAGAAATGCAACATCAAGTGGCACAGCTGCAATATGTGAAGCAGCACAAAAGCCTCAAAACTCTCACAGGCTGCTGAATGAATAGGCTGAACAGAGATGGAGAGAAAAGCACATTCCTATGATGTGGAAGTTCTTGCCCTTATCTGTGGATTCAGGCATCAGATGTCAGTGGCTGATAGATTTGCATGCTGCATTCAAGGCAAAAAGCAGAGAGAAGAGAACACACACCTTGCACTACAGCTGGAGAACACAAGACAAAGGCCACAGCTCAGTTTCCTGTCTCCATCCTTCCCCTGCAGGGAATCTGTATTGGAAACCAATACTTTCTACCAGTTTCTAGACTAAAATCCCCCTAATTCTGAAGTGGTGGCTTTAAAACTACACATTATTTTTCAACTAACACTTAAAAACTTGATTTGCTACCAGTTTTGCACAAAACTAGTTGCAGATAGAATGGATGAAACAGCATGAAGGTATTAGCAACTTTAATCTCTACAACTTAAGACTAATTGTGTAATCACAGGAACAGATATTTTTAGTCTTATTATCAGGGCTTTGCAATTCACATTTCCATGGAAAGTTTCACATAAGCTTCAGAATATAAAAAAGACACTGGCAATTCTCTAGAGAAGGAAAATATGGTGCCTCTGAGTCAAGACACACTGATCCTCATAAACACTGAAAATATTGTTTGAAGGTAACTGTATCAACTTCGGCTCTTCCAAGATCATTAAAATAACCACAGAAATATCTTGGCTCTGTTGTCTCCTGCTCCAAGTAATAATATAAAAGGATAAGAGGAAGTTGAAAACCAAAACACAAACAAATGCTCAAATTCTGTTCGGGGAAAGGGGGAAAATGTAACAACACCAAGACCTACACAGTTACTATCTATGCATTATGTATGCTGCTTGTGGAGGCATAAAAATGAGAGTTTAATAAAAAGTTTTAAAATTAAAGAAGAACTTACAAAGACCAACAAGCCCAGGAAACATGAAAATAACTTGATATGAGGAAGAATCCAAGTAATAAACAAAGTACTTCTGAAAGTAAACTTCATTTTTAAGATGGGAAATGAACAAGATGCATCTCTTCCTCCTGTTGCTGGCTGCATATGCACCTACATATTTACACAGCATAAGTCAAACCCTGAAAACTATGACCTGACCTTTGACATTATCTGCTCCACAGGAAACTTTGCTGTTCTTAGGCACAATATTTTAAAGTGCCATAAAGTAACCAAATGAGCATTTAAAATCTGGAATTTCTGATCTCAACCCATAAAATGAATGTGTAAGTTACAGCTATTCAAAAGCTGACATTTAACCTCAGATGTCTACCAGGCTGTCAAATTCTGATCTTCCCTTCCCTTCGGGTAACACTTCCTCCCTTTTAAAGCTGACATATAAATAGTGGCTGCTGTGCTTTGCTGACTGCCACAGACTATACAGTATCACTTATCTGGTGACACATTATGGCACTGGACTTTGTCAGAGCTGTCAAGACTTCAACCTTTTCTTTATGCTTCTTTGAAAACAACATAATAACAGTGTGAGACAATTTCTTCCCAAAACAGAGGCAGGCCAGCAATTGCACAGCTGAGCTCTGATGCAGAATACTTAACTATAAAGGTCACTTCTACTCTGAAATCCTACTTTTCTTTCTTCTTACCTTCCTAATGATATACCAGAGTATGCTTTCTTTTCTACAGTACTTCTATGCATGAGTTTTTCTAGATCTCCACTAATGAAAAAGGTCAACATCTAGAGGTGCTACTGCCCAAAAGCATTCTCCTTGACTTCTGATTATTCTTACATGTGAACCAAGTGAATTTTTAAAAGAGTTTTGGGTGCCATGAGGACCTCACAACTTCAAATATATGATCATTGTGAGTTCACAGACCTTGCCAATAAACTCCTAATTCAGCACTGTTCTCCATCAAATGGACACATCCATGTAACTAAAGTTTACCCTGTCTGCAGACACCCTCCCTGTACAGCTAACATTCCTTGGAGGTTTCTATGGAAAACAACACCTGCAAACCCCTGGCTGCTTGGCCCTCACAGCCTCTCTTGACCTCTCACCCAGCACACCATCACACGAGCAGCTTTGTAGACCCACTGCATATTCTCAGCTATGCTGAGTGCTACACAGAGCCTCGTGTTACCTGTGACAGTCCTTTCAGGCTCTGAAAGCAGCAAAAAAAGGAACACTCAGTCATGGAAAGTAAAAGAACTCCAGGACATGGAGTGCTGACAACACAGCTACATCTGGCAGACATCCCACGATGCAAATGCCAACCTGAAGAGCCTAGCATCAGCACAGAGAACACCTGGTCACAGAACTGAGGTGAGATTTATTTAGAAGGCAACTCTCTTCAGGAAGCAGTGACTTCTACTGATGTAAAATCTAGCATATTCAGAGTGACATTGCACATTGTACATATGTGATGCTGCTGAAAGGGGAATGTGCTCATTCTATCCATTCAAACACATGCACACACCCCCACACACCACATTTCATCAATTCCCATGTTCATCTGACAATTTCCTGAGATCCTTCTGTTGTATTGTGTTGTTATTCTGAAGGTTATTGTTTGATTTGTACTTTGGTAGCTTTTGGGGTTTTTTTCTCCCTGGTTTTACAGACCTGCCTTTGTTATTCAATTGAGCCAGGTGTCTTATCTTTTTGCTACTTTGCTACTTTTCTGCCAAGTTCCAAACCCCTTCCTCCCACATCCAGCTGTTAACCCCTCCTGTCCCAAGCAGTTTTCCTCCCTGGTATTCCCTGCCTTGTGTTCCACCCACAGTTCTTACATTGCATCCTCCCTTGAGACCTGCCCCCCTTTATCAGCTGCTGTAACCCAGTGCCACCCCAGGCCCGGGCTGCTGCTGCCTTTTTGTTCTGTGTTGCACCTCCACTGGTAGCTGGGATTCTGTGGAGCCCTGGAAAAGGGGAACTGTCCCCCCCCACTGTCACCATCTAGAAAACTCATCAGGAGGTGGGGGTACTCTGCCCATGCAGTAATAAGTTGAAGCAGCCCCCCAAAAAGTCATGCATTATTAGATGTGTGCAGAGTGGGTGTTAAGTGAAAAAGAATTAGTCATGACCCTTGTCCAAGGGCTACGAAGGCAGATCTTGGTTGCAACTCTTCTCACTGAAAAAAGAGGAATATTCTAGTCAGAATGAGGTTGCTAAAACAAGCACCTCACTTGGAAGTAAATCTGCTAGTACAGGAATGTCTGTATAAATTCACTAATGTGCTTTTAATTGTGTATAAGTTTTTCAAGGCTACAACTCTGCAAATATTAAGAGAAAAGACTGAGTTTCCATTTTTAAAGGAACTAACATTTGTTTTCTAACTTAAGGAATTCTAAAATGTGAAATGGTTGTCAACAAGTTTTCATAAAGGAAAATACATTGAAGTACCATAGCAATTTTGGTTTTAAACAATTGATCAGTTTCTCCTTTCCTTATTATGCACTACTGTCCTTCACAGCTTCCTTCACTATTTGAAACAAAAACATAAATACAGTGTTGACTTTATCAGTGCTCCAGCCATGCAAAATACATAGGAATTAAATACATGCAGGGGTTACACCCTGAGGGAAAAGTACATGGAGTCAGAGTTGCAAAGCATGACTTGCTTTTTACCAAAGAAATAATTTGGCAACTCCATCACTATTTTCACTGGAGTGACTGATTAAATGAACAGGACTTAGGGCTCCAATTCCTAAGATGCAAATGGCTCAGTGAGCCGTAGCAGAGGTATGAGCTCTTGGCCAAACCTGCATTGCAATTTAGCAAAATGAACATTTCTCCTGCAGCAAAGAGGTCTGACTAAAGATGGCTGTAAGTAATGGCCTCTTGTCACTATAAACCAGTCCTCCAAAACGCAGCGGACGAAGATGCCTGACAGCCTAACAAGAAGGATCTGAGGTGGCATGGGGTGATAGTGATGGTGGAGAGTTTAAATCTAAACCTGACAGCTCATCAAAGCAAACAAACTGCACGTAGGGTGCACAGATTTGGACAGCTCCATCTATCACAGCCATCATGCTAACAGGCAGCCAGCATGCTAAGACAGCAATGGCTTCATGCTTTCAATTTGCTGGCTTTTATGTGCCCATATTAACTTCTGTGGCAGGACAAGGACCAGCTGAATCATGTTCTTAAGGATCAAGAGGAAAACCAGAGTGTTTCCTTCAGACTGTGTATCTCTTATTTCCTAATTCTAATGGATTTTGACCTTCTGACTTTTTCCTTCACAGCTGCCATAATGCCTCATGCTGTCAGTGATTTGAACCATCTACAGTTAGCACAGTGAACTTTCCAGTAACAAGCCTGCAAATTATTTTAATGTAAGATATCATATGGTTAGAGGTGATAATGCTGAACTAAATAACTGAACAAGCCAAATAACTTTTATGTACTCTGTTTACAGTAGGTTCATTCTCCTAATTTCAGGAATAGTTGTTTTTTTTTTCTTTTTCCTTCTTCACTATCTTCAGTTTGTCTCAAATAAAATATCTATTTATATTTTTATAGGGTATTTTGAGGCACATTAAATATTTTTCAAAGCTGAAAATACTGTCCTTGGAGGTATTTTAAAAATGTGTGGATGTGGTGCTTAGGGACATGGTTCTGTGGTGGATTTGGCAGTGCTGTGTTAATGTTGGATTCTATGAACTTCAGGGTCCTTATCAACATAAATGGTTCCATAATTTTGAGGCATTTAAACACCTGAGTGTGCTCAAACAATCACATGTGGCTGCTCCTTTATTGCCCTGTTTTCAATCTCTCTTCCCTCCAGAGCAGCCTGTACTTATTTCCCTGTTCTCCTGTCTCATCCAGAAGTCACCTGCTTTTTGCATCCTATTTAACACTTAAACATGGGGAAGTCTAAATCCATGTTGCAGTGCCAATAAAACAACAAAGAAGCTGGTTATGACACTGAAGTCCTTTACCTGAAAGTAACCAACCTCAGACTGGCAATGTGTACTCCCTTTCTTCCTCTAATCCTTGTCATAGGTGCCTTTAAACATTACAGAAACCCAAGAGCAGTCTTTCTCAATCTGATATTTGGAACAGCTGGGGAAAAACAACTGAACAAACAAACACACAAACAACAAAAAGGCCCATGCAAGTTCTTATTGAGTGACTTTAAAAATGAACCTATTTAAATTAAACCCCCAAAACAAGCTTCACTATGTAGTACTCTCTACAAAACCTTTCTTTCTGCACAGGGAGGAGATCAATTCTACTTAAAGACATTGTGCAGCAATTACCAGTGTACTCACACCCAGACAGAGACACCAGGCTGCAGCCCAGTAACTCACATGCCTCTGTAAAACACTCATCACCATGTCAAATACTGGACATATTAACAAGACTGAAACATAGAAGAAATGTGGGGTGGAGGGTGTGGGGTGCGTGCCTTCTAGTTCCCATTTAATCATGTCCATGAATTTCCAAAACTGCAGGAAAGAATACTCTCATCAGCCCCTTCCAGTTCCCTTACAAAACTAATTCAGTAGGAAACACACTCAGCTGTCAAATCCATCCCATTTATTGAGCACTTGTCTGATTAGAAACAAAAGGAAGGACAAAGTAATCTTTGGAGGAAAGAAGAAAGAAACCGTAACACTGGATTATGCAGAGAAGAATCTTATTTGAGAAAAAAATGCTTCTGACATTTATCAAAACCACAAACTGACACTTCAAAAGGAAAAAAGAAGACAGCTTACAAGGCAAAGGTTAATTTGGTTATGTTTAATTTTCTTCCCCCCAAAGGCTCATTCGTGTCTTCTGCCAATCCAACTCTGAATAATCTCTCAGGTGTATCATCCTTAACAACTGCTGCTTTGTTCTCAAAGCTTTTAAACATTCTAAATAAAACCTGAGAGAAGAATGTGTGTTTATTTTTCCATCTCCTCTTAATGGTTTCAGAAGCCCAGTTTATACTTGCGAGGAACTGGAAATCTAACCTCAGTCATTTTTGCTACCCTAGCTTCTACCTCTGTGCTGCTGCAGAGTGATTCTGGCATGGCTAGCAGCATCACAGCCACTTCCAAAGCAGTGGCAGAGTCCTGGGATGAAAAGCCAAATGCCACTTTCTAAGTATTTGCAAATTACTCTAGGGAAGCAGAGCAGTGGAGAGGACAATGATCTTGTCTCTACAGAAGAGCTGTAACATGAGGGGAAGATAAAGCACCTTTCACCTGCCTGATCACAAGTCACCAGTGAAAGTGATCTGTTTCTAGGCTTATTCAAAACTTTTATCTCTCTGAATACAGTAATAGGGGGGAAAATATTTACTACTACTATGGTTTATAAAACATTTTTTAAAAACAGTGTGGAAGCATTTGAAAGCCTTCAGATACTGAATACATTCTGCAACCACTTTTGAAACCTTGGCACAAAAAGCTTCAAGAGACAACACAGCTCTTACCCTTATGAAAACTGTATTTTCTTTAACATGCCAAAAAAACAAACTAAAACAAAGAGAGTCAAGCATAGGCAGAAGAGAAACCAAAAAAGGATCAAGTAAGGGCAAAATTATACCACTGCAGATTTTAACCAATCTATAGGCCATTTTTTGCTTGACTGTCAGTATTACACAGGGTCAAAATGACCAATAATAAAGAAAAATATCCAGTAATTACTAATTTATTGGCCAAATAAGACCCTCAGACCATCTTGAGGGTACACACCTTGCCACCTTTGAAAACCTGCTCTTTAAAGAATGCATGACAGCAGTAACAAACTCTCCAAGGAAGCCATATAAACAAATTCAGTTTTTCAGATGAAAAGGAAGGAGGAAAAAAACCCAAGAATATAGCTACAGTCCACTTAATTCATACTTCACAGTCATCCTAAAAAATGGCAATGCCTCTTTATCACTTCCCTACCTACATGTACACCTTTTCAGCAAGCATTTCTCTTGAAAGCTTTGACCATCAGTGTTTGTTTTGTGGGGCTTTTGTATTCTAACTGCTCAACACATTACAAATATTTAAAAAAGAAATCCAAAAGCACTAAGCAGCTAAGGAAAGCCCCCCCACAACAAAAAGAAACTTCTCTTAGTCATTTGGGATACATAGTTGAGCACAGATAAATGATGACTTACACATAATCCAGTGGAAGAAATCTATTCAACAGCTCTCTGACCCCAAAACAAAACAAAGCAAATATCAGAAGGCAGCCTTGAAACCCAGAATTTTAGGGGTTTTTTAGGGTTTTTTTTCTTTTGTTTTTCAAATAGGAATGTTCTCAATACAGTGAAAAACCACTAAAGAGACACTCAGAATGTGTGTTTACATAGATCTTTATTGAAGCACTGAGTATCCACAAGCACTTGGGACACAGCACAGTTATAGCTCTGCACCTGCTATGTGCACCTATCCCTTCCCTGATAATTCCAACTCAACAGCCTTTGCAACAGTGCTTACAAAACACCTCTTAAAAAATACTCAACTGCTCTGCCAAGACAGTACAGAAAACTAAGAATAAGCTGTGACTCAATGCTCCTTCTCCTCTACAATGCTTAGTTTCTAATGTTTTGAATGTGTACAAGATGCATATTGCCCCCTCCACAGAAAAGCTCACCTTTTGTTCAACATGGGAATAAATTCCTTTCTGCTGCTGTGAAAAGAAAACCCTTCATGGCACACTCAAAAGACCTTTTCAGTTTAGATTTTAAAAAGGTAATCTGATGTAATGAAAATTGCTTGAAAACATCTGGACTAAAGTAAAATCCAACAAGGAGCAATGGATAGGCTATTTTCAGCCTTGGGACATTCTGTTTCTTGCTTAAAAGCCTACATTTGTAGTGCTGACATCTCTATACAATGCTCACTTCTGTTAGTACTGTCCAGACAATTATAAAAATGATTTCTCAAAAACCCAGTCACCAGAACAATTTGGTACTTCAAAATTCCTTCTGTTCCAGTTTCACTGATTACAGCAATCACTTTTTCAAGCAGGTCATTCAAACAACAAAACAAACAGGAACGACTGTCATGGTTCATAAGACCCACGAGGAGACAGGAGTGGGGTGAAACCCTATTAGAACATAAAGATTTCCCAAGATATGCACATATTTAACTGTAGCAGTGTTCTATGTTAGGTCTTTTTCAAATGAATGAAAATCTAGAGCTCAACCATAATCCAATTAAGCTATATTGCATTTGCATCATCTTCACATGTTGGATTTAAAGTCATTTTTTAGATCAAAGTTTGAAAAAAACAGTAAAAAATGGAACCATAATTTCCAAAATTACCCAGGTAATTTGAAAATTTTCTTAAGTTAATTTTGAGGTTATTAAATGTAAAACTATACACCCACAAAAGACTGTGTGGTTCTGTGGCTTCTGCAATTGAAGTAGAGTATTTCATTGACAAGAGAGTTCTTAATTTTATTCCGTTATCTCAAAATGCAACCAATTCTTCTTAGAGAGGAAGCAGACACACTGCCAATATTTGCATGCCTGATTTTTCTGCTCAGTTCTCTATCATTTAGTATGCTCTACTGTAACTCAGTTACTTGTATCTGACATTTTCTGAAAGTAGCAAACATGCCAGGATGCCAGGTAGCAACATACATTTAAATGAGAAACTACACTTTGGCCAAAACTACCCTAAGCACATTCTGCAGGTATTATCCCAGGTTTTACAGGTTTGCACCACCACCAGCAACACACATGTGCTAGGTGCTCCAGTGAAATACATTTGTGTTCTTCTATTTCCTCCAATTATTCTTAAGGACAAAGGCTTGACTAACAAGACTCATTGTAACAAGCTCCATCACTCCTCACTTTCAGAATGCTCCCTCATATTCTGGAATCTGCACACAACACCTGCAGCAGAAGAAGTGGTATTTTAGAAAGTGTGTGTGCATACACCCACATAAATCCTGCTAGGCCAAAATTCAAATGGCAAGAATTTGTGAAAACAAAAACCAATTTCTAGTACAAGAGTTAACTTCAATTTTGCAAGGAAAGGAAACCAGACTTTTGGAAGATCAAAACATATATAATATGGATGTATGGTATTTGTGAAAAATAGAAAGAGCTGTATTTATAGATCAATGTCTTTACATATTTATCTTATTACTTAGTTTAGGTGTTTTAAAATTACATTTATGGGAAATTTTAAAAAGGCATTAAGTGAAGTTCTCAAAACTTACAAATAGAGACTTGCATGTAAGCAGATGGTACCAAAGTCTCACATGCCAGCTGTTCTGGACTTCTAACAGGATTCAGCATGCAGTAGCACACATCATGTAAGTTTTAGTGGAAAGAAGTGAGAAATGGAAGTCCTTTTCTAATCTTGTATCAAAACTAATTACAGCTCTAATTCTAAGACAGCTATTTTTAAAGGGCGCAGAAAAATAGCAATATATTCCTTCAGCTTGACATCTGAGTTTATTTTCTTGCTACATGGCTTTTTATCAGATTTTAGAATAAGCTGAGGTTTGTGCCACAAAAAAACCCAACTGCTAACAGTCAGTTTTGAGGGTAAAGCCAGGGACCTCATGCTTGACTGGAAAAGGAGAAAGGGGAGGACAGAGAAAGTAGTCTGGTAAATTCTTCCCTCATGCTGAAGGTTCTTCTCTGTAATCAAGTATAAAGAAGGGAAGAGACTGGTCTTTTTAGACATCACTATCATTTTTCTTTTAATCTCATAGAAAAATCTAAAGGTAAAAGTTATACAGCTTCTTTTGTAATATAAAAGGATTTCCTGAATGCTGAATTTGCATGGGAATCAACAGCAAATATGCAATTACTGGCCATTAAATAGACTGATTGGCTTCAACAGCTTTCCCAAAAGACAAAAAGACCACAAGGCATCCATACACAGGCACTGCAGACACAGACACAGTTTTCTCTATCCTAGAATCAAATCTAACAGCTGGAAATTGAGTATTACCCAGTGGAGAGTGTCTTTGTAAAAATACTGTTAGCATATCCCCTCTAAGAATTCCTGCTTGAGTCAAGTAGGCACCAAGGGTTTAAAGAGAGCCTGGAAAAGCAAATTTTGAAAGGCATAAGTGCCTTAAGTGATTCAAGCACTTAAAATGTCAATGACCTTTAGTAGTTTTGCCTCTTAAGGAAGGCTATTGTATAGATGCCATACCTCCCTGTCAGCAACATCTCATCTTGCACACCATGCAACAACAGACCCTGCATGACAAGGCCACTTGTCCCAACTCTCAGCTTCAATCCAGCCAAGCCATAAGAATGTAAAAATGGACAACAGTTCCATGTACAACAGAACAACAGTAGAATGAAAGCACAGCAGCAAAGGATTCCTAGGAAAGTCTAACAGCAAGAAGCACAGGTAATCAGCAGCACTTCCTCATTTGCAGTAATCAGTATCAGAAATTCCCAGAGCCCTCTGTGGGTGTCAAGGAGATCTTTCTAACAGCAATTTCTCCAAATTCCTTCAAAGCCTGATGTAAGGCCATAGCATCCTCTAGCTGCCCTGACAAGGGGTTCCACAGCATTCAGTATCTCAGTAACTGTTTTTGTCTGGTGTTGAAACCCTTACCTGCTAAGAACACTCTCACCTGGTGTCCCTTAACTGCTGTGCTAGAGGAATGGACACCCATTTCCTCTTCACCCTCTCTTACATTTCTTTTGGACAGCACTGTTTCACCCATTACTCATGTCTCTCAACTAAGATGATAAGGTGAAATGATCCTAACTTATTTAGACATTTCTCATATGGAAACTATTACATACCTTTGCATCACTCCTGACTCCTCTCCCTGTATCTTCTCCACTTCCTAAACTTCCCACTAAAATGACCAAAGACTCCAGACAAACAAAATATAGTCATGGATCCACTGTATTGAACCTGTAAGAGGTACTGTGATCCTTTTGTCAGACCAGCTGTGGCAGCTCAGAGACAATCACTGCCTATGCCACACAAATTTACCTAAACTCAATCTTTGCCCCATGCCATTTTCAGATTTAAACACTCCTCTGCTCCTCAAAGGGCAGGACAGAGGCAAGCAATAAGAGGAAGAGTTCACTGACAAGAATTCCACTCAAACTCTAAGAGACTTTAAAGCAATATAATAAAACCAAAGCATGTCCAGCACAAGGAGGCCCAATCTAAAGCAGCAGACCATGTGATTCTCTCAAATGACAGAGCCCTACTATTCCCTTAGGATGAAGTTGCTGTTGTCACAGACTAGTCTAAGGCATAAGTCCTGAGTGACCTAACCAGACTTTATTTCATGCACTTAGGAAAAAGGAAAATAACTTGGTTTTGCCTGGAAGTGGAGTGGCAAATCTAGAAGAAAGAGCAATAAAAACAACCATAGTACATAGCACCGTGGAGCAGAAGCATCTCATTAATGCCCAGCCCATCATCACTCCCAGAAGCAAAGCTCATCTATGACACACTGTGGGTTCCAGTACAGCTCCAAACATAGTGGTTTCCTCACATTTTCTTTTCTGCTTGTTGCTTACTCTTTTCTGGCTTCTAGGTAAGTTCTGGGAAAACAGATGCAAGGATGACTTCCAAGTGACAAGAATTTTGCACATACAAAGAAAAATATTAATGCTAGTAATTTTCATCTGCTAAGTAATAACTTGAAGAAATTCTAAGCATGTATGCCAATATCAAAAGACAGATGGCAAAACAAATTAATACAATACTGTGGAAATCCTGTAGAGAACAGCAAAAGAGTCAGATGTCTGAAGTAAACAGCCAGCAAGAAATTTACATACACTGTTCTATGAACAAGTTCTATGTTCCATATACAAGTTTTATGAAATTGTCAAAAGAAACAGAAAGGAATCCAAACATCCCAATTTACCTCACTGTACAAACAGAAATTACACTTGCACACATTAACTGACATTCAAGAGAATCCTTTGGAAAGTGTGAGGGCTCCCTCTTCTGACAACACTTTGAGCAAACTGCAGAACTTGCAGGCTGTGCTGTTCCGAAAAAAAATCTTGGCTCACATACATGATATTTATTTCCTATTAGCTAAGAAAGCTGACAGTGCTTTCATCTTAAGGGAAAGTAAACCTAAGCCAAATAAACTGTTAATTATTGTTGTTTTAAGAAAATTGACTTGAATCTTACAAAGTAGTGTTTAAAAATAATGCATATTTTGATAGTATAACTTGCAAGGAGCTACCTAAAATAGGCAGCAAGACTGACATGACAGTATTTAAGAGATTAATAGATAAGATGAGCTGTACCCATAAGCAGAAGATAAAATAACAAAAGGCACTTTATAACCAAACGCAGAGCTACTGAAGTAATATCTGAATAATCCTCAGAACCAGACACCACTGGATTTACAGACACAGCTCCCTTCTAAATCAGACTACAAAACCCCTGGTTAAGCAGGCACTGGAAATCAATAGTGCCCAACGATATAAATACATATCTGACAAGCACAGACTCTGTTTTAATCTTTTTCTTTTAAGATCCATCTGTGTGACCACATCTCCTTCTGTTGAGCTGCTGCCACTCCCCTTGGGCTGATTACTCAAACCAGCTTTCCTTTTAACCAACCCCCTCAACCTTGGCTGGGCAAACCTGAAACAGCTTCTCTGTACCCTCAAAATCATAGGATGAACCAGAAAATACACAGGTTAGTGGTAAGCCCTTAAGTATCATTAACTCATAGATACAATAAATTCAAAAGCACTACAGCTCACTACAGCCAGTATATTTAGGTCATTTCCACAGAGGATGTCAACTTTCACACAAGAGCTGCTCACTCAGACTGCAAGCATTCTTTGAAAGCAGATGCCTTGTTTATTCACAAAACTTGGAAAGTTCACACATCCCTTAATAATGGAAAAATTCAAGCACTTCTCTGCAAAATCTATCCCCTCCACATGTCCTGTAAACTCAATATATTCAACAAAGCAAGCCAGGGCTTGCTTTTGCTCCTGTGGTCTACAAGAGGTGACTCTTTCACAAGCTCTTCACTCTTTCTTATTTAAAATTCTGCTGCACACTTTTTTAACCCAGCCTAAAACCTGTGTGTGAAACAGATCTCCACCCTTCATCCACCTTCATAAATCATCATTCTCAGGATACAGAAATTTCCTTTTCATCCTCATGGAAGATTGATGCCTGATCCCCAGTTTATTTCCCTATTGTTCCCTCTCCTCTGGAGACAGCTGACATTACTTACGCTCTCTGGCTGAGGATCTCTGAATCTAATCACCCAGAGCTTCCAAAACCCCAAATGCACACTGTGAACACATCAGGACAAGCTCAGTTGTGCTTGTAGCAATATGATGTAAATCTGTTATGTTCCTGAGTCAGATTTTTAACTCAACAGCTCTCATACTTTAAAACATTCTAATTTAAGTATGCATACTTCAATAACACATGAGTGAACTGAACAGGCAAAGCTAATTCTGCTTAGCAGGAGAGTCAATAGGAGCAGGCACTGACTGTCCACAGTCTCTACCATGGAGCCAAGTCAGAGACCCCAGAGATGAGAGGGGGAGCACTAAAGCTGCAAGATGGGTGAGCACAGCAGCTCTCATTGCAAGTATGGTACCACTGGGATTTTTAGAGGTGCCTTTTGTCAGCAGCAATAATACTGGCTGCATGCAAGTGAAAATTCATTCTGTGAAAGAGCAGCTCCCACAGGCAATGGAGACAGGCAACAGAGAGAACAGAACAGCTCCTCTGACCACATGGCCTCAGCAGACATATTCACATACATAACAAACAAAACTCACTTCAAATCAAAATTACTTTCCACTGAGTCTTAATAGAACTTAGCAAGCTCCTCCCAAGAAAACCAGTATGTGTGTTTTAGAAGTGCTTCTGAAGTACTGAAGAAAAATACAACCATTTCTACTGCATCTCATTTAACCTTTCATTATGCTTTAATTAACATAGTTTCTAATGGTCAGTCACGATGTACATTAATATTAGTCCAACTTCTATTTGAGGCCTACTATTCATTTCTCTTTTCCATCCTCCCCATGAAAGTACTAATACCTAATACTTGAAACTATAAAACCTATCCCAGTCTTTCAAAGGCTCTACAGTTTAAAGTCCCCATCTCACCAAACAGCAAAATTTTCCTGCTATACCAGCAAAGCAGGGTCTGTACAAACACCACTGCAATATAACATTAAAGTTTTACAAAAAAGAAAAAAAAATCCCAACCACACTTTTTAAAACAAAATTACACTGGAAATATTAATATGATTTCTTAATAAATCTGGTTGTCATAAAACAGGAAAAGGGCATTTCTCACCTTACCTTAGGAAGCTTAGATATTACTGAAGAACCCAAATTACATGTATAAAATTTAAAATTAAGTCAGTTTATAATATATAATTATTGTTTCAGCTGAAATTGCCAGCTAAATAGCTGCTCACTTAGATATCTGACAACTGGAAACATTTACACTTGAAAATGGAAATAAAGCCAAAAGCATTGAGACACACAGGCAAAATAGACACTTTCATATTACTTTTCTTCCTATTTGAAATCAACTTGTTTTACCTTCTCACAGAAGTCAGTAAGAGCTGTGAAGTCCCATTTCTTGGAATAAGCAACATTGTACCTCAATATGGCCTCCTAAGGAAGAAGCACAACAAAACAGAGCTAATTATTAATGGAAGAAAAACCATTGTAGGAAATTTCCTTGCTGAAGGAGCAGCACCATCTGGTGGCTAAAACCTGCCACAGAGCCCACCAAAATCCAGAACACTTAATTTGCTCTATTAATATAGAGAAAATCCTTGATATCTTGGTCAAAATCCTTGAAAATCTCTGGTTTGGCTTTAGCAATGAATAAGCTTCAGTCTATGGGGTTTTTTCTCCTAACACAAAATAAGGCAAGGCATATGTCCCAACAAACAACATAAATGTTTCCCATCCCACACTTGCTCTTGTTAACAGTCCCAGTAAAAGTTATTTAAGATATAAAAGCAATACAGCAGATGTTGTACCAGTTTGGGAACTTAAAAAATCAGAACCACAGCAAACTAAATAGACCCTTTACAACAACACCACCCTTAAAAAATTCACAAGAAAAAAACAAATAAAATAACATCAAGGCAAGTCTCCTCAGTTGCTGGGGAAGGTCTATTTGTTCATTTGAAGTTTATCTATAGCTTTTGCATCCTCCTCCTTCCCTGCCTTTCAGGTATAACCTAAATTACGTTATTCTTCACCAAAAAAACATAATAGCAACTCTAAGCTGCTCCAAATCAATATTCATCTTACTGTAAGACTTTATGCCAACATAACTGTAAAAGTTATCAAGAGCATTAGTCTCTAAAATCTACAGATGTTTGTCAGCAGCTTGAACTGTGATTTCAGTGGAGTGAACTGATGCGAAGAGTTACTATTCCCAACTCTCACCTGTGCATCCCCAACCATCTGGCCACACAAAACTCTCATGCTATGCTTACCACAGTCTAGTACATACTGCTGGACAAACTCAGTTTTGTGTAGACCTTAAAATGGCAATTCATTTAAATAATCTGAATAAATTCACTGGTAACACTTAGTACTCATTAAGAACCTTCATTCCTAAGAAATCCCTTGAACAGCAGAGATTTTTTCAAAGTCATTAAACAAACAGAACCAAGCCAGAGTCACTGGTAGTACACAGACAACCTGAATGTATCTATATGCATAGAGACTTGATTTCAAACTGACAGGCTTACCTTCAAATCATGTGAGCAGGTAAATTTGTTAAGTAAGGCAGTTTGGATTAGTTCCCATCGACTTCCAGCAGTTCTATCTCCATTCTTTAAAGTAAAACCCCAAAACAAAGTCAAATTAAATTATTCAAAACATAAAGACACATTTACTGTCATTTGTAAAATTGCTAAGTGAAAAGACTAAGCATATTTAATAGAAGCTATAAGAATTCTTTCTTTCTGAGTCGAGTATCAATAATCATTGTAGAGTTTTTACTACAGGACACACTTGCTGATTACATTCACCCTAGTCAGAAGTATTTCAGTGGGTATGCTTAGGTCTCAAGCAGTGACAAGAAATACCAGACCAAAAAGCATGCAGGGCTAATGTCTGCAATTGTTTTAGCAGAAAACAGTCAGATACATCTCGCTACAGTCAGATACATCTCACTATCAGCAATACCTGACAGAATATTATAATCAAAATACATCTCACTATCAGCAATATATGACAGAATATTATAATCAAACTGTGCTTACAAATTCATTCACATCTGTTGAAATTGCAAGTTGCTTCACACACACATAATAGACAAATTATAAATATGTAAGTAAATAAATATATTATTTATAAGGAGTTCAAGTTTAAGCTCCATATAAGTATAGAAATATATATATATCATCAAATCACTGACTAAGTAAAATAATTACCAGGAAATAAAAAAGTCTTCTGCTCTGTCTGAAGCATCATGACCCAAAATCCAGTTTTTCAGACTTGATTTTCTAATTCCATAGTCAGTCTGACAATTGAGCAAATGCAGTAAACTGAAAACTTGTCTATGTGGAAACGAACTTATTTGATCACACAACTGTAAATAATTAATCTTACCTCATCCTCTACAGGGTATAAATTTTGTTCTGAGCAGGGCATTTTAACATGTTTGTTGTCCCACAAATCTTTGTAGTGAGTTGGAAAAGGTTTAGGTACCTCTCCTTCCCTCAGAAGATCTACCTGCAACACAGAAGGACAGGGGGAAAAAATCAGACTCTACTTTCAAGTTTTTAAGCGGAAGAAATAAAAAGTAAGCAAAAACACAGTTTAAAAAACTCTCATCTACAGCCATCCTTTTTGGAAAGGGGAAAGCTACAAACTGACTACATGATAGCTACTGAGAAAAAAAATCCACCTGTTAATCTTACATTATACTTGCTGAAAAGGATGCCACCTTAACACAGTCAAATAAAGCAATATATTCAATCACTTACTACATCTCCAAACACCAGCTAAAGATTTCCTCATTCATCAATTTAGGTACCTACATATTTTCATCCAAACATTTTCAAAATGTAGTTACAAATGTAGCCATAGTTAAATAACATATTAGCAGGGTGCCCCAGACCAGGAAGGAACGATGAATCTGACTCCACGATCTCAGAAGGCTAATTTATGAATTTATTATGCTATATTATATTAAAGAATGCTATACTAAACTATACTAAAGAATAGAGAAAGGATGCTTACAGAAGGCTAAAAAGATAATAATGAAAGCTCGTGACTCTCTCCAGAGTCCTGACACAGCTTGGCCCTGACTGGCCAAAGAGTGAAAACAACTCACAGCAGAAACCAATGAAACAATCACCTGTTGGATAAACAATCTCCAAACACATTCCACATGAGCATAGCACAGGAGAAGCAAATGAGATAATGTTTGTTTTCATTTTTCTCTGAGGCTTCTCAGCTTCCCAGGAGAAAAATCCCAGGTGAAGGGATTTTTCAGAAAATGTGAATGTGACAATTATATGCAGAAATAGTATTTTTAACCTAACACTGAAAGGGATGAGGAATCATAATAGCTAGAGCAATGTCTCAAGTTTACTCTAGAGAATATCAGAAAAGTAAAAAGAATGCCACATTCTTGAAGACTCAATTTGCTATTCGGCCCTCTAACAGAACTAAGTCTCTCAGAATAAGTATTTAAACTCAATGTGCCTTTCTTTTGGTCAGCATTTATCCACCACCTCATAGTTTTCTGGTCATGTTTTGTTTCAACAATAATCGGATTGCATATTACTCCAAAGGATTAAAGAAAAACTTGTCAGATTTGATTTAAAATGCAGTGGTAAAATCACAAGAAACTCTGCTTCATTCCTTGTCTTTTCCATATCTTGACTATCTTGAGCCTTTTGTATGTCTTGAACCCAAACCAGAATTACATTAAAATGAAAATATAGCATGAAAATGCTGGAAGTACCAATTTTACTTGTAGACATATCTCAATTCTCAAACTTTACAACTCAGTCAAGGAAGCACTCACAACCCCCCACAAAACAAAAATACTTGCCCCTAACAAGACTGAGGCAACAGAACCATTTGTCCTGTGTTGACTGTATGATGCTTTTATCCCCAATTGTCTTGTTCTGTTTATGCTGAATAATAATTTGTGCACCTTTAAGACTTGTTCAAGAGAGTGAAGAGAGAGAGAAGAAGCAGCAGTTTGTTTTCAGACACTGCACTCACTCCTCCACATTCCTGCTCCTGGACTGTGTTGTCTGC
>JAYDZK010000271.1:7663942-7694469 GCA_034509185.1 Euphonia xanthogaster | reverse complement strand
ACTCGTTACTTTAAACCCCAGATTTTTGGTTGGTCCATGAATGCAGGCATGGAACAAGAGGTTTTCTGCAGTGCTGTGTTGCCTGCAGCAGGTAACAGGTGTTATAACTTTGTGTGCCAGCCTTTGGCAGAAGCCTGGAGGATGGGCTTTGGAGGTTGCCTCTAGAAACTTAGATGTTATGTAGACAAGGATTGCTTCATCTTGACTTTTGGGACAGTAGTGAAATCTATTAGAAACTGCTAACTTGTGTAAGCACTGAGTTTCTCCAGCTGTCTAGTTACAAGGGAGATAGAAACCATATTGATAACACTGTTCACAATTTTATGAGCTATTTTTTCTGTATTGCCATTCACATTCAGCATCAAGTGTGGGCCAGTAAAACCCCTTAGAATGCATTTCCTTGAGCCTGCAGCTGTTGGAGTCATGCATCAGTTAAGTAGGGTTGGATAAAACGGACTAGAAAGCACAGAAGCTTTAAAGAGATCTGCTGCTTTAGCACCTTATCAACAGCAGGCATCTTCCATGTCTCCTAGTGAAGAAGTGCCTTGGCACACCTTATCTCTGCACGTATGCCAGTTTCTCTAGGCCAGTTTCTCTGGCTTTTTAGGCCACTGGTTTGCAAGAGCACAAGTGTGTCCCTGTAGGAGAAAGATGGACAAGTGAAAAATTAACCAAGCTCACATATTTCATGCGTGATCATCACTGGTTCTGAGTGTATTCTTTACATTTTTCACATCCCTAAATAGGTCAGTTATTTCAATGCAAGGAAATACTTCTTTTCATAAAAGGCATTTTTTATTTAGTATCAGAGTATTGGGAAACTAAATTAATGCATTATTGTATCAGGCTGGGTTGCTCAGTGAGGAAACAGTGCTTTGTAATCAGACAACAGGAATGTTTTTAGAAGGCTTGTAGTGCCTGCTGCAAGATGTAATTAAGCAAATAGTCATTGAAAACAAAAACAACCAACAGCCCACACAGTATGAGTTCCTTGGCTGACTGATGTAATCTATAAAAAGTTAGCACAGCTAGGGAGGAAAAAAAAAAGCACTCAGTCAATTGAACTTTTTATAGTCCTTTTTCATGCTCACTACAGTATACACATGGTGCATTCCAGCTCTGCTACTGTAGGCAAGAATTTTCCAGAAATACCCATCCATCCTTAGCTTATTGCATGGATTAAAGAAAAAAAATGAATATGGCTTACATTTTGAACTGGACTTGGAAAATACAAAAGTATTTGTTTTTGTTTTCCCCCAGGATACAGATGAGTTTATCTTGCCCACAGGAGCCAACAAAACCCGAGGCAGATTTGAGCTGGCCTTTTTCACCATTGGAGGATGTTGTATGACAGGTAGGTGATTGTGGTTTTCACTTCTCCCAGCTGTCCAGGTGACACCTATGCACTACAGTAATGGGTGAAATTGGAAATGTCTTGTTCTGCAAGACATTGCCTGTTCTAATCTTAAGTAAAGAGATACTTGATATTAGTTTATACACTGAATTCTGTTCTCAGTATTTGCTTCTAGTGTTGTTTATTCTTTTTCTTCTTAAAGAGTAATAACTGATATTATTTCAACCAGGGGCAGCATTTGGTGCACTGAATGGTTTGAGGCTTGGCTTGAAGGAGACACAGAATATGGCATGGTCAAAACCTAGAAATGTACAGTAAGTGTCCCATCTAAAATAAAATGTAGTTCCTAGTGACAGAGTTGTTTCTTCCAGTTTATACAAGGTTAGATCTGAATATACTGCAAAAAGAAATGTTTTGGTGTTTTTTTTTCTTTAGTGGGGACAAGTGGGAGTCAGTATTTGTCTTGATCAAGTTATTACATGTTTTTAGTTACAGTGATGTTCAGTTCAACCTTTTTGCTTTTTATTTAGTCACAGTTGGTGTGTCCTGTGACTTACTTAAATATTTGAGAAATAATTACTACTTTGATGTTTCCTAAAAATCTACTTCAAAGTCAAAGCAGTTTTTATATGTAGAAGTATTCCCAGAAGCAGTAGTGTTTATTTTCAGCTATTTTTTGCTGTAATTTCTCTGAGCACGAGTCTCCCTTCTTTCCCAAGCTTTTCCCAAGCAGGAAAAGATTCAAATGCAGAGCTGGGCCTGCCTGGATTTGCATCAGGGCTGACATTGGTGTGTGCTGCTGAGCAGGCATTGCAGGGGGAGCTGTTCTGGGTTAGGGATCCAGGAGCACTCACAGCATTGATGTGTTTTAACCTTACCTGGTTGTTCAAAAGAACGCAGCAAAGACAGGAACATTTGTTTCAACAGGATGCCTCTTCTTCAAATAATGGCAGGTTCGACATAGCTATAGGAAAACCTAAGTGAGAGAGACATTGGAAACCTGAGGAACAGAGTAACTGGGGGAAAGCATGGGAAATTTTCACTCCAGAATACTTTGGAACAAGGACTTTTGGAAGAGTAATTTCATATTTCCTGGTACAGTTTTTATTGGCTCTGCTCCTTTTTAAATGGTTTCTATATTCATCCCCTTCTTTATCAAATTATTCACCACTATAATTATGACTCCTTCATAATGCTCTAGGTGAACAGAATTATATTTTAGGGTTTGGAATGAGCAGAGTTGGAGAAAGCCACGATGTTAAGCACAAACCTTGGCAGGTCAAGCCCAGGAGGTGGCAGTCAGTGCACGGGCTGCTGTAATCCTGGCTCTGCAAGGCAAAGGTCTGCTGAAGGTCATCACCTTCCAACAGTGCATTAAGTTCTCTTTTTCCCTCATCAGGTGCAGAGAAAAGACTTGCTTAGCTAGATTGCTTCCAAATTTATCCTTAATGTACATGGATTTATTTCTTAATGAATTTTAATTTTGCTGTTATTCGCTTGTCATCAAATACCTCGCAGTATGCCATAGTTGTTAGAAATACTGATTCTCTTAGCAATTCAGAATGAATATAAAGTTAAAAGGTGGGGCTTGTAATTAAGGCAAGGTTATCAATACCCTAGCCTCTTAGATTTCTTTTTTCCTCTTGTTTCAAAGTAAAATGTTCCATTATTGTTTAGTTCGTTGCCTAACCATATTCAGTAACGACCTGTGTCCTAAGGAAAATGATAAAAAAAGGAAAAACAATAGACAATTAAATCAGAAGGAACATAAAGCAATTAAAGTGTCAGCCATTAAATGCTGAACTTGAGTTCCAGTGGTAGTCAGCTGTCCAGAGCAATACTGTGCCTGTGATAGTGTTACACTGCTGGGAGATAAAGATCAGTCATTTCTTCTGGCTGCTGTTGTCACCGTTCTGGAGACAGCTGGTACCAGCAAGAAGTGGCATTGTGCTTCCCTGAGAGCGCACTGAGGGTTCTCTTTTCCTCTTAAGTGCTAGTCTGGAAGCCTACACACAGACCAGACACACAGACACACCTCCTGGCCTTCTGCTGGGTGCTGCTGGGCAGATGGGGTTGTAAGGGACTGTCTCTTCCCTTCCTGCCTTACTGCAGGCCAGACTTGCTTTTTTGCCCACACCATTTGCTCAGGCATCCCCACACTCCCTGACACATGGTCCTTGTAGAGGAGCTCTGAGGCTTTCTTGGAGACCTTTTACCCAGCTAAGCCTGCCTAAGTGTATCAGTTATTCCTGGAGCTGAGTGTGGTCTCCATGTAAGGAAGGACAACTCAGGTTAGAAAGTCATTTGAAGGGAAGAGATTTGAGTCTTGGGGAGGGTCAGGAGAGAAAGATTTTCTAAAGGCTTGACAGGACAGAATATTTGCTTTCAAAAGCTTTTAGTTCATCACTGCAGTTTTCTAACCACATACATAGTGTAAACACACAAGCCCTACTGTCACAAACACTGCCTTGATGTAAATACAGAGTGCTAAAGGTTTTCATACCTCTTTAACTCCTTTGTAGAATCCTAAATATGGTGACAAGGCAAGGAGCATTATGGGCTAACACTCTGGGATCACTGGGTAAGTAAAGTCATTCCTTTATAGGGAAAGCAACTTAAAGTTGGAATTGTGGGAAAGTGTATTATCTGAATAAGAATGTTCTCCAAATTTTCATTATTAAATCCATCAGGAAAAAGTGCAGGTTTTTTTCTTTGGGGGCTTGAGGGTATTTCAGTAGATAGGAAAATGGAAATTAAAGGCTAAAATTAAATTAATTAAATTTAATTAAAACCCAATTTTTTTACTGTATTATAACCATTATTATATTTTTTACTGTCAAAATTCTAGCTATATCAGAAATAACTAGAAACTACAGATAACTTTTTACTTGTTAATAAATTCCAATTAAATTACAGCTTAAATAAAAAATATAATTTAATATTTCTGAAATAAATAACCTACAGTGAGACTCTGTGGTCATGTGATCAACTGCCTAATGTTTGTTTCCTGTTCAAGTCAACAAAATGTTTATGTAAAGAAGAAATATGATAGCACAAAGATTTATCCTTTAAATGATGGTACATTAGCAAGGAAAATCACACGAGATACCACTGACTCTAAACCTAAATGTTGCTTATAACTGATGTGGGTTAGAAAAAAAGAGAAAAGAAAATGACCAATAGCCTGAGGTATAAGAAAAAAACTTCTGTGAACTGAGATTTGGGTAAGAGGGGACTGTGGAATAAAATCACATCAGTTGCCTCAGAAAAAGAGATTATTTCATAAAAGTCAGTGAAATAATTAATGCCCTAGAATTTACAATTTTTTTACCTCCCCCAGAATCTTAAAAAATTAAAACTGATGCAATAACTTTAAAAGGAGATATCCAAAACTGATTAGGTTATTTTGAAGAAAAATAGTGATGGAACTTGTTGTCCTACAAAGTTGTAGTTGGAGTTAGCAATATTTAAGACTACATCAGAGACTACATCATGTTATAACCCAGTGTACATCTGCTTGACTTTTGAGAAATGCATCAAACTGTAGGCTAAGCTGCATGCGTGACATTTTATTTCAGTCTTATTTCTGAAGAGCAGATTAGCTGCCATTTAATTTGGGCATTAGCATTTGAGGCATTGTCTAGAGGGCAGAGTTAGAGGGAGGATTCTGAGCTACAGCAAGAAAGGCATTTTTTCTACAAGCAGTGCATGTTGCCTGCTGAATTTTATGGGCCATTTTTTGTTTGGATATTTTTTCTTTTTTTTATTCCAAGTCTAACAAAAACACCTCTGAGAATTGAGATGCAGGCACACTGCAGTTCAAGGTTTCAGTTTGAGTGACACATTAACAGGTTTTTCCAGCTGTGTTTGAAGAAAGATTACTCAAGAAAATGTTTGTGCATTCCAGGAACAAATTGTTATTTTTCTTACAAAACGTGGCCTCCAAAATCACAGAGTTGAGCAGAACTTTGTATTTGGCATTCTGATAAATCACTTTCTTGTCCTTGCTGCCAGAGAAATTCCTTTCAAGGAGCTGAATTATTTTTGCATCTTACTTCACCTCGTGCAGCCTTTCTGTACCTCAGAGATTCTTTTTGTCACTACTGGCAGTTTGTGTCATTCTGTTCCTGAACAGAAGCAACATCTGTGTGGAACTGCTTTAAAAAATTCTGTTGAGTTCAGCTTTTCCTTCCCTCATTGCTGATCTACTTGCTGCTAAGAGAAACTGAAATACCCTTGCCTAGGCTGAATGATGCTGCTGTTAACTCATTGACTGTGGTTGCTTAGGAAGGATTTCTGCCTTTTAGCAGAAGGAAAGATTTCAAATTCTTGGAGGGCAAGGAATGAGTTTAATGGCATTGTCTTTGTCACTTCAAAGTGATGACATACTTTGCTGTTCTTTGCCAGAAATATGAGTGTATCATGAGGGGTGAGGATGGGCTGGGCTTTTCCTTTCATCAAAATGGATAAATGGTATATGCAGCCATGCTAAAAAGCCCAGGCATTTCTCTTTCCAGTCCTTTCCAGGACAGTCCCTAAAGTTATCCCAAAGCAAAAGGCCCTCTGGGGATAAAGATTTCATGCACAAGCAGAGGTGAAACAGCTGTAAATGTCAAACCCCAAGCATTCTAATAGTCATTTTTAAAAGAAACATAACCCATTGTACTCCAGCTCTTGGTAGCATGATCTGAATGCTGTACTTAACTCACATTTCATCACACATGGACAGCAATTTTCCCTACCTAGAGAGTGCTGCTTTAGTTTCATGTCATCCACAGAGGACTGTATGAAACTGCCAGTACAAATTTAAACACTGAATTTGCAAACAAATTAGAACTAGCAAAATAGGCTTACACTTCACTCAGTGCTTATAGCACATGTTATAATGAAAAATGCCACTTTATAACCAAACTATAGCTTGAGAAAGAAGAAATTGCTGTACAGGAAGAGATTTGGAAAAGAAACACCAAAGATGGGATTTTGCAGAGGATTCCCTTCAAATAAGCAGAAAATCTGTTCCTCAGAAGCATAGTCTAAGTAGCTACACCAAGCCTGGATTCTAAGCTTTGGGCCTCAGACCATGGAAGGTTTTTTTAATCTTTTTTTTTTTTCCTCAGCTCTACTTTACAGTGCATTTGGAGTCATCATTGAAAAAACACGAGGTGCAGAAGATGACCTGAACACCATAGCTGCTGGAACCTTGACAGGAATGCTATACAAAAGCACTGGTAGAGTAGCAAAATATTTCTCCTTTTCCTTCTCTTGTGCTTATCCTAGTTATTAGGATTCTCATTACTTTTACTAAATACTGTCCCGCTCTCAAAATTTGGTGTAAAAATGACTATTAGCTCAATGTCCCCTAACCCACAATGCCTTTCACCCAGCTAAGGCTACCTAAGGAAATCTTGCACTAAAAAAAAACATCCAGCTGAATTAAATTTGATTCTTTGCAGCTGCACAGGACTGACAGTAACCACGAGAGCCAAATGACTGTTGTACATTTATACTGAAGAAACAAGTCATTTATTTCCTCAGCTATATGGTGAGGTTGTATAAAATACATACCCACCTCATTCCTAGCCATGTTTGCAGCAATAGCAAGAATGAATTTAATTGTTTCTCAAGTCCATGAGTGGATGCAGGCAGATGGGAACCACCTTCCAAAGTGAATGGGGACAGGGAAGGAAAACACAGAACACAGAGATTGATTGCATGAACATGAAACTTAATAAAGAGATCCAGTAATTGACATGATAGTGGTACCTGGAGCTAAAAAAACCCTACACACAGAGAAGTTTATGTATTTGTGAAATTATTACTTAGGTTTGCATGAAACTGCTGTTTTGTGGTCTTTGCATAGTGGTCAAAACCAACAAAAAAGGTTATTTGAGAGCAGCATGGATTTAAGGTGAGACTGCTGATGCAAACTGAATTGTTTGCAGGAGAGAAGGTCTGCTCTTCATCAGCAAAATGGCTGTCAGCACATGTTCCAAGCTTAACAATTGGAGGTGTCTTTTTTAGAGGATTGCTGGGTACCACAGATTCACATTAGCACATGGAAAATGTTTTAGGTTACTCAGTAATTGTTTGGCTGCATGACTCACCTGCATTTTATGGAGGAGATAATGCAAGGATTGACCTCTGTACTTCTGCATATCTAACTGACCCTCAGTGTCTTAACAGTGTTCCTCAAGGCCTGCTTTTTTGGGGGGCAAAACAGTTTGAGTAACTCTATTTTCCTGATGGCTTAGAGTACCTGAAGCCACAAATAACTGGCTGGAACAGCCTTCATAAATATGAGACCCTTAACTTGGCAAGGGCACATAGCTCTCCTGTAATCCATTTCCTCCTTGGGATTTCATGAGTGATATGACAGATTACCAAGAACAGCTGGAAAGGGTAGCATACAGAAGCCTAGTATTTTCTGTAGGAGTTTATTAATAAGGAGAATTGTCATCTAATACTTCAGCAGAAGCATTCCCCTTACCTTCCAGAAGTATAGAGCTGGCATTATGTGTAATATTTTTTTGGCACAGTACAACCACAGATAACTACTCCAGTCACGTGCCCAGTCATCTGACACTACTGAGGTTTTTATTACCAGGGCACAGTGGGCCATTTGTTTTGTAACACAAGATCTACAGAGCTAATGGCAGTCCTTACAAAGGCAAATGAAGTCAGTAAATCTCTATTCATTACAATATTGTATTTCAAGTGTGTGCTGTACCTATGAACCAAAGTGCAGAGAAACTGCTGCCTCTCCTGTCACCTTATGCCAGAGCACCCTTTCTTATTCTGTATGGTAAAAAGTGTAAGTTCTGCCTTTACACTGCATCACTGGATATGTTTACCTTAAAACCTGGAATAGTTAAACCTGCAAAAGATCAGCACACATCATCTGACACATCAGGACTGTAATGATTACCTGTGCTACATAGAGTGCCATGACGTGTTGGCATTAAGAAAAGGAAAATGTCAAAGCTGTCAAGGACACTGAGTTATAAATCTCCATATTCCAGTGTCAGATGGAAGCTCACACAAACATGCCATTGCAAATTAAGGCTGCTCTGTAGTCCACAAAGGGTGGATACAGAGGTGCAGGCAGTGCTATTCAAGCTCTCACATTTCCCACTTCCATCATTCCTGCTTTGTAAAGAGATCAGGATCATACTTAAGAAGAAATGGGATAATGTATGGCAGGTCTTTTATAACTTCATGCTTTACCACAGCACTGATGGAGGAATCACATCAGAATCTGTTCTGCACTGAAAAACACTCCTGTGAACACTGCAAGACCTAGACTGAATTGCTGAAACCAATGATTTGAGTGAGTGGACAGGAGAAAAAAAAAACAGCTGGGAAGACTTTGTGAAGTCTGAGATTGGTTGCCCCAAACTGGTCCCAGTTTTCACAATTTGTCCTTGTAGAAGTGTTAATCATTACCAAAATAGCAGCAGTCAAACAGAACCTGCACGTTCTAAAGCCATTGATTGTGAGCAGTTTTGTGTAAAGCTGCTTGACACAGCTTGTGTGGGAGAAGATAAGAGAGGTTTGAAAGCTCTGCAAGTGAGGACAGTGGCAATTCAGCCCCCTCCCTGCAGTCACTGGCAGTGCCATCACTCATTGGAGCTGCTGGGGAAGTGGCTGAAGCAGTTCAAGCCCCAGTAGCAGCAGGTGGGAGCTGGGCTCCCCTCTGCAGAACTGCATGGCTTAGGTAAAAGACACCCAGTGAGTGGGACTGGACAACTGATGTTGAAGCAACTTCTGCTTGATTCATCTGACCAAAGTGATCTCCAGCTTTCACAGTGGTTTAAATTTAATGCCACAATTACTGACTACTTTCAGCCCAAATGCAGCAATAAAAGTACATATTAATTTGTTACACCAGACTTACAACTTCATGAGAGCAGTTTTTTGAGCTCACCACTTGACATCTACCCAGAACATTCAGTTTGGGTAGCAGTTAGAAGAAAACCCTTTGGGTTCCTCTGCCAGTGGCATATGCAAGAGAAATGTTACAGCAACTCAGTCAATTCAAGTTTTGCTAGAAGGGGGTCTGAAATGCTAAGTCCACAAGGATGGCTTTTCCATTTAATAAGATATATTTATTCTTTAATTTTAAGCAAATGCAGAAATTAGTATCTGTTATGCCATGTTTTTTCTCATAAATGTTACCAAGGACAAACATATCTTCAAACAAATGTTTGGCCTCCCTGCACGTGCTTTCAACCTCTTTTCTAAACTGGTCATCTTTATTTGGTGTTCTTGTTGTTGTATTAGTCAGGAAAGTAGCAAACCACCAAACAAGAATGGTTGTGCCCTATGGCACTGTTACACCCTCCCACCATGAAAATGCATGACTCCAGGTGTGACAGAGGTACAGCTGGCTGAAGCTCCTGCACTCCTCCCCAAGCATGCAGATTAATCACTCAGGAAAAGATGAACTAGCTGGGACTTTGGCCTGACCCACTGTGACAGCAATTAATTTCTCACTAGAATTCCTGACAGGCTTCAGTAAGCAAAAAAGTTAACCAACCTTTACCTCTTATCTGAGGGTTACACAGGTTATAGATGTTCTTTTTCTTGGATATTTTTTTTTCCTCTTTTGAGGTTAGGGGTAACAGGAACAAAAGTAAACTAATGCTTTGGACAAACTAAATTTCCTTTTGTGCAGTAGGCACCCGATCCTAGGTACAGCATCTCATGCCTTTGGAACAATAGATGTTACATAATTTGGTACAGAAAATGGTGTGTCTGAAAAGCAGGAATTGCATGCTAGCAATAGCTGAAGGTAGGAGTTGTCATTTTAAGACAGAACACAACCCTGAAAAGCCAAGACACTATGAATTAGGAAGGGCTGAATGTTTTATTGCCAGCAGTAAAATCTGGTGGGAGCTAAAGATCAGTTTTGTGACATCCTGTGGGCAGTTAAAGGCAGCTGTATTAGCTGACAGCTTCTGGAGCTGTAAAAAGCCTGTTCTCTGAGCCCAGCCCATGTTTTCCTTTGGGCCAGACAGGGCTGTTTTCTCATTCCTCTTGCCTGGAGAGGGGAAAGAGCTTTTTGGGGACTGCTGTAGGTACAGGCCTGGGATATCTTACCTTTCTGCAGTCTTTGGAAAAAAGTGAAGAACTTGCTTGTCATCCCTTAAGTTAAGGGCTGTGAGAAATTTAAGAACCCCTTTTAACATAACATGTCTATAGAATTAACAATCAAGTGATGTCTAGAGAAAGGATTTTTTTGTTTTTTAGTCTGAAATAAGGAAGACATAAGGACAATGTACAAGCAGCACTGCAGGTAGCAGTTTGTTGAGGCTTTCTTGGTTATTGAGGACTGATGTCTAAGAGACATGTGTGGCCACTGAGAGCAGTGCTGCCCAGCTCTGGTAGGCAGGAGCAGTGAGCTCAGAGCTGCAGGGATTTGCAGAGTTTGCAGGTGCCATTCATTTACAGTAGCTGAAGTAGCCTCCTGTCAGTCAGGTGCTGCTGCTTTCACTCAGTGAGAAGACAGCAAATTTTATTCATGTTTGAAAAGTAACTTCAACAGCTCTAGTACTTCCAAAGCAATTAATTAAATTGTAGATTCCTACTGTTTTTTCTAATTTAGCCTTCATACCACAGTGACTGCAGAAAATGTTCCCTCTTTTAAGCTTTGTTGTTTCTGCATTCTAAGCACAATACTGCCTTAGCTGCAGCAATACAAAAATGGGAGATGCTTTCCTGGAGTATATCTTGCTTCCAAATAGAACTTGATCAGTTTCCTCACTAATTTCTGTATCCACAGACTTTCCCCACTACTTACAAGATTTCATGAAATGAACCCCATGGAGCAGCAGGAGGAAACTCTTGATACTTTCTAATGACATCAGGCCCCCCAGAGATGTTCAAGCAAATGACTGCTTGATGGTTCAGATGGTCTGGTTACTGAACTGGAATTTGGAGCAAAACTGAGATTGCCTTGTACACTTGAGTTGAGCCCTTTAAACCATTTAAAAGTATTTTTGTTCCTGAAGACCTGGCTGGAAGAGAAGCTGTTTTCATTCAGAGTACCCAAGAGAGATTGAAAGACAGAAAACTAATCACAATTTAAAGATTATTATTCTTTTGTTTGGCATAAGTGGGTCTGAGGTTTTGGTGAAGGTATTTGGAATGCCTGCTATTGGATGGTTCTTGCTTTAAACATTCCAGAACTATCCCAGGACATTGGAGTAACATTCTGAAAATGGAGACAGTAAGGTTCTAATGGTTCTAACCACGGTTCCCTCATGGTTTTACCTGCTGGACAGGTGCAGCTCAGTGTTAGGAGTGGCTCCTGCAGTGCTGGAATGCTGAGCTGTGCTGTTGGAATGCAGTGTGCCATGGCACAATGTGAGCTGGCACCTATTGAAATGTATAGAGGGGGGACAACACTTGGTGGTCAAAGGGTGCAGCAGCTAAAGCCAGAGAGCTAATTTCCCATTTAGGGAGCATCAGATGTATCTTTGGAAACCCACAGCAGTTCTCAACTCTTGTGCAAGGTGCCTGATCTCAGAATACCTGCTTCCAGAAGTGTCTGTCAGCTGGAACCCTTATCTGCCTGGGACATGCAAGATTAGGGGCTCAGGGCCATGTTTCATCAGGGCTTGTCAGGGCAGACTTGGTATCAAAAGGCTTGCACAGAGTGATTGCAGAGGAGGGGTGGGAACGTGTTCTATCATGCAAACACAGCTGGGATGGGAGTGGAGACTTTCTTTTTCATTTTTAACAAGTTAATTTTCTCAGAGGCTCTAAGATTTTCTGCCCAGCAGCAGGGCTGTGTTCTAAAGTGCCTTACTGCTTGAAGTCTGCCACATATTTACTCAAACACAAATCTGACCAGTTAGGGAAAGGAAAGTTTTCTTTCCTTTTTTTTTAATTTTTGTAATTACTGTGGGTAGTTCAGAAATCAGGAGCAACTGCTACCAAAAAAAAATCCAAAACCCCCCCAACATCTTGTAGCAGAAACACAGTATAGAAACACTGGTAAAGGAGCACCTCCTGCATGTTTTCCTGGCTATTTTCTCTCTCAGCCATGCACCTATACCAACTGCACCAGTTTAGTACCCTGCTCATGAAACATCTCCAGCAATGTCCCTAAGTTGTCTGCAGGCTACAGGTGGCTTCAGGCCCTGTGCTTGGCTTTTGCCAGTGGGCTCACAGCTGCTGTCCTTACCTGGCTGGCTCAGCACATGACAGCAGCAATATTTGCTGCAGCAGGAGCAGCACACCCAAAGTCCTCATAGGTGCATGCTAGAAGGCAGCTCAGCCAGCTGAGTTTAAGATGTCAGCTTTCTTGTACAGCCCTGACTTCACAGAATCTGCAGCCAGGCTTGATCATCCTTCAACTACCTGTTCTTGCACAGGAAAAATAGGATTTTAAGGGGAAAGGAGAGGAATTGAAGCTGGGGGGTAAGGAAAGAGCCCATAGCAATAGTCATGGTTCTGTAGTACATCACATTCTGTGGGGATGTTCCACATTTCCTTGTACACCTGATGGTCATGAGCACCCTTTGGGGGCTCCTGCTGTGATCTCTTGAATCCTGCTATGAACAGCAGAAAATGGGGCTCTGATGTTGTATTCATTTACCCCAGCAGGAATGGGGAGTCAGTATTTTTACAGATTATCTCAAATACTTGTTTTGCACATAGTGTCCTTTAAATTTCACCTGTGGCTTTTTGCCAGACCCTGCTTGC
This sequence comes from Euphonia xanthogaster, assembly GCA_034509185.1. Lineage (NCBI taxonomy): Eukaryota > Metazoa > Chordata > Aves > Passeriformes > Fringillidae > Euphonia > Euphonia xanthogaster. Next base: position 7,681,406 of record JAYDZK010000271.1, on the reverse strand, counting down.
ACATGGTTAGTTTTGTGTACCCAGCTGCAAGCCCTTCTTATGAAAAGCTTTTTGTGCAACAAATTCAGGATCAATTAGCAAACACAGAACATCTACATTTGCTTTCCTAAATGCTGATTTAGGCACATAGATCATATGCAGTTGGGCTGTTCTCAGAGCTGTTGAATTCTCAGCAGTTACAGCAGTGAACTCAGCCTTATACCCTGAAAAACCTCTCCAATTGTCACAGCTGGTCTGGCAATGAAGTTTCTAGAAACTATGGCTAGACATGGCTTCTAGTACTAAGTCCCACTTTTGCAGCTTCTTGATTTCATTGCATGCCTGGGCAGTACAGGGAGGTTTAACAGCTCCAGTGAAACCCATTTCACCTCACAGCACAGGCAACAGTGTCAGTCTAGATGATGCCAACAGCTTCTTGCCTCACTAAAAGCCTAAAGGCAATTCTGTGAGACAGCTTTATGACCCATAATGGAAAGGAAAAAAAAAACCCAAACACAATCTCTGATTACTGAGGTACATTTGTTTTCAGGTTTGAGGAACCCCAAGTGCCCTGTCAGTTTCTCCAATAAAGCAGGCGGGGTTTTTTATCTTGCTGTCAGCAAAACTGGCCTTGTTCTATACACTGTACACATTATCTAGCTTGGTTCAGCTGCAATGATAAACATTGCAGAATCAAACTCACTGAAGTTTTCCTAGCACTGAGGGTCATACTCCAGGTGTTCTGTGCATTTATAGGGCATTCTGGGAGCACTGCTGAGGCACTGAAGTGTTTTGCTGTTTGGTAAAAGCAGCAGAAGTCTCTGCTTGTGCCCCTGCACACCCCAGTCCTCATGTGGATAGAGTGGATGTAGGATGGCACCTGACTCCCAGCTCCAGCCAGGTGCACTCCCTGCAGGCAGTAGCCAAACTTGCCCTCTATTTCTGCCTTACATTAATGTGCTCACCAGCACCTTAAGACTTTAATCACCTGTGTGACTCAGTTTTTACCATTGCAAGGTGATAATTCTGATTATTAATAAAAGAGTAAAGAAAGTTGTTCAGTGTACACCATACTGAATACCTGCCAGTTAATCCCTTTCATCTACTTCCTATTTTTTAATAAAAAGTTTTAAAATTCCAAAGACACAGAAGAAGTGACAGGTTTTCCATGATGGCCCTAATGAATCTCTGGAGCCCAGTGTCATGCCCATATCAGAGCAGGAGGGAAATAAGTGAACAAAACAACAGCTTTCTCCTTCTGCCCAGAGCTAATTATCATAATTGAAAACCTGGAGGAGATTTTGTAATGGAAGGAGAGCATGTCTATCTGTTAAAACAAATGTAATAAGGACAGATAGACTAGATTAAGTAGGACTTGGGAAGAGCCATCTTGGCTTCCAGTGCTCCATAGTGGTTCCCTGAAGCAGTAGTGCTAACACAGCTTGAGAGGAAGTCGTGTCAGGAATGAGTGACCACTGGCAAGAGGTTTGAGAGGAAGGTACAAAAAGCACAGGAACTCTTACTGGAGAGTTACTCAAGAAAGGACTGTTCATTGAGGTGTCTCTGGGTGCAAGGAGCTTCTTGGAGGTGGCTGTTCACTGCCCATTTCCTGCCAGCAGGGCTAATGAGCTGCACTGTGCTTTGTTCTTGCAGGTGGCGTGCGCGGGATGGCGCGAGGCGGGATCGCGGGCCTGACGCTGACCGGCCTCTACGCCCTGTACAACAACTGGGAGCACATGAAGGGCTCCCTGGCCCGGCAGTCCCTGTGAGCAGGGCACAGGACACGCTTGCTTAGTCACCAATCCAATCTGTTGTGAGATCTCTCTGGTGCCCCTTGCTATTTTATTTACAATTAGTGTGAAACTGATGGAAGCTGTGCTGGGAGGAACCTCTTGACACCGTGTAGCTGGACTGGCCCTTTCCACCAGCCAGTTGCTGGAGAGGCAGCAACCTTTGTTGGACCTGCAAGTGGACAGAGTGGCCACCGAGACAGTGTCTCCCTGCCATGCTCCCCAGGCAGCCCTAGCCAGAGCTGCCAGGCGTGCTGGGCCCCCATAGCTGATCCTGCTCATGGCCAGGTTGGTTGGGTCCTGTAAGGTCTGTGTCCATGGAGCACTTCCTGCAGCCCCAGCAGCCATGGCACAGGCAGGGCTTGCTATTCTGACAGCACAAGACAAGCTAGCAAAAGGGACATCATCAGAATAAAAAGGGTGGTACTTAAACCCATTTCTATCCTTTGCTCTTCCTGCTACAAAAGCATTCTGCATCCAGTGACCTATTTATGGATTCATTTTAAAGGACCTGTGTGATGAAATCCTGGGGGAATTGGTGGGTGAGGGGAAGTGGACAAGCAGGCTGATGGTCTCCTGATGATGTTACAGTAAGGCATAGCAGGGCTTGACTTCACTCCCTTATTTGCTTTAACAAATTGGTTGTTTATGATGAAATACAGTTGCTGTTGCAGAGCAGCTGCCAGTGGATTATCAAAACATTTGGGTGCTCCAATATCCCAGAACTCATTTAGCCAACAATTAGAAACCAAACAGTATAAAGACTGCACTCATTACCTATTATAGGACTTTTAATTATCAAGAAACTTTTTGTCTGAAGTACCATATCTAGGTTATTGGCAGAACAAAGACTGTGATGAACCTACATGTTCTCCAGTGTTAAACCATGTACCAAGTATCATTTGCAGATAAATTCAACAGTAAGTTGGGAATTAGTTCAGTAATTAAGAGTTACTGTGCAACAACTCATTCCTTCCACATTTAAATAATTAAACAGGCAACTTATTGAAGAGGTCTGAAGACAGGGAAGGCAGAGCAAGGAAAAAACAAACAGGAAATGTACTGGTCAGCAGAGAGTATAATGCAAACCAAGGTTACATTTGAGTTTTCACTACTGAAACAGCTCTTAATAATTACATTGCATACACCAAAATAAAAACAACAAAAGCAGTAAAGGGAAGGTGGCAGCTCTTACCTTCCCTCAAGAAGAAATGGTACTTTGCTGGGAAGCCTCATTGGTAGCAAATAGCCACTGAGACCAGCTTTTTGTAGAGCAGGTGCTGCAGCTAACGAGCCATCAGGGGTGAACTCAATTTGCTTTGCTTGCCTACCAGGTCAAATTAGTTGCTTTATGCCAGCACTTAACGTGGCATAAAGGAAGCAGGCCTTTGCTCATCCCCCCTGTCAATGCTGGTTTTGTTAAGCCTTCTGTTCCACAATTCCACAGTGCTCTGCATGTTGTTATTGTGGTGTGAGAGCTGGACTTCCTTCCTAGCATGCATTTTTTGAGGGCTGTACCACCAAAGAAACTGTCCCCCCACTTCCAGGCTGCAGAGGGGTGATGTGGGCTTCATCTGCACAGCACTGTCTCGTGGGACATCAGGAAAACAGGTGCACTTTCTTGTGAGCTTTTTCTCTCCCCACTGCCATCAGTGAGTTCCTCCCTTGCATGTTTCCTGGTCACATTGGTTGGACTTGTGTTCCTGCACTCTTCACCACGCTGGATGAAGGATTGAGAACTGCTTTGGGTATTGATGAGGGGCAAGGGTGGCTTTTTAAATGTCAGGAACTCGGCAATGTATCTTAGGTTTTCTTAAGAATTTTCAGGACTAAAATGTGACCCAGGAACTGTCTGCCCTGATTGAAGTGGGTAAGCCATGAAGTTTAACAAATGTATTTCCTTCTTCAAGTGCACTGGAGATAATGTAGAAACAAGCCTTTTCAAGCTCATAGTTAGCACAACCTTAAGGCTAAGCTGGCTCTTGAACAACTTAGCATGTTACCTGGTGTGCAGTGCACTCATTCCCTGGCACTGCTCACTTCAAGGGCAGAGCTGAGAGCATTTTTCTGAAATAGCTGTGTTACAGCTGTTAAAAGTTCTGGTCCATAATCTGTTTGTATATGGAGTAATCTGTAGCTTGAGCTATGAAGCACAGCCAGCACAGAGGCAGCAGTGAGGGAGGTGAATTGTACAACACAATACAGGGAATGTGTTTGCAATATTCTGTGTCATGACACACTGCATTCACGATTTACTGGAAATCAGTATAAAGTTGCTACTTTAAATTGTGACCAAAAATATATCCAGGTTCAGAAGGTATAAAAGGATGTGAAATCAAGTTGAAAGCAGAATTTGGCTCAAGTTAGAGCCCTCCCCATGCAGTTTTACATAAATGTGAGCATGGGAGACCTTGACTGTCTTGGAAGAGCAGGGTTTTTGTGCCAGTTGTGGTATCTTTGCTGACAGATCCAAGGCAGCTTTCCATGCTGTGGCACCAAGTGAGGGAGCTGAGACAGCAGGTGCAATGGAAGGGTTTGAGTCTTGTGAAGCTGGTTCTTAGACTTTGGAGCAGAAAGGCAAATCCACTTACACCATTCCGTGTCAGCAGGTGACTTCTCTTACGGTTGGAGGAATTTGTTGAAAAATCACTACTAGGGTGGGAATCTCTGAAGCAGAAGCAGCTTCTGGAAACAGGAGGCAAATGTGTGTTAGGGCAGAAAACCTATCCTGTGTTCATGGTCTGTTTCCTGTGACCTAATCTGGGACTTCAAAACGAGGGGGGAAATCCTTTTGTGTGCTTTAACAGAAGGTTACCCCTGCACTTAATAAATTCTAGATAGGAAACTGGACTGTTTTAAGTGGAGCTTTGTGCACTCTGTGAGTATTGGTCTGTGCTGTTCAATGCCAGCCAGTGCAGGGACACCAGAGGGTACCCCAACCCTTTTGGGCACTTTCCCAGCATGGTTAATCCCTGCTCTGTGTTCCTCACAGGTATTTCCCCCTCTGTCAGCCCCCCTCTCTCCCTGCCCTGTGGGAACAGCTGCCCCACTGGCTCCACAGCTGCTCTGAGGACAAGGATTTGAAGGGGCTGGTGCCCCAGGAGCCTGTGGCCGCCCTGCTCCAGGGAGGGGTGGGACAGAAGGAAGCATTGCTCAGTACAGGGCATCCATCTCATAGCTCACCTTGTTAAAAGAAAGTTCTCCAGCATTTTGGGAGCCCATGAGTAGCATTCACTTCCTGCTACTCTCCTTCTTGTCTTGGGATAATTTTGAAGTACTTTTTCCCTGCCTTTGCAAGCTAAACATTGAGGAGTTCCGCATGTGACTACTTCTAACAAAGAACTTCCAGTGCACTTTAAAGAAAAGGTGTGTGTGCACACCCCCACAGGAAATTTAAGGTATCCTTGTTCAAGGGCTGCCAGGCCCAGCTGTAAATGTTCTCCTAATGAACCGTGAACAGTGCAGGCTGCAGTTAAATACTGGGAAACACTCAGTGGAGGAAGCAGTCGTGCAGGGAGGCTGATGCTCAAACACCACAGAGAACAACTTCCAATTGCACAGATGTTCTTCAGCCATGGGAGAAGAGGAACCAAACGCTACTAAAATCCATAAATCCTCACTAAGTATTCAAGAGTGCTAAGAAGCAAATGGGTCACTTTGTCCAAGTCTGTTTCTTCCAGCACCTGAGCAAAGCTGAGGTGACAGAGACACAGCAGCTGTGGCCAGGGGGTCACACTGCCAGGCAGTACCTGACAGCAGCTTCCCACTGAGTGTGCAGGAATGAGTGTGCCAGCTCCCAGAGTTTCCCTGCTCTGGAGCTCAGTGCAGCTCCAGGCAGTGGTGAAATGAACTAAAGCATGAGAATCCCATCTGGATGGAAGCACAACTGCAGCAGCTTCCAGACAGAGGTAAGCTGGACATGCACCACAGCAGTGAATGTTGACCATCTTGTAAATGAGACACAACACACACTGTGGTTGCAATTATTTTTTAATGGAAAAGACTAATCAATGTATCACATAAATATCAATTAGTGACAAGTCAGTTGAGTAAAGGAATACATACCCCCAAGTTTTAAAGGCTCATAATGAACTGACAAAGTAGCACACAATGACGACTACATGGAATTAATTGGAAGAGGTGGGCTGCACGTCAATCCCATTAATTAATTCAACTGCTGATCACATCTGTTACTGGAGTTAGTCACAGTGCAGTCTTCCCATGGAGCAACAAGGACTCGTGAAAGGGAAAGTGAACTCCTAAAACACCTCTCTGCCTCCAGCAGAAAGCCCTGGCTATGAAAGTACAAAAGCCTAAGTGTTTTGCTGATGTTAAGCCCTTTCAGGGTCGGGTTTCAGATGTGCAGTCTCCCCTTCTCAGACTAAAAACTTACTTTTAAATGAATGCACAGGGTTGATCAGACAGGAATGTGTTCACACTGCCAAGTGACACCAAGGTCAGATCTTAATTTCTTTTCTGCAGGGTTGTGAGGAACTCAAATCATTTTTATTCCCAGGCAGGCTGCAGTGATGGGGAGATGGGGGACCTATTTTCATAGTCATTAAGAGCAATTTGTTAAGTGAGTAGAAGCTGCACCAGAAGCTATGGAGCTTCACAGTTTTTCCATGGAGCCTGACAGGCATGATCCACATTTCCACATAAGGTCTTTGCACTCGTTCCTACAGGCTCAAAAGGCTGAATATCTGAAGAGGTATTGCTTATGTTACGTCCACAGCTTCAGGAAGATCCAAGTTACCGGACCCCACTTTCACATACATAATCACATGGAAACCACAGATTAAATACCTTTAAACTGCATCAGTGGGAGCCACAAAGTTAGTGCTTCCCAATTAAACAGCAGGTCATCAATCTGCTAAAGGCATCTAATTCCCCAAATAGTATGTGGCTAAGATGCCTGCTTTCCAGTGGTTTAGTCAATAAAAATTCATTATGAATTATCTAGAACTAACAGAAGCACACTTTTCATTTTACACCTTTTTCAGTGACATTCAAATAGTTTGTAAATGCTGGGGACGCAGTAGAGTCTGATTTACTGGTGCATGAAAATTAACACCCTACCCTGTTCTCTGAAAGTCTCACAATTCACAAGAATTTTAATTTAAAACTAAGTTACCAATTCTCCTGTCACATGTTAGGTCCCATAAATCCATGTATTTTTCAAAGTCTGGATTTCACATATTTAGCTGGGAGATGCACCAACACAAGATGCAAATGAAACCTCCAAAGTGAGCAACTGCTCCATAAAACAAATTGCTTCAAGTACAGCCCAAGTAAGCTGGAACCCAATGCATGACAGTTGTAGCAGCTGAAACAACAGCAGCACTTCTGAAGTCACTGTCAGAGGTGGACGTTCCACAGCACCAGGAAGATTCTGCTTTATACCTGCACTGGCCTCAACGTGCTTCCAGTGACAACCCATTAAAGATCCTTGGATTCCCAGAACAGATACAAATTTGCTAACACCTCTAAAGCATCAGATTGCTTATGGTCAGTGGGTTTACATTTCAGAATTAATGACAACAAAAAGGGATCTTCTGCACCAGAACTCTGTTAGATAAGGAATCTTTCTTTTTGTTATAATTTTAGAAGAGAAAGCAGATGGCCAAACACAAAACACAAGCACTCAGCTGGCTGCAGTCACTCAGCGTGATGTGCGACTGATAGCAGGAAGGGGATGACTTCAACACATCCAGTTCTTCACATCTAAACAAATTTAAAATATTGTTATTATTCCCTCTGATAAACAGCAACACTTTGGAAAAAATAAAACAAACAACTGTAAGATAATACCCTTGAAAAAAAGGGATATTAACATTCCTCCTAGAAAGGATTCTGCCTTTAGGGTTTGGAGTACTCCTGCTAAAGACTACAATGAGGAAGAGTTGTCCTCAGAAAGGAAAGACATGTCAGCTGTAAACACAATACTAAGGTAAGAAAGAAGCTGCCTGGAGATTGATACACTAATCTCATATCTTAGTTACAATCAGAGTTACCAAGTGTCAATCAGTTGAAAGATTTACACAAGAACAGAAGTAATTCCCTCCCTGGCCAGTGATCAAGAGAGGAGGAATAATAACAAAGGGGAATGGTCCAAGCTGTTAAAAAGGTGTATGGGGAGGAAATGACTACGCTGTTAAACTTAACATATAAAGGATTTTAGGTGATCATTAGCTGCCAGTATCTGTGTTCTGTACCCCCCAGTTATGATCAGGCTCAGCTGTTCTAATGCATTCTGTATCCCACCTGTAAAGGAGACCGATACAGCCATTTTTCGTTATCTCCGCTGAGTTTCATGCAGGCAAAAAGGTCACAAACTGTAGGAAGGCCAAAGTCCTGAAAGAGAAGTCACCTTAATTACCAACCCCAAACATAAATACATTCTGATGTATCTTCAAATTCTGTAAAGTGCTCAAAACCAAAACTGACTTTTGAGTCTTTGAGATTAATACTTTCTTCATTTAGTATAACATATTAACTTGTTTAGTGCTAAGTTAGCTAATAATTGTGAAAACATTAAAAGAGCCAAGAAACCTAAAACCTTTCAGTCAGTATTATCCAGAACAGCTATGACTTTGGAAGAGAATTAAGTCATTAAATCCAGTAAAGCAATAGACCTGGCACATAAGACACAAACATATCAAAAACTTATGCTCACTTGTGCTTTCTTGCGCAGAAGCCATTTATCTTCCACTGGAGGCAGGTTTGCATTTTCTAGGTCGTTTGAAGCCAACACCCAACTGTTTACATTTAAGGGGAGGTGGAATGGAGCCAAGAGGTCAAGGAAAGGACTCTTGAAACTCTTGTCTGCTTTTTCCCGACTCTCCTTTTCTTCTGTGCTTTCTGCTTTGCGCTCAGCCTTGGCCAGCCAGCTTGTGAGAGGCCTCTCGAGCAACGCCTTCCAGGGTTCTGCAATCTCTGCTGAATAATCTGCTTTCTCTGCACTCACGGGTTCCCCTGGGAGCTGCTGGGCAGGGCTGAGCCAGGAACTGGCAGCAAACTTGGTCTTCTCATGCTCAGGGTCTGGTACATCTCTCTGGCTGACCGGAACTCCGTTTTTGTCCTTCCCATCTTTCTTCAGAAGCCATTTGCAAAGAGCCTCTTTTCCACAGTTTTCATCACACACACATTCTGAAAAGCTGGCACACAGATCATTAGCTTTGCACACATCTTCCACTTTAAAGGGGGCCTGAGGATGCTGAAGAAGCCAAGCATTTACAGCAGATGTAGCGGTTGATTTCTTTCCATCAAGATGCTCATTCAGGCACTTCAGATTTCCCAGGTTCTCAATTTCCACGCTTTTACTCTGGCTGCCAGGACAACTGGTACATGTTTCAGCTTTAAGGAGCCAATCATTCAAATTGCATTCTTCCCTAAAAGGTTTAAATTCATTCTTCCACTTCTCATCTGAAGCAATACTTATATTTTCTGTGTCAGGAGTGAGCAGCCAGTCAGAAAGGTCCATCTCTTCTTGTCCAAGGAATTCTAATTCCTCCACCTTTTCAATAGTGGAAAAGGATGAGTTAAGAGTGGAGGTGGAGTCCTTGCGACCAGGGGAGTCTGTCTTCCCAGCAACATCACGCTGCTGATTGTGCAGGAGCCAGTTCTCCAAATCCTTCAGATTTCCCCAGGCTTGCTCAAAATAGCAGACTTTGGAAGAATTCAAATCCTAGTAAAGACACATTGAAGTACATCTATTAAAACTAAAAGGCAATGTTCAGTAACTGTTTGTATAGTTAGATCTCAGAGCATTCAGCTAGTAAGTGCCAAAGCATCAGGTGAACATGAGGCAGAAGGAAGAGTACTACAGAAGGTTTCATTCCCACCACATTCTGCTTGCAAGCAGGTACTGTGTTTTCCCCTCTGTTCAAAACTAGGTCAGCACACAAAAGGTTTACCTGGCTGGGCTCTGACACACACTTTTGGGTAACCCATTCCTCCAGATTGGTGCTGGGAACGTAGGGAGCCTGGCGCACGGCCACAGGCCGGCTTCCGAGTAACCAGCCAGCCAGCGAGGCACTCACTGGCCCACACTGCGCCTGCTGCTGAGAGAGAGGCCTTGGTTAGGAGGAACACTGACTGCTGAGCCAACCTGTGCTCAGCACCAACACAGGCATTCAGCAGGCAGCAGCATTTCTGCAGCAAAAGGAAAAACAGTCCCCTCTAATTATGAAAAAACCCATAGGAGTTGGATAGTTCCAACATCAAGGAACACTCAAATAAAAAATCCTGTCAGTCACACCCCACGTACACCTTCATACTCTGTTCTTGCCTGTCTGCTCCTGGAGCAGCTACAATCAGATCACTCTGCTCACCACAGCCACTGTTACTGGCTACTCAAGCATCTCAACAAATACCAGCCATTACTCAAGCTCACATAACGTGCTTGAGTTCTCCTCCTTCCTCTAATGCAATTAAACACTCACACACAGGTCAATCTTACCTGCTGACAGTTCATTAGGGCACAACTCTGCCCTGGGAACCAAGGAGAAGTATTCTCTCTCTCTGAGGTTTGCTGAAAGAAAAGTAAAAATTAATTTAAATCTCCATTTTGTCCAGTTTCTAGAACAAATTCTACAATAAAGCAAAAGTAAAGCACAGTTACAAATACTCAGCACTTTATGGCTAACAATGTTCTCAACATTTACAAACAGAATGAAGAAAAATTGACTATAAAAATACCACCTTGAGTCTGCTTCCTTTAACAGAATTGTCTCCAATAATACAGGAAACATGCCGCTTACATAAGAATCCCAAAATACTTTTATCACAGAAAACATCTGCCATGCTTTAACTATTGCTATCTAAAGAAAACAGTAACGGATTTTCATCTGCTGGAATAGAGCAAGAATGCAGCAGTCATTCCCTCAGCCTCTGTATTTGAATAAATACATTAAAATAAAATGTACATAACTAAACTCAGTGAAAACTACATGCAAGAATTAATAAACCACTGTGTATTTACTATACAGCTAAAATTATACGACTTGCACACAGAAGCCATTCAAGCTGTCACTCAAAGCAAAAATATCACTTGGAATATATTGCTCTACTGAAAAAAACCCCTTTGAGGCAAGTATTCCAACCCAGGGAAGCCCTGGTGCTTACCATCGTTTTAATGGAACCAAATGAGGTAATAGCTTGGCGAAGGTAAGATGTGTCAGCCTCAAAATTCAGGATGGAAGACTCTTCAGGTTTCAGTGTAAGACTTTCCAGCCTGAAAGAGAAAGGTGATAGTTACAGAAGGGAAAAAAAAATTACAATTCTCTTCATCTGTCCTGTTTTGGAAGTCAGTCCATTATTTCATAAAAAGGCTTTCAAGTCACTTGGCAGCAATTAGGTAACAAAGAAGACTTTTGATACAGCATACAAGAAAGGAATGGCTATCTACAGAGCAAGAACAGAATAAATTGCCAGCAAAACACAACTTTCACCTTCTTACTTCAAATGCCACCAACAACTAATATTTGAAATAATCTGCACAAATTAGTACCTCTCCTGCTCATTATAGCCCTGGTTTCACCTCAGATTGCTGCTCTTATTTCTAGGAACTATTAAAAATGTAGGAACAGTGAGATCTGTTAGTTCTATTAGAATAAAAAATCAGATTAAATTCATAAGCTAAAATAAACTCAACTGTGTTAACTTGCATCATAAAATATATTTACCTCTCCAGGCAAATTGAAATCTGGTTTGCCAGTTCGTTACTGTAGGAGTGTTCCAGCTGATGAATAAGGCAATTGAACTGTCCCAAGTACTGCATGGAAGACAAAACACACGTTATTGTTTCAGCTCCCAGGCTTAAAATTGAGCCAATACTAGCAAGGAAAAGGTTTGCTTGAAAATGCCAGTGCAGCAGCAGACAAGCAAGCCTTACCCAGTAGAGCTGCTGTGCCTGCTGCTGCAAGGCCTCCTCTTTGAGCTGCTGGATGAGATCCACCTGCTCGAAGAGCCACACCTCACGGCTGCGCAGGCATTCCAGCTGCCGGCTGATGTGGCTGTGGATCTTGGCCTTGACCTGTCAGGAAACACACACCACTCCTACATCTGCCAAGCACAGTGCACGTACATGTGCTGCACTGATTACAAACTACTGTTTGTCAGTGGCAAGTGGTATTTTTGGAGTGATTTATTTCTCAGAAATTCATCACAGTCACCCACATGACTCAGGTCAGTAACAGTTCCAAGGCTACCTTTAAAGAGGTATCAAAGAATAATGTTATTTGTAATCTCTCTCTATTCTGATGTTTCAATCATCAGCTTTTGGACATGCTGCATGCCTAAGCTTGCAGAATTGATAATCAAGATAAAGGCATACAGGAATACCTTTATCAAGAGCATTGGTAAAATGACACAGCAATGTGTTTGCAAATTGCTAGAAAAATTTCAGACCACCATGATAATAGTAAATATTCTGCAATAATAAAAACTTTAACTGAAATCATGTTAGTCATTAAAAAAATCTTTAAGAAGTAATTTAAAATTACCTCCCGCCAGTTTTCTTTAATCTGCTGTTCAGCTTTGACAATTCCAGATATAGCTGTTTCCAAGTCCTTCTTGGCTTGAAGGCACTTTGCCAGAGTCTCACTGCTGCAGGAATTTCTATTTCTATCTTGTGGTGGACTCATTCTTGAAGTGTTCCTAAAACACAAAAGAAAAACAATTTCTTAATAGTTTCTATTCCTCTTTAACAGAAGAGGAAGGGCATCATATGAAGAACCATCTGCTCTACTTCACTATAAAGGTGAACAAAAAAGCCCCTAAGGCCCTACACAGATGCAAATTTTCTAAACATAGATAAAGCTCTCCTCCAGGAGCAACAACGGTCTCTCAAACACCTCAGCCCACAGAATTTGCACAATCACAGGAAAACCAACAGATATTTGCCAACAGCTTCAGCCACAGGAGTTTAGGCAATCCTCCCCTGCCAGGCACCTTCCTCCAGCTTTTATGCCTAGCCTGCAAACTCCAGAGCTGAGGGGCTGATTCAGGGAAGGTCGGAGCTGGGGGAGAACAGCCTGACCAGGGGCAGGCAATATTTCAGTCACCCTTCTTTCCTCTGCAGGCAAATGAGCTGGCTCCCATAAGTGACAAAATTCCAATACAGTTTCACCAACTGAAAACCCACGTGTTGCTACAAAGATCATTCTTTACAAAGCTGCAAAGGGCAGAATTTTCACAGCTACCCGTTTTGTCCTGGTCACAGCTGTGGTAACTTAGCTTCAGCACAGCCTCAAGTAGAAGGGACTCAAATACAAAATTTCTCCAGAAGTTATACTGGCAAGGATTCTGCAAGTAAGGGGAAGAGATAGTGTGGATTTTTAGCAAAAACGGGAAGGATCACTGTAAGCACTTTTCCTAAGCAGTAGGTTATTTTGTTACCAAAGAGTCTGAATTCTCCTGTCAGTTTCATGAGATTTCTGAAGCACTAAACATTCACAGTATTTATTCTATTTAAACAAGTCTTCTGAATGACAACTATGGAAATTCCCAGCAGGTTTAATGCATACACATGTGCCAATCTAAAATGTCACAAATTTTACCACAGCTCTGCAGGGAACAGAAAGTAGTTTTGAATATAACATGACAACCAAGAACTTGTGTTACAGAGCAGCTATTTAGTCTGCAATTTCCAAGCCCCTTCTACAGGAAGATCTACCAGACAGATATAAAAGTGTGTGTTTCACACAGGAGAGGGCTAAGAGTGGCTTGCAAGTGGAAGGTGACAGAAAAAGCAATGTTCAAGGTGGGGCAGGAGCAGAGGCTGCACCTCCCTTAGCTCCCTCAACACCTCCTGTCCCTCCAGTGCCTCCAGACAAGACAGACTAGGCACAGAAGCCACCCCAAGACCCTGCACACAACTCAATGCCACCCTCACCATAACATCTCATCCTCTGGGAACTGCAGAGCACAAATACAAGAGAACTCAAATGTAGTAATTCTGTTATTTTGCACCAAATCAGATGATGCAGAAGTCCAAAATACATCATTCTCCATGCTGTGCTGTGAACACCAGTATTTGCACACCCTAGCTTGTTCACAAGTTCACTTCTAAAAGGTTTCATGATCTTCATCATGCTAGCAAAATTCAATAAAAGGTAAGCTAAGCTTTTTCTCGCAACACTCCCTAGACTTTATCTTGCTTTTCAACTTTCATGTACAACCTGCAGGAAGTAGGAGCCAACAGTGTAAGTGGGAGCCCTAGTTCTCAGATGTAATCAAACAAGTGCATGACAGCAATACACCCAGCCAAGAAAACAAGGATATTAGGTACCCTAAAAACTATCATATACCCAAAAGTAAATTTTAAAAAGTCATATTGGTTATTATTTCATTTTTTATATTCTTATATGACAACGAGTCAAAGTCTGAAAGGCTAAATAAAACTACCATATTTGCTCACACAATAGATAATGTACTTAACAACTCCTGTGAAAATTATGTTAACCTACTTTATCACACTCTGTATTAGCAGCTTCATAAAGGCACAATTAAATTTAAGAAGCTTACACGCTCTTCTCTAATGATCTCTGAAACTACTTTTTGTTGCTTTTCCTTTTTTTGATGATTGCAAGAGACTCACTCCAGAATGTATGGAGAGAATGAATGCTGCCTTCCTCCAGCCAGCCAGCTCCTGCTAAAATGGCTGTTCTTAGGCTTTGTCGCAAATAAGCCAGTAAAACTCACATGTTGAGCATGAGAGCCAATCCTTTTCAATTTCCACAAGCCTCTAACAAAACCAAGTGGGGGCAAACACCCATTTCCTTGCTTCCCGGTTACTCCCAAATACCACTGAGAATTAAAGACGTTTTCAGGTCACATGCTCTGATACACCCACAATCACACAATTCGGCTCAACAGTAACAAAACACAAGAAGACACACGGCTGCAACACACCGTCGTCTGCTCTGGCCATTTCCGAGCCATCAAATGGTTTCCAAGCACACGGGGGTGCCCAGCAGCCCCCGCTATGCGCGTCACGGGATGCACACCCCCAACAGATGAGCTGGCACTTACTTTCCGCGCTCAGGAAGCAATCCCGCTATGTCCTGTTTATAACGCGGCCTCCATTCCCAGGCACGGCCTCCGGAATGCTCTCCGGAATGCTCCCAACCCTGCAAATATCCGCTCGCTGGAGCCCCGGCTCGCTGGAGCGGCCCCTCGCCTTATCGGGGCGGCCCAGCCCGCGCCCCGCCCCGGCCCCGGCACCTGCCCGGAACGGGCTCCGCACCGACCGCGCTCCCCGTGCAGCCCCGCAGCCAAACATCACCCGGCGCTGGGGAAAAGCAAAGCCCCGCGCCGTTCAGTAAAGCCCTTTGCTGCCGTTCCCTTTGCAGCGTGTATAGGGGGAGTGTAAACCCACAGCTATCTGCTGCTCGAATGAACTTAAGTATTCTTTTGACGGGAGGTTATGAACTTGGGCACAGAGCCGTTCCCAGCTGCAGGAGCCGCGGTGCCTTTGGCGGCTCGCAGGAGGCTGTGCGTGGAGCAGCAGCTGCCAGGGAAAGGAGCACATCCTGTGCTCCCTGCACTGCCGAGCACGGGCTGCCCGCAGTGACCGACTGATCCGAGCATCCCAGGATGGTCTGGGTTGAAAGGGACCTTAAAGCCCATCCAGTTCCATCCCCTGCCATGGGCAGGGACACTTGCCACTATCTCAGGATGCTCCAAGCCCCGTCCATCCTGGCCTTGGACACTTCCAGCGATGGAAAAGCCACAGCAGCTCTGGACAACCTGTGCCAGGGCCTCACCGGCCTCAAAGGGAGGAATTTTCATCAGTATCCCATCTAATCCCACCCTCTGCCAGTTGGAAGCCATTCCCCCTTGGCCTGTCATTCCCAGCTCTCATCATTGTGTATGGAATACCACACAGCTCTTACCTAGAAAGGATGGAGTTTGTTATTTATTCAGATCTCACTCTGCAGAGAAGAATGTGGACTCAGTTTCTCAATCCAGCATATTTTGAGTTGGATTCCTCTGGCAGTGTCAGGCAAGCCCTAACTGAGAACATAATTTTGTTCTGCAAGGTCATGTAGCAATAACATAATTGTAGAATCTTGTGTAATGAATATTCTTCTTAATGATAAACCTGAAATTCTTAATTTTGTCAGTTTGTTTCCCCTACATGCCTACTGTGCTGTAAGGCCACATAGTACAGTCAGTCACAAAGAATAAAAACTAATTTCTAATTTCCGTGTTAGGGCAAAACACCTCTGAGGGGATGGAGCAATTCCTTCTGCCCTGTTCTACACTGGCCACTCACTGAAGACTCTGTCTCTAAAATTAAAAAGTGTTCACCAAATCTGCTCAGCAGGCTTTTGGCAAGGTATGGATTTTAGGGTGGGTGCCTGCAACGATCTGGTATTTTAAGGTACTGTGACATCTGGAGACATTCATCACATATAAAAATTTCCCTTTTCCCCCAGGCATTAAACCCAAACAGACACCCTGCTTTACATAGGAGTGTTTATAAAAAGCATTTCAGGTAAATTCTATCCCACTGGTTACAAAGGAACTAAATGCAAAGAAAATCTTGTCATGAAACCTCATTCTTGCTTCACCAGCTTGGAAGAGCTGTTAGTGGCTTCTCACAAAGAACTTTAAAAAGAGCATTTCTTAGAAAGCAGTAAAATATGACTACAACAACCTCTGTTTTACACAGAGCATAAGAAAGTTTTTTGTGCTTCAGTAGGAAACTACAGAAACTGCAGTAATACTCCTTGGGGGAAAAGGTGCTGTAATATAAATGTGGAAACAGAGCTGGTTTGCCAGCTCAGGAATGTTACCTGCATGCAGCACGTTCACCTGCTTAATAAAGGAGTTTCTACCAGGGTCAGCAGAAAACAGGCCCCAAGTCATCCTGCTGTAATGGAAATAGGAACAGCTTCCGGAAGGCTCTGCAGATGTGGTGAGGATTATTGGAGTCATAAATAACTACAGTGGGTAATACATGCATGGTGATCTGTACCAGGTAATGAAAAGAGCCTCAAACAAAGCTTCTGCATTTTAATGTGACCAAAATTCCATGTACATCCAAACCCTGGGATGGTTCTGCACTGCGGTGTGCAGGGTGTTACCTGCTATGGAATTCTGGCTGTGACAGCTGGGGCTACAAGGGACAAAACTGCTTTGATATTAAATAGAAAAATACTCCCTTGGGAACACCACGATCAGGAAGAGTGTTTACAACATTTATACTTACATTATTTATGGGGTTGGGAAGCTCTCTGAAGGACTGAGGCACAGAGGGTTACGAAGCCTGGCAGGCAGCAGCACCCCATAAGCAACTTGATGAGGCAGATAAAAATCTGCTTTCAGCTGGAGGAAGGCTTTAGAGCTGGAAGTGAAGTCAGAACCAGCTGGTGAGCAGAGGCTTTGTTTGTGTGATCCTCCCTTTGAAGGCAGAGCCATCCTGTGCCTGAGGTTTGGTGGAAGGTGCCAGTCTGCAGAGAGAGCCCAGTGCCCCCACTCCATCCCAAGTGACCCCATCCACACAGCCCAGTGCCCCCACTCCATCCCAAATGACCAATCCACACAGCCCAGTGCCCCCATCCATCCCAAATGACCCAATGCACACAGCCCAGTGCCCCCATCCATCCCAAATGACCCAATCCACACAGCCCAGTGCCCCCACTCCATCCCAAATGACCAATCCACACAGCCCAAGATCGGAAGAG
>JAYDZK010000271.1:7636412-7660906 GCA_034509185.1 Euphonia xanthogaster | reverse complement strand
GCGGCTGAGGGAGCGCTGAGAGAGCGGCTGAGAGAGCGGCTGAGGGAGCGCTGAGGGAGCGGCTGAGAGAGCGGCTGAGGGAGCGCTGAGGGAGCGCTGAGGGAGCGGCTGAGAGAGCGGCTGAGGGAGCGCTGAGGGAGCGCTGAGGGAGCGGCTGAGGGAGCGGCTGAGGGAGCGCTGAGGGAGCGGCTGAGGGAGCGGCTGAGGGAGCGCGGCGGGCGGCGCTGCTCCTGCTCCTGGCGGCGGCCAAAATCCGGGAATCGCGGCTGAGCCGGCGCGGCAGATCCTCGGGGCACAGAGCGTGTATCACGGGGCGAGCCGCCGGTGTGGGTCTTTTTCGTGGCCACCGGAAATTTCCTAGAGTACGTGGCTTGGTGTGGCTTTCCACAGTACAGGTTTTGGGTTTTCCTTTCCGCAAGTGTGAAGCACGGCAGATCACCTCCCAGTACTGCCGCCCCGCTTTCCAGCTGGGAAAAGGATCCAGTCACTGCTCCCAGAACACCTCCCAGTACTGCCACCCCACTTTCCAGCTGGGAAAAGGATCCCGTTCCTGCTCCCAGAACACCTCCCAGTACTGCCACCCCACTTTCCAAGTGGGAAAAGGATCCAGTTCCTGCTCCCAGAACACCTCCCAGTACTGCCACCCCACTTTCCAGCTGGGAAAAGGATCCAGTTCCTGCTCCCAGAACACCTCCCAGTACTGCCGCCCCGCTTTCCAGCTGGGAAAAGGACCCAGATCCTGCTCCCTGCCCGCTCGCCGCAGCCAGCCAGGGGCGAGGAGATCGGCTCAGCCGGCCCGAGCGCGGCGCCCACAACGCCGAGGGTGCGGCTCGATCCCTGAGGGCGCCAGCCAGGAGCTGGACTCGATGGTCCTCCTGGGTCCTTCCCAACATAGACTATTCTGTGACTCGGTGAGATTTCAGCCCTTTACGGGGCTACCCGGACAGCATTTTTGTGAAGTGCTGCCTTTTGTTAGTGTATGCACAGCATTTAAGGCCTAACAGAGAATGTAGGGGGGCTTCAATCAGAAAGGACTTCAAATGGAAATCTAAGTAGATGAGTACATGTGGTAGCTGAGTCACTATTTCCCACACATTTCCTCCTCTGGGCACAGTCCAAGGAGCCATTCTTCTGATCAGGACCTTACTCACAGTTACAAGTACAAATTATTCAGTGCTGACATAAGAGAAAGTATAAATCAGCTGCCTAATCCCAGATGTGCTGTTACCCTAGGAACCAGCATTTCAGGTATTTGCTTCCTTGTCTAAACATGTAGGAGACACAGGGTGTGTTATGTAATACTCCTCTGTGTACTTGGATTTAAGAGGAAAAATAATACCAACCCTGCCTGACCTTGGAAAACCAGGAGTGCTCATACACCCTGTGTCCCCCCATGCAGCTACCCAGCAGGACTCTCCCAAGGAAAGAGAACTGCCTCTCCTGGGTAAGCAGGCACAGTGGACAGGTTTCTGTCATGTCTTCCCCAGGCTTGATGAAGGCAATATCATCATCCAGATGGTCTGAGAGGTTTTTTTTGTTGGTAGACTTGCTTCACACAGTACACCTTCTGTGTGGATTCATTGTGGTCAAGGTCATGCCTTCCTAAGAGGATTTGCTCTTTGGACACATCTTCCATTTAACCTCTGAAGGAATAGCAAGGGTAAGGAACCACATGCATCTTTTAATGGTCTCTTTCCTCCCACCCCTCACGGCAGTACACACTGGTCCTCCCTCAGGTAAAGCCTTTGCCATGCCAGATGTGCCTTTTTATACAAACCTGCATAGCGGATCAGAAAAGGAAACTTAAAATTACATCAGCTTAAGCAAAAGGCAAATTGGTGATCTACTAAAATAGAGGCAAAAGGTTGGGCAAAGGTTCAGTTTTATGGGAAAATAAACAGGATAATCTGCTCATGTTAAAAAAGAAGCAAAGATGGAGATGTAGTGGACAGTTCCTCAGCATTGGATAAAACTGTATCAGTGTTCACAATAAGCCTCCAACCAGAGTACGAAGAAAACCATTCTGGATGCATAAAAGGGATCTAAATACACATCAGAAATAGATAATGAGGATAAAAGCCAGGAGCTTTTCCCTTCAGAAGTTTGTGACACCACGTAATGCATGCCTATACCCAAGATTCAGTGCTATTTCTAGCTGAATGGGAATCCCACTTACAGCAGCATAAAGCATAAGTTCTGTAGCATAAAGCCTATCCTTCCTTGATTCGGCAAAAGTGTATAATGACTCCCTTGTCACTCAAAGACATTTTTCCTTGCTCGTCTGCAGTGAGGAATGAAGACCAGGGAGAGATTCATCCCTTCCCATCCCCTGGAAACATGAGGTTTGATGGAGAACTGGAAGCCTTTTCTGCATTTCTTAGGTATGGGCCTGCAAAACTACTGCTGGGCACCACTCAAACCACAAAGAACTTGAAGAATGTCCACTGGTGCAATGGCTTTAAAGCAAATTTTGTGGGGTTTAAAGAATGTTTGTTTTCTGTTCAGATTGTTCCTCTTTCAACAACTGCAATAATGTAGTTGAAGGGCATCAGCTGTGTTAACTTCTCTGTTAAATGCTCCAGACTGTGAGTTCCCTGTTCTGCAGTGCTCCCACACAGCTGAGCAGTCCATCCCTGCCTCGTAAACGGGGAATAAGGAAGCTCGGCCAGCCCGGCACAGCTGCGGGTGCAGCGGGACACCAAGGCAGACCAAGCTGCCGGCTGCTCCCATCAGCAGCAGCCAAAGTCCCGAGGCAGAGCATGAAATTCTAGAAGAGTCGGCATTGTAGCCGTCAGGGAACCTCACGCAGGCTCCCGCGGGAATCGCCGGTTTCCTCAAGCTCTGCCGCTGGAAAGGGACTGTTTTGCCTTCGTCCCTGCCAGCCCGGGTGCATGAGCCTCCCTCGCACGTACCCTCTCTGACGTGTGTCCCTGGTCCTCTTCCAGGCGGGCCGTGACCTGGCACTCGGTGCCACAGCTGTGTGCCAGAGCCAGCCCCAGCCTCCCCGCAGGGCCCGTGGCCCCGGGGCGACCTCAGCGCCCAGCCCGCCCGAGGAGCCGGAGCAGCGCCGCTTGCGCTGCAGCCAAAGGCTTCCTGCCCTGCGGGGCACTTTCAAAGCTCTCTGCACTGTATTTACTCACCTTGAATCTTTGCTGTTTGTGTCCAGCTACCTCAGCGCCAGAGAGGAATGAAATGTTTTTGAACTCCCACACAGTTTCATATATAGACTGTAAACAGATGTTTTAATGGCCTTTTCCTGCACACCACACACAGCCTTTTCCCTTCCTCTAGTTTAGGGATTTCTCATTTCTGCAAACTCTTTACTTACTGTCTATTCTCCTATCCCACTTCACATTGAACCAAAGTACTGCCTACACCTAACTCCACACTCACCTTTCATTTAAAGAGGTTCTCAGGAAGGTCTTCTGTAGCTTCTCCAGACAGCCTAACTGAAGGCAGAACTTCTGGAAGCAGTGGGTTGCTTTTGTGATTTAGGGTCCCACCACAGATGTGAACAAATTTCTTACTTGTTGTGGCCCAAACCTATCAATGCAAAAAATAACAGGCACAGCACCAAAGGACACACTAGAGGGAGGGAGGCATGTAAACAGTGTATAAACAATTTTAACTAAAACTGTTTTTACAAACCTTAAACCTGCTTCAGAAAAGTTGTTCTATCACAAACACAGATCGAGCCTGTAGCAAAGCAGCAGTGTGATTTTGGTCACTAAACATTTTGCAGCCCCCCCAGTATATCTATACACACACATTCCAGTCAAAACTGGAGCAGGACCAGGCTCATAGTGCAGACTTGGAACACCAGGGCTGTGTTACAGCTCCAGGATTTACTCTCATTTGAGTGGGGGAGCAGGTTGCTGAACAACATCCATCACACAATTGAAACAGGTCTCTTCTGCTTTCTCAGAAACACTAGTCTCATCTTTTCCCAAGATCCTTCTTTAAGAAAGCAGTTATGGCAGCATGACAGTAAATTAACTCCTTATTCTACTGTTAGAGTGAGGCTGATGCTGAAAAAAAGCATGGAATTTAGAAAACACAGATCACTATGCGAACAAGGAAGAGATTACAACAAAAGAAATTATAACATCACATTATGCATTTAAATCAATGTAAAAGCTTTTCTAAAATTGGATTCTCTGAGGCAGTGGCATTTGTAGGATTTTCCAGACAATGTGAACACAAGGCAGCATTCAAATAACCTGCACACAGGAATTTCTGCCCAGTCCCAATCTGGAGTGCATCAGTTTGCACTAAAACCAGCACCAGAAGCAGAGTAAGCAAATTACCTACAGGCCTGCAAAAAGCCATCAGAGGAGGGAAAAAGCCTGACTTTTTATGCATGTGTAATCACTGAGGGTGTTGCATCTGTGTCAGGGGAAGGACCTCAAACTCCAGCAGTACAGCACAGGTGAGGTGCTGGCACTCAGGCCTGGACAGTTCTGTGTGCCTGCCGCACCACAAAAAGCCGTCAGCAGGCCTGCTGGAAAGCACAAACAAAAGGATGTTCGGGCAGGATTCACTGCACCCCAAGCTGTGACCCCATCTCTGCTTCACAGTAAAAATTGTCGGAGGTGAGCAGGGACCAGAGGATGCTGAGGAAGAGCGGGTCTGTGCTGCGGAGCTGTGCGCCGGCACTGAGCACCAGGTGGAGCTCGGAGATGTAATCCTGGCCAGCAGGAGCGCACGGGAGCGCCTGACCCACATTCCTTGTAAGTCCTGCTACCTTTAACACCTCGGCGACAAAATCTCCCCTTCATCACACCTGTGATTCCATTGTTACTGGAGTTGTCTTCAGTGCCTGTAGGCGAGCAGAAGGTGGCTGGAAGGGGATGGAAGTCTGCAGCATCGTTTCCTTGCCTGTGTCCCTCCCCTTTGCTTCCTAAGCTTCCTTCACAGGCCATCTGAGTGGCATAGCCTGTAGTATACTGAAAGCCTGATAATAAGACAGATGACATCTGTTTAGGTCACATATCTGAAAGGATTAATGCTCCCAAAGACTTACAAGCTACAGCTTAGTACCCTGCTATCTGAACACATTGGCCCTGGTACATGTGATGGCTGTCAGCTCAAGGCTCAGCACTTCTACAGCTCAAGAAAGATGGAAATGGACATCCAAGCAGCCATGGCAAAGGATATGCACCATTCCCTTCATGGATACAGTGAAAGCAATTGGGTGCCAAGTGTGATGAAAGAGTTGCAGGGGAAAGAAACAATTTAATGGCACTGGTTTTGCCTGTGGCGGGGTGCTGCCCCACAGAAAATGGACATGGACATGCTCATTCCAGCTGGCAGAGGTGAAAAGAGAGCACAACCATTTTTATATGGGGCAGAACTGCTGTGTGCATGCTGCTTTCTGAATAAGAAAAGGAACAAAATTTGCACTAATCCACATCACCCACAAAGCTTTCCCTTTAAAACCACATGGCTCTGTAGAGTTGCTCCTGTGGAGGGGCAAGGGAATGGGATGACCTGGACTATAGCATCAACAGAAAGCACCACAGCACCCTTCCTTGGCAGGCACGAGGGCCTTGCAGGAGACACAGTACTTGTGGACAGGCAGTACCTGCCAACACCAGCAGCCCAGGGCTCTGCACACAGGCTCACAGGCTTTAGATTCCCCTGTTTAGATGAGGGTCAGCTGGATCTTGTGGCCTGTGTAAATAACAGTGCTTTGGAAGGAAGCTGAATAGAACATTATATTCTCCATTTCAGATCCATAGCTCTGTATGGAGGGAAAAGAAATAAAATTTAGAAATCAATCCTGGACCTTAAAGTCCCCTGAAGGAGAAAGACACAAGAGACTGACACAGCAAGTTCCACTAAGTTATTTAACTGGTACCATGAGAATTGATTAGAATGATTTATTTCCAAGTCATAAACCCACATGCTGCCTCTTTCTCTCTTGCCAATTACCAGTATTACTTAGCACTAATAAACTGCTTTCATTTTCAAGAGGCTTAAGAAGACAAATTAATCACCTCAACATGTCTGAAAGGAACAGATGGCAATGAAGTATTAACACTGCAATTTCACAGTTGGAAAAGCTCTTGAGAGAGGGGGAGGTAGCAGTGTCTGGAGGATACCCAGCCCTGTTCCCTCTGTGGAGCTGGGGTCCCTCGCTCTCACCTCCACTCTCAGCTTCTGCTTTAACCCAACCTCACCACACATTACTTTTCCTAGAGCAAAGCTACACTGTTTTCCTTACTCATTCTTTAATAGTGACTTACATCCTTCTAGAAGGCCTCTTACCTCAGCACATCTCCAGACAGGTCGCTACTGCTTTGGATTTAAAAGACTAAATGTCTATCCAATAATGCAATTAGTGCAGCCTGTCATTATTCCTACAGGCTATAAGCAGAGAAGTGATCAGGAAGAAGCACATTGCTCTGTCCATACAGTGGAGATGCTCTTTTCCCCTGAAACATCTTGGTTGGATTTCAGTACAGAACAGCTGACTGACTTTTCCTCTTCTCACTCACCCCTGTCCCAGAGGACTGTGCAGAAGTGCTGTTCTGTGGGGCCTTTTGGCTCAGCTGTACAACAAAAGCTTTCTTATGCTACATCTGGAAGGAAGACAGGCTTCTGTGGAACAGGGGTTCCTGAAGCAAAACATGTTCAGGTGAGGACCAAACAAACAAATAAAATTATTTTAATAGTAACTGATGTGACAATGACTAAGCAACTATTTAGGGTGTGGTTTTGGCTTTTTTTAAAGACCTGGTTTAACTATGGATGGTTTTTATTTAAAGCATTGAGATAATACCCTCTCAGTATTTAACCCCAGTCAAAGATTATCTCAAATTGAAATTGCAATTATAATAGTCAGTGCCAAATGTCTGACAGGTTTTGGTCTCTCTTCTAGGAATGGTAACAGTAAATACTACTTCAGAATGAAATGAATTATCCTAACACATTTTCAGAACTATTTAGCACATACTGATATTAGTATCAATTGCCTTCAATCTCTGCTGAGCCACTGAGCATCTCAGCCCATTACCAGTCTCAGCCCTCAAGTATCAATGTACAATATAGAAGGAAATCCTTCTAGAGACATTAGTTAGTGTCTAGAGACAACATAACATATCCCAAATGCTGCATTAACTGGGGCTGTTCCTGCATGTTAGGGTAAAGAAGGCACACTAAGACAAAAGCAATAAGCACCCAGTGTGCCAGTGCATCCCTCCCTGAGAATTCTCAGGAAAGGCAGCCCCAGTCTGCCCAGCTGGAACTGGTACCTGGGCACTCAGCCTGGGGAGCAGAGGCAGCATGTGCAATGCAAACTGGCCTTCAAATAGGCTTGAGAAAATAATACACCCTGTTTCACCCTAGCTTGGCAAGCATCTGTGTTCAGCATTGACCCACTCAGTTATAAATCTAGTCTGAGTTTTCCTGCTAATTTATTTATATTTAAGAGTAGAATGTAATGGATGTGGATTTTCCTAAGTTAAAAAATATTAAAAACAGAGTTCTCACATTTACAAGAGTAACACTTCAGCAGAGAATACTTAATATAAAAAATGGCTGCATTTGAATTTTTTTAAAAAACTGAAGCCAAATGCAAAATTAATTCAAATAGCCCTTTTTTTAAAGACTTTGATTGTACCAATAAAACAACTTGTTTTATCCCTGTAGCTAATAATCAGATGAATGTTTGTTGTTGGGTTTTTTTCTCAGATTTCCATTATATTCTTGTACTTTAAACCTTTCCAAAAGTGTAGAAAGTCCTCAAGCATAAACACTATTTTTGTAAATAACAGCAACCCTGATTAATAACACGAAGATTCAGAATGTCTGTAATGAGTGAGCATCTGTTTTTCTGAACTTGCAAATCACTGGTATCCTTTGCCTTTACTTGTAATTTATATTTCTCATTCAGGAATGATAATCATATTTAGGACTGTAGTAGCAAGTCATGCCAATGCATAAACCATAAGTAATTGACACCAGAACTGCATGAAATACAAGAATTGTTCCAGGTTTTATAGCGCAACAGACAAAGAATTCAAGGGACTTTGCTGTATTATTCCATCCCTTCTGCAAACTCTCTCTTTCTGACCAGTTGGATACTGGTCTTATTCTATCATACTCCTACAGCTGGGGGCTTTATTTTGGAGAGGTGCTTGGAACAGCAGGGGTGGGAAGGAGAATACAGTTTTTCCACATGTCAAAGTATGCATTACAATGTCTGTGGGAGGAAGGTACTCTTGCTATTTTTAAAGCTTTAGTTTGACTCTTCAAATCTTGAATTCTCCTGCACACCCGAGGGCAAGCTAACAGACAGCACAAGGTTTTATGCCATCATAATGCTTAAAATTCTCAAAGTGTAATGTTTGAAGAAAGAAAAAAATCAGTGTTCAATATTCTGGACCATAAAATAAGCCTGTATAGAAACTGCCTAGCTAAACTCTAAATAACAGCAGAGTAATTTTATTCAGGTAGTCATTACTTCCTTACTCCTATTAAAGCTTCAATAAAAGGAATTTTAACATCCAGAATCATTAGCAGAACTGAGATGCTCACAGCTATAGAGGCATCCTGAGTAAGGCATTCTATTCCAGTGGCTTCATACTTGGTTCGTCTAAAGCTCATTTTGAGCTCAGACTTCTTTGAGACCAAAGTCCCAGGGTCTCAACGAGGCCTCCTGAACACCAGGTGCATTTCACAGGAGCCAGCTCTTTGCCCAGGAGTGAAAATTTGATCTTGAACTACTCTACATCATTCAATTAATGCATCACAGGACATTCCAACTAGGAGGTCCTACATTTAAGGATTTTATAGATGAAAGTTTAAAGCTAATCACCAGAAGTTCCCCTTGATATGCAAATGTCAGGTGAACATCATGGTGTCAGTCTGCTAACTTACTGGAACAAAAACCAAACCAACAAAGCACAACCCCACACGTTTAAAGTAAGAGTCAGTAATTCCACAGCAGCAAGTTCTCAGACATTGCAAATTTTCCTTTGAGACAGAAATGAATGTTTCTCTTCTCTCTCATTAAAAAAAATGTTGCACATCTCATTTCCCCAAGAATCTTAGGCATTCACCAAAGGCACATATGACACTAGAAATAGCATTCTCAGCTTCCTTGACAAACCTTTTACTTCAAACAGGCCCTGCACTACGGCTGCATTACACTATCATAACAGATTTCTCACTGAAAACTTGTTTGTGAAGTTGTTTCTAGAAGAAAATAAATCTTTAAACTGCCCAAATCACCAAGGCTCTCAGAATAACCTTAGGAGTGTCCTTTGGGGAAGACACGAGGTCTCACTTTCAGCAGATACCTGACGTCAGAGCAGAGAGGGAACACAAGACAGGCAAAGGTTACGTGCAAACTGTCCCCTGTGGCTCGTGCCAGAGCCAAATAACCACTGCTCAGGATAGATGCACATAAAAAGAACTCACTGGGAATTACTTTTAATATAAGCAAACCAAAACTGCTCGTGAGTTGCGGGGTATGGTGATGCCACAGACTAATCTGAACAGCTTCCATTTCAGGTCTCTAAAACAAGCATTCAGTAAGTAATTCACATTACAGCAGTCATCTTTGGTAACACTGTACACTTGGGTCAGCCACTTGGTAAACATAAGTTCTGGATATTTAGAGTGTAATTCATCATGACTACAAACTAATTGGAAAGCTGATGGAGTGTCCTCCAACTGTACACGAGCTTGCTAAGGGAAGAGCTCAGACTAGCAACACTGAAATTACTCCACAGTTATGTAGAAAAAAGTTACAGTTCTGTGTCATAGAACATTACACTAGTTTGTTATTTTGTCTACAGTTAAAGTGGGCTTATAGTCAGGATTATTAAATTAACAGCAAAACAGCTGCCAAAACAATTTAAGGGAATGTGATTTAAAGCTAAGAACTTTGATTAAAGCATTTTTTCTAACTCTAAATTATTAAAATACAGAAAAAAGTAATCATTATTTCAAAAAGATGTATCATTAAAAAAGAAGTTCCATTCCCTACAATACAGTTTAAAACTAATGTAGAAGGAAACAGTGCTACATTAAATACAGTCAAGAGCATTTGGATGGCATTATTTAGGTATAATCTTATGTTTTCTGTTATATGGTCCAGCCATGGACTTCTCCTTGCTTTAATGTATAGTTGATGGTCACTGAGCTTTTCCCACTCATCCTGGTGGGGGTTGTCCACACATACTGTGTTAACACTTAAGAGTCAGCATTTATGCACAATTTCAAAGCAGCTCAACTATCCTACACCCTACAGCTGTGCTCACTCCACTGCAGTGCTGGAGCGAGCACAGCAGCTTGGATATCTCAGGGAATGCATCATTGTCCTGAAAGGCCTTTTTTTCCCAGTTTTTTCAGCAGGTGGCTCCTCATTACTTTTCTCAGCTGCCTCAGCAGGCTCTGTCTGGAACTGTTCTATTTGAAACTCGAGATGTTTTTGAATGGCTACCCCGAGGACTTCTGGGTCCACCGATGCCCCATACACTTCCCACGTCATTCCTTCATCATCCCATCTCACTTCACGAACTGGAGATTTGGGGGCCTCCAGGCCTTGCTCCAGGTTCACCTCTGGGAACACGTGGGAGTGACCTTCTGCTGCAGCTGCTGGGCTTGTTGCCACCGATTTGCATTCCATGGTTGGAAGAGTTTGTACCTCGGCATCTCTGCGCTCCAGAGCCGGTTTGAGGCCTTTGGTTATGTCATTCATAGAGGTCATAGTCCACATATCCTTAGTTGTCACTGCCATGTCTGCACCTTGCTGGCTGCTCAGAGCAAGGCGGGCAGCCTTGGCTTCTGGAGGAGCTCTCTCCTGCGGAGCAGCTTGCGGCTGCTCTCCAGGAACGTTACAGCACTTCAGGATCTTCTTGGCATCCAGGCCCGATTCACTTACTGAAGACACCAGCTTAGGGTATGTCAGAATGTCAGAAGCAGAAAAGGAATGAAAGTAGCCAGGGGCTGCCTGCTCTTTTGCTGTCTCACTGACGGAGCACACCAAGCGCGGGATGAGCTGGATGGATGGGATGGGCAAGGAGTGGCAATAGGCCGGGATGGTGGCGTCCTGCCTGAGACCGCAGGGCCCCGCTGAGTTGTTGTGAACAGTCATCACCATGGGGGAGTAGGCAGAGTTTGGAATACTACCATGAGTCAGACCACCATGAATAATCCCAGGGGCTTGACTGAATGTTGTCCTGTTTGGGAAACCGTTTCCAG
The DNA here is from genome assembly GCA_034509185.1 of Euphonia xanthogaster. NCBI lineage: Eukaryota > Metazoa > Chordata > Aves > Passeriformes > Fringillidae > Euphonia > Euphonia xanthogaster. Next base: position 7,649,692 of record JAYDZK010000271.1, on the reverse strand, counting down.
GCATGTGGGGTCCCAGAACAGCAGCGTGGAATGTGCCAGGATCTGTGTAAACAGTAGTGTTACGTGGAATACTGCCACTGTCAAAGGTATTTGTGGGGACTTGTTGGTCTCTAGCTAGGACTGGAAGATGAGTCACAAGGTTTTGATAGTGATATGTATTTTGATTTGTTTCTGATTCATATCTCTGCGTTTGGAAAGACATCCTAGGCACTGGCGGAGCATGCCTGCAGCCAGAAGAGCTCAGGCTGGACTGAGTAGCACTGGATTCTGTATGGGTGACATGAGTCTGCTGTTTGCAGCTGCAGGTTAGGTCTGAGTGGCTTCTCTGAAGGGCAGTTCCTGATTCTTCCATTTCACACATGCCTTGCTGGTGAACAAAGCAGGCTGAAGAAACATTCTCAGCAGTGCTGCTCTTCACACAGATCTTAGTGTCCCCCATTCCCCAGGATGCTGAGGACTGTGCAGTGACAAGAACGTGGTTTGTACTCTTAGTTCTCACCTCTGAAAGGTCATTGGCTGACTGGTCATTTATGGCTGGGGCCTCTGATCCAAGCCCCATCATCCCAGGCTGTGAGGAGGACCACCCAGGACTCTGCACAGCCCTTGCATCACTCCTGTTGTCCAGGATATGGCAGGTGGTGCTACTGTGGCTTTTCTTCAGCTCCTGTTTGTTTTGCCTTTCCTCTAAACTCCTCGAGTGCCCAATACAGGCCAGATTTGAGGAGCTCTTGGACAGGGGGTGACTGTTGACATTCAAGAGACTGTGACAAGTAGAACTTAGTGAGTCCTGGTAGCAATGGCTGTGGAGCTGGGGGCTGTCAGATGACATGGCAAAAAACAGAGACCTGCAAGAAATGGTGGAAAAGCAAAAGACACAATTTAAGTAGGAAATAAATGTACTGGAAACAGTAATCTCTGCTGACTTTCTGCTTGGGCTTCTTGCCTTTCACAGCTCACTAGTACTTTCTAAAAAGCACAGTACTCTAGTACTCTCAGTTTCCATTTTCACTTGCCCCAAAAAGTTTTTCCCTAAATTAGATACAATATTTTTTTAAATTCTGGTGGGTTTTTTCCCAATTCATAAAACACAAAAAGAAAAAAAAATATCCCCCTTGGTTTCTATCTTTTAACAATAACTATCTCAACATTACCAAGTATCATCTCCCCAAATTCACTGGAGCCATTTTTGGGACATCCAGAGAGGTCATGTCACTTAAGCAAAGACAGAAGTATTTTCAAACTAGATAGATTTTCACCACAGTGGTCATTAAGACAATGATATTAACTGTATCATCAAAACAAAAAAAAACCCTTTCCCTTTTAGTCTCTTGATATTGTCATTCCAGAAGTTATCCAGTCACTGATGGAGCTTTTAAACCTTGAAGCTGCAACAACTGAACAAGCTCTCCCTTTTCCCCATACCTTTCCTAACAAGCTTCTTGATATTTCATGTTACAAGAAGATCACTGTTTTACTCCACCGTTTTCCCCGAGCCCACACAAGTGTACAGCAGCTATGGACAAAGTTGTTTTGACCCCCTGTGACAAAGATGACATGAAACCCAAGGAAATGACCTCTGCCAAGCCAGTGGGGGGTCACTGGCAGTGCTCCCACAACAAATAATGCAGGGCAGCACTCCAGCTTGTGCTCACCTCTGCCACCACAGGAGCTGGCTGCAAAGAGGGATCCAGTGAAAGGCTGGAGGTGAAATTCCCCTCCCTCTGTAAGGAGAATCTGCACCTCAGCACTGCCTCTGTGAAGGGTGCTTGCTCTGGCTCTCAGGCTGCTCACCTTTGCAAATCCACAAGTCCATGCTGGCTGTGGAAGGTGTGCACACTCATGACACCAGAGGCAGGGTAAAAACCAAACAAGAAAATCTTTAGCCAAAGCCTTGAGGTTCTTCTGTCCTTTTTTATAGGGCACTCAGTCAGTTCTATTTTAAAAAACCCTTGTTTCTACCAGTTGGTGCAGTACCCTAGACATTATTAACATTTATGTTAGCAGTTTCACATCTGAGGGGAGTTGTGATTGAAGATTTTTGAATCTCACCAGACTTAGAGATCCATTTTTGCTGATTGAATCAGATCTTCCACTGACTGACTACACATACTGCCTTGGTGTCACAGAGGTGTTTCAACATTTGTACAGCTAAAGTTATTTTAATATGCTCATATATATCTATAGCTACCCACACAAATACATATGTCTTTCCTACAAGAACTCACTGTGTTGAACAGAAAGATCCAGAGTATTTGTGCATTGCTTCCAGGCCAAGTACTACCAGATATTTTGTTGTGCAGAGGTAGAGAGCAAAAGCCAGATTTTCTCATTTTAGACAACTTTCCCTCGGATACACCCTCTGCACTCTGCCTCCTCAGCAGGTCTCTGACAGAAAGCTGCACAATTTCTTGTGCACTATATGGCTAAAATAAAAATGAATGTGTGGAACAGGAAAGGTACACACACAGTGAACAAAAGCACTCTGCAAATGTCACAGGGAAGTTCAGTGCTTCCACCAAGGACACCGTGGCCACAAGGGCTCACATCCAGCACTCTCATATGTGATCCTTTTAAAGTGATCTTTACAGCTTCAGGAGTCACGTACCAGTGTAACAGATAAGAACATGCCTTTTGCTCCCTCAGCCAGCCAAGAGCTCTACAGCTGATCCAGGCAGCTCTCAGTGCTTGTAATTAATTCTCTTTCCATTGTAAACCTCTGCAGGCTAAAGGCTGCAATTTTCCCATCACTTAAATCCACCTCTGCTGGCTGTTTTCCATCACAAAATTCAATTGAGCGTAACAACATTAAAAATAATATTTTTAATCACAATCTTAAAAAAATTCTCATTGTGGGTTGTTTATCAGGGACTTGTGACCAGCAGCAATATCTTCTAGCATAGGGTTGCTCCAATTTGGACTGCATACAGAAAAAAGGTGAATTCCCACCCTACATTTCTGTTACCTCTCCTGCAGTCACTTCTGCACATGAGTGTAGTCTGCCACAGGGTTCAAAGGAGTCAAGAGGATTAAACACCAGAGCAATAGCTACCCACAAGGTGAAAACCTTACATTTAATCTCCTTAAAAGATAACACCTGCAAAGGCTCTCACACACACCTGGATGAAACAACACCTACTAATGGCAATCCTCAGGCACAAATATTGAGACTCATGAAAGGAAGCCTCAAACATATCCTGTTACAAATGATACAAGGCTGAGGGAAGCTTGAAGGGCTCTCTTACAAAGTTTACAGCATTCAAATACCTACATGTACACAGAAACAAAGGCTCCATTTGCTTTCTTTATGTAGCAATGAACACTGCCGCAGAAGCCTCTGTAACTGAAAGAAGTGATGCATTTGAAACTGATTTGTCACCTCGCACACAAGGCATTCAGATGGATGAAACAGACCAAACACCACTGAAAGCAACACCCAGGGTGATGCTGGCAAGGAAGCCTCCAAAGAAAACTCGGAATAAATTTATTTTTGCCCCACTGCAGGTGAATTCATGACCGAACGTGGGCCAATGTGACACATATTACACATGTACATGTAGAATATTCTAACCAGCTACTCCCAGCAGCACCTGAACATTGGTGCTCAGACAGACCATAATCGTAGTAATTCTCCTATGTCCTTGGGCCTTCCCAAACTCTGCATTTCACACGTGCACTGCTGGCACTGATTGCTCAAAAATCCCCTGAGAAGAGGCCCAACACTGCACACACACCTCCCGAGGAGCCAGACCTTCCACCAAGCCCAGGGTCCAGCCCATGGCTTCTGGGAAAGGCTGGGAAGCAGAGGGGTCTGGATGGTCCTTCCCACACCCCTGCCAGTGAGGGGCTGGGTCACACACAGAGAATGAGGTGCCAAACTTTTTAAAAACACAAGCCCAAAACATGGAAGCTCTTCAATGTCACAGCCATGTGACTCCTTTGTGTGTTGTGAATCAGCTGATCAGGAATGGATTACCCACATGAAACATGGATAGAAGCACACTGGTTTTGTGGGTACATAGGCACCCAAACCAACTTTGTCTGGTTTTAAACAAAGCAGAGCAGACTGCTTGGTTTAACTCTCACTTTTAAAATGTAAAAATGTAATTTATAGGAAAGGAATTTTACTCAAAAATATCTACTTTAAGTTCTGAGTCTGTCTGAAAGATTTTGATTTGAAAGAAAATTCATACCTGAAATTCACACCAAAGGAAATTCACACCTGAATACACAAATAAAAAAGTCTGAATTTTTGAGGCAGTTACTCTGCTATGAATATACAGAAAATTGTTAGACAAGCAGAGAAAGGATTAGGATAGAAATGGAATTAACATCCACTATTTTTGGCTTAGCTTCAGATAGCTTATGAGGGGATCTAGGCTGCTTTCACTAATTCCACTGAACTACTTTAAAGCAACAAATGTGTATTTTGCTATGACTTATGATTAAAGTTTTGACCTATTTAATGCACCAGTAAATTTAGTCTCAAAACATTAAATACAATGTATGTTATCAATTGAAAGACATTCACTGTAAATTAACTCTGATTCTAAAATCCTTCAGTATTTTTGTACTCCACACATGTACTTTAATTGAAATTTTGACAACACTCTCATCTTTTAGTTTGAAACTGTTCCCCCTTGTCCTATCTGCCCATGAAAAAATCCTTTTCCCTCTTTTTTAAGAACCCTCCTTTAGTACTTGGTTACTATAGGAAGTTACCAGGCAGTGGGGCAGTGAGAATCACCTGACAGGTTAAACAACACAAGTCAGCTGCAGAACTTGGGAAGAGTCAGAGAAATGTAACACTATTTACTAGAAATATGCATGCCATGCCAGAGGCTTCTCTAAATCTTACACAGTTATTTTTCCTTTATATAACTCCAATGGTCAACTCACAAGTCAAGAAGTTTTGTAGTCATGACTGCAGCTGTTTCACCCATCTTCACTTGGCTGATCATACAAGAGAAAAATTTTTGCCTTATTTTTATGCTTTCAAAATCAACACCTGACTGCAAAATAAATCATAAAATCAAAGCCAGTCTCAGGGTTGAGAGCACTAATATGCAAATGTGGAATTTGGAAAAGCTGAACAATCTGATCCATACCACATTTTTGGATGCTGATTCATTTTTGGAGGCTGACCAGGACCCTCCATGGCAGCACTGGCCCTTTCAGAGAAGACACCTTCTGAGAAGTGTTAGGGGGTTGCAAGGTCTTTGTCCTGAATTTGCTCCTTCCTTTGCATCATTCTGGCCCTGCTGTGCAATAATCAGCTGCACAAAGCAAACACAGAATCTCCTCAACACCAAACTCCAGGACAAACACAATTATATTTTGTACAAGAAGAATAGTGTCATTTTAATTTACTTAAGGAATACACTTGAATAGAAGGCTGCTAGATACAGGTTCTTTATTTAATCTGATTACAAACACCATGGTTATAAATTTGAAATTAAGAGCAGTTTATGGCTAAAATGATGGAACTTTAATTACACCCTAAGGGGCAGCAGTAACTTAGCCATGAACACTGCCTGGGGCACAAGACAGCACATTCAGGAAAAGCTGCATTCCTGCCCAAACAGCCAAGCTCCCTCAGCACCAGAAGCAATTCAGTATATCCACACCGGGTTCTCTTCAGGCCTGGTACTTTACAAGCAGTGTGGCTTCCTTACTGCAATCTATGACTAAACTTCTAAGATGCATGTTCAGTGTGGTAAAATAACATAAAAAGGAACACTGACTAATATGATGGTCATTTCTTTAAGAGCTGTACTAATTTTAAAGAAACTTATACCACCAAAATAAAAAAAGAGTGTGCTTATGTCTAAAAACTGTCCTTGCTTGCCCACATGGAAAACTACTTGCACAAGATAAGGAAGATCTGTTGTGCTTTGGACAAAGATTGGCATGATAGCATTATAAGATCTGATGGCCTCTCCCCAACTACTACTGAAGGAAATAGTTCATTAACAGTAATCACTAACATTTACATTGGGGGGGAGTCAAACCACTCCAGAGGCATTGGCAAAACAGGATTAACCGTGGTAAAAAGCTTAGAGATTCAAGTGTCTGGGATTAGGAGTTTTGTTGTTGCTGTTTTTAATTGTTATTTTATTTTGGTGAGGTGTAAGTGAAAGGAATGAACAGAGGAGTTACAGTAGGGGAAAAGATATCACTTGTCAGGGAACATAAAAAAAAATCTCTAAATTCTGTCAGCTAGATTAATAAAGACTCAGGTTGAGACCTCAATCACTTAACCTTTAATCCATCATCTTTCTGTAGGCCTTCCATTTTGGAATAGCATGATAAACAAACCATGCCTTGTTCAGTTTAATCTGCTAATGCCCTTTGGTAAATATTTTCTATCATCCTAAGTATTTCCAAGTATCAGCCAGACCTCCAGGACAGAGTGGCTTGGGCATCCAGAGGTACCAGCAGACAGGCACTGCAGCCAAGTGCACCCTGTGTGCAGAGGAATGGGGCTGTTTCCCAGTTCTGCACTGCAAGAGGCACTGGGACCATGATTCCCAAGGAGGAGGGGAGTGCACTTGGCAGGCTGGAAAACCTGAGAGCAGGAGAGCTGTGCCCCTCAGTGCTCAGCCCTGCCAAAGCAGAGGCCTCGTGCCCGATGCCCTCCCGAGGCCGCTGCTCACAGCCTCGTTAGCTTCTGCTAATTACTGCTTTGGCTGCCAGGCTCCCTGAAACGCTTCTGCCTTCTGCCCAGCCTGTGCTGAGCACACTGGGCAGGGATCTCTGCAGGGACTGCTGACCAGGCTCAGAGTGAAGAGCCCCTCCACCCTGAGGGCTAAGGAACCTCAGCTCTCTCCCTCCTGAGGCACAGCAGAGATCTCCTCCCCAAAGGCTGAGGGTGCCACGGGTGCCCTGGGTACCAGTGGCCTCAGCAGGAGATAACAAGTGAGTTGCCACATCAGAAAATGAACAGATTCCAACATTTGCCCATGCACTCACCTCAGTGTGGAACAACAAGGCCACTGGCCACAGTGCCCAGAGTTATCCCAGCAGCTTAGAAGAGCCATGCAGGAAGGTCAGCATCCTCTTCTAAGGACCAGGGACAGCCCACAGCCCCAAGAGCCTGAGCAGAGCCGAAAACTCTGAATTCTAAAGATGAAAAAGGCTAAAATGAAAGTGCCAGCAGAAAGGAGCCTGATAGGCATGAACCAAAGGAGGCAATTTCAGTGACACCTTCAGCTGAATTCCCAGGAAGGACAATTCAGAGGCTGTAAATATACTATTGGAAAATCAGAGAGAGAAGCACTCTGTCACGAGAGAGGCATGTGCTGGGACATTGTCCTGACCCCACCACATGATTTACTACTGCAGCATGTGGCATCTTCTTTGCCACCTTTTTAATTTAATCATCTATCCCAGAAACAACTTCAAAAATCTCTTGGACTTCGTCTTCTCTTAGAATTTGATGAGCAAACCATTACTGCCACTGGATCTCCACGTGGAGATCTGCCTCAGCATACAAGCCACCCTACAAATACCCAGCAGGGATATTGCACAGCCATGTCTTGATGCTCACTTTTACTGTTTGACAGCTCACGTCTTTAAAGCTCTTCTCGTCAGTTAGAAGACTTAAAACTTTAATTACAAATGAAATATGATGATGTGGTCATTTAATCAGCTGTTTTCACCAGCTGGGGCTTAAAAAAAAAATCAAATATAATGACAGCAGGCAACATTGACCTAGAAACATGCTTACAGTGAATGCCTAAAGAAGTGCTATATTAATATAATTGTCTTTCTGGCTTGAGCAGGACAGAATTAAACAAAATGAAACTGTTAATTCAGATGCCAGGATAATACTGCTAAGAATTAATGGCTACTGATATCCACTGGCATTGCAGAAGTCCTGTGACAAAAATATTTGATAGTTTCCTTAGGAATTCATCTTTAATGTAGAAAATATGCAGTGGCCTATCCACATTTGGATCTATTTCAGAGACAGGCACCAGTGAGCCTTTTCCTCTTCACAGCAGGGGATCAAATCCTATTCCTTCACATGTTCCAGCCTGGAGAAGACACAGTTGGTCTGGTGTTGAGCAGCTCACACTCTTCAGAGCTCCAGTTTTGTACCCACTCTTCAGCCCTGAGCAGACCAGCTTGAAAGCAGCCCCACTGACCTGGAACTTTGCAGAAGCACATGGCCACAGCTTGGCTCAGCAAGCCTCTGCCTGTCAGAGGCCCAAGCCTGCCAGCTGTGTGAATCACAGCTTCCTGGGCAGCAGCATGAACTCAAAAACCACACAGAAAGCCAGAAGCATGCTTCCAGCCTCCTTCCAGCCTCAGGGCACAGCTGGATGGCAGTGCAACCTGCACACCAGGCCAGCAGCTTGCACTGCCAGCAAACTCCACCCAAACTGGCTGAGTGATTTGATATCTACTTGCAAATTCATGGGCTTCAGAAGAAAATATTCAAGTGATAACTTCTGCTGTTTGCTTGGCAGCTTAACAGGGACAGCTAGAGGGAAGGCACAAACTCAGCTTATCCCCCCTGCCCTATGGACACGCCAGCTTTGATGGCACTGCACTTCTGTGTGAGGGCAGTGGGACAGCCCTCCCTGCCAGGTGAGCACACCTGTGACAGCCAAAGCAGCGTGCCAGCCTGGGTCAGAGGGTGCACAGTCTGTGTGTGCTCTGTGCTGCCTGCAGGGAGGCAGGAAAGGGCAGAGCTGAGCCTGCCCAGCGTGCCCAGCCTCCCCACAAAGCTCACTCCCCTGCCTCAGGGGTGTGCCAACAGAGAGAAAAGCTTCCAAGGAGCTGCAGTGGCAGACAAAGGAAGCTCAAATCTGCCTCAAGAATACTGGAGACAGGAACACAGCCACAAGCACAGCAGCTTTTCATGTCACACATCATCCCTAATTGAAGGATGGCAATTCCTCCAGCAGCATCAAGCAGCAATAATGGTGATATAAACAAAGGTCTCCAAACATCTCCGTTGAATAAAGACAATAGATTCAGACAATTAGATTGAAGGATGCTTCACCAAAAGAATTAAAGATGGCTCATTATTCTTCAACATGTGACAGCCCACCTAGAAAAACCTGGCAACTTACCCAGCAAAACCTAGAAATTCACCTTTATTGCTTGTTCCCCTGTTTCCCCCTGTGACTGAACACCATACAAGGGCCACAAAATCCCTTCAATTCTTTATTTAAATAAGAGCATTTATGAACTGTATGGAAAACCTTGGAGACAAAAAGAATTCAAAATCCATCTACCTCTAGAAGCTGCTTCAGTGGTGGCAGAGAAAAGACTGACTTTGACATGGTGGACTGATAAAAAACTGATTTCCAGAACTTAAAAGCCAATTGCTCAATAATTAGAAAGAGGAAACAATTGCTTTCTATTTCTGTCTGTGCTCACTGACATAGTGTATGACCTTGAGCAAGTCATTCCCTTTGTGACTCAGTTTACTCATCTGTGACTCACAGATTAGATGCAGAAGCCCCTGATGTAGGTATTTAAAGGCTTAATTCATGATTGCAGAGCACTCTCAAACCCTAGAATAAAAGATATTCAATATAAGATGCTGAAGATAATGTATTCTGGCCCTTCTTTTGTAATATTTGGACTGGAAGAAATAAACAGTGGATTCTGGTTGCATTTGCAGAAAACTCACCTTACCAGTAAAGGTCAGACACTCTCTGTGCTTCAGAAGCAAAAGTTTAAAGCATCCCCTGCAACTTTCCAACATCATGAGCACGAGTAATCTCAAGGATTTCAAATACTCAAACTCAGCAGAGTTTCTTGAATTAGGTGTTGCATGTATAAACTCTCTCTACCATATGCATGCTGACAACGTGTGTATTGTATATGCATGGTGTGCTAAGTAGCAGTGATTAATTATCATAAGCAGCTTCATTAAACTTTCTGAGCAGAGTTGTCACAACTGCAGACCACGTTGTCTTGCAGTGCCCCATGCACTTGTAGGCTTTTATTCACATGGTGAATTTCTCATGAAAAAGAGATTCTGTGACTAATTTAAGCCTTCAGTTCACACTGCAAGCTGTCTTTCACATATCCTTAAGCTGGAAAAGAGCTGGCAACCTCTATCCAAGGGGCTGAGTACTGAAAAGAACTAAACAGGGCACCAGCTAATTGTGTTTCATAGCATTAAGAGGTGCCATTGCAGTATGAGGTAGCTTTGAAACTATTTAAACAAGGAATGTGGCAAGAGGAAGTTTTCATTTCAAACTTGGTGTTTTGTCATGAAAAACCATTATGTCAAAGTGCAATTTCTGTCTCTCAGAAAAGAAACTGTCCCAATGCATCTGTGGTCAAATCAGACCCATGTGGGGAACTCTTATCTGTAGTTTTCAGGGAACATCTGAAAGTGATTAAAAGGAACACTTCCCTACTCTCTCAAGACTGAGAGAAGAAAAACATTAGAGCTTGGTTGGAGGAGAGCCCCTGCCTCCCAAGGCTTGATACCAGACACTGGAAGGAGAAAAAACTCCAGACAGAGTAAAGTAACAGCCCAAAGCAGCAGACTAAAATTTGCAAATACTCTGTCAAATCCAAGTATGTGAAGGAGTTCCTCCAGAACTAATGATGTTTACACCTTATGTAAACAAACAAATTTCCCCTCCTCTTGGTTAATCCCAATCATAAACCAAGCTGCAGAAGTCTCCACTTCCTTATCAACATGTAATAATGTCAGAATCACAAAGTTCTGAGGTATAAATTTGAAACAACTCAAGAGCCACAAGACAATTCAGTTCCTGTCATCATTCAGGCCGAGGAAGATTCCACCTGTGTGCCAGGGACAGCTACAGAATAACTCTGCAGGCATCTGCTGGTAGCTGCTAGCAACAAGATACTGGTTATAAAGAACAAAGGCTCTGCTACAGGAATACTTTGCTTTTCAAACATTGGTTTGACCATATTCAAGACTCAGACAGAACCCTAAGAAATCTGGTCTGACCTCATAGCTATCTCTGCTTTGAGCAGGAGATTGGAATAGATGAATTCACAAGGTCGCTTCAAAAATGACTTTTTTATTCTTTTCATAAATAGGTGCTTTTATCCCTCAGTGCCAATGAATGTCACGTACCTTCTCAAGCTGAGAAGCTGAAATGTGCAGCCATTTTGCAATACTGAACCACTTGGAACTGCTTAGTGGAACCTGTACATTTTACAGAAACCCGAGTACGGGAATGACTTTGGAAAGGAAGCACAAAGGGGATCTATAGGAAAGAGGCAGTGACTCCAAAAGTTTCTTTCCAATCCATTAGCACCTCTTGTTACTAAATCAACAAAATGACTCCACCCTTTTCACAGTTTAGAGGCCACTGAGAGCCAAATAAAACTGCTCTAAGAAGATGTATGTTTTTCCTTGATGTTTCAAGAAGCACTGATCTCCCCTGCTCAGTCAAACACTGAACTTCCCCAGCAGATTCTCTGCAGAAAGCAACCATTTAAAAATTCTTTAAAAATATAATCAGTTTATGAGAGCTAGGATGGCTTTGCGCATTCATCAGCTCTCAAATTTCCCTGTCAGGTTTGCTCAGCTTGAGCTAGAAAGGAGTTGGATCTTTCACTTCACTCAGATGAAGTGGTTTCTGTCAGTCTTCTGCACTGCTGGCTGGAGTAAAGCTCTGCAAGCCAAATGAAGGTCTTACAACTGCTCCATCCCATTAACCTTCATTTGCACCCTCAGGTGTGCCCTTGCTAAAGCTTAATTAGCAAATATTCTGCAGATGGAGAAAGACTCCTGCTCCTTTCTGTGCTCTCTATTAAATCCACACTGTGCACAAGTCAAGCCATCACTTTGCAAGGGACAGGCCAGTTTAAAGCTGATCTTCCTTATGAAGCTTTTTTTGGTCCAGAATGATGCTTGGCTATAACTCACATGCTTAATGCTCACACACCAAACTAGGAAAGGCCTGGCTGCTGTCAACTTCATTCAGTTGGCCTGACCCAATTCCCATGCTCTGCATGCATCTACCTAAGCAGCCTCAAAGTGATATTTTTTGTGATTCCTGTTGCTAAAGATAGGTTCTCAGAACTTTAACAGCTTTTCTAAATGGAAGAGGCCATCTTCTTCCCAACAATCTCCCAAGCAATCAGAGAATACTCCTAAAGGAGAGTTCTTAACATGCAGATGGACTACAACCTGCACAGCTATAGATGAATTCAATTGTTATAAGGCATCCATAGGAAATATTACACCAAATTATCTTAACCAGAGAAAAGCTCAGCAGTATCTTTCAGTTCACTGCCTTCTCATTGTATCCCTCGTGCAGATATTCCTGACCACTGTACTCCAACATTTATTTTCATTCTCCCCCTCATTTTGCTTTTACAGAAAAATCTCTCAGAACTGAAACGCTGCCCCCAACCTACCAGAAAAAAAAAGAAAAAAGGCTATTCAAAGTTTGTTTAATTCACATCTCCCAGAATCTCAATAACCCAGAGAGATACTGTGCATGCACACAGCTTTACTGTTTACACCAGTTCAAAGCTCTTATTTCTGTACAATGAAGCCGCAAGAATTAACTAAAAGGCCAGTGCCTGCAGTCCCTGTGGCGTGGCTCATGGAAAATGATTTAAGGAAAAAAAAAGAGTTCAAGGCTGTCAAGGAAAGTAAAGTGCAACATCACTTGCAGCCTATGATTCCTGCTGGACTGCTGCTCTTGGGCCAGAATGGTTTGAGCCTGGAGCAATGAAATATCACACACACCTGCCAAGATACTTCTGCAACAAAAATATTGCTGTGATAAGAAAAATCAGATTTTTTTTTTCTGATTCATTGGAAAAAATACTTGAAGAACAAATACCATTAACAGGTATCTTTCAAGTTCCTAGCCTTGGAAAGCATCATTCCTAGGCTGCATTCTCCTGCAAAATGTGTAACAGCTTGCAATATTCCAATACAAGGGACCAGAGTGAAGTACACTCCATCCTCATCTAACAACACGAACTTCCAGGGTAAAGGAATGAGCATTTTAGTCTCTCTAACCTCCATAAGAGTCCACTGGAGAAAAAATAGGACTTTGTTGCTGGTCTGCTCAGAAATAACCTGCCTGCAGTCAGGTGTAACAGCATCTCAGTGTACAAGCAAGTACCTCTGCTCATCTGCAGTGGCTAAAAGCAACCTCAGATTTACCTTTTGTCATTGCCCTAACAGAAAGAGAGAGAGAAAGAAAGAAAAGAAAGAAAAGAAAGAAAGAAAAGAAAAGAAAAGAAAGAAAGAAAAGAAAGAAAGAAAAGAAAGAAAGAAAGAAAAGAAAGAAAGAAAGAAAGAAAGAAAG